>CM056692.1:7930377-9146021 GCA_029849275.1 Papilio elwesi | reverse complement strand
GCATAATATTTTTCAGATGCCGTGCCTTTCGAGTTCGTTTAACAATATAATATGGATACTAGCATGTCTTCTTCCTATTAGCAGGTTCCGATAACTTTTCTTCGTTCACATACAACAATTCAATCTAAATCTATCCAGCTATTTCGGAGCAGTAAAATCACACACAGATTAAATATATAGAGATATGCGCACGGCTATCAGATAGATACAATGACCCAAAATTGTATCAATCAGTTATGTTATAAGCACACCATGTGTTCGCCTACTTCCTTTCGGCACGTGTACCTGTTGACATCATTTGCGTGCCGATAAAACTCAGTAATGAAGTAATATTTACATAATACTGTTGTGATACGACGCTTTATTTTTTATCGAATGTTACCTTGCAAGTGCTCTAATTATATGCTGGAGTCGATACGTAGAACTTCCTTATCTTTATTCCTCATGTTTTTCGCCTTCACTGCTCTCAGGATGTGTATCGACATCATTAACAGCAACTATAATTTGCACACAAATTGCTCACTTTCCGAAACTTATACGACGTAAATAAGAAACGTGGTTAATCAACGTTCTCCATCGTTACAGATAAACAACAAGAGTTGGACTTGCCGTCCCTGCAAGTCGAAGAGACCACCGAACGCACCAAGAAGAAGGAAAAGCCGCGTCATGGCGGGCCCGGAGGTACCATGTCACAAGTAAGTTTCCAATGTCAACAATACCTGAATATGAAATTAATTATAATTAAATTAAAATACTGATGACTGCCTAATAAATTAAACATTTATTAACCTCCCGGCACATCCTGTTTACGAATACATTTCTTTGTAATCATTTTCCTGTTGCACATGTAGCAGTAAATACCGTTTTTAATTGATTTCGTAACTTTATTTCCAGATATCCGGTGTGAAGAGGACACTGACACACACAAACAGCTTCACTGGCGAGCGCGTGCCTAGATACGGTGTCGAAACACCGCATGAAGAGGAGTTGGGTCGCCTACTCGGCGAACTGGATCGCTGGGGCGTTGACATCTTCCGCATCGGGGACCTGACGTGCGGCCGCCCGCTGACGGCCGTCGCCTACGCCGCGTTCACGTCGCGCGAACTTCTCAACACACTGCAGATTCCCGCGCGCACTTTCATAGCTTTCATAGTCACGCTCGAGGAGCACTATGTCCGTGACAATCCTTTTCACAACTCACTGCACGCCGCTGACGTGACACAGTCGACGCACGTGTTGCTCAATACGCCGGCGCTCGACGCCGTGTTCACGCCCATCGAAGTGTGCGCCGCGCTGTTCGCCGCCTGCGTGCACGATGTCGACCACCCCGGGCTAACCAACCAGTTCCTCGTCAACTCCAGTTCGGAGCTCGCTCTTATGTACAACGACGAGTCGGTGCTGGAGAACCATCATCTCGCCGTGGCCTTCAAACTGCTACAGAACGACGGTTGCGACATCTTCGTCAACCTACACAAGAAGCAGAGACAGACGCTGCGAAAGATGGTCATAGATATGGTCCTGTCTACGGACATGTCAAAGCACATGAGCCTCCTCGCAGATCTCAAAACCATGGTGGAGACTAAGAAAGTCGCCGGTAGCGGCGTCCTGTTGCTCGACAACTATACGGATAGGATACAAGTGATGGAGAATCTCGTGCATTGCGCAGATCTGAGTAACCCTACCAAACCGTTGCCGCTGTACAAGCGTTGGGTCGCTCTGCTCATGGAGGAGTTCTTCCAACAGGGCGACCGTGAGAGGGAGCAGGGGATGGATATAAGCCCGATGTGCGACAGGCACAACGCTACTATTGAAAAATCTCAAGTGGGTTTCATCGACTACATCGTGCATCCGTTGTGGGAGACTTGGGCGGATCTCGTGCATCCGGACGCTCAGGATATACTAGACACGCTGGAGGAGAACCGTGACTACTACCAGAGCATGATACCGCCGTCGCCGCCGCCGGCCCCGGTCTCCGCCTCGCATTCAGGAGCCGACGACGAACGTCCCGAACAAATACGCTTCCAGGTATGTCTCAACTATATTGCATTACCTGAAATCTTTCCATTTTATTGTTAAGTGTAACAGACACTACACTCAAGAACAAGAGAAAAGGGACATTTAGAATACACAGATATTATTAGTTATATTTATATCGGTCATACATTTTTCAAAGATTTGCAATATGAGCAGATCGTGTATTAAAATTTGTTAATCTAGAATAATAAGAACGTATTGTTTTTCATGAAACTGTAAAGGTTATGTACCCATATGATAACGACCACGCGTTAGGGACTGAACTTTTAAGCATTAATATGTAAATTAACAGCAGTATCGCGCACAATGATCTAGCTATCGTATTCAAATACGTATTGTAGGATTAATATTATCGATATTGCTTATTACTTTTCTTAATCATTACTCTTAAACATTCGAAACAATCTGATGAGTTGCTGATATTTTGCCAGTCTTTATATTGGGCAGAGGAGGAAGCTAGAAAAGAAGAGGCAGTGATTACAGATAAGGGGAAGAAAATGAACGATTTTTTTTTCAGTAGATAATACGTACGATACGAAATGGTAAATCTCAAAAGTGTATTTTTTATGTTGTTGTATTTGTTATAGGTAACATTAGAGGAAGGCGAGGGCTCCGAAGAATGCGAGGGTGAAGGCGACGGTGGGATGTGACGGAAGTTACTGGGAATCTGCAAGAAACTCTCTGAGAAGATGCAGGTGTGGTGGAAACTCTGGCAGTAGACGCCCAGGGCAGTGCCCCTTTTCGGAATAGTAATACACTCGTTAACGCTTAACGTCAGAGCGGTGTGCGCGCCGCCCGCTCCGATCCTATTTATATGTGAATACTACGCAATGTTGTCTAGAGTTACCTAACGACTAAATATGTCCCTCCAATGACTGCTTCACATTCGATCGTCTAGTGTTTTGCTATCCTTTTGTTTTCTCGTCTAACCAAAGAGATGTCTGATGGTTTAGCCAAGTCGGCTGTCTCTCTCCCGTATCACTCGTGTCAGTAGTCGGTATCGTAACGTTATGGTGTATGTAGCATTAGAGGCCGGCGCCGCGTGACCGGCGCTAGCTAAATAAGGACATTGAAAACGCTTATTAATTGGTATGAAAGGGTAATTTATATTGTCATATCATCCACTTTCTCATATTTAATACGGGTTCGCGATAATGATGTTATTCACCAAAATATGTTAACATTATAGGTATCCTAATATATAATACTATTTTAAGGTAAATTGTAAAAAGCCTTTTCGGAGTTGTTGTTGTACCTTTTTCTGAATATTTAATATTCGACATGTCTCTCGCCGAACGACACTACCGAGATCATCCTGTTAGCTAACTTGATTTGGATAACCTTGTAGCACCTTATTTCTAACAAAAGATCGCTGGCGATCTGTTTATTTTCTCTTTAGAGTAATGTATTATTTTTAAAAATTACGTATTTTAATTCTCCAGAATAGTGATGTTATAAGTATATTTAAATATCTTCGCATATGCAACTAACAGCTTAAGTCTTTGAACCAAACTAGAAGTACTAACAGAGGCGTGGTTTGCGGCAAAGTTTTTTCTAGAGTGTGTCTTGGAGTGTTCGCAGTACTAATTAGGAGGCATACGATAGCGGCACGGGCCGGGTCTTGCAATAGTACATTCTAAGTAAGTAGTTTCCGAAACTGCGCACAACACTGTTCTCTCTCGTATCGATGCATTATGTAAATGCTCATTGCACATAATTCGAAGTATATATGTATGTATCTACATATATCTAACATTTAAATGTGCTTAGCTTGTTGTCCCCGCGACGCCTCATATCTGAATCCGCGCGTCGCTCCCTTATCTTGTAGCCGTAACCAAAGTAGTGATTAGTTTTTAGATACCTCGACCCAATAATCCACCTTGAATGCACTCATTCTCGTATTCGTTAACAGTGGAGGGTGTTGTAATTCTTAATTACCTGTATTATGTGCATTTCATAGGAGCCGTCATCTTAGTTTACGATATTGTTATTTATGAGCTGGTCTCTATTTTTTTTATGTACTCAAAAGATATTTGTTTGCTATTAATTAAAATTTACATAATTTCTCGCGACCATATCGTTTCGGTTTAACACATGCATCGGATATCGGATATACACGTAAACTACGGACAGTATTACTCTGTTATTCGTACTAATCATTCGTCGATGTTAAGAATGAAGGTCCAATGTATGTACATTACTTTCCTAGGTAAATTAAGATTCAACTGGCGACCAAATATTCTGTCGCCTTAACGTTCTTAAAAAAAACAACGTCTTATTTTGAAATTTCACATAGTAGAATTCGATGTGTCAAAATTGACGAATATAATTTGAAACGCTTGTCTGCAGTATGTGTGTTTAAACAAATCATTACGCTTATAAACGATGGTTTAAAGTTATGGTATCATAACAATTGTGTATGTATGTTAATGTTGGATAAATATATTTGTACTATATTATGATCTGTGTAAGATAATTTCTTACGTACTCAATAAGTACGACACCATATTCGTAATTTAAGAGGACACTGAATGTTGAACAGTCTTAGAAATACCGATATAGTTCTGGAATAATTCCAAATTCGTCAAGTATAAATGTTCTCATTTGCAAATTTTTGTTTACTTTAGTTGAGGCAGGAGCGTGTAACAGCTGCACTGCTGGTTACTTTGATAAATTGATGAAAGTTTCTGATTTGATGTACTTTTTGCATCCTTTACGAATTTGGAACATTTTACTTTTTAAAGAGTATAATATAGCAGATGTTATTTCGTATAACTTAAAATCAAAAATACTAAATTGTAACTATAGATTATAAATATGCTTGTTGTGAAAACTCTTCGTTGCTGTTAATAGAAACTATTACATGTATTAAATGTTTATAAATGTAAAAGTATAATCAAATAACGGAAGTTGATTCAGAACCATTATGTTACCCCTATCATTATAATAGTATTGTGTTTTGTTATTTTATCTGTTCCTCAAACTCGATTTCTACCAAAGAGCAAAGTTCAAAGGTTTTATGTGATATTTTATTGAGTTGGCTATATGTACATCTGGTATGTCATAATTTTACTTGAATCCTGTAGTCTCTCCCTAAAGCTTCGAGCGCTAGTGTTTTATTGATGTGAAGAACTACCGCTAATATATTGGATAATTCTTAGACAAACTATTATAAATACCGAGTTAAAAGTGTGCAATGCTGGACATTTGCATTACTTTTATGTTTAAATAATATAGCTTGTAATAGTTTAAATGAATATTTGATTTAAATTAAAAAAATATTAATGTATTTAGAATAAAAAGATATTGGAGAAATCCCAAGGTGTTTCATTATATAACCCTTTATTTAGAACTAAGCAAAGATAGCTCCGTAACTGGGTAGCAGAGTTATATGTATCTATTACTGTTCGGCCAACGAAAAATGCTATTCTGAAGCCTGTCAGTTTGGCTTTACTAGTGATTGCGAAATAATGAACGCTAAAATGTACTATTATAAATGTACCTTACTTGACTTACCTGATCGTTCGCAGGATTCTAATTTATGAATGTAACTAAAGTAATAAAGAAAATAATTATGCGACAACATTCCGAAAATACTATAAATAAAAAAGAGATTGGACCGTTCAATCAGCCGATCAGGCGACCAACAAGTCGACCAACCCATCGACCCAACCAATACTAACTGTGTCTCGAGTTTCACCCGCCCCTGCAATTTTACTTAAACGAAATGATATTACCTGCGTAATACTACCGTAACCTCATCATTATGTTCCCTGCTCTTTTTCTGCGTATGTGGGGTCGACACAGTGTATGGCCGTAGCACAGTTTAACAATCACATATGATTGTTGAAACCTGCCTGCCTAACGCCAACGCTCCTCGGGAATAATAAGTTACTAACATAGCCTAACAAAACATATTACAAAATAATTAATACTTTATTTTTAAAATCGTCTACATACGTGTAAATACTGCGTTACTAAATATAGCTTTTTTTTTTACGACGGAGAAATGCATTGCGCATACCACCGCACCGTGGGGACAGTGCAGTGGTTATGTGGGACTCTCCTCCTCCTAGGGGGGGGAGGCATACCCACTAAAAAACCCTGTCGGTGGTCTTCTCTGCTTTTGTTGCGGATGCGACGGGCGCACTAAAGTGTTTCACCGCGACATCCGCAAGCTGGCCCCGGCTTCTATTTCCGGGACCTCCGCGCAAAGGAGGGGGAGGGGACCAACCACTGAGTCCCCCCCTAGGCGTGTGGGCTGTTAGAGCCGGCAGGGAATCCCCATTCCCCGCCAGCTAGCACCACTACGGGGGAGGGAGGGTGGCAATGTAATGCCGCCTTCTCCTCCCCAGTCGCCTGCACCGGAGCGGGGGCGCCGAGGGATCTCCCTCGCGCTCCCGCTCCCTCTCCTCTTTCTGCGAGATTACTATCTCGCAGAAGGAGGCCACGGCTTCCCAAGCCTTCTCGCTTCCCAGCATCGCATGTACAACGCTGGGAAGCGAGAGGTCGCCCCCAATTGTCGCCACCAAGGTGCGGCGCTCGTCAGTCCACGCAGGGCACACCTCTAGGGTGTGCCCGGTATGCTCTGGCGAGCACTCCCGCCTCTATCTCCCAAGGGGGAGTGCCCGCCAGAACGCAGGCCGCAGCGTGGCCTACCGTGCGGTAGGCCCGGCACATCCGCAGCGCTATAATGCGCTGCGGCCTGCGGAGGAGGGCCCTGTTAGGCGAGTCCAGGGCCTCAGCCCATATTGGCGCGCCATACAGGGCCATGCTCCGGATGACCGTGCTGTACAATCTTCTGCACGGTACACACGGCGCACCCTGGTTCGGGAGGAGCCTTGAGAGGGCCGCCGCCACACCGACGAGGCGGGGGTTCAGGTTCCGGAAGTGATCCCGAAACCGCCACCCCCCGTCGAGGATAAGAGCCCAGATATTTTATTCGGGCCCTCGACTCGACCACGTCCCCGTTGACCCGAAGGCAGGCCCCTGCTGGCACTCTCCACCTCGGCCCTTTGAAACAAAGGGCCTCAGATTTGGTGAGCGCCACTCGGAGGCCTAGCGCCTCGATCCTCCGGATCAACAGGGAGGCTCCGACCTCGGCCCTGTTGAGCAGCCCTCCCCAGGTGGTGCCCCGGACAGCCACCAGCGTGTCATCTGCGTAGCAGATGACCGCCATCCGGGGCAGCACCTCTCCGCGGATGGCCCAGTCGAATCCGATGTTCCACAGCAGGGGTCCCAATACAGACCCCTGGGGAACACCGCAGGCCATCCGCCTTTTTTTCCGGGTCCCTCCTTTCTCTATATAGAACACTACCCGTTCCTGCAGGTAGTGTCCTATTACCCTCCGAAGATAGAGGGGCACTCCGTGGTATCGGAGCGCCTCCTCTATAAATATAGCTGTTACCATAACCAGGGAAAACATATAAAAATTCTAAAAATCATTGTTCTAGGTTTAATTGCGTTTATAAAATCCCCCAAAAATAGTTATTCTCAAATATCTTCTATGTACAGACAGGGATCAGTTACATTTTTATTATGTATGTATTTTTATTAATGTAAAAAAAATATTTTATAATTTATAATATTTTTATCCCGTGATAAGCTTTCCATCATCATCGTTTTAAAGATCATATCATATAACTAAAAGCACAACGTATTCCCTACCTATTATTTTTTACCGAATTGTAGATACTTAAAGTGTACAATTGGCCGGATGTAAATTTTAATTGCTAGTTAACAGTGGTAGAGCCCGCAACAACATCTGTTGCACGAATGGGCCGGCTCGACCGGTGAAATACTACGACCTCACAGAAAAGTGGCGTGAAGTAGAAATACTCTGCGTTTCGTCCGAGAAATGATATCCTTTGTCCATTAAGGGTAGGCGTCTGCAGCTCATTAGCTTGTTGCAGATACCGATAAATAGCGGTCACTTACCATCAAGTGAACCACTAGCTCGTTTGACACCTCATCCTATAAAAAACCTTCAAAATAAATTGGTTAATATAATCCTGATGATTCGAAAGAGACTTTAGGCAATAAATGCAATCATGAACACTGTCAACACAAAAATTCCCAACCAAATACGGAAAATGTACGTTCCGCGGAAGGGATATCCAATGTATTGCATTCTCGGAATCTTCAAGATGTTTATCCGAATGTAGACATTGCTCTACGAATTGTTCAGGAGAACGATATTTTTCCACCTTGAAAAGGGTAAAAACTTATTTATTCGCAATTATGGGCAAAGATAGGCTTAATGCGTCGGCATTACCACACATCTTTTAAAGCTCAACTAGTTCAAGAAAATTGATTACGACGACATAGTTGATGTCTTTGAAAGCCACAAAGGGGAGATTTACGAATTGAGCAATAATAATAATATTATAATACATGGGATATATTCACACACGGCCATTTGATCCCAAACTAAGCGGAGCTTATGCTATGGAAACCAGATAACTGATACACTACTTTACATACTTAAATAGATAACTACATCCAGATTTTGGACAAACAGTCATGTTTGTGCACACAAACGTCTGTCCTGGGCGGGAATCGAACCCACGACCTGCGGCGTGAATATCAATTATCTTATTAACCACGCCAACGGGTCTGTACAAAAAATTGTAGTTTAATACGCAATACGACGACGAATACGAAAATGTTGTCTGTTAACTTTGCCACTTCATTTTGAAAAAAAAAGTACTACACTAGCCATGGCAAGTTATTTCAAAGGATGGCCCAAGATTTCAAAATTGTGCAACACTTGCCACTTTTCTTGCCATCAAAAATGTTATTTTTTTGCAAATGAACCTAATCTCAAATTAACTATCGTAAGATTTATAACTTAAGCAGATTTAAAACTAAAGTAAATGCTCGAATTGTTTGCCTCCGGCTCGAATACAAGCTCTGCATCGCCTCAGAAAAGACCAATTCAGCAGTCGTGCATCAATCTTCTTGCATTTATTTCCTGCATCAATTTTTTGGCATAGCTCCGGTAGATTTTGGATTGGACTGAATATACTTTATTTGTATTTATATATAATATTAGATTGATATAGAATGGGGCTATAGGTACAGTAGTGAGTCAGAATGTGTCTATGAAGGCAGGTCTGGCAATACACAGTGCTGTACTAGTCCCCACTTTAATGTATGGAAGTGAGAGCTGGTTTTGCTAGGAAAAGCATGCTAGTAGAGTTAATGCCGTTGAGATGCGATCCTTAAGAAGTATGTTAGGAGTGACTTTGATTGATAGGTTAAAAAATAGTGTTATAAGGTTAAAGTTTGTCTTAAAAGTGGACATTATGACAAGAATTGAGAAAGGTATGCTTCGGTGGTTCGGGCATGTTGAAAGGATGAATGAAGAGAGAATAACAAAACAAATTTATGTTGCAAAAGTGAGTGGCAATGTTGGTAGGGGACGCCCTAGGAAAACTTATATCGACCAGATTAGTGATATACTAAAGAAGGGCGATATTAGGAGTACCTGTAACCGACGAGCGTGTATGCGTAGATGTATGGATGTAGAAAAACCGACACAGGTATGCCAGGATCGCGCCAAGTGGAAATCCATTATCTTTGTCTACCCCTCTGGGTTACGGGCATGAGTGCATATTTATTTATTTATCAGATGAATATTTATCAATCGGATCAGCAAACAGCACTTGTTGTCTCCATACATGCCAGTTTGAAAGCTATCATTCTAATCAAATTAATTTTAACAAACTGTACGTCAAAAAATAATTATTATTGGCTGGATACCGTTACTTCTGGCCTTATATTCTTATTTCGTTTTTTTAATGATGAAAAAACTCACACTAAAAATTATAAACCGAAAAAACTCACACTAAAAATTATAAACCGAAAAAATCTCACTAAAAATATAACGCCCCTGAAAACTGAAACTCCATCGTGTAAATCACTCCGCTTCGCCCGCGCACCGCGATAGGACGTGTCTGCACGATAATAAGAAGTAAAAAAGAATAACTAATCTTTTCATCATGGTACAGTGTAAAAAGTGCAAACAATTTGTTTCTTCTACAAGTAAAGATGTGTTAAAGTGTGAAGGGAAATGCAAAGGGGTATTACATAAGAAATGTGTTTAAAATATTACTCAGTTTTTACAAAATGAGATGTGCGAATCTTGCATGTCAGAATGCGCTTCCGGGTCAGAATACGATAAAACCAGTGGTAGTCCGGTATCAACCGAGCAACTTGTAACGGAGGTAAACAAGAAGCTGGAAGTCGTGTTTAGAATAGAAAGGAGCCTGGAGGAGATAAAGACAACGGTAGATTTTTATGCTGAAAAATACCAAGAATTATTTGAGTTTAAGAAAAGGACCGAAAGTAAATTAAAATATCTTGAACAACAAACTGAATATTTAGAAAAACGAAATAAGGCACTGGAAGAGAGGATAGTCGATATGGAACAAAAGGAGAAAGAAAGAAACATAGAAATAGTTGGTGTAGAAAAGAAGTGTAACGAAGATCTAAAAAGTGTGATAACCACCTTATCAAAAAAAGTTGGTGTGTCAGTGGAAGATATTGAGGAAGTGAAGAGGGTAGGGCAAGAAAAACAAGACAAACAATCTCGACCGCTGCCGATTATCATTACGCTACGCACAAAAACAGCGCGCGAATAGTGGCTCAAGCAACGTAAACAAGCCATAACCAACAACGACATATACGGCGACCGTAATGACAATAGGATAGATATCAATGAGGACTTGAGTAAACACTTACGACAAATTCTTTGGGTTGCGAAAAAGGAACTTAAACCAATGTATAAGTATAAATGGGTACAAAATTCAAGAATTCTCGTAAAAGCCAGTGAAGTAAATAAAAAAATCTATGCTATTAGATCGCAGGAGGATATAAGTCGATTAAAAAAATGTGCTACCCGCAACGACAACGTAAATAGCGACACAACATGATGCACCTAAGCGCCGAGCTATAAACTACGTGATACTCAATAAATAAAATTCGATTTATTAGAAATATGTGATGAAGAAATTAAATTCGTAGAATACGAAAATATTCTAAACTGGAGTAATTATATACTTAGTAAGCCCGAGAACCATGAAATTGATATAATTCATTTAAATATTCGATCGTTGAGAAAACACTTTAATAAATTAATGATATTAGTTGAAAAATGTCAGTACAAAATTGATGTTATTATCCTAACTGAGATAAATATTCAGCAAAATGAATGTACTTTGTATACAATAAATAATTACGATAGTTATGTATACACAAGGGAGAATAAAAGAGGAGGAGGAATTCTTATATACGTGTTAAAAAATTAAACTGACGCTAAAACCATTATAACGGACTCGGCGGAAGTTATACACAGTAAACTTAAGATTGGACACCACTCGCAGCATATAACTGCTATCTATAGACCAGCCAATAAAAACAAGTTGCGCTTCAACCAACAACTAGATGCAATCCTGGCCAGCATCCCCAAGTCCGAAGGCGTAGTAGTCATCGGAGACATGAATTTGGACCTGCTGTGTGAACATCAATGTGCTACAACGAATGACTATAAAACAACCCTGTGTGGCAATGGACTGCAATGCGTCATACCGGCCACGGCGACGACGCGTGCGGCGATCGCGGACGGCCGACTGCAAACGTCGTGCATTGACCACATCTGGGTACGGACAAGTTGCGATGTTAAATACGAGGGTGCGCACACGTTCTCCTGTGATATATCGGATCATTATTTAATTAGCATAAGACTAAAAAGCATGTCGAGCCTGTGTAAAACTAACAGTAAGATCAAGAAACGTGTTTTAGATAATATTACGATTAATAAAAAATTAGCTGACGTAGATTGGGAAGCGATGCATTCTATTGACTGTCCTTTGTTACTGTATAGTGCAATATGTAAGACTTTCAGTTCTATTTATTCTGAGTGTTCGGTGTCGTCAAGCGTTAAACGGGACAGACCTAGGCAGCCATGGGTAAGTGATAACTTAATTAAAAAAATATCGAGAAAAAATCGGCTGTTCAAAGAATGGAAAGATGACCCGACTTCTATGTCGTTAAGGCTAGAGTATACTAGATATAGAAACATGGTGAATAAGGCAATTAATACGGCAAAAAATATATACAGAAAGCAACAGTTGGCTAATTGCAAGGGAGATTGTAAGAAAGTTTGGGCACATATTAACACTTGGTTAGGTAGGGAAAAGGTATATTTAGATGACACAATAATAAAATATTTAGGGAAGACTGATAATTTATATAATATATATACCACATTTTCTAAAACATTTACAGAAGAAATAGTAAAAATAAAACATGATTGTGATTATACATTTTTGGATAGAAGTAGTTAATTTAGAAAAAGTAACGTATCATTTAGATTTAATAGTGTCAGCCCTGATCAAGTGGCAAAAATTATTGAACATTTAGATTGTCATAAGTCGCCGGGATGGGACCAAATTAGAGTCCAGGATTTAAAAACTGTAAAGAAGGAGATCAGTGCTGTATTATGTAAACTTATAAATATGTCTGTTGTGAGGGGGACCTACCCTAGTGGTTTAAAAAAGGCGATAATAAGGCCAATATTCAAACAAGGCAATCCAGAGGTCCCATTAATAGATTTTTTGATTCTTACCTTAAAGAAAGATCAATATGTACGGCTGTTAACGGGATACGGGGTGCCGAGGCAGGTGTAGTGCTTGGTGTGCCGACCGGCTCAGTATTCGGCCCGGTTGGGTACATTATGCATGTAAACAGTGTGGTCAACGTGGTCGAGAACTGTAGGGTGTATATGTATGCAGACGACATGTGCTTGTTGGTGGCTGGCAAAGACTTGAATAAGATGGAAAGGTTGATGCAAGATGATTTTGATCGAGTTGTTCAATGGGCACATGATAATGGTATACTACTAAATATAGAGAAAACAAAGTCTATGCATATATATTCACCCTATAATAGGAATGCAAAGCAGGCTGCAGCACACGGGATTCATGTCTTTGGCCACTCATTTGACTGCTTTCACTGTGGCAACCAGACTGTGTGCAAATGTTCAACAGTAGATTGTGTTACTACTTTTCGATATTTAGGCTTGACTTTAGATAGCTGTTTTAACTGGCGCCCGCATATAAATGCTGTATGCAATAGATTAAGATCTGTGTTGGATAAATTATATCAGCTCAAAAGAGTTGTTAACAAGCACATTATGTTTATGGTATACTATGCGGTAGCGGACTCTGTCATTTGCTATGGGTTAAGTTCATCGGATTAACATTTAGAAAATACACTGATCAAATTAAAAAAATACAGTTACGTTTATTAAAGTTAATAGTCGATAAGAAAATTAAAGATAAATATAAAAATGATTATTATAAACTTTTTAAAGAATGTCAGATATTACCTATAGAAAAAAAACACAATACCTCATTACGTTACAATTCTATCAAGATGAGACACACTTACAGATGTAGTTGTTAACAGTTATAACACTAGGGCTGCCGCTGCAGGGAAGCTACGAGAAGTCAAAGCTAATAATTATTCTGGGGAACGGACAAAAAAATTTTTAGCTCCTAAATTTATAAGCAAATTCCTTCAATCATTGAGTAACACAGCGGCGATCAGCAGGGTCGCCCTGAAGAAGAAACTGAAAAATTTTATGTTGTAGCAATAAGTGATTAAAGATAAGCTTCTTAAGCGTTGTGATTTTTGTTTTTTTTTGTTAATAGTTAGAATATGTCAGTTAAGGTTTTTTTTCTATTTACTCCTTTTATTTTCTTTATTTGATTTGTTATGTATGTACTGTTTATTTTTTTTATTTGATTAAAAGGTGTGACGCCTATAAACCACGTAAGTGGTTTGGCGGGAAAGTTATTGTAACCCTATTGTTAAATTTTTGTTTTAAATAATTTAAAAAAAAAAGTTACCCCCAAAAGTAGGTGGGAATCCCCTTAGTTCGTTCCGTTCCGTTCCGTTCCGTTCCGGTTCGATGGTGTGGTGTGGCGTGAAGCTGAGAGCGGTAAGGGGACAGGCTATTAAATTAAATTGATCCGACCGGACACGTCCGATCACCTGTTTTTAGCTAAAACTTTCATTCATGATAGTATTAAAGTGAAGTGAACACTGTGAAATTCAGTTCAAAAACGCTCCGCTGCGTTTCATTTTTTTTTATATGAGAAGGGGGCAAACGGGCGGCGGGAACACCCAGGTGATCAACGACGCCCATGGACACCCGCAACACCAGAGGAACTAGGCTCGCTTCTTGAAGGATCCTAAGTCGTACTGGTTTGGAAATACCGCCGAGGACAGACCATTCCACAACGCGGCTGTGCGTGGCAGGAAATGTCGAGAGAACCGCACTGTTGAGGAATGCCAGCCATCCAGGTGGTGTGGATGGTACCTGGTGGTCTGTCGTGTCGTACGATGACATGCGAGCAGTATTCCATGTGGGGCCGAACTTGCGCCTTGTATAGCTGAAGGCGATGGGGTGGGATTGAAATCAACAAGATTTTGTCGACCCCAATCCGAGACTTCACCTAATACGATCTCCATTTCAGACACTAGTTTGGTCAGGTTCTCAGCGGCAGTAGCCCGAGAAACGTTAGCGCGGGCCGTGTACAGTGCATCACACGTACTATCGTCTGCATAACAATGGATGTTGCTAATTTGCAGCATGTCATTGATATTCAAAAGAAACAGGGTGGGCGACAGTACACAGCCCTGTGGGACACCAGCATTAACTGGTTTCGGGTCAGAGCATGCACCGTCGACAACGACCTTGATGCTCCGACCCTCCAAAAAGCTGAAAATCCAGGCGCATAGTTTCTGGGGCAGCCCGTAGGAAGGCAACTTCGAAAGAAGTGCTTTGTGCCACACCCGATCAAAGGCCTTGGCCACGTCCAAACTAACCGCCAGGGCCTCCCCCTTGCCCTCGATTGCCACAGACCATCGATGCGTGAGGTACGCAAGAAGGTCACCAGCTAAGCGACGCTGACGGAAACCGTACTGACGATCGCTAATCAGCTGGTGCTCCTCAAGATACCTCATGAGCTGGCAATTTATGATCGTTTCCATGACTTTCGAGAACAAGGCGGTAATGGCAATCGGCCTGTAGTTGGACGGATCCGAGCTATCACCTTTCTTTGGAATCAGGTGGATTGTGGCAGTCTTCCATGACTTCGGGACAATGCCTAAGGAGTAGGAGAACGATGGGAGGAATACCGTTAGGCCCACTCGACTTGTGAACGTCCTGAGATTGCAGCACTTTACGCACTGATCTCTGGCGAAACTGGATCTCGAACATGAATGTGTCACCGCACAGGATATTCGGTGGTGAACTACCATTATCCTCCAGAGTCGAGTTCGACGCAAAAAGAGAGCTTAGAAGATCGGCCTTCTCATTTGCACCAATGCTGGCCACGTGTTCCGACTTTGCCTTAGCAATAACTCTTTTGAAGGACCTGGAGGCAGAGTTGTACTTCTTTTTGAGCAGGCTGGTATTTACATCCCTTACCGCTGACGCCTCAGCCCAAGCTCGGTAACAATCCTGCTTGTAGCGCGCTGCTAATTTGCAGGATTGACAAAACAAAGCGGCTACGCCTAGAGTATTATCTCTATCGCCTGTCGTGGAGTGTGTAGAGTTGCAATTCGACATTACTGCACCTGATATGCTGCTTATGTTTGGTCTTTGGTACATCTTTTGATGGATCAATGATGGGATCAACGAGTCTTCCTGTGATGGGATATAAGTGGTTCGTGGCTAATATGCTCATTTGTATTATTCGGATAGATTGAGGATAAGATATTGTCGTTTGCTATGGTATTCTGTATTGTAGTATGACGCTCGTCTTAATTAGAATTGCCCAAGTCGGGTCCCTCTATAGGGATTGCAGACTGTTTGCCCTCCATGATTCACAAATCAATTAAGTGGCCAGTAAAATACCCATGTTTATAAACGAAGGCAAATTATTGGTGGGTGATGCAAATTTGATCGAGACTCACATTATGCGAAAAGTTGGTGTATAACACAATTATATGATGTTCGAGAATTATACTAAAAGTTATTAATGGCCGAAACTGCCCTGGCATTAGTTGGTGGAGCCTGTGCATTTGTCTCTTGCGAAGATGGTAGCTGGAGGGAGCTATGCTCTCAAGGCTCGCGCTGACACCGCACAACGAGGGAATTAGCCATCCCCTGAGGCGAGTTTTATACTCCTAATGCGTTCCGTAGGTCGATACCTATGCTGACAATGTCTTGGTGGCGACGCCTTATTATACACTTGACGGTATAACGCATTGATATGCGAGAAACGACTGAATGGTATTTATTCACCAATAATGAGCTAAAAACTCTCTTACTGGTTTACCAGTATTTTTCTGCGATATACGGTGGCCGATCTGTTGTCCCTTGAAGTCGGGGGGAGTGCAACCGGTGGACGGCGCTCACCGTACACAGCGGGGATTTCCGCTGGAGCTGTGTACCTCCATATATTTTTAAAGACAAAAATATATGTTGCGATAGTAGGGTTGTATCGGGTATTTGAGATTAAAGCATGTAAACCCTTTACAAGTACAATTTAAATGAAATATTTTGGAAATTGCAATTGATCGATAAATTTAAAATATTATTTTGGCAAATTTATATAGACTTAATGACTTTAATAAGCATCCTATGGCTTCAATAAGCTTGGCGAATCTTTCTTCCTCTATAATTCCTAGTAGAATTAGTTATTACAACTCACAAAGTAGAACAAAGTTCTACAACTAGACGATCACTTATAAATATATCATTGGTCTAATATAATATAAAAGAGACGATCTTGGTGGTGTTTCGACTTGGAGACATTTTATGTTTCCGAGTCGATTTCATTAATATACTCCTACTAATCCCTAGAGGAAAAAAGGATGGTTACAAAATGAATGAATACTTTATGTACTGCTCTTACTATTTTTTAAAATCAAAAATTAAATGTTATCTCTTTAAAATATGTACGTTGGTTTTTTTTATTTATTTATTATAATCAGTCTTATTTATGTGCACAGCATTAGGTACGATGTATACCTCCTACTAATAAAAAAACGGTGACTGTAACAAAATAAAAATAAGAATTAGTACAATTCAATTCCTTACCTATTGTATAAATTACTCCACAAGCTCAACACCAGTCACCATATTTAGTCTATCAGTTTCTAATAGAAGCAATACATGAAACATAAACAAACAAAATCACATTTTTTGATAAACGCGCGGACGAGTTTAAGTAGCCTTGTAGCGGTTTGGCTTGGCGAAACTCCTACAGGAGAGTTTTAAAGGCTGCGTGAAAGAGACAAAACATGAGTTTAGCGTAGAAAAGAGTACCTATTTTCAATATGGCACTCTCACTCAAATCATAACCACTGTCATAGACAAAAGTATCATTAAATTCATATAAGATTTAATTTATTAATAATATTTATTTATTAAATAAACATATATTACAACAATATTTTATGATTATAATAACCTATTTTAGATTTAAAAAAAATGATAAGTCTTATATTTTACTCTATATGTTTTGGTAAATACTATATATATATATATATATATATATATATATATATATATATATATATAACAGAAACATATATAGAAACAGTCAGGAATATGTGGTTCCAGCATAATGGGTGCCCAGCACATTATGCACGTCCTGTAAGGCATTTCCTAGACGAAGAATAACCTGGTAGGTGGATGGGAAGGGCCGGTGCTATAGCGTGGCCAGCTCGTTCACCCGATTTAAGCCCGTTAGACTTCTTTTACTGGGGTGCTATAAAAGAAAAAGTTTATGGAAAACCCATCAGGGACTTGGCTGACTTGAGGGCGAGGATTACAGAGGCAGCGGAATCAATTAATAATAGAAGATTTGCTCGCCATATCTCCCGTTCATTTTTGAAACGATGCAGGGCGTGTATTTATGTTGGTGGTAGACATTCGAACATTTTATTTGAATAAATAATTGCAATATTGTTTATTTTTTAGTTACATTTAAAACGATTGCAATACAATTACCTGTCTTTTTAAGTTTTAAGGAAGAGAATAGACATTTAAAAATGTATTTGCGTACGAATTTGAGACTGTTGTTTTATTGGTATGTTTTGTTTTGAAGGGGTATTGTTCGCAAAAAATATTTTTAAATGTCCTAGTATGATTTTTTTTATGCAAGTATTATACCATTTTGGAATTGTAATAAAATTACCCATCTTTTTAAGTTACTCGCCGGAGTTGCATAGTACTTTTTTTTCAGTACACTTGGAGGAAGTTGATTGAAGTCGTAATTACTAAGTTCTTGACTGGACAAGAACTTAATTTTATTTAAAATCTTTGTTAGTTGTATTGTTTTTTTTATTTCATATTGATAAAGGGTTATTGACGATAACATAATAGCTTTTTTTTAAATGTGGCAATATTTGAAGGTCATTGGTTACAAAATTGCCCCAGAAGGTGTAAAATTTTTAAGTTTTTAAAAAATGCCCTTTATTTTTTTAATACCCAGAGGGGAATTTTTATTTTATTTTTTTGGTGACCCTTGTGACCACCCCTATCATCCCCCTTCCTATGTACGTAACCTTTTGGGACAACCTGTATATATAAATTAGAATATTTATTCAAATTCAAAAATTCAATATAGTTCGCACCGCGCCGGATTGATTTGGTTTGCCAAACCGAGTTCACACTTCTTTAGATCTGTAGTCTTGTCCATGGTTTCTGGTCTTGTCATAGACAAGACTTGTCTATGGTTAAATTAAACTAAAACGTAAAACGGTGTTTTTGGGCATTGGGTATTTTATTATGCCTTTTGAGGTAGAAGTAGAACATAATTATAAAACATAACATACATCAAATAAAATATCTTTAGCGGCAATAAAAGCTTTTTGTATCTTATGGTCTTACTTTCTAATTCCTGTAAAAATGGTGAAGTTAACAACGGAACTGATACAAAATTCAATGCAATATATGAATCCATGCCGAGATCGAGAATTAGATCTTAGAGGTTAGTTGTTCTTATATTTTTTTGTTTAATTTTGTCAGATAGTTGATTTAAATAAGGTACTTTTAAATAAATTATAAATTTAAGGTAAATTTTAATACTATATAATGTATTTTCAGGTTATAAAATTCCGCAAATCGAAAATTTGGGAGCTACTTTGGATCAGTTTGATACCATTGATTTCTCTGATAACGACGTCCGAAAACTTGATGGATTTCCACTATTGAAAAGATTAAAATGTTTATTTTTTAATAATAACAGAATTGTGTGAGTATACTTAATTTTTTATACCAGTTCCAAAAGAATTATTGAAGAAAACATATTGTGTGCAATGGGTGTTTCTCAGTTTTCTTTGTGTTGTGACACTAGTTCGTACACTTAATTGTATTTTGTGTTTTATAGGAGAATAGGTGAAAATCTGGACCAATATCTTCCAAATTTAGAGTCCTTAATTCTAACTAATAATAACATTAGTGAATTGGGTGATTTGGATCCTTTGACAATGCTTCCTAAACTAAAAACTTTATCACTGTTGCACAACCCAGTGGCAAATAAACAACACTACAGGTAATATAAAACTTTAAAATTTATAAATAAATAAATATGCGCTATAATATGTTGTTTGTTATGTCTCACAAGAAGGTTTTTCCAATAAACTTTGTAAATCACAAACTATTATCGAAACAACTTTTTCTCATTTTACCTTATGCTATCCATATTCCACAATTTCAAAATAAAATGTATCATTTACCTATCTTAACTTTAACTTATTAATCACAAATTTTTAACAATGGTCTATAATGTGAAGAATATTGTTATTTTCTTAGAATAATAAACATGAATAAGAAGCTAAAGCATACAATTTTCACTTTATATCAATATATTATTGTTTTCAGAGCTTATGTAGCATTTAAATTTCCAGACCTTAGACTGCTGGATTTCAGAAAGATCAAACAAAAGGAAAGGGATGAGGCAAATGCCTTATTCAAGAGTAAAAAGGGCAAGGAAATGCAAAAGGAAATTTCAAAAAAAGCAAAAACATTTGTGCCTGGAGGAAATATGCCTGATCCTAAAGTAACAAGTTAGTGTTAAGATTTTGTTCCTTTATTTATCTATATTACATCTGAATTATGATGTCTGATGCCAATAGAGATGGCAGTTAATGTGATTTTGCATAAATTTCATTAGTATACAAATTCTCATGAATTCATCATGAAACTCATGTCTTAGCACTCTAATTGCTATTGCAATTCTCTTTGCTAATATGACAATAATTGATAATATTTAAGTATATGATTTTATATACTATAATATTCAATAATAATATTCTAAGGAGATATTCACACACGGCCATCTGATCCCAAGCTAAGCATAGCTTGTATAGTGGAAACCAGATAACTGATATACTACATAAACTACTTTTCTTTTTTGTAAATACATACTTAAACAGATAATTACACCCAGACGCAGGACAAACAGACATGTTCATGCACACAAATGTCTGTCCTGGCTGGGAATCCAAGCCACAACCTGCGGCATGAAAAGCAAGTATCATAGTATATGCAAACCACACTAACCAGTCCATCATACTATGGGAACTAAAGAGGGCATTCATCTTAGGGGATTGTAATTATAAGGAAAAACTTATAATTATTATTTACACTTTTATGCATACACCTTTTTAAAAATCATTGACATTCATAGCCGCTTCTCAGTGCTTTTTACTATCCCATATTATTTAAAGGTAGGTATGGAGTCAACACTATTATTTATTTAAAGTACAATAACAAACATATGGTGAAGAAATGTTACTATTGTATGTCGAATACATAAACTAAACTCTTACTACTACATTCTCCAAAGTGTACTGATTTTCAATACAATATAATGCTCACCCGCATGTGCCTCACAAATTATTATTAAACAACCACACACATTCAATTTATGACCCTAAGTACAGGAAAATCAAAGATAATAACGGAATAATTGCTAACCCTCATTCTTTACACATACCTGCTAATAATTTAATTGAATTAAACAATCACATGCAAACTTTCAATATACATCCTTAGGGTCGTATTAGCCATTACTATCTTTGAGGTGCATTACCTAAGTAATTCTTCGCCACATTCTTCGTCGCACGCCTGCTAAATCGCTAATTCAACGTGAAATGAAACAGATAGATAGATTTGGTATTCCCGTGGGTGCGAGCGCGACGGAGAACGATCGATATGAAATCGTATGTGTATGAAAAACGAATTCATTGCTTCACACCTGTATCTAAGCAGTTACCACAAATAGGCTGGATGATGAAACCTCTAACTGAAATGTACTTATTTATGTGGTAGGTACTGCTCTAAAATTCTGTCGTTTTTTCTTCAGATTTGAACCCTCAAGAGATCCACAAGATCAGAGAAGCTATCAAAAATGCTACCTCCTTGCAAGAGGTTGAGAGGCTAACGAGAATGCTGCAGTCAGGTCAAATTCCTGGACAGAAACCATTACAACCTTTAATACAGACCAATGGTCAACGTAAGTAAAACACAAACATTCATAAATTAAGATTATGTATACTAATAGGTAAAAGATTTGATTGTTAATTTTTTCTAGTTAAAGTCAAACACTACTGAACGGATTTTAAAAATTTGTTCACCAATAGGAAGTTCTTTTAATCTTTTTCAATATTTTACATACTTAACATCATTGCTGTATTTTTTATGGTAAAAGGTGGCAAAAGAACAAGCGGATCACCTGGTGTTAAGTGAGCGCTTTATTTTTTTTTATTAAGTATAAACTAGCGCTTGACAACAATCCCACCTAGTGTTAAGTGGTGATGTGGTCTAAAGATGGTACGCACTAGTTTAGAAACAGCCTATTCACTCTTCTCTTGAAGGTACCCAAGTCGTAATTGGACGGAAATACTGACGCTGGCAACTTATTCCAATCCTTTGCCGTACGCACAATGAACGATGGTTATAATGAAAATGAGCGCTACCCATATACATATGCAACAAGCAAATTTGTTGCAGATATTGTGCCTATCTTTAATGGATAGAGGAGGTCATAGAAAGGAAAAAGGATATTTCCTTTTCCCTATTAACTCCACCCAGTCTAATCCTCTTCCCATTCCCATCCTATCCTTATGAGGAAAGGGTGGGAAGAGGAAGAGGACTGAGATTAGCTCTTCATCACCTCACCTCACCCATCAGATAAAATTCATGCCTGTTTTCTGTGGGGTGATGGTATGATATTTGATGGTAATGGTATTTCACCCGTCGAGCCGCCCCATTCATGCAACAGATGTTGTTGCGGGCTCTACCACTGTTAAATATAATTTGAGGTCTATTAATACAAAACTATTTAATTTCCTTATTATTTATATCATTTCAGAAAACGAGGATGAAGAAATGGAGACTGAACAACCTGGAAATTGATAAAAGCCCTTACAATGAATTTGCTTAGCTCCTAAGAACAGATATTGCAATACGGTTGTAAGGTACACTCACTCATGTTTCCATTGAGGACCAGTTACCTGAACACCTTATCAACTTTTTGATTTTTAGCTGTAAGAACAGATAATACACATGGTTGAAAAAATATAATTTCGCATTTTTTTAAATTATTAAGATGTCAAGAACAGATGATACAAAATATTCAGCATATTTAGCTACAAAGACAGATACTGTAACTAAAACAATGCTGATATTGTGTTCGTTATTTAACCACTAGTTTTTGCCCGCGGCTGCGCTTTGTTTATTCTCTCCTTACTGAAAATTTTTGTAACTTGATTTCGCGTACAACAACTTGGAATTATTGGCAAATGTCAAAAAATTTTTGATTGTCATGGTAATGTGTATCGTGAAAATGTCAAAAAATATTATTATTGTGTATATTACCATGACAACCTATTTTTATTTTCCCATCCCTCGGGAAGTTTTTTCGGACTTTTTTTTATGTGAGAAGGTGGCAAACGAGCAAGCGGATCACCTGATGTCGTCAAGTGAGCGCCGCCCATGAACATCCGCAACAGACAACTGCGTTGCAGATGCGTTGCCTACCTTTAAAGGACAAAGGAGGACATAGACAGGAAAAAGGATAATTCCTTGCCCCCGTTAACCCCTCCCCATCCTATCCTCTTCCCCTTCCCGTTCTATCCTTATGAGGAAAGGTAAAGCGTACCAAACTTACATTCGCATTTATAATATTAAAGTTATGATTAGATACATCTATCTACAAATTATTATGATACATAAAAGATGAGTCGGTGGTGTGATTCAAGAGCTGACCAGCACAATCCATATTGATAACTACAGAATTTATAGCAACTGTTGATTTCGCAGGCGCAAGGGTAGGTCTTCATTTATTGCACCCCATGAATATTATACTTACATAAATAAATTTAAAACAAACAAATTACACCTCGGATATCAATATTCGGGTAGTTGAAATTAATAAATATACGCTCATATCCGTAACCCACAGGGGTAGGCAGAGATCATGGATTTCCATTCGTGATCCTGTTAAACCTCTGGCGCTCTTTTCTGTATCCATACACATACATTCTCTTCAGTTTCTGGTACTCCTTATATCGCCCTTTTTAGTCAGCCACCGATCACGTCAATATAAGTTTCCTAGGGTGTCCCAACAATGCCGCTCACTTTTGCAATTTTTTTTTGGTTAGTAATCGATTGGCGCACCACACCCACAAGTTCTTTTGAAACATGACTAAGGCATTGGGTATAAGGGGCACATAAAAAGTACTAAATTATTAAACTACTGCATTTAGGAGCTTTCTTTTATTTTTCTGTTTCATACTGCATTAAGTGCAGCGAAATTTGTGAATATTACGAAGAAGAAATTAATACGATTTTTAACTAAAGCATTTAAACTTTCTTAGGCAATCAGTGACCAACCAGCTTAAACACCGAAGACAGTGCTACAAGGATTTATATTTTTTATTTAAATAAAAACATCGAAAGTATTGTCATTAGTTTTATTTCAAATATTTCATTTAATTTTATTATTTTTGTCATAATGTCATTTTATTAGTCATTCAAATATTTCTAATTACAATACATTTAAAAACATTTACAAAATTTCGAATATAACAGTTCATCGTTTCCAGCATCCAAATAAACTGTGTAGACTGTGGGAAGAAGGATGGGTCTCCCTAATAATTCCTTTATTGTCGGTCTCTTGTCCGGTATGACAGAAAGCATCGCATCAACAAGGTCTTGGAGACCTCTATCATACACTGTCATGTCAATAGGATGGACATTACCGCTTGTGATCACCTTCACCAATCCCACAAGTGACTAAAAAATATACATTTTGATGAATGAATGGGTAAAGATATATGTCTCATTAAGGCTTCTACGTTCACATGTTGAATCAGTGAACGCTCATAAGCTTTGCGTCCCGTTTTCGGATTTAACCGATCGATTTCCTATTCGTTTGCACTTAAATAATTAAAACGCAGTAAAAAAACTACAAAGAACCAATTAGCTTACATCCTTAACTACTTTCTCTTCAAAAGTGCTGAGTTAGCCTATAACTGTGTTATGCAAGTTTATGTATATGGTGTCAGTTTAGCAAATAATATGTTGGCTTCCTATTAAATAAATAAATAAATACTTATGAGATCGCGAGAAAATTTAAGCGATTCATTAATGCCGTAGTCATGAGTTAATAAACAAAAATACAGACAAATTGAGAACCTCCTCCTTATTTCAAGTCGTGTTAAGAATTGATCTGATAAGTTCGATAAATAAATTCCGACTTCTAGTCCTTCTACCGTTACAGTGGGGACTGTACCTAAGTATATTTGGGAACAATTTCTGCCAATGAGCAACCTCTTAACACGGTACAATAGCCACACCATTTTGATAGCATTCTCATCTGTCCTGAGGTACATACTTTTAAACCGATATTAATCTGCTTCAAGAGAAAAGCCTAGCTTTTAAATATGGGTGGTAGCTTCTCTAGAGTTGTGGAATTTCGTGAACAGCCATAATCACTTAACATCAGGTGAGTTGCTGCTTGTCTATCTACGCCTATTAAGTAAAAATATAGATTTAAAAAAAATTGCACTTGATCATTTCCATTTACCTCTGAATCAAAGGCACGCTTATGTGTGCACATTTCATATAAGAGACACCCCAGCGCCCATACGTCGCTTTTGGTGTCGTAAGGCTTACCCTCGCAGAGTTCAGGGGCTAGGTAATAAGGGGTACCAATCACTGTTGAAGTCTTCTTTGCACTGGAAAGAAGTACAAGGTTATATTTTATTGTGATGCGTGCTCCGTCTTATGCCCTTATTTGTAAAGAAATAAACGAACTCCATTTACCATTATGATAACTATTTTTAGAACAATATTATTGAGAAATTTGTTTCGTAACGAGATGGAAGACTATACCATACTACAAGGTTCGATCGCATAACTCTTATTTTTCTATAGCTTCTTAGAGAGCTGATTGATAGAATGGTTTCTGCAAAACCGGTGGATAGAGTACGGAACAGAAAAAGTCAATTTTGGTTCATATACCAAATGAAACTTTACCAGCTATTTTTATGTAGGCCAAGGAAAAATTTAAGCGACTTACTTTACCAGCTTACAAATTGCAATGCCGTAATTCAATACCCCCGCAAATTTCTAGTGCACCTGGCAGCCATTTTGGAGAAGTTACTTCGTGACATAAATAAATGAAAAATACACAGTCGTGCTCGTGAATAATTATTTAAATGTGAAAGTCAGTCAGTGCATCACAGATATTGAAAATTTGAGAACGGTATCTATTAAATAATCTTAACTAAAACACTAATGACGACATGATGAGATAGCAAAGATTTTAATATATACGGCATAACAGCCACTATAAATTCTTTACTTCACTTTACGCACTAGACTCAACATCGGGTGATAAATGATGAAAAGACACCAATTTAACTAACAAACCAATAGAAAACATATTAAATTTAGTTGTACTTTTAAGTATTGGATTCATAACTATTTTAAAAATAGTTATGAAAACCGGTACCTATCTAATTGACGTTAATAATGAATAAATTGATTCTCTATTATATTGATTATGTTAGCTATACTTTTTAGTTACGGGTGTAAATTTGACAAGGTCCTAGCCCATTTTATTTATAGAAGTAGGTGGCAAACGAGCAAGCGATCAGATGATCACCTGGTGCTAAGCATCACAACAAGCAAATGTGTTGCTAATGCGTTGCCTACCTTTAATAGACAGGAAAAAGGATATTTCCTTTTCGACGTTAACCGTCTCCCCGTCCAATCCTCTTCCCGTTCCCATTGAATCCGTATGAGGAAAGGGTGGGAAGGCGAAGAGGACTAAAATTACCGGTCGAGCCGGCCCATTCGTGCAACAGATGTTGTTGCAGGCTCTAACACTGTTGAATTGCGGAGGTAATACTAACTTCTGTTTTTTGGGAATATTAAACACTGAAGCTGTAGCCTACCCAAATCTAATCTAGACAGGTTTACAAAGAAATTCAATATTTGATAAAAAATAGTTGAACTTCATTATATTTTCTTTTAGACAATACAAAACCTAACTTCAAATATTTTTGTAAATTGCTCTAATACAGTTGAATATCAGATCTATAAATATTTTTTTCAGTTTCTCATAAAAAGATCATCTTAACGGCTAAGTGAAATTTTAAAAAAATATACTAAACCTAGCTAACATCTTTGAAATTCCGAAGTCTCCAATTTTGACAATCACACCATGCGTTCCTGTTAATAAGATATTTTCTGCTTTCAAATCTCTGTGAATTATATCCAAATTGTGTATATAGCGTACTCCCAATAGGACTTGACTAAAGTAAAACAATATCTCCTGTAAATAAAGATGTATTTAGAAGTCATAAAACAAACTCTTACGATAGTACTACTCTATAGAGGTAAAAATGCTATTGAGATTGAATACAGACTATTTAAGTGATATGGACCTATTTTAAATAGATTTTATTCAAAGCGATGGTGGGTATCGCTTACATATTTTTAAAAAGGCATAATACTTAGTTTTAGGCAACCCGTTGCACGTTTGCCCCCTTATGCTATAAAAAAATAAAGATATTTAAGACACACCAATAATATTTAGATATCGGCAAATAAAATTAATTAATAATTATGTAAATGAGTCAATGATTCGGTTCCAGTTTAAGCCAAAACTAACAGGCGCAAAGCAATGCAGTTTGTACAAGAACTTAAATTCTATACGATTCTAAATATTATAATAGTAAATGTCAATGTTCATTACCGTTTGTTTTATCAAATTCGGACATCGTTCAAACATATATTCCGCTAAGTTTCCTTTCGTCGCGTATTCCATACATATCATAACGTGTTTTTCTTCATAATAACAATTATAAAATTTTATTATATTAGGATGATTCATTGTTGCTAATATCTTAATTTCGTTTGCGATTTCCTAAAATATACATATATTATACGGTAAACTATAAATTTATATCTTATTCTTCAAGTTTTGTGCAAAAATGAACGTATAAAAATATAAATAAATAAAATAATTATGCGCCCACGCCCGTAACCCAGAGGGGTAGGCACAGATCATGGATTTCAATTTGGCGCGATCCTGGCACACCTCTTTAACTTCTTTTACATTCATACATCTACGCATACATGCTCGTCGATTGTTAGTGTACCTTATATCGCCCTTTCTTAGTAAGTCACTAATTTGATCGATATAAGTTCTCCTAGGACGTCCCACATCAATACTGCCACTCGCTTTTGCAACATAAGTTGGTTTCGTCATTATTTTTTCATTCATCTTTTTAACATGACCGATCCACCGATTATTACCTCTCTCAATTCTAGTCCCAACGTCCACTTTTCCCTTATAACGCTATTTTTATCATTAAAAGTCACGCCTAACATACTTCTTAAGGATCGCACTCCACAGCATTAACTCTGCTAGTTACTTCCATACATTAAAGTGGGGACTAGT
The DNA here is from genome assembly GCA_029849275.1 of Papilio elwesi. Lineage (NCBI taxonomy): Eukaryota > Metazoa > Arthropoda > Insecta > Lepidoptera > Papilionidae > Papilio > Papilio elwesi. Next base: position 9,117,981 of record CM056692.1, on the reverse strand, counting down.
ACAGCATTGTATCAGCAGCCTTATATACGATATATATACCTTAGACGAGCCTTCATAGACACATTCTGACTCCTCACTACTATGCCTATAGCCCCCATTCATTTTTTTCCCGAATTCACACGTCGCTGAAATTCCTACCATCTCTACTAAACATATACCTACCCCCAATAAACGAACTCTTCCACCCGTTCCACTTCTTTATCGTTAAAATTTTTATGAATTACTGCCTTAATCTGTTCTCTTTCAAACAACATTACTTTCAACTTATCTACATTCATCTTCACACTTTTACCATTTAATGAATCATTCACTACATTCAGCATAAGTTGTAGGTTCTCTGTCGATAACGACAACACGACCTGGCCATGTCTAATAATAATCTTCAGCTTTCATATGATATAAGAATATTAATTACCTTATTGTGGTTTTGTAACTTTGTATTTAGTTCTATATCCTTCACTACTGTTAGAAACTTTTTATTTCTTTTTTCACATAAATAAACATTTCTATAAAATAAAACTTCTGGTTAATTTTTTATTTACGATGTAATAATCAAATTCATAATTCACTTAAAATAAACGTACCCATACGTCCCCTTGCCTATTGTCCTTAAAACAATCAATTTATGTAATTTAAATCTTTCTGTAATATCCATTTTATTCAAGCTATTTAAAATTTAATAAAAGGTCAGTATTCATTTCATTTATTTGCTTCTACCCGAATATTTTTCAAATTTTACAGCAATATTTATACAGCAACATCAATTATATAGCTTCTCGATCAATTCGTAATCGCTGAGAAAACCAGAGAAAACGCTTATTTAATAATTTCAATGTTATTTATCTAAAAAAATCAAATTGACCGAAATAGATTTTTTGTTTAAAAAATATATTTTTCACACGTACTATATGAAATCTATCAAATTACCCGATACATATAGGATCATATTTACAAAGCCCATATCATCGATATCGATGTGTCATCGAGTATAAGGTGTTAATACTGGTTAATACTTAATACGATGATACATTAGCATTTAGCATGTAAGTCTGTATTCGTCAAGTATGTATTGGTACTGGTATGCATTAGTAATCGTAAAGATGCTATTATAGTAAGTAGTAGTTAGCAATTTCTGATTTGACATTAGGAACATAAGTTCTTTTGATAAAAAGACTTCCTATCAAATCGAATCAATTTTCGAGTATAGTATAAAATTCGAAACAAGTTATGCTAGCTACATTACTTGCTTCTATGCTTATAGAAATTAGTAAGAAATGTTACAATCAGCGACTTTATTGGATAGATCAATACAATCGAACAACATGGACAATCCTAAGTGTGCTTCATACGTATATTATTTTATACCCTTTTCTTATAATGTAAAACTATTAATTTACTACTTAAATTATTTATAAAGCAAAATGTTTTTTATAGTCCTGGAAAGAGACCGGTAAGATAGACAGCAAAATAAGCACTACTATTGGTTGACTATTGACTACTGGCATCCCTGCAACTGCAATGAAGGAAGCAGCGAATATCCTAAAATGACATTACATGCCACCTAAATAAGATTTTTAACTTTGCATAAAAGAAAATAAAGACTATTAAACTTACTACTAAAAACAAAATCATTATATAAAAAGTAAAGTGAATCCATAGTGCCACTCTATCTGGGAAGGAATAATTAACCATAACAATGGGGCAAATAATGGGTTCTTATAATGCCCGAAATGTCGACCTTTACATGGACGATAAACCAACTTTTGACCCTCAAGACGGGTTTACTTTCGAGCGAAAACAACGAGGTACATCAAAAATATTTACGTTATAAAACAAAAGATATATTGTTCGTAACAACCTATGACAGTCATTGTTTTTTTGTTGAAGTGTTACATAATTTTGAATGGTTTTAAAGGTTGTTATAGCCAGTATCAGTTGTAATAAAAATATGTGTTTTGTTAAATTAATTTAACTAAAAAATTAGGACTAATTTTTGTAATATGTATTAATATTAATATGTAACCATCTTCAGAAATGATAGCACGAAATGAAGATTTAGTTTCCGCAAGAATACCTCCGTCGAAACGTGACTACTGTGCTCACCATTTATTGGAATATCAAGTGTGCCGCTATAAGAACATGCCCATGCTGTACAAATGTGCTCATGAAAAACACAATTACTTGAATTGTGAGCACCAAGAGTAAGTAAAATACACCTTTATTTCCTAGTTGTGTGATACATTTTTAACTGCCCCCCTAACTTCCATAATTAAAAAAAACGGAAATGCTTACAAACAGCTTATTTTCAGTAACATATTTATAGTAACTAATTGTTGTAGTAAAATTAAAAACTATCATAACTTCACTGGTAGATAGTTAATGTCAATATTATTTTAAATATAAAAGCCACTGCCAACTCTTTTTCAAATCTGAAATCAATAAATAGATATGGGTTTCCATTTCTTAGAAACATGAATGATGAATGAATGATATGAAACAAATTCTTGCTGAAAAATTTGTGGATAACTATTTCTTATGTAACTTGAATCCACTGTTTGCCTAGAAGAGACATACTTTGTTTACCAACCTCTGTGGAGGCCTAGGACTAAGTGCATTAAAGCTTTTTTTTCTAACAAAACATTTATTTTTAGATTGAAATCCAGAAACATACTTTTAATTCATGTCTGTCTTTTGTGAGGTTGTGGTATTTCACCAGTTGATTAGGCCCATTAATGCAACAGATGTTGGTTGTTGTGGGCTCTGCCACTGTTAAGATATAGCAAAAGGAATTCTGTTCCAACCAGATGTCTATGAGACACCAGTCTCTGTTTTTATTATGTATATCTTTCGCAAAATATGCGCTAGTCGTGGAGTTGCGGTAAAGTAGCCCCCTACTACTACTACATAATAATAATAATGATTCATAAGAAAAAAATCCAAAAACAAGCACTCATTGTTGCCACTTGCCAGCTCAACAGGAACATAAATGAGTATTGAAATAGTACATATTGTAACTCTGCTTTTACCTTTTCCACCGCTTTCAAATCTAACATAAAGTTCTATGTATATCTTTTCAGTTATGTGCTACGCATGAAGGAGTTTGAGCGTGAACGTCGTTTGAGACTTCGTGAAAATCGTCTTGTCGGTGTTGCTTAAATGTCTTAGAAATAAACTCTCAATGTAAATAAAATAGATTGAAATATATATTATTATTGTTTTAAGAAAAATATTTTTCTTCTCTTAGCTTACTGCTTTGGTATCAAGTAGGTAAGAGATCAAAGAAGGACTGTGAATTAAAATTTACAACTATGTGTTTTTTACTTAGCAATGTTGTTTTTTTAATCAAGTGTACAGGCAAATTTAATCAATTTAAAAAACGTTCTTTGAATAGTCCCCGGTCCCTGTCAGTTCTATAACATTATTTCTTATAGTGCATTTTACTTAATTCCAGAGTATTGTGGAAATTACATAATTTTAATTCCCCCATCTGTATATGGCTAATATCCATCCTATCATGTAGATATATATATCGCAATTTGATTGAAACACTTTGAATCTTTATTCATTGTTTGTACAGCTAAGTATTGATTCTGCCGGCGTCAGCGTCGATCTATGAATATAACATTGGTATGTTATATTCATAGATCGACGCAACAAAGATGTACATACATAAATCTTTGATTGGCACTTTGAAGACTTTCAAAAGTAATAGTAAAAAATACTGAAGAATACATATTTTTATAACATCAAACATATAAGAATACAAAATCTTCGTAATTTGATTTCGCGTATAATGGGGTTAGAAACGCAAAGTATTCAAGATGGGCTGTAGCTGAGCTAAAAGCCGAAATAATAAAAAGAGGCGCATGTTCTAGTTTTACCTTCGAATAGCCTTCTCCCACAGCTTTAATCGCTTAGGATCTATAGCAAGTTTTTTAATTACTAAATGCACGGCGTATCATTATAAGAAAATAGGAATAAAGTGTTTCGGTTTTAATATTTTGTATTCGTAATAAGTTTAACAGATGATTGGGTACACCCAAAAGTAGCGACATCTGAAGTGAGTGATTTTGTTTGTGACTTAAAGGTCACTGTTTGCCTAGAGGAGACATTTACATATACACTGGCTGGGCTCGAGGCGACAGGGCGCAGAGGGCGCCTAGCCTAAGCCTCTTTAAGAGTAACTTAGCTCGAGGGCTCAATCCGTAGAGGAGCCTCGGCTGGGTCCGTTACTTTATTATTATTATAACCGGATTGGGAGGCCGCCGAGCTATTAGGTCGCTTCGGTGGACGCTCCATAGAGTGACTCGGCTCGACTTGGGCTGCCACTCATTACGCGTTCAGCATTCCGATTCGATGGTGCCCGAGAGGGCCCAGTCTCGGCTCGATTGGTAGCTATTATCGGATTACATGAATTTCTAGAGCTAACATTACTACCACTTCGGAGAGCGTTTGCGCTGGGAGAAGAAATGGCGGAAGAGACTCCAGCAACGCTTCTATCATTATTTTCATTAGGGGAGAAACCCCTGTCAGCTATGTGGCCGTATCGTGAATGCGATGGCCGTCGTCGCCAGCTGCGAAGTTGTTTTAACGTACCCTGAGCGATCGTTATTGTATCGTCTCGATAGTCGAGTACGTGCCTAGGCCTTCGATAGTCTTTGCGGAACATACTGAGCGCGATTGTTTGGTAGGTTGCGCCACCTAGAATTAGCGAATTAGGGCGACCGGCGGCAGGCAATTGAAGGGAGAGTAAGCTAGTATTTGCTATTATATATTATAAAGTAGGTTTTGGAGTGAGCAAAAAGTAAAGGCAATTTTTATCCCCTATAAAGGTAAATGTCAATAGTTGTCATCGGTTGTCATGGTAATGCATGTAATTTAACCTAACAAAATATTAAAAATAGGTTATTGCCGTATCGTATATTGACATGACATGACAATCTATATAAGGTTTCATGTTCCTGCCCCTTGGGAATTTTTTTCGGGATAAAAGGTACCCTACGTTTTTTTCTGTATCTCTAACAATATGTGTCCAAATTTCATGCAATCGGTTGAGTAGTTAACGCTTGTAAGCGTAACAAGCAAACAAGCGTATTATATATTATTAGGTAGGGTAGTTATATTCGCATTTATATATTACTTAGGTTTTAAAATAGCCACAAAATATATAATAATATTTGTCTTAAAAATTGTCTGTCTGCTTGTCTCGCTATTTTAACTAAACTGACTTAAAAAAGATCGTAAATGTGTTGAAATAAAGAATAATTTGGCCTTCAGTCCTTCAAAAGAGTTATTGCTAGGGCAAAGTTCTGGTCTCTCGCCAAGGTTGTCCTAAGAAATTTCTTTAGCCCATCGTTATCATCTTTGTGCAGGAAAGATGACTCGTTGGCTCATAATGCGAGAGAAAATGTCGATCTAATGGATCTCTTTATTTGCATCTGACTCGACCCTGGATAACAAAGGTAAAGGTAGGAATACAGCGTGAAGCAGTATTTCATGCAGGCCCATCGCTTACAGCTAAGACGCAGGTTCGGCTTCATATGGAATACTACTCGCATTTCTAGGCTGGAGCTCCCAAGTACCAGCTTCTTCCATTTGATCGCCTATAGCGACCCGAATCGTCAACGGTCGACCTCTTACTGATCAACTTGACACACTGGCATTGCGAAGGGACGTCAGTTCTCTTTGCATTTTTTACTATCTTTACCATGGAGAGTGTTTATTAAAATTGCTTAGAACAGTTTGAAACAATTGAACCGCTGAGTTTCGTCAACGTTCAACTCGACAGAGCTCCAACTACCATCCTTGCCATCTTGGTGGTTGGCATCCCACTTACGCATTTTCGCGTAATTTCTTGCCTCACACAGCCACGTAGTGGAATGATTTGTCGCCAATGGTATTTTCGATCAATTACGACTAAGGGTCCTTCAAGAATCGAGCGTACTTAAAGGTCTGCAACGCGTCTGCAGTCCTTCTGGTTATTGCGGATGTTCTTGGGCGCCGGTAATCACTTAGCTCCAGGCTACTTTTTTTTATAGTACTAGGTGGCAAACGAGCAAGCGATTCACCCGATGTCAAGTGATCGCTACCGATAGACATCTGCAGCTAACTAATGAGTTGCAGATGCGTTGCCCACTTTTACTGGACAGAGTAGAATAGACAGAAAATGGTTATTTTCAATTCCTATACAACCCCTCCACCGTCAAGTTCTCTTTCCCTTTCCATCGCTTGCTTATAAGAAAAGGGTAGGAAGGGGGAGAGAACTAGAATTAGGCCTCAGGCACCTCACCATCAGATGAAACGTAGAATACTCTGCTTCACGCCTGTCTTCTGTGAGGTCGTGGTATTTCACCGGTCGATCCGGCCCATTTGTGCTACGGATGTTGTTGTTGTAAGCTCTACCACTGTTAAAACTGCGAACCGTTGATTTTTTCCTTCCTTCTCCTGCAAAGAAGAAAAAGTTTTAATTGTGTGTTGGATAATCTATCATTCATATTACTGTTATAAACAAAATAAATGTTCATGGTATGCTATCAATAAGGTTTTTTATACATTTTATAAGAAATTATGAGACTAAATATTTCTCTCATATTGGAGCCATAGATAGAAAAGATAATGACAACCCTTTAATTTTCACATCATTGCCATTGTACAAAATAACTGATTCATTAACTTTCGCCTTATCTGTCGAAGTTTTTAAAGTCGTTTTTTGTTTGCTATTTCCAAATCGTTCCATTTACTGGATATGACTAAAATGACAAAATTGATACGCAATTGCATACCTTGTTTTGTATTACCATTAAAGTTGACATGACACATTTTCAATATCTAACAATTTTTGTAAACACGCTTGTCGAATACACAAATTATATGTATAAAATAGGCGAATGCTATTTATTGCGGAAGTAATGGCTTCCTAAAATTTAATTGCTGATATTAATTTGTAAGCAATAGTTTACCCTCTTTTAAACAAATACAATCCAGATAATAATGTATCTTGATACAACCAAGTGTGCATTGTGAATATTAGTGTCATCCGGCTTCTATTCCCTTCAATTTCATACAGCGTCCCGTGCAAAAGCTACAAAGAACCCTCACATAATAAAGATTGTCGTTGTATTGTATAATAAGATAATTAATAATTTTCACACCTTCGGCAAATGTTCTTGCTATAAATGTATTGTTATACATATGTTTGTTTTAGATATTGCTTTGTAAAATATCTTTGGAAACTGACGACCAGCTTTGCTGTTAACATGAATCCAAGCTAATTTAAAGGAATTTATCATTGGAAATGGATGATACTGGTGGCATTACTTCTGTAAGAAGCAAAATGAAAAGTAGAGTTGAGGATGAGGATGAATCAGAGGAAGAAATTTGGGACAGCGAAGACGACGATGAAACCATCGCCAGGATTCAGCGGGCTCACTACGCACAGGCAGCGGCTATGAATTCTCGTCGGCGGGCGCCTCCGCGCCCTCGACCAATGAGCCACAAAAGAAAATTAGAAGCAGTGAAAACTTTTCATGATTTTACTAAAAAGTTAAAAAAAGACACTGGTATAACAATTCGTAGTTTAGTAGGAAACAATATTTTAGAACTAAGTGACTTTTCTAGTGAAGATAGTAAATCGGAGAGTGATGGCTTGCCTGAAGAGGAGTTTGTTGTTAACCCTAATGCAGTTCAAGAGTTAGAGGAGGAAAACGAAAGTTTCATTGATCCAGTGACAGGTGATATCTTGGAATGTAAGAAAACTGTGCAGAAACCTATAAGTTTACACAGTCCTTCACACACTGGTGTACAGCCAAATGTAGAGCCTAAAACTCTTTCAATCAGTGATATAATTAATGAGGGTGATCTTGACTTAAGTAAAAATGTTGAGATAGCTGAAGTTGAAACAAGTGAATTATGTCCGGACAAATGTCCAGAGGAGTTGTTAGATATGAAGCAAGACGAGGCTAGCCAGGACTTTGATGAGTCAAACAATTTAAATGAGATGCACAACAAAGAAGGTGAACCTCAAGATAAGTTGGGAGAAGAAGTGGATCCTGTAAAGGATGAAAAGAAACCGGAAACTGAAGAAGAGGTAAGAGATTAAAAAATACCCTAAGAATATTGAAGAAAAACTACTTCTCGGTTAAAATACTTGTATTCATCTAATGTGCTTCACTTTCTATTTTATTATACTTGGTCCATTCTCTGTTTTGGGCAATACCTTTGATAATTCTTGTTTTCATTATAGTTATGCTCAACTATTCTGACCATTTTATATATCCGTTTAAAATACAATAAAAATATGCATGTAAATAATTGTACTGGACTAATTTCAATTTGCCAGTATGCTTGATTTACTTTGTTTTTCCACACATTTTTGTAGCATGCATCATTTCTATATGGAGAACTACTAAACAATACTTGTCTCAATTCTGATTGCAACATCATTCCAAAACACTTTTAATAAGAAATATTATGGTGACTACTGAATTGTTTTCAGTAATCAATCTGGGAGCTGTAGTATCCAATATCAGTATAAGTTTATTACATACTAGCTGTTGCTTGCGGCTTTATGCATGTGGAATCAATATATATTTACCCCTAGCTAATGTTGTTTAATACAGTTAAAGATGTTTACGCTTCAAATAGTAAAATGTTTATATTATTTTACTACTTAAGGCTACCTTTGTGACATTGCAGGTAGGGGGCAGAGCTTACGACACGGCGCCTCGTAATTTTACCGTGTACGAACCCTAAATATTTTTTCAAATAAAATTAGTCTACTTGCAACCTTACAATATTAGCTATCTTCCAGTAAACTTTTCTGAACCCGTCCAAATCAGTTCAGTCATTTTGGAGATTACCTGGAACAAAAAGACAGACAAAATTTTAGATAATTGTATTTTTGTTATAAGTACCATATATACATCATGTGTATTGAGTATGGAAAATTTATTTTTATATTACATATAGACACTTAAATTTTATTTATCAGTATAGATTTAGTAAATTCATGCCATAACAGTACAGTACTTACTAGTAAGAGAAAAAAAGATTAGTTGGAGTGAATTATCATTGTTGTTTAATAAGTTCCTATTTTTTTCTTTAAGGAAAAAGGAAAACAGGAACTTATAGCCAGTCAAGGGAATAAGACTGTCTTTACTAATGCTCTACTAAGATTCTTTATATGTTAATTTAAACAAAGTTATATGATGTAGAAAAACCAAAGTAACTCACATATTTTCTGATTTACTAATCAGAAAATATCTGAGTATAATTTTATGATGAAGGATGGATGAATTTTAACGTATTAATGAAGAATTAAGTTTTAGGGGACAAAGTGGTTTCTCATGGTAATTGTGTTTCAGAAAAAATTAAACAATCTTAATGCAATTAATGTGAGGAGAAATATTAGAGAAGTAATGGATGAAAAAAATTTGGACGCATCAACTTTAACTGCGCAGCGCCAAGAGTCGGAGCGTCTGGCTCGTGTCCAAGAACAGCAGAGGATCATCAGAGAGGTTTGCTATGTTCTAACTTAATTTATATATATATATATATATTTTCAATAAAAAGAATAAGATGAATAAAAGCCTTTTCATCAAGTGTATTAGCAGCAATATACAAGCCACAAAAATTTCAACTAGCTTTATGACATCATATTCAATTCTAATATTATGTAACACCCTAGATTATGCTACTTGTTTGTATTTTGATTCAGTTTCTTCTTGTGATGATTATGTTAAAGAATGCAAGTAATATGACATAGAAACTATGAATAAACATGCACTAACCAGATACAGTTAGTTCTATAGCTTTGAATTTGAATATGCCTATGTACAGCTTTGAATTTCTAAAGGCTTAGGAGGGACAAATTGAACTCCGAAGATTAGTGTGGTACATATGCCCTCACTAAGTTGCAAATATAAATAAGAAACAAGAAAATCTATTCATTCCTAATTTATAGACTTACTTTTATATTTACTTACTGATTGACTGAATTACTCTTATATATGTGTCTACTAGACTAGCAGCTTCACTGATTCTTGAAGGAAAATAACTGCAGAACATGCATATAAAAGTAACTGAAAAAAGACAAGGATGAACAAAATTCAAAATCTTGATAGATATGTAGTCAATTCTGCATCCATTGTTCAAAATCATTGACACACAAAATAATCATTATTTTTTATATCATATACTTAATTTGAATTAGTTTGTTTCTATTGAAAGGTTATACAGTGTTATGTTACATTGTGTCTACTAAAACTCCCTCAGTGACCACTTTTGAATGTGTTGGAAAAAAATATTATTAAACATGTTTCAGGTGCAAAGACAAATAGCAATGAACAGGCAGAATAAAATTCATCAGAAAACTCTGTCTTTATTACAAGGTGGATCTTCAATATTGAAAAAATCTGGTCCTGGACAAAAATTAAAGTATGCTAGTAAGTTACTTATATTCATTAACTGTGCAACTGGTGACTTATATGTCTTTTGCTTTTAGTTTACCAAACACAGTAACTGTTAAGATGCCATCAGGTGAAATTAAAAGGACAATAAAACATGGACAAGTTGAAGTGACCAAAGTCCAAAAACCCACAACTTCTGTATCTATGTTCTCACAAAAACATGGTAGAGTTGATCAAAAGTCGGAAAAAAAAGAGGTATGCTTGTTGATATTTTGAATGATGTATTTTTTGAATAAAATTGTTCTGTTTTCAGATCATATCATTATGAACCATACATAATAGGGGTAATGGAAGGGATCATTAGCTACACAGAACAGTATAACTAGTTGATCTGAGTTTAAAAACTCAGATCAACTATTTATACTGTGAAATACTAATACTACAATAAATTGTAATGAACCTAATTCATAAATGTGAAATAAGTAATCAAAATTTCATGGAAAAATATCAAAGAAAAAATATTCAATTTAGGAATTCATATATTATATATTTTAGGTGGTGGAAATAGTTGACAGTAGCAGCGGTGAGGAATCATCATCATCCTCATCTGATTCTGATGATTGTATTATGTTGTCGGATTCGGAAGTACCACCGAGTCCTGAAGCTGAAGAAGATCCTGCTAATTCTGGTAGGGTATTGTATTATATTATTAATACTTATAAATAATATTATTGTTATATTTTTTTGTTTGTAACTTGAATCATAATCAAAAACAAAATATGAGAGCATTTGAATTTAATAAGAAGGCCCGCTAGCAAGACTGTGACATGATTTTTTTGTTTCATAAAGGCCTTCATGTAAACGACTCTTACAATATACCAGATGAGCAGGGTCGCGTCTTGATTAATATTGGTCATCCTGAAACCGAAGAAGACATATTTTTAGCTCCACAAATAGCGAGGATTATAAAACCGCATCAGGTGTGTGATCTATTTTATTGTAAACAAGTTTGTATAATTTTTTAAGAACAATACTTGATTAATCATTAATCCATTAAACAAAACTTCAGTTTTGTACCTAGTTGGTAAATTATTTGGTATAAAACTTTAAATGCAACATTGTAAAGAGTTTCATGTTTTTACTCTTTCTCTAGTTGACTATTTACATTATTTTATATTCTTACTTTATGGATATTTTATTCAATACCAGATTGGAGGTGTGCGGTTTTTGTTCGACAACATTATAGAATCTGTGGAGAGATTTTCAACATCAACGGGCTTTGGATGTATATTGGCACATTCCATGGGTCTGGGGAAAACTCTGCAGATTGTTTCCTTCTGTGACATTTTCCTGAGGCACACCACCTCAAAAACTGTGCTCTGTATTATGCCTATTAATACACTTCAAAATTGGGTAAGAATGTAAATTCAAAAATGATTATGTTCTTGTAGTGATCTTAGAGTTACTACATTTTGTTTTTCAATTATGATTCATTTCTTTCATCATATTAATCATAAGTAAGCTACAGCCATATGAGAGACACATATCTGGCTAGGTCTGGCAATAGACACTTTATATGTATATCATAATGTAAATTTTAAATGCAGTAATTGTTTACTTTTAATTTATTAAATTTTAATTGCTCGATAAAATCTGACGTATTTTATTCGGACAAAAATACCACGACAATGACGATAAGTCACTGCACTTGCTAAAACTTTGTAAAATAATTTCAGGTGGCAGAATTTAACATGTGGCTTCCGCTGGATGCGACTAACAGTCCGCTGGCAGCGCACGGCGAGGTACGACCCCGTAACTTCCCTATTTACGTGCTCAACGACAGCCACAAGACCCTACAAATGCGTGCCAAAGTTGTAAAGGTAACTAATACTAATAGTATATATATCTTTTTTTGTAATATGACAGTGGTATGCTAAAGAAACGTGATCTTAAGAGTGCCTGGAAAGAAAGAGAGAGAGAGTTGAAGAGTATATGTGTTTATGTCCTACCTTTTTGGATAAGGGTGAGCCCGTAATAAAAAAGGGGCAAGCAAGCTAATTTGATTTTAATCGGCATTTTATGAGATTTTGTTACCAACGAAACCTTATTGCGTTTAGCAAAGCATTACTGTGACAATTTTTATTATATTATTGTTATAATATATATATATATATATATTTAATGTAAGAAGGTGGCAAACGAGCAAGCGGATCACCTGATGTCAAGTGATCGCCGCCCATGAACATCCGCAACAGAAAAATGCGTTGCAGATGCGTTGCATACCTTTAAAGGACAAAGGGGGGCATAGACAGGAAAAAGGATATTTCCTTTCCCCCGTTAATCCCCTCCTCATCCTATCCTCTTCCCCTTCCCGTCCTATCCTTATGAGGAAAGGGTGGGGAGGGGAAGAGGACTAAAGTTGGCCTCCGGCACCTCACTCATCAGACGAAACGCAGAGTACTTCTACTTCACGCCTGTCTTCTGTGAGGTCGTGGTATGTCACCGGTGGAGCCGGCCAATTCGTGCAACAGATGTTGTTGTTGCGGGCTCTAAAACTGTTAACGGTAGCATACATAAAATATGAAATGTTTTTTATATTTTATGTATGTTGTTATTTTTGTGTGAAAATTGTGAATTTACATTGCCTCCTCTTTTTTTTTAGGACTGGACAGCAACTGGTGGCGTGCTTATGATAGGGTATGAATTGTACAGACTATTAAGCATGAAAAAGGACAAAAAACCTCGTAAGAAAAAAAAGGCAGAGTTGAAGGCTGAGGCGGATAAAGAGAAAGATGGACAGAAAAATGATAAAGCTGATGTTAATGAAGAAATGCAGGTAATAGGACTTTTAAATTAATGAAAATACATCCTTAAGGTGCTTATTTCAAAGTATTAAGGTATGTAAATGTAGGGATTGTCGCTATCCCTTCCATTATGTTACTGGAAATTATAATAGTATACTACCCAGCTGTCAATGATTAATATAAAGACTATGATAATGCAAAAAGTATAGGTCGGTTAACTAAAGCTGGCACCGTCATATGTTGAGCTTGTGTAGTGTAAGACGTCGCCATGCTAACGCATCGATCTATAAGCAAATTATTTGAACAAAGTAGTGTTTATTCCATTTCATGTTATAGGGTTCAGAAAGCAATATGTCAAAGCCATCAGAGGAATCACGCGGTGAAAAAGAGGATAACGAAATTCAAAGCAAGACTGACCAAGACATTAGGGAGAAGGAAGAGAAAAAAGAAGATACTCAAGCTGATGAAGAGAAAAAACTCTTAGACGGTAACTGGAAATCGACACATCGACATTTTAATGTTTATTTTTTTCTTTATTTCATTAAAAAAATAAATGTAATACTAAATGTATAATATTTGAACAAAAATATTTTTGTTTTAGAAATGTATGAAGCATTGGTTCGTCCAGGACCAGATTTGGTCATATGTGACGAAGGTCACAGAATAAAGAATTCTCACTCGAACATATCTTACGCTTTAAAACAAATGAGGACGAAACGCCGCGTTGTACTCACCGGTAAGTTTTTATCATTGAATTTTTCTTATTTCAAGTTGTAATTATATTTGTTCATTATAAATACGCCAGTATGAGTTGATTCTTTTATTCGTGATAAATTATCATCAAAAGCGCAAACACTAATGCATAACTTGTAGAATAAATAATTTTGAAAGAGGTAGTTCAAATTTTGCGACTGTGATCATGGGTCCTCAATCACTTCAATGCATTTTAGTGTTTTTGTATATTTATTTTTCAGTCATTAATTAATAAAAAATCTGGTCTATGACTCATCTTTCTACCATTTGAGATAAATCCATCTGAGTCTTTAATCTAGAGTAGTAGTGTGTGATTTCCCTCCTGTTCTCAGGTTATCCCTTGCAAAACAATCTATTGGAGTACTGGTGTATGGTGGACTTCGTGCGACCGAATTATTTAGGAAGTAAAACTGAATTTTGCAACATGTTTGAACGTCCAATACAGAATGGACAATGTATTGATTCCACCCCACAAGATATTCGCCTTATGAGATATAGAGCTCATGTTCTGCATTCATTACTTGTCGGCTTTGTACAAAGGTATTACAGTTAAAAGCATGATTGAACGTTTACATGGTTACATATGTATGTAAATGTAACGGACCGATTGTCAGAGTAGATACTTGGGCCAGGCAAATTACGGTAGAAGCCGAAGTACGGCAGGCATATTGTGAATATGATAAAAATGTCGTCCGACAAAAGGAAGCGTGCCCTGTAATTGGTCGACACTCGGTATCCCGCGCCGTTTCTTTTCTTTTTCTGGCGCGTTGTTGCTATACACTAACAAAATGTTCCTGTAATGCTATTTTTGTGATATTAGTAACTAAAACAATAGATAAAATCAAAGATTACATTTACATACTGAACTAAAATTAAACTTGTTATTTATTCTAACAACAGTGGGAGTTAGACAGTAGAAAATAATTATAAGTGGAGTCTAAGATTTTTTTGTTTGTTGCAAGTGCTACATCAATAATTGAAAAAATCATATTTATTTGTTTAAGTGTAGCGACTGACTAAAGGATAACAGAGAAAGCGGGTTTCCAGTTTCGACGAATTAGCGCTCAAAGTTCGTTTTGTAGAAATATGCTTGCTTTATGTCTAGCTTTATAAAATGCATAGGAAAGAAATGGCAAATGTGTTCCGACCGTTCAAAATTTGCCTAGCCCGATTATAAAGTGGCTACTCGTGCAAACGATCGGTGACATATATACATTGCATAGCTACAGGGTCATTAATAACATTTGATACTGAATTAAAATTAACCCTAATGAGGTTGAGAGTACGAAAGAACTGCTTTAAATGACTTATGTTAGTAAATTGAGGTAACTCCTTCTTTAGAATGAATTATTAATTAAGTAATTAATTAAATTTAAGTATTTAATTTTGCTATTTGTAACTTTTAAGTCAAAATGTTTTGGACAGATCAGAAATGTTTTTCAGTAATGACATTAAAAATGTAAGTGATAAATATGCCTAAAGTTACAGTTGCTACAATATTTTACATTGCACAGACGATCTCACGCTGTGCTGCAGTCGACTCTACCACAAAAAGAAGAATACGTACTTCTCGTACGCATGACGGCATTGCAAAGAAAGTTGTACGACAGATTCATGAATGAAGTTGTTCGGTCCACGGCAGTCCCAAATCCGTTAAAAGCGTTTGCTATCTGTTGCAAGGTAATAATGGCCGTCTTACGATATGATATGTCGTATCGGTATACATTGTCTGATTAACATTACATTTTCAGATATGGAATCATCCAGATGTATTATACAATTTTCTTAAAAAAAGAAACGAAGTCAATATTGCCATTGAGGAAGATCTAGATTTAGAGGAAATAGGCGGAGTCACTAAAGCGGGCCGACAAACTAGAACTAGAGGAAATTCTAAAAAGGCCACTAAACCTCGGGTACGTTATTAATTATGCGTATTATTTTATACGTCAAAAAGAAATAAGTACAATTTTGTTGTCTTTATTTTAAAGGGTTCTAAAAAACCGGCGGCCACTATACCTCCTAATACAACTGGCTTAGGAAACGTTCGTCAAGATGGCCGATCATTTGGGAACACGCAGATTCCTCCAAACGGCCCTTACCCCGCAGGGCCACCAGGACCAAGGCAACCGGGACACCCCGATTCTTATAGACCTGATAGGCCAGATGGCTCATATCCTACGTATCAAGAATATCATAATTCCGGCCAGGGGTATTATCCACATAATCAAGGCTTCAATCAAGAATTCAACAGCAATTATTATCAACAACCTCAACTGCCATATGGCAACAATTATCCAAACCAGTATCCTCAGAACAGCTCTGATTGTAATCAAGGATATAATCAAAACTATTGGAACAATAGTAATTACTACGGTAACCCGGGATACTATAACAATCCCCAGTATCCCAATCCACAATCGCAACCAGATTTTGCAGGTAATCCACCACCAAATTTCAACAATAGTCAACCATATCCACCAAGCTTTAACACAATGGATGCAAACAATCAACCGTATCCTAGCAATCAGATACCACAGTTTCCTGGTAACCAGGAAAATTTCAACAATCAACACAGGCCTCAATTCCAAGGACCCATTAACCAAACCTCTCCAGGATATCCAGCATTTGATTCAAGTTCTTCAGCACCTAGTAACTATCCTAATAATCAGCCTCCTCAAAATTATTCTAATGCACCCTATCAACCGGCATTGACGGGTACACCATTCTCTGGAAATAGTTCAAACTACGGACCAAGTATACCACCTCCTTATAATCAATATGATAATCCTAATGCAAATTATCCTGGTTATGGAAATAACCCGACTCCAGATCAGTCCCAAAATAATCCCTTGTCTAATCAAACAGTAGTAAAAACAGAAATGAATGTGGATCCCAATTATCAGACAGCTGAGAGGAAACCAGGACCAAACTATCCACAAAATACTGTTGCTCCTTTTGATCACTCTTTTAATTTCCACCAGCAAAATCCTCTCTATCCTGATCAATCAGAGACAGGTACCAATGGTGATTACTCGTGCCAGTATCCGCCTTTCACATCTACCCTTGAAACTAAACCGCCTCTGGATAGTGCTGGGAGTACTGTTACGTCATGGCCAATGACAGATACCATTAAAACTGAAATAGATAAGCTAAAAATCGAAGAAAAATTAGAAATGAAGTCTGAATCAGACGGAGAAGTAAAAATAGAGGATTTAGATACAAAAAAAATTGTTAAAGATGAAACTAAAAGAGATGATTCTCAGTTAGCAACTTCTCCTAAAAATCAACTTGTCGAATGTCTTACAAAAGAAATGACATCCTCAAAAGACACAACTAAAAGTGATAAGTCGGAATCTGACGAAACCGCCAAGAAAGGTAAACAAAAAAGTAAAGGAAAAGAGAGTAAAAAGGCAGAAAAACCTAAGCCTAGAGGACGCCCCAAAGCGAAGGGACGGAAAGATAGAAAAACATCAAAAGACAAGAATAATGAAGATTCGGAATCTGAGGAAAGTGAAAAGGAAGAAAAAATGAATAAAGAAGAGGAATTAGCTATGGTGAAGAAAGCGGAAGAGATGACATACGACTGGGCGACAGAGTTGTTAAAAGACTACGTGCCGGGCATAATTGAAAATTCTGCTAAGATGGAGTTGTTCTTTTATCTTCTAAATGAAAGTATCAAAATTGGAGATAGGTTATTGCTTTTTAGCCAAAGTTTATTCACATTGAATCTTATTGAAGATTTCTTGGAAAAAAATTACATCCCTGGCACCAACTGTTTATGGCAGAGAAATACTTCTTACTACAGTGAGTATCAAATGTTTTATTGATTATCGAATTACATACTTACTTAAATCTTATGATCGGTCGAACACGCTCACAAAGAAACGTAATTACTGTGTTGATATTTTCTGATGAAATTCAATATTGTATTTGTTGTATATTTGTGTTTATATTTTATTTGTTTCTTTCTTGTATTGTATTTGTAACAAATACTAGATGTATTTGTTTCGTGCACTAATGTTAAAACATACTGATACAAATATGCTCTATTTTTCTACTTTAATAGTTTTATTATTATTTTACAGGACTAGATGGGTCCACCCATGCTTTGGAACGGGAAAAGTTGATCAATGAATTTAATGCGAATCCTAACATATATTTATTTTTGGTATCGACGCGCGCCGGATCGCTCGGCATCAACCTCGTAGGTGCTAACAGAGTCATTGTGTTCGATGCCAGTTGGAACCCTTGTCACGACACGCAAGCGGTTTGTCGCGTTTATAGGTAAGTTACAACTACTTGCTAGTTAGAGAGAGAAAGTGAGAGAGACAGAGGTAGGTGCAAGTGTGGGGTAAGATGGTCATAGGGAATAAACGAGAGAAAAAGGGAAAGTGTACATACAAGATTGGATTGCTAAATCCGTTATATATTTATATATAGAAGCGCCGTTATGTACTAGCGTACATATTTAAGACGAGTTTAAACGAGATATATTGCTTGTGTTTTATTTCTTTCTCTCCTTTATTTTTTTATTTATTTTAGTTACAAGATCGTATTAATTCGATAATTATATTCCAGGTATGGTCAGCAGAAACCCTGTTTTGTTTACCGTTTCGTGATGGACTGGTGCCTGGAGAAGAAGATTTACGACCGGCAGATCAACAAGCAGGGCATGGCGGACCGCGTCGTCGACGAGTGCAACCCCGATGCCGTGTTGTCAATGAAAGAGATCACGAATCTGTGCTTTGATAATGACGAAAAAGTAATATTTCAATAGTCGTGGAAATAACAGACTTTCATAGAAATATCGTTCAACACTTGAGTTGCTTAGGCTAAATTTAGATAGTAAAGGGGACATTAGAGCATTATTTAATTTAGATACATATGCATATTTCTTAATTTAGATACTTTTTCAAATTAAGTGATTATAAGATAAGACGTAATAAACTTAACGTCGTTCTTGGATATCTCTTATAATAATAGAAACTGCAAAATATTTATTAACAAGCAAACAACTTTGATTTATCGTTTTTGTACGTAGTAGCGTACAATTTTAAGATTGTGTTAAAAATATGCAAGCGATCATTGTTTGAAGCAAAAGAAGTATTCCAGAAAACTTTAATTCTGCTTAATTTATAAAATTGTTATGTTTATAGGAATCAGAAGTGAAAGATCTATCGGAGTACACGGAGAAGTATGTTGATTTACTGATGCAAGGAATTCTCACTGAACATGGCAAGTTGTTGAGCAAGGAGCCTTTCCAGCATGAATCACTTTTAGTTGACAGAAAAGAGAAGAAATTATCTAGTGCTGAAAAAAGACTTGCACAAAGAGGGTAAGAAATGTAAAATTTATAGTATATATAATAGGAGTCCAATAAAAAATATTAATGACTTCGCAGAATAAAAGTTTATAATCGTATTTTTTACATTAATTGTTTGTGCCGTGCAAAATAAAACATCAGTATCAAAAATATATTTTGATATTACAAACTATTTAATTATGTTTACATCAAATGTGTATGTGTATGCAAAAATAATTAAATAGTTTGTAATCTGTATAGAGCTGCATGTGCCAGGTGTTGGTTTTCAACAATTCAACTTTAAAGTACAATAAATGGTAAAGTAAGAACGCACGTGTTCAAGGCAATTAACAATAACAAAAGACGCCTGTTTACGACCTCGTAAGCTGCGGTACCATAAAAAGTATTATTAAATTCCGACTGGTATTTTGACTGTTATATATTTATTAAATTAAATCGTACACACTGTTTGAATTCCTTATAATATAACCTACCTTCCAATAAAAGTCTCATCCAAATCGGTTCAGTCGTTTCCGAGATTACCCGGAATAATCGGAGAGAGAAAATTTTTAAAAATTGTATTTTTGTTATAAGTACCGTATATTAACAATGTGTATTGAGTATGGAAATTTTAATTTGATATTACATACAGACACTTTAATCTTATTTATCTGTATAGATATTTAAATATAAATCGTTATATAAACAATAATAAAAATTTTACTCTTTTAAATTATTAAACCTAAATGCTCTTTTTTGTTTATCATTTTTACAAAGAAAATTATTCCGGTCTGTTTGAAAAGCGCTAGAAGCAGTGTTTAGGAGCAGTGGCTCAACGGTTTAGGCCTCGACTTACGTACTGTAGGTTGCGAGTTTACACCCAGGCAGGCGCTTTACTTTGTGTACTTTATTTCATCACCACTGCTCCAAAAACGGTGGAGGCAAATATCGTAAGGCAGTTTCCTCATGCCTTAGAACCACAAATTCGAAGACATGTGGCATCCACCAACCCGCACCAGACCAATGTGGTGGATTACGGCCCATTCCATCTCTCGGAGGCCGATATTATTTGTTTATTTTATTTTATTTATTTTTATCTATCCGTCTATCTATCTACTAAATCTACACAAAATTTTCTATCACCGAAGTTTATTTTGTCCCATTGCTTAAAAGGTGGCAAACGAGCAACCTGATTTTATGTAAGCATCCTACAAAACAATGTCCGCAGCAATCAGAAGTTTTACCATTAGCATTGTTAACCTTTTTGTATGAAGAAGAAGACAAGTGGAAGAAGCTACTGTTGCTTCAGCCTCTACCAGGGCTTTGGTTGTAGTTTTAGAACACCCATATATATGTCAAATATATTTATATCTTTGCGTTTTGGATTTTTGGACGGTTGAATTTCAGAGAATTACATATGGATGTAACGATTAGTTGATGGTCGTAGATACGAGTTGGAGAAGAAAGCGGCGCTAGCGCCGAAGCCGACGGCTGCATACCGCGCAGTGCGCACCGCGGATGGCACCGTGGTGCAGCGACCCGTCGCATCCGTGCGGCCCATGCAGCACGCGCGCTGGATCCCTGCAGATGTATGGCGACGCCAGGGCATGACCGCGCAGGAGATGACGCTACCGCTAGGTGAATACATTCACTTGAAGTAAATAGTTTAAATAAAATCGAGTAAATGCTAGCGACAAATAAGGTAGGACTACAGATTGTGATTTCTCCATTCGATATGGGAATGGGTGTAGGATCCTCATCACTCCAGATATGTAGATGATTGAGGTCGTGGAGACGGCAGAAAAGGGTCGGATGCAGAAAACGGAGGACCTCATACTTAGAAACTTGTTTTTTATTTTCATTATGTTTCATTTGTATTGTATTCATTCACAGACGTCGTCATACCTACGAATTCAGCAGAGAAGACTAATATTGTGCTTAAGGCCGGCCAACGTGTAATGGTATTAAAATCGCCCAAAGGTATTTATATGCAGCTCGAATCTGGTAAAATAATTGCAATTAAAACGTCACTCAAAGGTTTGCAAAAAGGCTCCGAAGTCAAAGAAGGAACTCCAATAGGAAAGAAAGGTATGATATTTTCACTGCAACATTTAAAATAATATAGAAACTTGTTCGAATTAAACAAAACACTTTTTGTAATTACAGTTTTAAGCAATCGCGCTACTGCGAATATTCCTGGATCCTTGAAAAATAACTCGGCAATTACGATTACATCTAAGACCGGACCTAGACCTGGGATTCATAGGGTAATATCCAGACCCTCAATGTTGGGTTCGAATAAAATGTCAAGACCTATATTGCCTGGACAAAAAATAGCAGAGATAAGAAGTCGCTTAGGAGATATGAAGTCATATTCAGCAATGCGCCCGAAAATGCCTATGAATCCAGCACGTATGTTACGGCCTAATCTACCCGGTTCTGTTAGTATAACAAGAATACCTAAACAAGTCAAAAAGCCTACAAACATTCTTTCAAACGAGTTAAAGAAAATGGAATTAGAGTCAGATGAAGACACACAAGTATTAGACAGTGATTATGAAGATGATTCAAGCGATGGTAAGGAACAAGAAACAAGCAAGCAAGCAAACAAGAAAGAAGAACCTGAGCGCCAAGAACACAACACCGACTCCCAAAAGTCCGATGCCCCTACGCTCCAAGAGGCTGAAAAGGAAACTACAACAGAAAAAGAACAGAAAAATAACGACAGTGAACCAATGGTACTCACAACAGACGAGAAATTACCACCGGAAGATGCGTTAGAAAATAAGTCAATGGATGAAACACCTACAGAAATGACTGACGTTCTTAGCAATCAAATGAAAATAGCAAACGCCGAAACGCATGAACCCACGCGAATCGAAAAGAAAATAAATCTATTAAAGAACTATAGGCATCAACGTCCTTGCAGCCGACCACAGACGGAATCTAGTTTAATTCATCTAGAAAGAACTGCTAGTACATTGAACAATGAAGGAATTCCAGACTTCCGAAGGAATTTAGATGATATTACACAATCTTACTCACCAGTTACTGATGACAAAACAAATAATAAACCCAGAAAGAAGAAATCTCCAAATAAAAGTGAAGTAACTCCCGAATCTCAAAACGCGGAAAGGCCGATTCTACCGACTTCAAATATGTCTCATAGTGTATCTAGTCTACTTGGCTCGAGCACACAGAAACCTCGTGTTGATCCGATGCTCAGCAATCATTTACCGAAACCCAGGATGAGTGATTCTTTAGCACAAAACTTGTCGCTCAGTGGGCCAAGACCAGTTCCATTAGGCCTTTCCCACGATAACCAAATGACTTCATTGCACGACTTCACTATGGCCCAAAGTTTAGATCATTCGAAGCACATAGCAATGGGCCCGGCCTTGGGAAATATTGGACTAATGGGTGGCCCTTCAGTTACGCCTAACATTGACGTACGGAAAGTACCGGGAGCATTGAGTGATCCAGTAGGCAGTCCGATGCCCACCGGTGCGTTGAAACCTGCACAGCCATATCCCCCTACCAATGCGCCTCCGGAAGTACCTTACGGTCAATATCCAGGTAACTATTTCAATATCAAACATTAATTAATTTAAAGTTAATTAAAATAAAAGTTTTATTGACATTATTAATGTTTCGAACCAAGCTTAAGCTTGTATCAGGAGATGGTTTACAGCAATAGTTGGATTGAAACGTATGACGTCATATTTTCATAATTCGTATTCACCGTAGAACTACTGGCGGTATTGCTTATCGTCGGTCAGATTGCTGACGACCTGATTGGGAAACTGTTACTATGACACACCGTTACATTATGAGATTGAAGAAATATATATCTCTTATACTCTATTACATTAAGATACTAAAATGACAGGTTACGGCATGGGGTATGGCGCGTACCCGAACGCGGCGTACTACGCGGGCTACGGTGGCGCGTACTATCCCACATACGCGGCGCCCCCCACCTCGACGCCATCGGTACCCCCACCTGAGAACTATCTGCCTTCAAACCAACAGTGGTAGAACACACCAGTGAATGAACACAAGTGCATAAACATACTTTTATAGACATCTTTTATTGCGTAAAACAAACATTATGTGAGTTAATTCGAGTGGAACATGTGGTCGGATACGTTCGAAATTTAATGAATTCACATTTCATAAAAGTCTGTGTAGATTTAATTCCTATCATTTTGTTTGTATTTGTCGCATTATTTCCTGTCATTTACCAATAACAAACACTTCTAAAGGATGCCAATTGGAAAATGTTGATGCACAAGCGATTATTTTTCTTTTATTCTCATTCATGTTCTACAATTTAGTTATGCATAAAAAATTATATTTGATACATAGTTATACAATTTTCATTATCGTGTTCGTATTACTACGTACATATACTTAGCTTTGCATTTGCGTACATAACAAATTACTGTAAATACCTTTAATTGAAGTAACAAGTGTGTTTAAAGATATTTTCTGTACCTATACCAAGAAATGCTTAATACCGAACGGATAGTTTGATATCTAAATGCAAGGAATATGAACAAGGTCGTCGATGTAAAATTGCGTACTAGGGATACTGAAGTCATACTTTTGAAGTACTTATTGATAAGTATACGCGATTGAAAATGCATTTTAATGCGAAGCGCTAATTATATATCTTACATTGTAAATGAACTATCATTTTAGTTTAAAATTAGATGGAAATCTCAATAGTTTGTTTCGTGAATTTCAAAGCAAGATTCTGTTGCGTGTTGTTGGCTCAGTCTTTCCAATATTACGGCTACGGATTGGTCGATGGATGTGATACGTTGCTAAATTAGAGTTTAAATCGAAATTAGCGCATAAGGAGTATTTATCATTTAATTAGATCTAGATAGGCATCCACGTAAGCAGTTCACATCAAACATTCGACTTGTCCTTAATAAGAGATATATAAATGCCGATAGTATTATTCGAATACGCGATTTTATGTTGTCTAAGTCTTTTATTATAAAGGTATGCGTTACTATTTCTATTTTCCTTTTGGTGTGCATATTGATTTTATAATCTGGCAAACAAATCTAAGTTTCAACTGTCACAAAACTTTTTCTAATCTAAAATTTTGTATTATAAAGTACAAAACACTTCTACTTTATTTAATTCCTTGTGTCCTGTGATGTTACTGTGTATGTAAAATTTTAATTATATCATACTTGTCTTATTGAAGTGTATGTAACACTCTTATATATTTTTTATATTAAATAAATAAAAATTGTATGTAAATTAAAATGCAGATTCTGTAATAAGTTTTTCCTTTTTTTGTGGAAAATTTATCGATTAAAATAAATCCATGTAATCTTGAGTTTGAATTGAAATTGGAAGTAAAACATAGGTACTCAAAAATTATTAAGTTTAATAAAAAAGAGTAAATAAAACTTGCAATATGAAAATCTTATAAATTTCTCACGCAGTTTTGAAAATTAAAAAAGGAAGTACGTCAATTAAAAAACGTTAAATACACGTGCTATAAAATCCGTAAGATTAGTTTTATTCCAAAGGAAGTACGTTAGTAAATTTCTTAATATAAATGTCATAAATGAGTCCGATGCTACCATGTTTGAAGTATCGAAACGATGTATCGGTCGGATCATCGGTGATCAACACTACGAAAAGCACACTTATCTCTTCGAGTGTGTAGACTGAAGTTTTATTGACACACACATCCATGACGTACTGTGGCGAGATGTTGCGTTCCAAGAAAAAGAAGAAAGATCGCACGGCTGTCTGAATCCGGATGCTGAAAGCTAAGTTGTCATGTCTTGGCAGACTATGATAATTATATGTCATACCATTTAAAGGTGTTATATATATCTACATTAAAATATTATTTTAAATTCAAAGGTTTGTTATTAGAAGAGAATCTTAATTATGAATCTAATAACATTTGATTAGCTTTTTTTAATTTAGTTATAATTATATTGTAAGAGTTTGTTATAATTTATGATACCTTTCGTTTCTGGTGCATTTTTCATAAAGTGTAATATAAGATAAAATAAATATTATTTATTACTTTTTTCAACAAGTAAAACAACATTTTTTTAAATTACACCTGTGTTTTAAGTCGTTATTGCTTATTAATTAGTATTGCTGAAATTATAATAAAAAACTTCTCTTTAAAAACTCATAAAAATACGATATAATGAGATAAAATTTGATCATGTCGATCAATAAGTAAACGTTTTCGGTTCGTGTGCACACACCAAATGAAAAATAGAAATGTGGCTTGCGTAAATCAATTTAATGTTTCATATGTTTTAGAGCCATCGGTTTTTATATCATTCTTTGTACAAAACTGTGGAAATTTGGAAGTGATACAAGTACTAAACATTGCATTTTAATTGGTCAAATAGCTCTGTACCGGTAATATCCAATAAAGTGATCAATCAAAAAAAAATTGTTTCAATCTTAATACATCGATTGTCGAGGAATTTATAGCAATTAAAAAATTGGGCAATGCGGGCAAGATTGACGTAGTCATATTACGCAGCGTCTACGGGGTACATGAGTGACGCTCGTGAAACGTGATGGACGTTCGTCAAATTCAACGTTTGAGCTAATAACGGTTACAATTATCATGTCCAACGCAACACCTATTTTCTATTTGATAAACATGTTTTAAATATGTGTCAAGATAAATATTTTATGTGTGTATATATATAAATACATCCAACCTAACGTGTCTTTCATACTAACTTAAGTTTAAACGTAATAACGCAAGCAAAATATCAGTTCACGATTTGAATTCGACAGTGGCGGCGACCAGGACTCTGCGCAGCACACGTTCGCCGAGTGCCCTGCATGGGAGGCTGAGCGGCAGATTCTGGTTCAGAGGATCG
Organism: Papilio elwesi; assembly: GCA_029849275.1. Taxonomy (NCBI): domain Eukaryota; kingdom Metazoa; phylum Arthropoda; class Insecta; order Lepidoptera; family Papilionidae; genus Papilio; species Papilio elwesi. Next base: position 9,091,823 of record CM056692.1, on the reverse strand, counting down.
GGCAGGACCTCACCCTGCCAGTAGTAATAAGGGCTGCTCTGGCAGGGAAGCAAGAATGGGCGGCACTGATCTCCTTCTGTGAGGTTGTCATGACCCAGAAGGAGATCGTTGAGCGGGAGCGGGAAAGGGCTGATCCCACTCGGAGGCGAAGACGCCAGCGCAGAGGACGCGTCGGCGAAGCCGTTCGGTAGCCCCGACAATAATAGGGCTTCTATCGTCTCTTCTGGTTGCAGTAGCAACAGAAAGGACCCTGATCGCCCTGCAAGGCGATCCCGGGAAGACGGCAACACGGCGTGGCCCTGTGTTGCCGTAGCACTACTAAGTGCAAGTGGAGCGCCTGCTCCCCAGGGTCGCGCGCAAACTCAGTGCAAGGGGCACCGGAGATCCCGGAGCCCCCATCTATCGCACTCGAGGATGGCCACCGGGGAGATTTTAGTAAGTAAAAACCTCACATAACCCTGTCTTTCCCCCAGAAGCAGGGTATCTTGGTTAAGATTTCCAACTCGAAAACAAAAAAAACAAAAAAAAGGCTTCGTGTCCTGATCCTGTACTCAGACTGACATAGTGGCGTTTTCGTACAAGCACCTCAGCGCTTCGATGTACCTGTAGTCAATTTGTTCGCTGGAGGAGAGAAGGTCGCGACGATCTCTTCCGGCGATGGGAGTCGAGATTGGCGGACGCCTCGGTAAGCAAACGGCTTGTCGAGGCTGTCCGCCCCGTCCTGGGCCAGTGGGTGGAGGCGAGGCACCGGGAGCCAACTTACTTCCTGACGCAGCTTCTCACAGGGCACGGCTATTTCGGCCGTTACCTGTGCGTGGTTGTGGGAATTGGGTCGGAACCCGGATGCCACCACTGTGCGACCGGCGACGTCGACACGGCCGAGCACACGCTCGCCATGTGCACGGGCTGGGACGCCCAACGTGCCACGCTCACTGGCGCGATTGGGCGAGATTTGTCGCTGCCGGCCGTCATACGTTCGATGGTCGGCAGCGAACGGAGCTGGGCCGCCGTCGCCTCTTTTGCACACGAGGTGATGGCGGCCAAAAGAGAGGCCCTGCGGGAACGCGAACGCGCAAGCGAAACCTTGCCTCCCCGCAGGGCCCCAACGAGGGGCCGCAGGCGTGCGAGATACGCCGCGGCCCTACAGCTGTAGCGCGACGTGTAGGGGGATCTGTCGCGCTGAACGTGGCGGATGGCCCCCTTCGTGTGTTCCGAGGGGGGCAGCATCATAGGGTGATGGGAGGGGCTTAACATCTGACCCCTCCCTACACGAGTCGAGCCCCTACCAAGGGGCCCCCCCTAGCCGGGTCGTGGATAAACTTACGTAGATGCCACGGCCCGTTCGGGCGAAGAACACCGCGGGGTTTAGTGGGTAGTCCGGCCCAAATTTAAGGCCGGGAGTCCCACACGAAGTCAATTTGGCACCTCTGGAGAGACTGCAGTACCGCCCTGGTCTCGACCGAATCTAAGGCTTTTTCGTAGTCCACAAACACTAAGCATAGTGGCAGGTTATACTCCTCGGTCCTCTGTATAACCTGCCGCAGCGTGTGTATGTGATCTACGGTACTAAAGCCTTTACGGAAACCGGCTTGTTCGTGAGGCTAGAAGTCGTCAAATCTGCGACAGACGATTAGTTATGACCCTCGAAAACAACTTGTAGACATGGCTCAGAAGTGAGATGGGCCTGTAATTCTTCAGTAGGGCATTATCACCCTTCTTGAAGAATAAAACCACCACACTCATGCCCTATGCCTGTGGAATATGTCCCTCGAGGATGACGGAATTAAAAAGCTTTTGGAGAACCTTAAGACCTGGTTCTCTAGCTGCCCTCAATAATTCGGCTGTGATTCTGTCATCCCCCGGTGCCTTATTGTTTTTCAGTTGTGTAAGAGCCATACCAATTTCGTCGAGACTGACGTCCGGGATATCTTCGGTATAGTGTCGAGTTAATCTGGCTCTTGGGTCTTCTGCCAGATCCGTGACGGGTTTCTGCTATGCTGTGTATAACTGTCCGTAGAACCTCTCAACCTCATTCAAGAGCTCCGGTTTGGAGGAAACAACTCTGCCATCCTCAGTCTTCAGCTTTGACACCTGACTTTTCTCAATAGAGAGATCTCGGGCAAACACTTTGGAGTCCTTGTTCCGCCCAATTTATAAAACTGTTTGTGTTATATTGGGGTATATCGTGTTTAATGCTCTTCGAAATCTGCCTATTTAGTCGCCGGTATCGAGTTCAAGCTGAAAGCTTTCGGGACTTTGGATATGAATGGGTGCTGGCCGGAGCGTAGACCTTATCAGCCGACTTCGCTCAATTTTTACGTTGATATTCAATGTGCCTCGGACTATTCGGTGATCGCTTCCGGTTATAACCGCATTGATCACTGAGACATCATTGAATTTGCTTCGTCGTCGACATGATAAAGTCTATATCATTTTTTGAAGCACCATCGGGACTCATCCATGTCCACTTCCTATGCTCTTGCTTCTTGAAGAAGGAGTTCATCATGTAGAGTCCCTCCTTCTCCAAGAAGCCGGCCAGAAGGCAGCCCCGGTGGTTCCGGTGTCCATATCCGAAATAGCCCACTCCCAGCTCGTCTCCGTACCGTTTGCCTATTTTCGCGTTGAAGTCCCCCATGACAATGGTGTAGTGGGTTTTGTAACTATGTATGGCTCTTGATATATCCTCATACATAGTTTCTACCTCGTCGTCGGTGCGTAAGCCTGTATGACCTTCAGTTAATACCATTATTATTATTTATTCTGAGTTCAAGGTACGCCACCCTAGTCAACACACTCTCGATCTTCACCACATTGTTCACAAGGGACTTGTGGACGATAAACCCGACTCCACCTTGAGACTGTTGGTCTCCTTCCCGGAAGAAGAGCAAATTTCCGGACTTGAGGATTATCGCGTCCTCCCCCTCTCTTCGGACTTCAGATAACCCTATAACGTCCCATCGTAATTTGCTAAATTCTTCTTCCAGCTCCACCATCCTCGCGTCCGTCCGCAGTGTGCGCGTGTTTAATGTTGCCAGGGTCAGTTGTCGTCGATTGTGGTAGCCGTCGTATCTCCGCTGGGGCTTCTTAAAGCCCCTGCCCCGCTGTTATCCTGACCGCTACCGAGACCAGGGGTGGCCACCTTCCAAAAATATGGATGTGTTTCGATATTGTCTGGATAAATGCGAGTTTGTACTTTGGCACCCATTTTAGTCTCATAACTTCAAAGTAAAGTAAAAGTACTTCATACAGACTCTTGACTAATTTATTCGATGCACAATTATTACACAATGAAAACTTCACAACACAAAAGGCTTGCACTGCCAATGATTGTCGTTAATTTTTATTAAGAAAGAACTGCATAAAAATTGGACGAACTTTTTGTCTTTAATGTCTCCAAAATAAATACCTAATGTTGTTGACTTCGATATAATTGAATTCGATACGTAATTACACAAAGATCACTGGATTTGGCTTGCAATAAAAAATTGACTTGGCGATTTTGTTTTTGTAACAATGAACTATCGAAAAACTTACGAAAAATTTTGTAACACTTTGAATAACTCGTCAAGAAACGAATATCAACTATCATTTACTGTTCCTGATTCTATTCGGTGTGTAATTTCCACTACAAGATAAGTTCTCTACAGGATTAAGTGGGGACTTATCCCTTATGCCATTCTCATCAAGTCTCTACATTTATTTTGTGTCATTGGCTACAAAAAAATATGAACCGTATATTACTTATTTTAAAATTTAAAGTACATATATCGTTTAATTATGCCGATTACAAATATTCTAATCACAACACAAGTAGGCGCTTGGTGTAGGCTTATACGTACCTTCTAATGGGTTCTGCTGATATGCCAGCAGTAGGTTTTTTTATAGGTTATTTTGTTAATCATTTGATACGTCTGTTCGTCTGGCGTAAACATATTTAGTAGAAAAATATCAAAGTTGATCCGATGGCAATGTATATTTCCATAACTCATCATCTGTGAATTTTATCTCGGACACTCGAATGCATCTGTTAGATTCGTTACTATTGCAGTTAATTTTTCGATACGGTCATTATCCAACTATTAGTCTAGATTGAAAAATTACTATAAATATTTTTATGATTCTCATATACTACATATTATAATAAAACAAATTTTACGGATGTTATCATGGAAATAGGAAGGTACTTCGCCAGTAGTTTTTGACATAAGGACGTCTGACACCTCAATTCCCCCGTGACCATGAGCGCTGTAAAGTAAACGAAACAACGGGAACCAAAAAACGTACTAACTAAACGTAATGAACGCGACAATATCAGTGCTATTTTTAAAAAGGGCCGTGCATTTGAGGTCGTTGCCTCTAAAATAGAACCATGTATCGAGGTAATGACTATTACGACGATGCTTGCGTTAGTCCAGTAATTTTGTCCGGTGCACTTCAAATCCTTCTAATGAATTTTATGTTTTAATGGTACTATCCCACATAAATTCTGCTAATTGTACTCTACTTTTGCGTTACGATTTAACTAAAGAAATGTATTATATCGTCATCAAATCATTATTTGTAACTTTGTTGTATTCTCAGTTAACTCGGTTGACTTATTTTATAACCTATAAATTGTGATTGGATGGATGAAGGAATGCGAGTGACACACTCGAAGTAAACTAACTTCTGATTTTATTAAGATTGCAGGCTTTACTGGTCGCATATAAAACGGTGTTTAAGTAGTTTTTCATTACACTTTTATAGCACAGTACAAACGGTTACAAAACAAATATAGAACAATGAAAAATTTCTAATAGAGAAAAACTAGTTTTAACACAAATTATGTAGTAACTACTACATTAGGACAAGGTCTTAAAAATCGAAACCTTTCTGCAACCACCAAGAATAATCAATTTATGATTTGATTCTAAGCTGAATTTCCGCATTTTGTTCAAGATTTCAGTATGTAATTGCAGTATGGAGAGTAAACTTGGTTAAAATGTTCTCAGAAAGACCTATTTATTTATTAGAGCAATATCTTTTTGTGGAGTGGAGCGCATATATTGAAAGGCACTGGGGAAACCGTGCCAGCTTTGTTCTGGAGGATGCAACAAATTCTCTTTTTCACCTATTTTTTATATAGTTTTAACTGATCTGGATTAGTCCAGCAACGACGATGAAATAACAGACAAAAAAATCTGTCTGCAGGTGAGGTAGATATTTAGATGCATTTCTGCAATTCGTTTCATGACTGATGAGTTCTAAGCCTCTTCCCATTTCTTCATTTTCCATAAAAGACTTGAACTCTCTTATACATGTTGCAGATGTGTATTGAGCCTATGGTTAGTAATATTACGATAACCACTAGATTGCTTCCTTCTTCCATCGAATAAATCAAAACAAAATATTTAACTGCAGATGTATATAAATAGAATATAAGAATGAGTTTGTTTACCAGTTCCTCTCTTTTTTGCACAAAATGCACGGAGAATAGCTTGAAGCCATTTTAATATTATTCTTTGGTAAAATAAGTTCTTAGGTATTTTTATAGCGGTGAGTTAGCGTAAACAAATAACAAATTCATAACTACATCCATACCACAGCAGCGATTCTTAGTTGAGGAAGTAAATAGCTCGATAAGGTAAATATTTTCATAAGCATTTTATTATAAGAATAAAACAATTTTTAGGTATTTAATACATTTGACTTGAAAATGTGCAAATCTACAGAGTACATTACCAATATGATAAATACAACATTTGACGGGCCGGTTGGCGTGGTTTGTATACTCGCTTTTAACGCCGCAGGTCGTGGGTTCGATTCCCACCCAAGACAAACATTTGTGTGCGGAACATGTCTGTTTGTCCTGAGTCTGGGTGTAATTTAATTATTTTAGTATGTATTTACGAAAGAAAATTAGTATATATAGTATATCAGTTATCTGGTTGCCATAATACAAGCTCTGCTTAGTTTAGGGTCAGATGGCCGTGTGTGAATATGTCCTAGGATATAAAAAAAACAATTAAATAATAATAATATAAATATTTATTTATTTAAGGAGACATACAGAAACAAAAGATTAAAAAATATAGATAGAGGTACATAAATTATAATAATAAGTTCTAATGTTTCCTAACGATTGTCTCACTGAGAACAATTATGAACAATTAATTATAATATTATTATTTGTTTTAACAGCAAAATAGATGCATTTTGGGGTTTAGGCGGCCCACTTTCTTTCGTACTTGAGACGTAGGTGCTTCTAGTAGGTAGTCCAGGTACATCTCTTCCTTCTTCTTGTTGTTATGTTATGCTACCGACCGATTGTGAACTTTGTCAATTTATAATCGGACTAAACATATTATAAGTTGTCTGTAATTTGTGAACTGAACGTAACAAACCTATTTTTCTTTGATAAACATATTTTAATATCATACTATCATGTCCAATCTAACGAGCCCAACCTATAAATGGTGATAGTTATAGGTTAGGTTCGTTAGATACATTCTGACTTACATGTAAAAACGCAAAAAAAATATCAGTTCACAATTTGACGATTAGATTTCGATAGTTTATAAACTGTACTGACATGACACGTCAAAAGAGAGAATAGGTTAATGCTAGACTATGCGTGCTATTGTGGGCAAGCGCTTCTTTCCTAAGTTTTTAATTATCATAATTTTATTTGAACTAAATTGACAATTACATATTGTTTATATTTGGTACACAGTAGAGTGTGTATATCGGCCACCAGCCGTACACTTTTGAAAAAGTTAAATTTTCTGAATCTTTGTGTTTAAAGTTAAGAATTTTATCAATCAATATGTACTAAAATTTAATGTCCGGAATGTTGTTTATTATTGGACAATAGAACTAAAATATTGTTCATTGTGAACGTGAAGTTAATATTAATTCAAAATTAGTAATAAGCGGGTAAAATATTATTTCGTTTAAATTAAATTCCACTGCGGGTGAAACCGTGCAGCACATAATACGAATACGATTTTTTAAAAAATTAAATGAACTAACTGAATAGAGATTTCAGTAAAATTACACTACATTAAAACTATTTATATACTTCGCTTAGATGTGCTATCGCCGTATAACGTCCCGATCAATTGACTTCCGTAAATTATAAACAAGCAGCGTAACACTTACCTAACCTATAAAAAACAAAAACAACATCTGCAAGTGCAACGCCTTGTGTATACTTAGAAGAAGTAAGATGTCGATCTATAAAATACAGGTGAGGCAGCCGTCCGATCCCATTAATAATATTGTAAGTAGACGTGACGCCGGCGCAATGCCATTGCTCGATGTTTAGTTCTAAAAAAATATTAGTCTACCGATAGTGACGTTTTATTAGTATTTTTTAATTTAAAGTGTTTAATAAAAAAACTATTTGCTATAAATTATTAAAGATGTGGTTTAAAATAATAATGGTAAGTTTGAATAATAATTAAATTAAATTATAATACCAGCAGATATAATTATATCTGGTGCTGGTATTATTTGTTAAAAATGTCGAATCTCTATCCATCTATCTCAGTCTGAAAAACCTTTTTAATTGGTGATACATGTATGTACATTATAGTGCAGTTATAATTGTCGTTACAATTTGGATCTAATACAATTATATCTAAACTATTTTTTTAATACTTCAAATTATTGGTATTTAAGACCTGCGTATTGTATTATGAACAGTTTCTTATTACATAATTTTCCGTACAAATGTAATATCGTATTTATCACTTAAAAATGTGAATAGAATTTAAAATGAGAATTGCTTGCCTATTGACAAGTATGGGTTATCAGTTTCACTTTCACATCTCGCGCGGGAACCGAGGCGGCGTTCACTAGAGCTGTAACAACGGCCAATAAATAGGTTCTCGCGGCGCCTAATGGATTCTGTTATTTTCTTCATCTGGTTTAAAAAATATAACATAATATTGCTTATGCCTTAAGCAATCGGCAGTCGAGTTTATTTCGATAAATGCTATTGTCATTTAATCAAGACCGGGACATTGACATGGCATTTGAAGTATACTACTTAATAATAAAGCTGAGTCAAACCCCGATTGCTAAATAACAAGTAAGAAACTTAGTCACTTGGCTATCAAATTTTAAATGGTCTAATGCTCTGGTCCAGGTTGCTTAACCCACTTGATGAGAGCGGCAAGGGGTCGATCTTTGTGGTACGCCTACGTTTAGCTGAAAAGATTTTTTTTACAGTTAACATATTGCAAATAAAAGTTTAATTATACTCATTAAAGAGAGGAATTTACTCAAATCTATCGGGAAATACATTGATAATATAAACAAAATGAAAAAACTAAAATAAAATGTTCTACCATACATATTCGAGCACAGTATGGACGGCAGCTAATTATATGTATTTTTTTGTATGCGCACTTGAGTGACCCGTGGCAATATTAACAAATAATATGTTAAATATAGGTATTACTGATAGTTCCTTATGCAGAGAGTAAATGGGGATAGTGATGAAGAGGCATATCATGAAGTCCTTGCTACACTCACACACCCGGCAGTGCCTGTGCAAAGAGATCAAGCGACCAAGACTTGACAGGAATAATGCCGTCCTGCCCACACGCAATAAACGCACGTAAACCATAGAATTGCGGAAAATGTCAATTCTTAATTAAGTTCGATTCAAGACGTGTACGTGACAATATGATGTATTATAATAGTTTAACACTTTAGCGTATTACAGCGAGTATCCTTAATATCCCTCCAAATATGAGGGTTTAGTTTATTCTATATACTTAAAAATTGTTAACATCGACCTAGTTACTTTTTAGGGCATTCTAATTCGATACCCGAAATCGATACGCAGTCTGCGGCGACCGGTAATAAAGATATCGATGGTGACCGTCACTAGATCGCGGCGAGAAGTCGCTACTTCACTTTCTAGGATGGTCCTAGAAAGTGAAATGTAGCCGCGCCATTAACCCCGACCACAAAGTTGAACTAGCTGGAATTATAAATATTTTTATAAATATTTGTAATGAATATTAAAAAAATTAAAGAAGCGAAATCTGTACTTCTCTTAATAGTACGTGTCTCCAAGCTTACTGTGAAATTCTCGCGGTTGCGAGTAAAATTAACTCGAACTACGTGATAGCATATTGCAAGAATCTAGGGACCTTAGAGGGAGGGATCTTACAGTTTTTGTGCTTACTGTGTTACTGGTATGACCCAGGTTCAATTACAGTAGCTGCAATGGGAACGTGAGAGGCGTTTATATCTAGTATTCTAAGTTTATTTGCAGTAAAAAATCACTTAACACGTTAAATAAGGTGGTCGAGGCAAAACTTCAAACAAATCTGAAATTGAAACGCAAATTCAAAAGACTGCTGTGTTTAGTTAAATGAAACGACTAAATATAATAATAATAAATCAGCCTTTTTTAGAATGTTCTCACTTCAGGGACGCAAGCCTCCTCTCTGAGAGAGGGAATGAGCCATAATCCACCACGCTGGCCCAGTGCTGGTTGGTGGATGTCACATGTCTTCGAATTTGATGGTTCTAAGAACATGCCGGTTTCCTCACGATGTTTTCCTTTACCGTTTTTGGAGTAGTGGTGATGAAATAATTACACAAAGTAAAGCGCCTGCCTGGGTCGCAGTTACGAACCCAGGCAGGCGGAGACGTACTGTAGCGTAAGTCGTGGCCTAAACCGCTGAGCCACCACCGCTCCGACGAATAAATATTACGCGGAATTGCATACGCATATTGTAAAAAATCGCGAGGAGTCGCGAGGTGGCGCTGCTAGTGCAAACATCGAGTGCCGTGTGCTGCGCGAATTTAAATCACAAAAATAGGAAAACAAACCTGTTCCATAATAGTGGGACATTAGTTTGAAAGTTTAAGTACATATTTAACGCGGGACATAAGTGTACAGTGTTTCATAACGCTATCAGTGTAAATAAAAGACTTTAAGTGCATAACGGTTATTCACAAAATTCAAAACGCAAGTGGTGTAAAAATAAATAAAGTTTCTTCTTAATTTCTTGTATTGAGAACTCTCCAGTGGTCCCTGATAGCATCTAACAGAAGACACAAATAAAAATAAAAAATAAAAAGTGCAATAAAAATTGAAATTTGCCAATTTACGGGGTTACACTTGATTAAGAACAACGCCATCTATCGTCAAAGAAAAAAACTGAGCACCAGTAGTTTATCGTTCACATACGTAATAAAAGTTAATCAATAACGACATCAGCAAACCGCGATATCGTCTACAAGCAATAGTTTTACATTTCTGAAGTAAATAAAGTAATTATGCAAAAAGGGAAGTGCTCAATCAAGACGACGTAAACTCAAGTCAACTAGCAATTATGCAGATGTAGTACCAACACCAAAAGATAAACTACGTTACCTGCCATTTTGAGTAGATTAGGCCAACATTCAAATCGATTTGACGTCATTGTGCCAACGACTACAAAATAAAACTAACACGCCGTGTCAACGTTTACAAATAAAACTAAAGCTAACTTTCAAATGACACTGTCAACGGATAAGACGCTGTCATAGACAACTGACATCGAGTCCTGGAGTTACCACACTAAAAAATTACGAAGTGAATAGTAAAAAATGGATAAAAACTTTCAACTACTTGTAGAAATTTTTGAAGAAAAATTGAGTAAGCAAACTCTAGAAATTACAAATCTAGTTACTAAAAATGTGATGAAAGCTATGAACGAAAAGGTGAAATGCCTCGAGGAAGAGAATAAAAAACTAAAGCTAAAAACTTCTGAGCTTCAAGAAAAGATTAACTTTATGGAAAAAGAGAGAAGAATGAACAACATAGTCATTTTTGGGGTAGAAGAAAAAGAAAGGAACCAAATTGAACTTATCAATCGCGCTATAGAACTTATTGATAAAACTGGCGTACACTTGGAAAGTAATGAGATCATCAAAGCCTACAGGATCGGAAAAATTACAAACAACACTAAGCCAATCGTGGTTTCTATCTCAACATTCTGGAAAAAACAACTTATAATGAAAAACAAAAAGAATCTTCCTCAGGGAATTTACTTCAAAGAAGATCTTCCGAAAGATGTATTAGAAAAGAGGAAAGAACAACAAGCACAACTAGAAGAAGAAAGGAAAAAAGGAAACATTGCCTACTTTACCTACGACAAACTGGTAGTAAGAGCACCGAAAGAAAGTAACCGCGAAAAAAGGAAAAGAGAAACTTCAAATTCACCCCAAACGCAGACACTGCCTAAACAGTCTAATACTAGAGAAGAAGTTAGCAGAGCTGACTCCAAAAAGAGGAACAAAACCAATATGATTGACTACCTAACCAGACCCAGAACCCAATCATCAACGGACTTGGCATCAAAAAACTAACAAACACAACCCGCGACCGGATACGAGATATATGTAAAAACAAAAATTCACACACAACAAAAACAATTCCTCCACTCCGGCTTGTCACCGTGGAGGAATCTAAAGACTACCACCCTCCAACTAAAGCAAAAAATAATAACTACCTTTACCTGAATACATTGAACACATTGACATTAAAATCAGATGAAAGCTTACATGAACTATTATTGGCAATGAAAAACGTAAAGTGGGACATAATAGGACTAAGTGAAGTAAGAAGAATGGGAGAAGAAATAGTAGAATACGATGATTTCATATTGCACTACAAAGGGGAAACTAAAGGAAGTCATGGGGTGGGATTTATAATAAAAAAACATTTGAAAAACTCTATTGAAGAAATTATCCCAATCTCGGAAAGAATAACTGTATTGAATCTAAACTTAGTTCACTACAAGGAAAAATGGACCATTTTACAGGTTTATTCACCAACAGAAAGTGCGAACAAAGAAGATATTAATAAATTTTACAACAATATAAATACAACTATTCACAAATATGCATATAAAAACTTAATTATAATGGGGGATTTTAATGCCCAGCTAGGAAGTAGACATGAAAGCGAAATCGGCATAATTGGCCCTTACACTATTGGCAAAAGAAACAGAAATGGAAACATGCTAGTTAATCTTTGCTTTGAACATAACCTTAAAGTACTGAATAGCACATTCAAGCAAAATACAAACAACTTGTGGACTTGGACATCTCCCGATGGTAGATATAAAAACCAAATAGATTACATTCTTAGTAATAGACGTAAATCCTTCGCAAATTGTGAACTAATCTGCAACCTTAACTTTAATACTAATCACCGTATGGTAAGAGCAAAATTGCAACTAAACCCCCCGAAAATGTCAAGACGTCATATAAAACCTATAAAACTAAGAAACACCAATATCCAGCAGATGACAATTGAAATTCAAAACCAACTAAGCGATTATATAGCAATTACCGAACCCCTAGGGCTTCAAGAGAAATACGACTACCTTCAAAATTTATTTAACAAGGACATACCAAAATACAGAGAACAAGACAATAAAAACAAAACACTATCAGAATCCTCGAGAAAGCTATGGGAAGAAAGAGCTAATCTTATTGCGACCAAAAACAAAACAAAAGAAATAAGACTGAAAATAACTGAAGTTTCCAAACAACTGCGAACAGCAATGAGGAAAGATAGGCAGAAAAAAAAATTGAAAATCCTGGAGGAAACTATTATCAAAACAGGAGGAATAAAGAAGGCAATTAAGTGTTTAACAGATAAGAAGGATTGGATCCTAAATATCAAAAACAAAAAGGGAGCAACAAAAACAACACGGTCAGATATCATAAGAACTGCGACAAATTTTTATAGAGAATTATACGCAAAATCAGTACTAACAACCGATATTGTACTAAATGATTACACAGCAGTCCCTGAAATACTAGAAGTAGAAGTTGCAAATGCCATCAAATCCCAAAAAAGAGACAAAGCTCCAGGTCCTGATAGTATAACTAATGAATTTTTAATAGTAAATCAAAAGGCCATAACACCCCTACTGACTACAGTCTTTAATGAAGTTCTCAGAACAGAAACTATACCCAGCCAGTGGACAGTATCGACGATAATTCTCATACACAAAAAAGGAGACAGAAATGACGTCAGTAACTATCGACCAATCAGCTTAATGTCAAATATATACAAACTATTTGCAAAAATTATCTTAGGCCGTATAACAAAAGTACTGGATGAAAATCAACCTAGAGAACAGGCAGGATTTAGAAGCAAGTACTCGGTAGTTGACCATGTACATGCTGTTAGGCAAGTGTTTGAAAAATACAAGGAGTACGATTTGCCACTTTACTGTTGCTTTGTAGACTATACTAGGGCCTTCGATTCTTTGGAGCACAATCAAATTTGGACTGCGTTAAAAAGACAAGGAGTAGAAGAGAAGTATATCCGAATAATTAAGAACGTATACACGGGTAGCAAAGCAAAAGTAAAACTAGAAAGAGAAGGAGAATATATAAATATAGAAAAAGGAGTAAGGCAGGGCGATCCACTGTCACCGAAACTATTTACCGCAGTGCTGGAGGATATCTTCAGACAAACTGAGTGGAAACACCAAGGATTGAAAATCAACGGAGAGCACCTAACCAACTTAAGATTTGCTGATGACATCATCCTCTTCGCAAAATCCTCCAAAGAACTGCAACAAATGATAATAGACTTAGATACGAACAGCAAACAAGCCGGCTTGCATATGAACCCAACAAAAACAAAAGCAATGACCAACAGGGAAAAAGAAAGAATAACTGTAAGCAATAGTATAATAGAATACGTAGAAGACTACACATACCTAGGCCAAGTAATAACAACAGATAACATATCAATGAAAGAGATTGAAACACGAGTAGGTCATGCATGGAAGAAGTACTGGTCATATAAAGAATTATTTAAAGACAGCAATATTAGCGCACCGGTTAAAGGAAAACTGTTCAACACTTCTATACTCCCCATCTTGACATATGGATGCCAAACATGGGCACTAACAAAAGCTCTGGAAACAAAACTACGAACATGTCAGCGCAGCATGGAACGTAGCATGCTCGGAAAAAAGAAAATAGACAAAATTAAGCACACTGTCATCAGGAAGGCAACAAAAACAGAGGATGTAGTGTCGAAAATAAGAAGTCTCAAATGGAAATGGGCTGGCCATATAGTTAGAGGTGAAGAAAAATGGAGCAAATCAACAACATTATGGTATCCAAGAGAAGGGAAAAGAAGGAAAGGAAAACAACGAAAGAGATGGCATGATGATGTAGTGAAAGTGGCTGGTAAAACTTGGACCAGGTTGGCTCGAAACAGAGAAATTTGGAAAAGATTGGAGGAGGCCTTTGTCAAAGGACACACAGAAGCAGATGAAGAATACTAGATTAAAAAAAAAATCTATATATTGTTTCTGAAAGGGCTGTAAAAAAAAAAAAAAAAAAAAAAAAAAAAAAAAAAAAAAATTGTAAAAAATATTTAGGTTTACGTATAAAACCAAATAAAATTGGAGAAAAAATATTCAAAAATAGTATTTTTATTAAAAGGTTTCACGAATGTTTGTGGCAAGCACGCCTTATAATTACAACAGGATAAATGAAGCATATTCTTTGCGTTCCTCTAAATTTGTCCATTAGTGTATGTCTAAAGATATCGTTCAGTCTCATTTCTTTCAACTTAAAACTATACTGACACGTGTTTACCTTCCTTAAGATATTTCTTTTAAGCAAATTGTAGGGAGCTTATATACTTAGAATTTTATTATTTGTTTACGACACGTCTGTCGTCATTACAATTTCGTGGAGTACATAAATAGATTAGGATCACAGTTCTTGACGAAATAGGGTTAAGATGATATTGACTCCTGACTTTAGTTGTTATGTAGTATGGCGGAACGGTGCGATATAAATGTAGTAGTGTAGAAAACGCAATTTTGATATATCAGATCAGTCCAATATCCGTGTCATGATCTGGTGGTCGTGTATTTGATTACCAGATTGTATTTGAGACTTAATGGGATTCGGAATGCCTGCGTGTAAGCCACTAACTATATAGATATCATTTATATCTTAACTAACATAAAACAATGTTGACAAAAAAACCGCATACTAAGTCTAGTATGCGCTATAGGTAGTCGACTATACCATGTTTCACAGCAAGGTGTGATTGTTGTAAAGAAAGGTTTGTACGAAAATTCCAAAATATTTTCTAAAAATAACTTGTTCTCCTATTACCTTAAAACATTAGCTATCCATATTACACAATTTCATTTTGCTTCATCTCACGATTTCCAGAAAATTACAACATTTCCGATGAAAGTATAAAAAATGTAATGGCCGCCATGTACGATAGATGAAGTTGCTTTACAACATTCATAGCATGCAGTAAAACATCATAACAGTATTTTTTATTTATAAATTAAATGATTTGCTGCTTTTACATCTAATAAACATTGTTGAAAAGCGAATAGTTAACAAAAATCTAACCATTAACCAGTCAGTGTACGGTGAACTCATATGTATTGAGAAAACATAAAAACTTATTTAAAAACCACTTTAGAAGTGAAAACAAATTGATTACAAATGTTACTGAACAAAAACGGTCGTTAAGAACTTTTGTTATTTTTGTCGTTGGACATGTGTGAATTCATATTCCGCTCTTCCGTTTTTAATATTCGAATTGGTCTTGTTTGTTTTATAGTTTTCAAGCAAATTTTGAGCTGAAAAAAAATATAACAGTCGACCTCTTAAATCTTACAGGTGTAGACAGAAATAGGAAAAGTGAAGGCGTTACACGTTTTCTTAAAATTACTATTGTAAATACTTCTTGTATATTTACAACATAAATCATAACAAAGAACTGGCACTAGGTAACTGCGCTACAACTATTTACTGAACTGTGAATCTGTTTTATTTATACTGCAAATGGCATTTGTCGATAAATTGTTATTAATGTAGCGACAAAACTAGGTCGTCGATACACCATGACAACGGTAATAATCCGTAGAAAATTCTCTAATCTCAGAAATCGGGGTTCGATGTCGAAATTTCATTTATTTTCCATACTTATAAGAGAGAGTGAGTTTATCAGTTCAGAGTGAATTATTTAAACATGTAACATATCCGTTGAAGGACTTTTCTATATAAACAAGCTTTTGTTTCTTAAATGTTATTAAAATTTATATTATAACAATACCAATTATACAGGAACAAGAGTCGAAGAATGTTTTGGCAAATGATTAACATAATATTGTTTTCTTCCTTTTTTCGATGACGATGATGATTCTTTTTATATGAATACTGTATTAATTCAATCTCATAGTATTTTCTCAGACAAATCGAGAGATAAGCATATTTTGATTAACAATTTATTTTATTGTATAACAAATATTTAAGGTTGGCTTGCTTTGCTTTGCTTATGCTTTTTTGGCATCATTTTAAAGAATAATTTCATAGTCATTTTTTTTATTATTCTCTAGATCTTATTATTCTCGCTCGGATTACTGAATACATGCAAATACACGTGCAGTGTACATATATGTGTACGAGACAAAGGAGAAAAGAACACAATATAGATAATATCGGTATAATTTCATGAAAGTCAAATTCAATTCAACAATGCTTGATAGTCAAAATTCGTAAAATAGTAAAAACAAAATGTCTCTTTAATTTTGTGCGTTTGTTAAATTTTAAACAGTACCTATGTATCGTCCTAACAAATTGACGTATTTGTGTTTGCAAGCTTAAGTTGAAGCGTCATTCTATGTGTCACCAAATACCCGTCACTGCTATTCGATTTATCAGTGTTAATGGCACTTTGGACTTAATTAGCCTTCAGTTTAGTTAAATACATAGTTTTGTTTTTGTTCCTGTACCAGAACTCGCATGGTTACGTAAAAAATATAGCAGGAAGGCTTATAAGGTAGAAAGTAAACCCGGTGTCACTTCCGCGAGAAATTGTCGGTTCGTTGCTCAGTGGACGCAGTAGTTGCTGGTTTATCGAGAGGTTTATGGAACCAATACCTCCTTGGCCCCGATAAAAAATAGTGTACACACGTCTTTGTTATCGAATTCGGCTTTTCATGAATGAGTCATCATACTTTGTTTCAATACTATCTAGTATCTAATTACAACACCCGATAAATGCACAAACACTTATGTATGCAAATATCCCACCATGCCACCATTGTATGAAAGGGACATACATTTTCTGGTATATTAGAGAAACATAAAACTTTTTTTGTTAGAAAAGAAGAGAACTTATGAACCGTCTATAACATCTTGGGCTTAGAGCACAAAAGTTTAAAAGTTTGCGTGACAACGTATATGATGTGAAAAGCAGACCGATTTCTATTTTGACCTACCTCGATTGGTTAAAAGAAGAATCGGAGATTTGTTAGTGTTCTCTTCTTGATTGAACAGTAGACATTTTAAAGTCTATTAGACTAATTATTGGACTAAAAAAATCTACCTAATAAATAAGATAAACCAAATCATCCATTTAAAGCTATCAAGTCGTTCAAAGTAATAAAACATACTATATATGTTTAAATATAAAATATTTAATATGTTAACTACAAAAATATGAACTAATTAATAAAATAAATATATAATAAAATCATGTATATTAAGAGAAATCGCCGTTTTTAAATTACATCTAAGCCTCTGATATAGAAGGTTCCCCAAGAAATATTCATAGATTCCTGACTTTCAGCATCTTAAGCATAATTAAAAGTAATGTCAAAAATGAATAATAAAACAAAGCTTGACCCACTTTGCCGTCTTACTTTCAGTGTTGCCAGCAAAAAAAAATAGTTTGACAGTTGTCAATAACCTCACTATTCCGTTTCGTTTTTTACATGGTAAAGAGTATTTTTATTTATTTTGACACACTTTTGTTCAAATGATTACGCGACGTTGATGTAATAGAAAATGGATTTTGGTTTTTTGCCGATTACGTCTGTTTGTTGATGAACTGTCGCCCAATTTTAAACGAACATTGTTAAAATACGGACGTACCGTATTTTGTACAATGGCATTTCCGAACGGTATTTAAAAAGTAGTTTGAAATAAACTTTCGCGAAAAGTTTGCAGTTATAGATATGTAAAATATTGTTAGTTTATTTGGGTAACCTATATGAAGAACCCAGTTAGATTTGTTTTAAAGAAGAAAGAAACACATTTAATGACACATAGAGAGAAAAAAATACAAATAGCACAGACTTACAACAACAATACTAAGAAAAGTAACCAGCTCAGCGTATGCAGGTACAGACTAAATCGTCCTTGCGCTGGTTTTAAGCTGGCTCCTTTGCACTCACCCGAATGTTTTGTTTCCGAAATTAAGAAATGCGACAACTGGCGCCAGTTCGATTATTAATACTTAGTTTAATAGTATGACAGTTATTACAGTGCGTTTGGTTTTTTTTATGAGAGAAGGTGGCAACCGAGCAAGCGGATCACCTGGTGTCAAGTGAGCGCCGCCCATGAACATCCGCAACAGACAAATGCGTTGCCTACCTTTAAAGGACAAGGGAGGGCATAGACAGGAAAAAGGATAATTCCTTTCCCCCGTTAACCCCCTCCCCATCCTATCCTCTTCCCCTTCCCGTCCTAACCTTATGAGGAAAGGGTGGGAAGGGGAAGAGGACTAAAATTAGGCCTCCGGAACCTTACTCATCAGACGAAACGCAGAGTACTTCTACTTCATGCCTGTTTTCTGTGCGGTCGTGGTTTTTCACCGGTCGAGTCGGCCAATTCGTGCAACAGATGTTGTTGTTGCGGGCTCTACCACTGTTGAAACGTTATAATTCCTGTAGTTTATTTTTAATTTTAGTTTTTTACCTCAGGATTATCTACGCAGTATTCATAACAAGGTTTACTTTTGTAGAATTGCAGTATTGCGCGTTGGGTTAAATATCACCATGTATATATGCTAGAAGTGCGCGTGGATTTATCTCTAGACTTATTTGCGGTGAAGAGGTCTATGAGCACTAATATTTTTTTAAAGAAGTTGATTCTTATAATGAAAAAATCAGGGAGATAAACACTGGTAGAGCCCGCAACTACAACATCTGTTGCACGAATGGGCCTGCTCGATTGATGAAATACCACGACCTCACAGAAGACAGGCGTGAATTAGAAGTACTGTTTGATTCGCCTGATGAGTGAGGTGCCGGAGGCCGGAGAGACGGGGGGGGGGGGGTTAACGGGTAACAGGAAATATCCTTTTTCCTGTTTATACCCTCCTCTGTCCATTTAACGAACAACGCATCTGTAACACATTTGCTTGTTGCGGATATCTATGGGTAGCGCTCACTTAACATCAGGTGATCCGCTGCCTCGGTTGCCACTTTCTTCCATAAAAACAACAAAGACAAACAGGTGCCTATGTAGTTCTTCTAAAGGTATCGAAACATCGTAGGCAATACTTACTATTATTCGTAATACACAACCTATTCATATTAAAATCAAGACATGTAAAAGTTTAATTGAATTTCCTGATACAACTATTTACTTTGTAAGTACTAGAAAAGTTGTACCTTTCCATTACAGGGACTTCTTGTGATCGTATCAGTCTCATCCATAAGAGTTGCAGTCGACAAGGAAATACAAAATGGTGACACTGGTGTTCTCCCTCCTGCTATTGAACAATTACATGAGCCAGTCTACTTTGCGCAACCTGAAGATGGAACATATCTAATACCTCACGAACCTGAAAAGCGAGCAGAAGTTATAGTGGCTGCGGCACCGAAGCCAGCCACATATTTACTACCGCCATTAACTGGCAAGCAATCAGATTATCAATACCAACAGGTTCCAACTGGCGAGCAAAGCGACTGGTACCCAATGTCATATTTATCGCAGAACTCTCCCAACACTGTGCCGATTATATTACCGGAGTTAAATGAAACTGAAGCTCTTAATATAATCCAGAAAACGCGAAAGGAAAAAGAATTACAACACGAACAATCTTTCGTATCAACGCCGTCAACGGAATTAGAGCCTCCGGCTCCGGACGCACTCAATGACTATCTAATTGCTACACCTGCTGATGAATTCGATTTTCCCAAGAATAATATTCAAAGATTAAATGGTCTAAGAAATTTAGACCACCCACGCCTCACGTTCAATGGCGATCAAAATAGATTTCTTCCTCATTTCCAAAGCCTGTATAAAGAGAAATTGATCTTACCACAAATGTTACCGTACAGTCGGCCGCTATCAAAACATAAAATACCGACGAAATTTTATCCGAAGAAATATTCTGATGTATTCAAGCCGATTACCATCCCGATCTCGAAATACGTTGCTGATTATAATGATGATGAAATTCCTAAAGCGAAACCACAGAAACCTTTTTATCCCATGTTAAGTACAAACGAATATCCAACGACGATCGATGAGAAAAAAGTGTATCTTTTTGCAGAATCTGAAAAGAAACGCAAGGCGCAGCAAGAAAATGTAACGGAAACGGTAATAATTAATAAAACAATGGCTTAAAATAGATTGAAGTAAAAATGTTTGATAGTTCTTCTCTTAATTTGTAGATTTAAGATTGACAAAAAAGGCAAACACGGTGCACGATTACGTATTGTTTTAAAAATTAAAATGGCTCAGTAGGTTTAAATGATTTGGAAATTTAAAAGTACTCTAAGCTATTATATCTTCAAACTAAGTTTTCTCCGCCTTTTATACACCTTTACATTGCCTTTGGGGATTCTAATTCTAATATAAATGAATCCCCAAAGGCTTGTTCTTATGAACTTACATAATACTATCGATATTATTATTATAATATAATAAAGCTGAAGAGTTTGTTTGAGACTCCTTGGAGCTGATTACGAACGGAACCACGGCCTAGACCGAAGGGCACAGGCAGTGCATATTATATATAATATATAATAGGTTAGGACGTAACCATAGTTTTTACATTTAGAGTGGGATTTCATGAAATAATATCTGGTGAAAATTAATTACAATATACTAATTATTTTTAAAATCCGTTATATATAGAAAATGTCTTAATAGCATTCATAAATACATTTCTCGGTAGCAATCTTTGGCAGACATCGTTCAGGAAGATATAAAACTACCAACTGCTGAGCAGCAAACATCCGAGAGCCATTTAAGATATCCTGAACGTAAGTAAAATTAACTATGTATTTTGTAATTACTGTATGTTGTATACACCGATGTATATGCATCGGTGTTACGTACGTTACGTACGTCAACATAAACTTGACCATTACAATCGCCAGCGGTAAGTTGTTAAAGTGTTCAACCTAATTTGGTTATTTCGATTTACAGTGTTGGCTCTGGATTTAGCTCGTCAACCCACTTGTCATCTATCAATGTACATACTATCTAATATCATGTCTGGTCAGTTTCATACATAGAAAATAAAGTACATGCTCAGTACGTAAAGATGTCGCTACGAGTAAGCATTGTGAACCATGGAAAAGTAAATCATATTAAAAGCACAATTGAACCGCCATGTAACTTGTTTTGTTTTACGTCAGTGATTTATTTAGTTTTATTCTTAAAAAATTTCAATGATTACTGAATAAAATATGAATGTATAATAACATTTAATTCATTCAACGCCCTCTTTTTTTAAAAATGTAATTGATAAAGTACATCGGCACTACGGGAGGTTACTCTTCAATTTAAATATCGTCGATTAACGATAGATGGCCTAGTTAAAACGACGACGCAACCGGCAGGCGGCGCTATGGACGCTAATTTAATAATTTACCTTTATAGCACAGAGAAAATAATATACTACGTACAATTTATAGGATGGGTGGTTTTTACGTAGGTCGGTAGCGGAAGGTACCTACTTACCTATTTTAGTTATGTTTTGTTATGTTCGTTCTCTGAAAATAGTGTCATTTATAATTTCCACGTAAAGTGCCAGCTAGTAAGTTTTCTCAGTAAATAACATACTGACAATCATAGAACTCGTTGTCGTACCAATCTCGCGCCACGGGCGCCCGTGCCGCGCGACTTTGTGTGGGGTCAAATCGACCTATGGGATTGTCCCTCTGTTGTACGTAGTATATTATTATCTCTGTGCTGATCTGTGAATCTCGGTCCTGATCGAATAACATATGAGAGTATAAATATCTTATGTATGACACAGGCCTGTCGAGCGTCTACCTATGATAGGTGTACAATAACAATATTATAACTTTATAATAGCGCAATTCGTTATGATGTGACATTGCTTAGTTTACATATATACTATAGTTTTATTGTTCAGTATAAATTATGATTATTGTAATATTTTTATCCTTTTTAAACAACTTACACGATATCAACACTTATTTTATTGCCGTTTACTGGCTAGCAATAAAACATGGCATAAATATATACCTACATATATCACTACTGTATTTAGACCAAATGGCAGCATTTAGTATTTCTAGTTTTTGAAGGTGGTAGGTACGGTTCTATTGGTAACTCCCGGGTATCGCCAGGCAATCAGTTACTTTTTATCTGTGTCAGTGTCTACTGTTTCATTCTGCCTGTGCACCTGTGTTGCGTTTATGTAATGAAGTAAAGGTTCAGTTGTACAAAAATAATTTATATTTGAAACTAGCTGTTGCCCGCGACTTCGTCCGCGTAGAATCAGACAAAACATGTACTTTAGCACGTACTTTTTAAATTCATTGTTTTTACCGTACAAAATTAAACATAAAACATCTGTATCAAAATTATATTTTGATATAATAAACAATTTACCTTTGTTTATCTGTATAGAGCTACATTTCACCCGGTGTTGTAACTCAATTTTAAAGTTAAAAAAATGGTGAACTTATAACGCACCTGTTCAAGGGAATTAACAATAACAAAGAAAGACGGCTGTTTAGAATTAAGAATTTCCAACGGACATTTTTCGCTACCAAACACAGGAATGTGCCAATCTGGACAATCCATATAAATTTCATCGAAATCGGTCCGGCCGTTTCGGAGTCTATACATACATACTTCGCTTTTTATATACTATTTTTGTTATAAGTACCGTATAAACATCATGTGTATTGAGTTTGGAAATGTTATTTTGATATTACATGCAGACACTTCAATTTTATTTATCACTATATATATTCTAGGTGGAATAAAACAAGTGATTAATTTAACGCTAATAGGTTTCTGAGTAATTTGTGTAGTCAATTGTTCAATCAGGATTTACTCAACTATCGAACGGGAAAAGTATCAAATGAAAGCGAACGTGCTCTTGCACTGATTGCGTTTTACAAGCAACGCAATATTCGCATCAAGAGTAATAATCAATTTTCGTAAGTCGATTGACTTACGAAAATTACAAATAAAATAAAAGCTTTCCGATTATTTAGAAATGTATTGACTGATCAAGACGTTCTCTATTGCGGCACGGACAAGCATACGATGAGAAAGAACTATTGAATCATCATAGGAATCTTTTCGTGAATACGCTGCATTTGAAAAGCATTCAGACGGAGCGTATTCGCAACATTTTTTGAAAGTCTTTAGAAAATTACTTTGGTATCACTAAAGTCACTTCATCTCCTACTGTGTCGTCCTCACCCCGCTTTATGTCTGAGTTTACTCTTATACCATAGCTATCTATCTATTGGCACTGTTCCTGGCACTAATATGAGAATTCAAGGGGATGGTCAAAGAGTTCTAATTCACCCCATATCATTGGAAATTGGAAAGTCGTCATTGAAAATTTACAGAAATTGGATCCATATTACAACGTGGGGCACATTGCAATATAGGTTCTCCGTATAAATTTCAGATTCTAATTTATCCGTTATTATTTCCTTAATTGATTCAAGCAGTATTGAATATTTTTTTTTCTATCAAATGCGAATTTTATTCAACGTCAAGAGAAAGTTAAGTCACGTCATAACCGATACTGCATTCAATGTCCGGTATTACGTGGTAAATAACTGATCAGTTGGTGATATAATGCAGGTAGCGCGTATTATGACTCCACGGACCAGGAGCCGCCGCGGCCAGCAGCGATCACTGCCAAGCCCGCGCCCCCCGCTCCCTCCGAGCGCACCGAGTTCCGCATGCACGGCATGAAGGGACCACATAGCTATCAGTTCGGATACGACACCGGCAAAGGGTAAAGTATCTATAATTTATTATGTTGGCTGTCATATGTATAAGGTGTTGCTGCGTTTTTTTATGATGGAGGCAACCAAGGAAGTGGTTTACCTGATCAACATCTGCAACCAAAGGAGGTAATAGATAAGAGAAAATGAAAGGTGATAACGGCATCTCACTCATCGGACGAAACCCAGAAATATCACGTCATATCACGTTCATACTCTGTGCGGTCGTAATTATCGTATCGCAGTTTATTGTACCGTGCAGAGACGACTTTCTATATTGGACGAGGGCGAATTTTTGCGATTCGTAGGAGAGCCCTATATCTAGCAGTGTAGTGGAGGTCGGTTCTGGCTGATGACAACGAAATCGGACCCCTGTCATAGACAGAAATACCCTGTATAATTAATTTATAATAAGTCACCCGTAAGTGACAAGGTACATACTTGGGATCGGAACACTCATTATGTTGACTCAATATTGTACCATATTTTTGGGACCATCGTTTATACTCTTGTCAACAAAAGTATTAAGTACATCAAAGCTTTTTCCTTTGAACCTTTATCCAGCTTAACCTAAGATCGGCAACCCAGTATTAGTAAGGTCGACTTAACTTTTTGTTTTTCTTCGGAAGTGATCGGATAACCACAAACGTATCAATTCATTAAGTTTGGGCTATGTTCCCCAACTTTAAATCGAGCACAAAAAATAACACGACTACTTTTAAGTATAGTCTTTTACATCTTTATAAAAATGTATTGCTTTAAACAGATATAGTAAGCGCTGTCTATTTTCTAAGAGCTCAAATGTGACAGGGGGTAGTCCCAGCACGATTTTTAAATCAATAATTTAATATCATTTAGCTTTTTCAAAAAAAAAAAGTGAAATGCAGAAAATGATAATTGTTATTTGTGTTTAAACAAAAAGTACCAAAAGTACAAGTTCCAAGCTAAGGTTAATATGATATACATACAAATATGTTATTTTTGTATACCTAACTCGATCAGTTAAATGACCTAGATATGATCAAAATTTACGTTAATTTTTTTTATATTTCAGTAAAAATCGTCAGTTCCGCTACGAGGAACGTGATAATGATGGTAAAGTCCGCGGCCATTACGGCTACATGGACAGGAGCGGCAAGCTCAGGGTCGTCAACTACGACGCCGATCCTGTACACGGCTTCAGAGCTGAAGCGCCTGTCGAAAAGGAGCGGTAAACAAAAGAGCGCCTATTGAAAAATGATAGTGAATATTCAATTAAGCAACATTAAAAAGCATTTTTTTAGTAACGAAAAGAAAATTTATAATTAACTTTAAGGACCTCTGAAGAAACGCCATAATATATCACAAGATAACTAAATAATAGCACGTGGCGAAAAACAGAAAATAAAAACTACCATTGTCAGTCAGAAATTCTTAAGATCGTTTGCCAATAACAATAAACATTTTCCAAAAATATCTGTAAACTAAATTTCCATATGCATTGAGGATGTCAATAACACTTTATGAAATTTATTAAACATACACAGTAACCTTTTTGTTGGAAAAAAAAGTTCAATGTATACCAAATGTAGAAATGTAGAATTGAGGAAAGTTTAGAGCAGGGCCGATAAACCCCGATTTAAAAGTTAAGCCGTTAAAACCTTTGACCGTGTTATATATTAAGCAAACTTTTGGGTCTACGCTTACGTTAAAATATTATGTGTTAAACAATAAATCGTTTTGTACTTTATTTCATTAAATGTACCACAATATGAATGATCGAAAACGACAATAGTTCAGTCGAGTTCGCCGAAAACCTGACAGACATATTTATAAAAAAGAGCTTTCATTTTTCCTATTTGTATGTACTGAAACTTGCTTGGCCAAAATAGATTTTTTTCACGACAGAAATTAGTTAAAATTATATAATAATTAATTGAAGTATGTCCTAATATTTAACAAAATATTAGTACTACCTACCAAACGTTATGAGAAGAATAGTAAATAAATAAAACATTATTCATAAGCAATGCACTTTATTACATTTTTACGTCCATTAAAACTTTTTTCACTTATTTAAATGTTGCCAATATTCAAATATTTATAAGTTTTATATGTTATGATAAATAATTATTTATTTTAATGTAGGTTTATGTCGATAGGTAAATAAAATGTTTAATTATGTCTACGAACGTGTTTTAATGATTCATATAAAACAGTACATCTTCTCTACCCATGACCATCCGCAACAATCTGGGGAGACTTGTTCGCTTTAACAGCCTTGTCGTAATAAACCGACTTCAAATAACTATGTTATTCACTAAAAGGTATGAAATAATTTTACGCAAGTAAACAGAAGAATCAATTCTTAATCATATTTATTTTTGGAGTCTGTGTCCCCAAGAAAATACCAATATACGAGGATGCAGCATATAAGTAATTTTGCACCAAAATAATAGTATTGATATCCACTATGTTATTACGGCTTCAAACACTAGCTATAATCGATGCAGGTTTTATAAAGCCAAATAGCATAAAATCGACGTTGTTATGGCCGGTGGGCATTTTTCGCAACTAACACCAATTTTTGCGCTGCAGAATTCCGTAATATCAAAACATCAGAATAATATCAACAGTAAAAAGTAGCGCTTAGTGTTAAAATGGCGATTATGATATTTAAAAGTATTTTTTATTTTTCATTTAATTAATCCCTACTAATATTATAAATGTGAATGTAAGTTTGTATGTTACGCTTTCACGCGGAAACTACTCAACCGATCATCATGAAACTTTGTAACACATATTCTTGGAGGTGTTAGAAGTAACATAAGATACTTTATATAACTTACTTTTTATAAAAAAAGTAGTTCATAAAAAGCGAAGTATCTATGGTATGTTCCCTATATAGATTCCGAAACGGCTGGACCGATTTCGATTAAATTTACAGGGATTGTCCAGATTGGCACAGCGAGTGTTCCTGTGTTTGGTAGCGATCGGATCAACATAATTATTAGTACCCGGGCGAAGCCGGGGCGCGTCACTAGTTATTTATAATTCAAACTATTTGTAAGGTTAAGATCCTTCCATATCCATAAGATCATTTAATATTGGTGAACGCTAATGGTGAGTTTTTTGACAAACATGCTACTGTGCACAACTTCTGTCGCGTTTTGCTTACCATTGATTGTTGACGAACATGACGATATTATTTGTTTCTCCTTAGGCACGGAGACAACAACAAGTTTCTGTGTTTATTATTGTACTGATACAATGCGGTACTATACAATGCTTGTAATAATCAATATCCATTTTATATTATTTTTTTCTTAAGACGTCATTTAAGTCACTATGGCAGCTTGAAGCGTTTTGGTTACGAAATGTCAAAATGTTCATAAAATAGACCATAATATAAATCTGTTTCTTAAAAAATTGTCAACTATCCTATTAGAAATAGTAAAACCATTTGACTAACGGGTGGATTTCAAACTCTCATCAGATGATACAAACAACCTTTGTTCCAGCTCACGACAATTATCTAATTGCCGTTTGCAATAATCTATCCATCCGTTGTTTCAGTAACTAAAGATAGACAAATCTATCATTTCGCCTATTGCCTTACTTTCATTTCAATAACCTATCGACGGTTAGCACTTCCTATCGAAACTAGCAATCTGTCGTCGGGAGGACGGACACGCTCATACGAATCGTGCTTATCTGCCTTTCAATCAAAGTTTCAAGTTACTACTAAATCTTAAGTAGTAACTTACTATCTATCTAGGTATCATTAACTAACGTCATTCGCTTTTCTCTCAAAATCGGTCGGTAACGTTGTGTTTTGAGAATAAATCACTAGAATTTCTATTAATTATGGAACATCGTAATAGCATTTAAACATTGCTTCATCTTTAGAAATAGGCTGCCTTTGTTGACTGAAAAAATAGGTCTATCCGAGGTCTATCAAAATTTCGTACCATAAAATAAATAATTAACAATGTACTTCTTGATACTTACGGGGTCCATTTTATATCACTTATAAAATGCAATATTACGCGTTATTGACATAAATATAAATAATAACAAACTTCGAATTCAACAGCCAAAACCTTTCGTTTAATTCTTGACTTTGTTAAAAATATATCAAAATATATGTAAAATGTTAATTGTGGTAAATCATCTATAAGTACATATAATAAAAATGTAACTGATCCCCGTGGAAGATATTTGAGAAAAACTTTTATAAAACTTTATAAGCGCAATAAAACCTAAAACAATGATTATTACAATTTTTGTCTGCCTGTCTACAGCTTACACGATTTGGGTGCGGTTTCCACTAATGTATTGTCGTAAGCTTCACTTAAAATTTAGTGTTTTATTATTATATATTATTATATTTAAAATGATGTTGATTGAAAGTTTAAATGAAGTTCAAAACAGGATCGTGTCGGAGATTTAGCAAGCTTCAGCTAGCTACACTGTGCATTGAGATATTCATAATGGTGGTAATGGTAACAGCTATACATATTTGATACAAGTTTTGAGCGTGACATTGTCTCGTGGTTATAGTAGAACGAAACCTTTGAAGAAGGTTAGATAGGTGAGAGGGAAAATTAATGTATCGTTGGTTATAGATAAATGATACTTATTAATTAAATATATATTTATTAAAATAAAATTTTATTCAGAAAACATTTAATTAAGAATTATATTTTTATAAGATATTTTTTAAAATGAAATAAGTCAATAAAATTTGCTTAAAATGGTACATACAAAATGATCGTGGATTCTTCAAAAATATAAAAACTATGACAGCACCGTACACAAGTAAAAAGTCAATCTCCTTATATGTTATAAATATCTATACTTTGCACAGTACAAAACTAAGTCCGCAGTCTGTTCCCTTACATCTTTCAAACTACGCAACGGACTTTAATGCAGTTTTCATCAATAGACAGTGATTCGACATGCATATAACATGTCTACGGAATTGAACAGATGTAAAATCAAGCGCGGGTCTCACAGCGACTGTTCGCTGGATAGGACCACCGCGCGCTGCGCCCCTAGCTATCGCCTATGTTCTTTCAACAAAGAGCTCTCTCTCATGGAGACCCGGGTATAAACCGAAGAAAAAGAGGCTTAGGCTAGGCGCCTTCTGCGCCCTGCCGCTTATGGTACGGCGTAGTTGTAGATGCCTCTTCTAGGTAAACAATGACCAGTCCAGTCTCAAAAAAAAAGCATTTAATGCAAAATTAATACAGCTAGTAAGGTAACACCACATAAATTAATTCTAAGGCGAAACGTTTGCCGTTCAGTTTGTAAAGTATAAAAGAGATTTAGTGTAAGAGAAAAAAAATGGTATTTAATGTGTACTCCCTGTAGCTCCCTTTCTTCGTTTCTTTGTCAGATCTTTCTGTACTCGTGTAACGTGTAACGAAATATGTGTAAGCTTTCTTCTTTCGGTTCTTCTACGTAGTTCCACTTATAGCAATTTTCTCGACTGAAGGAATGATTGAATCAATACCTTTCTGGTCTTCTTTTGGAACATCCATGGTACACTTCTCGAGATTTTTCTCAACAACATCGAGCAGACTTGACGCACCGATACGGAACAGATCTGGGGTGATCCATTCCGGACCAAGCTCTGCATATACTAAAACTAGCCAGTTAATGGCGTCAATGGCTGTTTTTATACCGCCCGCCGGCTTTAAGCCCACCTATACAAAAATGAAATTACTTTATAACACAATATGTACTCTAATATTTGGTACCCGTAACTGTACACATGTGATGGATGTGGGATCTCTGTAGATGAAACTTATGATTCTAGATAATGCTTGGCTGAAAAAGCAGTTAGTAACTCTAATTGATTTTTAGTGACAAAGTGAAAGATTTGACTAAAATAAACAACGTAAGTACCTTGACACCGGTCTGTTGGTAAAATTTCCGTATCGCGCGGCACATCACTAGGCCGACCGGTAGGGTGGCGTTCACCGCTTCCTTGCCCGTTGACGTCTTGATAAAATCAGCGCCAGCTAGCATTGAAATCATTGACGCTTTGTACACCTGGTTTATTAAATGTAAATGTGTATACATATAATTAGTTATTACACTTTTAAATCTAAAACTCTTAAAATAAACTGATGTTTTTCTATTTGTAACAAGATGTCTTGAAGATGGCATTATTTGAAATCTTAAAAGTGAAATAATTATTTTTTAAGATAAAAAATGAAAGTGTACCGATGTATGTGGATGGAAAATTTCACGATATTTGGTTAGGTCGTTACATTGTGAAAGCAAATACTGCAAAGAAATAATTTACATTTAAAATATTAGTTAAGCTATATAACATTCATAAGATAACATGTACTAACAAAATACCAGTTTTTTAAAAATGTGCGTAGCTGGTGTTGATTCTAACTGAAGCAATATACAGATTCTATTAGAAATGCTCACATTTTCATAGGTTCCAAGTTCGCCAACTCCAAGAATAACTTTCAAGTGAGCATTGCCGCACGCTTGTCGCATTTTTGTCACTTGATCATACACCTCATCCCACTTGCCCATTAACACCAAACTTCGATCTAATACAACGTCAATTTCTGTCGCCCCTTTACTGACCGCA
The DNA here is from genome assembly GCA_029849275.1 of Papilio elwesi. Classification (NCBI taxonomy): domain Eukaryota; kingdom Metazoa; phylum Arthropoda; class Insecta; order Lepidoptera; family Papilionidae; genus Papilio; species Papilio elwesi. The sequence goes on along the minus strand of CM056692.1, from coordinate 9,061,193 downwards.
AACGTTATCTCTTGAAGTCTACTTTCCAAAGAGTACAATCCTGATGGAAAACCGGTTGCAACTGAAAAAAGATATTAATGCTAATGGCGTCCATGGAAACTCTCTAGTCTCTTGGTTACTGTAGCTGTTAAATTGTTCTTGACCCAGCATGATATAATGGTAAATAAATTTGGTCTGATACAATTTAAATATATTTAATACATCTTTTTAAGTAGGCAAACCAAACACTAGTTAGGCTTACAGGAGGCCTTTATATATTTATTTTATTTGTAGTGTTTTGTGCTGTCATAAAATTAGTTTGGTGATTAGAAGTTGAGTTCTGTCTTGGCTTCATATAGCTACATTATATTATTATAGTGATGCTCTCACTAGTATGTGTTATCAAAGTGACTTTAGATCTTTTAATTGTACCAATCCTGTTATGGTAAGAGGGTCATAACCTTATAAAACAATGTATCATAATATTTATTTTATAATTCAAATTATTTATCAGTTATCAAAATTAAAATATACACATAGTGACAGTGTGACACCACATGATGTTTGTAATATACATATGCTAAATGTTGACTCCCATCATTTTCACATATTAAGTGCACAAGCTTTGGATAATAACCAAAAATGTTTTTATGATTTTAATGGTAACTAGTTTCTAGAAGCAGACGACCTTGTAGAAAGTATGTTTTAAAGAATATCTTGTGACACGGAGCACATTCATAGGTACAAAAAATGGAGACCTAACAAAATCAATCTTTGTCCATGACAATTTATTCTGCCACTATGTGGGAACATAACATTTACACTGGCTTACTTATCAAACATACTTTAGTAAGATTAAAAAATAATAATTGAATATTTTACCTGAAGCTATTTGTATGGTGTCAGTCAATCCCATCTGTTTTATAATGTCATAGGCATCAGGTACTCTTGCTGGGTATACACAAACTGCAGCTGTTCTGATTTTATTATTGTCAATGCCCAATTTTTTTAAGAGATCAAAATTTAAGGGACTTGCAGCCTATCAAAAGTGAATTATACCAAATTATACAATCTGATTTAATATCACACACATTATGAAAGCATGAATATTTAATTAGAAAAAGTTGGTGATAACCTTAAAAGTATTGGAACACTTTCTTATATATTTTCATACCATAAATATGCATAGTGTTATGAAAAAACGGGAGTTAAAGATTAATAAAAGAAACTGTGATGGGTAAAAGAACCATGGATACACCTTCTCAAACCAAGTAGGTAAGGTAACAAAATAGGAGGAAATTAAAATTGTAAACTACAAACCTTCTGACACAATCTTATTACATTAGATCTGGTGTCGTCTCCAGACAACGTGGTCAAGTCGATTATGGATATAATTTGTAACAGCCATGGCCTTATTGTTTCATTTTTCACTATGAGATAGTCATTTAATATTCTCTTAATTTGGTTCTCCAGGGAGTTCTTGTTGACATACACATTATTTATGAATTCCTCTGGAAGAGTGTTCCGATCTGAAAGTGACAAAAATAAAAGTAATCAATCGTGCTACATATTTTAAAATACCATTTTATACTGATATAGGTTAAGCGCTGGTGCCTGTCAATAGTATCAACCATGTTTTATATTATATGCTCTTTGGTATCTGTGTGACGGCACCAATTAAAATAGTATTTCATATTTTTTTGTTTGTTTATAGTATTGATACGAGTTTAGCTATAAAAAGGATTCATTTTTTTATAAGTTATACTAAATGTTGAAAATTTAAAGATTAAGCGGTTGACATTGGTGTGGGTTTGGTATTCTATAAGAACCCAACCCAAATGTATATATATATTTTTTATATTAACGTAATCACTTTAATTTGGGTAAATAATTAAGGTAATAAAATCTCACCTAATGTTTTATTACAAACTCTCTCCATACCAACTTAAAATTGACCTTATTTGATTTTCAACTTAATATTTAGACAACTATTTATTTAATTACAATACAAGCGCCAAGCGCACGCAAAACTGACACCAAGTGTCTAACTCATCTAAGGACGATGAAAAAAGTGTCTTATCATATCAACGCACACATGTGAAGAGGACGGAAATATTCGACCGTTAATGATTATTAATCGTAAACATTTGGCACTGGGGCCGTAAAATTAGAATTACAATAATAATGGTAATTAAATGTTTTGTAATTGATGTTAAATTGCCATATACTCACTGATACAGGCATGTTATTCAATTTGGTTGCCTAATTTAGTAGGTATCAGTGTGGTATAGTAGTGTGTAGTGTAATGATGCAAACTTGAAACTTAATGGCGGCTAGGAGGTTAGCTATGGTATAGTATGGTTGGGTTGTGCGTTGGTTAGGTTTAAGGTTAGCTAGCACCCTAGCACTAGTCGAGCACCCGTTCGAACAAAGTTCGCGCAGGTAAAATAATTTAACATTTGACTAGTGACAGAAACGTGCGTGTAACAGCAATTAGTAATACTAGGATAAAGCATGTAAAAATATTCTAAATTAACTGGGTTTGCCATGCAAATGACTTCTCGTGAACAAGCGAGATCATAATATAAAAACTTTGCTACGAGTAAAAAAGTATTATTAAGTGATATATAGTGCCACAACCGTCAACAACAATAAAAATAATGTTCAAATTTGTTATTTGTCATCAAGTAACCATTAGTATTATTCAGCCAAATTGGATAGTAGCCTTCAATTGCCAATTGACTAAGCGTGTCCGCTACTTTTGTGTTTGATCGGGTTATATTCTTTTTAAGCATTTTTTTGTGTTACCAGATGTGATATTGGAAAATTCCCTTAATTGGTGTGGTAATACGTAATAAACTAAAAGAAACAAAATTTATAAACTAAAAATAAACGTTGAATATGTACGTACTTGTTGTACCTGTAAATTGTACTGTGTTTTTAACCAACTTCAAAAAGAAGGAGGTTATCAATTCGTCTGTATGTTTTTTTTTAAATGTGTGTTACCTCAGAACTCCGCTCCCTGCTAACCGATTAGATGATTCTTTTTAGTAGTAGTAGTTTTTGAGTTATTTTTAATAATACATAATATGAAAAAGTTGAGTTTTACTTTCGTGGCTTACGTAGGCGAAACTATAGGACTTTCATAAAAATGATGTATCAAATAATTGTAGCTCTTTTAAACAAGCTAAATAAAAGTCCTGGATGACATATATCTATCTTCTATAATTGTCTCATAATAACCACTTTTTAGGAAACATTAACTAAAACGCATACTCAACTTACTACGCTTCGTGTTCATACTGAATCCTTATCCATTTAAATGTGTTCATTATTAAGAGAATTTAATGTAGATTATAATTGCCTTTTGAACTATATAATTCTGACCAATAGTTTAGAAGATAGTGAAGTGTTTATAACTATGTACCTTTGTACATTATCTTTCTTTCATTGACATTTGGTTGTTATCATGTATTCCCTTATAAATTTGATCAAGATCTTACCAGTTGTTTCTGAGTTATCTATACATATAATAAAATTGTAACTGATCGCTGTCTGTACATGGAAGATATTTGATAAAAACTATTATCGGTGGCCTTCATATACGTAATAAAACAATGGTTATTAGAACTTTTGTCGGTTTGTCTGTGTGTCTGTTTGTCTGTGCGTTTGTTACGGCTAATCTCAGAAACGGCTTAACCGATTTGGATGCGGTTTACTCTAATGTATTGTGGTAAGCTTCACTTAACATTGACTGTTTGTTTTATCTCAATCGGCTTATGAATAAGAAAGTTATGTCAATTTTAAGAACCATATCAAAGATTTGTTCGAAAATTTGATATTTTTCATTATTACGTGTAAAACCTTAGCGGAAAAAATGCGAACCAGTACGATAATCAATACTCCGTTACTTTAACGTTTACGTTACTAGATGGCGTTTATACAACATAACAATTTTCTCAATACTATTTTTCCTAATTAAAAAGTTTAGACTCAAAAATATTTTAACATTATAGTTTTGAAACTATACGTTTAAAATTGTAATAAAAATGTAACAAATCGCTGTCTTATCTATCTTATCGCATGGGAGATATTTTAGAAAAGCTATTATTGGGGACCCTTTTTTAGTAAGTCACTAATCTGATCGATATAAGTTTTCCTAGAGCGACCCCTACCAACACTGCCACTCACTTTTGCAACATAAATTTGTTTTGTTATTCTCTCTTTTTTTTATGTGAGAAGGTGGCAAACGAGCAAGCGGATCACCTGATGTCAAGTGAGCGCCGCCCATGAACATCCGCAACAGACAAATGCGTTGCAGATGTTTTGCCTACCTTTAAAGGACAAAGGAGGACATAGACAGAAAAAAGGATAATTCCTTTCCCCCTTTAACCCTCTTCCCCTTCCCGTCCTATCCTTATGAGGAAAGGGTGGGAAGGGGAAGAGGACTAAAATTAGGCCTCTCTTCATTCATCCTTTCAACATGCCCGAACCACCGAAGCATACCTTTCTCAATTTGAGTCACAACCCATTTTTAAGCCACGCTTTTGCCTTATAACACTATTTTTTACCCTATCGCTCAGTCATGCCTAACATCTTAAGGATCGCATCTCAATGGCATTAACTCTACTAGCATGCTTTTCCTGCCAAACCCAGCTCTCACTTCCATACATAAAACTTAGAACAATGATTGTTATAATTTTTGTCTGTGTCTGACACCATTTGTACCATTGTTACCACTGTAACAGCTATATTTGGTAACGCAATATTTACACATATGTAGACGAATTTAGAAATCATACTTATAACGAAAATCCAATTAATTTTTTTTTGTCTGTCTGTCTGTCTGTTTATTCCGGGTAATCTCCGAAACGACTAAACCGATTCGGATGGTACTTTTACTGGAAGATAGCTAAAATTGTCGGGATTCAAATAGGCTATTTCAAAAAAACCTACGCGGCGCCGTACCGCCCGCTACCTGCAATTTTACAAAGGTTGCCTTATGTAGTAAATTAACATTTTACTATTTGAATTGTAAACCTCTTTAGCCACGTTAAACGATAGTAGGTAGGGGTAAGTATTATAGGTTCGCGAGATCGACATGCGCAACATGCGCCAACGACAGCGTCAGCAGCATGCTTATTGAACTGAAAACATCTTTAACGGTGTTAGATGATTTTAGGTAGAGTTGGTGGTAATCTATAAATAAAATTAAGTTGTTTGTTGTAATGTCAAAATATAATTTTGATACTGATGTTTTACGTTTTATTGTAAAAACAATTAATGTAAAAAAGTACAACTATATACTTTTATCCTGCGAAGTATTCACTTACGTAACGTATAATACGTTTTAATTTAATTCCACGTGGACGAAGTCGCGGGAAACAGCTAGTATAGGTATAAAATTGTTCATAATTTACCTACTAGTTTTTATCCAAAGTATACTTACCTGCACTACATATTATATATACTTACCTCGATTCACTCTTAAAATTAAATACCTAATTACCAAAATTGACAACAATCTTACCACCAAAATTGTGACAGCCCTGACGGTTTTTCCCTATTTTGCCAATTACCGTCCCTATTATACCCGTTTCGTGTTTAAATATACGACCTATTAATTTAATTAAATATATAAATCTGATTGTTTTATATGACTTGTGAAAACCCTTAAGAATCCTCAGAATGCGACTCAACTTTTGACACCAAACTCAATATAAATATAAATGTATAATGATAAATGTACTCAAACGTAATTTCACCATTCACCTTGTTGCACTAATCAGATCGCACTACGAAAAAATTATAATCAAATAAATTTATTTAGGTGGTACGAAGTTCGCCGGTCATGTAGTAAATGATAAAAATTAATGTTAAACAATAATTACCATCACCAAGCGCAAGGTATTACTATTCGCTCTTTGCTACTACATAGAAGTACGTCTTGTTTACATTTCCTTGTTTAGTTTACTAGATATGTACAAAAGAAATATAATTTATAAAGATAACAGCACATTTTAAACCGAAACTTATTGTTAAATTAAACATTTTTACTATATAAGAATTTCATGATTTCTTAAATTTACGCGAATACTACTCATTGAAATAAAACTAATTTTAATTTTACGGCGCTTATCGCGTTTATTTTACGATTTTGATTCCCGATATTTCGAGTACTTTACAGCGCTCATGGTCACGGAGGAGACTAAGGTGTCAGACGCCCCGATGTCAAAAGTTGCTGGCGAAGTACCCACTTATTTTGAATTAACTACTTCTGCTCCGATCTATGCAGAAATAAGAGAAGATACAGTGAGCTCATTCTGTACAGATTGGAGCAGAAGTGATGACCCCGTGACAAGTTGTATTTCAATATTAGAATTTCCTATTATTTTAGCTATTTTTATATTATATATTTTGGTTACAAATAGTTGCTAAAAGGTGACTACGCAAACCTTTACGCAAATTGGCCGTCAACTAGAACACTAATCAAATGATGTATGTTGCGTTCCGCACGATTTATTGGGATCTCCGATCAGTTTGTTTTTAGGAGATTACGCTATAAATATTTCAGGAACCCATTCCGAGGGTCGAGGGAAAACTCTGGATTCGACGTAATGTTTTGGAAGATTTGCAATAAAATTGATCTTGCCTAATTCCCGTTTCATTTAGTAATGGTGTATTGGTTGGTGTACCCATGTTGGAGAGCTGACAGTCTACATCTTTTGGAAATAATATTTCTATTTCTATGTACCGTACAATTCTTATTTTAATTAATTTATAAGATTTTACTTTTGATCCAGTCAAACGACGATCAACTGTTAGTGAGACTCCTACTTAGGTAATACAATTCTAGTGAATAATTTGAAATCTCGCACAGGTTGTAGCCTAATATTTCCACTACACACGATATACGACTACTTATAACAATTAGTCCAGGCTCGGGCCTTAAGAGGTATTGTCACAACCGTGGATAGAAGTAAAAACTGAGTCTCCTTACTTTGACAAGTGCTTATAAAGACTCTTGCTGTCTCAGTCAGCCACGCAAATTCACGTTTCATCACGTCATCGTCACGTGCCGTACTCATGCATTTCCGGCAAACTGGAATCAAACAACAACAACCTTAAAACACAAATGTGACAGGTACTGCCCCTATCTCAATGCCCAACAACCTACTCAGTACCGGCCACCGGTACAAAACATCCAATGCTCCTTACTTTGGGCGAAGAACGCAAATGCGGTGTTCTGCAGATTTTTACGCTTTAAAAACTTCCTGCATGCATCATTCCAACTTCTACTTCTTATTTAAAAGTCACTTATTATATAAAAGGTATAGTAAAAAGTTAATGTTTCAAAGTAGGTTAGCCACGACGAACTGTAAGTTGAATTAGGAGTTACACAAAGACACGAAATAAATTGTGCGATTAAAGTTTTCTTGTGTATTTCTTGCAAAATTCTTTAAAAGAGTTACAGTCTCTGGGGTACAATGAATACGCCGGCTAAAGTGGCTTCAGGCTCGACGACTATTGTAAAAACATGTCTTTATTCAAAAGCTATTGTATCAACTTTAAAGGCGAGCGTTTCCCTCCTTCTTTTCTGTAATACGAGTATAACGTGAAAGTTAATGGACCACCCTTAATGGTTGTAAAAAATAAAACTCTTATAACGGTATAACCATACGGGGATAGTGAAGCTCTGTTTAATAAAATTGAAGTATGTGTATTCTCGGCTTCGACAGTTTTTATAACGGAGTTGTCGCGCGTTATTCGTTTCTTTGCGGGCTGAGTAGCCCATCGAAGAAAGTGGAATAATGTAAACTGCACTAAAAATTTAGATCTTTTTGCAGTGATCTTTGAGGCACTTCCCGGTCAACTGTAGCACGGGACCCGACGATGCTAAGCTTGACCTATTGGAGTTTGAAGATTAGACTGATAGGAAAAAAAAAATTTTTTTACTTTTAGCAATGGGAAAAGGGTCTACAGTTTTTATTAACGATTTTTGTTACTTCGGCTTGTTGAAATCGTCGGATCGTATATTATCTCGTGGTCCTTGAACTACTTTCTTTAAAATACAAATACAAAACTGAGTGCGCAGTCAATTTTATTTAGAGAAACCCTATGTTACAGTTTTCATTAATATGTTTTTAATCCCTGCATGGCGCTCAAATCGTCAGATTATTGATATGCACATTTATTAGCATGTAAACAACCCCCGCTTAATCTTAATCTAACGCGTTCCGTTGATCGATTGATTTTTACAAATTTAATGGGCTATCCTAAGCGCATGCGCTACATAGACGACCGGCTTGTAATGTAACCTATAAATCTGTCGCCAATATAAATACTTAACAGGTTCAAAGATACCCCCGATATATAAATCTGACGAAACTCGAGGATGTACAGAAATTCCTGCGTCTGCTCCCGCCGCTTGCCGTCTATTTAAACAGTGGTAGAGCACGCAACAACATCTATCGCACGAATGGGCCGGCTCGCTCGGCGAAATACCACGACCTCCCAGAAGACAGGGGTGAAATAGAAATGTTCTGCGATTCGTCTGATAAGTATCGTATCGTTGATGGGAAGGGTTGTTGATTAATTATTTATTTTTGTACTATTGTCGCGCCATCCAATCTGTTTTGAGTTTTCATTTCTGTCGGCAGTCCTTATGCCTGACTGCCTGTGTTTTTTTACTGTTTAAGGGAAAATTTGCCTTATTTCAATTAGAATAAAAGCGTATCAAAACCATTTTCTTCAATTTAAATTAGACATTAATTATAATTAATATTAGACGAATCCATACTCGTTTCATAAATTAACATTCGTATCAGAAATTGTAATTATAAAGATAATTTATAGGATTATGGAAAATGAGAAGTTAAACTAAGAAGGAAGAATTAATTAAATGCGACCTGATCTGTGGATCTTGACGACATTGAAAACTTTCAGATGGCGGAGGAATTAAAATAAAATAAATAATCCAAACAAAAAAAATCGTTGCAACTAATTAAATTGCAATATGGTATATTTTAAATTAACGATTTATTTTTAATTAACCAAAAATGTGATTTCAGTTGCGTGTCTCATCTAGACTAAATCACATAAAAATCGATTAATTTTCCTAAACTTCGTACAGCATTAGATTTGTAATACTCTAAAATAAAGTAGGGATTTTTTTCAATAGCAGATAGTTTAAAAGTTTTCTAACATATAAAAAAATATATTTTCGTCCCCGATACATTGAACAAGTCGTACATTCGAATCTCCGTATTAATAAATAAGGAAATGATCAGCTTACTTTTTAATTTGCGTGTTAGATTTTTTGTAGTGTTCAGGTAACTACGCTTTTTTTAAATCTCATTTGTCAGCTACTGTAGAAATGTGTCAGAAGATTATCCGGTACATATTTAATGATGCAAAATGAGGGCATACGAAGCTGTGAAAAGATATAGACATTTTCGTTCAGCGCTTAATAGAGACGCTTCATAACATTGCCGCATAGAAAACCACAATTCGTCGCACATTGCTGTTTTAGTCGTAATAAAACGAGTTTTACTGATTGTACCCTGTTGTTGTCTCATTTGCTAAATAGACTTTATTCGTCTTGTTTTGCACGTGTCTAGCCCAAGTAATACTTTAATAAGTATGTACATGTCATGCTGTAAGCTCTCGTGACTCAGTTAATAATTCAATAACAACATTCGAACAGTCTGTTCCTCAAGCGTATATACGTTATTGATGTTTAACTACGTTAGTACGCTTTCACATAATATTTTACACCCAACGATACTGTTGAAGAATGTTGTGTACAGAAATAGCGTAGTACTATACTAATACTACTACACTAGAAATAGTGGTATACTGGTGAAGAAAGAGAATTGAAATTATCCTAGTAGAATGTTGTTTACATAACTAATTTTATTTCTATCGATAAAATTAACAACGCAATCAATAGTTAAACACTAAGTGAAGAAAGCCCAGCAACTCGTTAATCACACCGAACTTCGAAACATAACTTTGAAAGTCTGTGCAAAGTTTATCAAACTTATGTAATAATTAACGACGCCGTACCGCTTACTTACTACGTTCTTAGTACCATATGCTATTGATCACTTGATAAAATATTCATTTTTATTTTAACTATTGCAGTATAATTGTGGCGTAACCGTGCCCCCAGGTGTATTAGAGCATTAGAGGTATGTAACCATATATATCAGTATTATGTACGACAGAGGTTTCCTTTTCGCTATGTTTATGAGGCAAAGACATTAAAATTATATTTTGTCGTACAAACAATAGTAAAATATTTTGTCCCCAAAACTAAGTCGCTTTACAGTAATTTGTATTCACAATATATTTGTGAGCGTTCGTGACTTGATTGCTGTGACCGCGCTCAAGTAAATTTTACTTTTGAGTTTTCACGATACCTTTGAGTAATCAACATTTTATTCTACTACTTTTATATATATATACATATACATATAAACGTATGTATATGTAAAGAAAGCTAACCTTCTTTCTTTAATTTAATTCAATTTTGTCTTTTATTTTTAAAAGGAGAAGTGGTCAATGTGACATTGCAATAAAATATAATAAACTATTACGGAACTACAAGAATATTAGAAAGAATAGACTTTAAATGTTGTTTCTTCTATTTTCAACTATTCTAACAACTATTATCAACTATTGCTTCTATTGATAATCTCCATTGACCGGAATGAAGTAAGATTCTATAAATTTTCTCATCTTGCAGTAGCTTAAAATATGATACAATACATATTTAGAAACAATTTTGGTGAAAACCATATATCACACAATAACCAATTTGTTTTAAAAACTAAAGTTATTTTTATCATTTAAAAACCAATGAATATGATGGTTATGCGATTGCTTGCAATCAGTTGAAATGTTTGGCCTGAAATGTGTGCTCCTTTTTTTTATAAAAATAAAAGCGTATTTATTTTTAAGCAATTTTCCCTGGTCAATTTCTGCCTTTGTTTTAAAATGGGTAGTTTACAATGTGTTATTTGTTCGCTATCCTTTTGTATCCATAGAGTAAATAGCAATCCAACAAAAGCTATGACTGTCCAATTTGGCATTTCGTGTTCCCGTTCGTTAGTCGGATTAAAAAACCGTGACAGCGTTGAATGACTGAAATTTACGTCACTTCGTAATTAAACATGTTTTCTTTGTCACTAGCCGTCATTTAAACTCGACGAATTGTGGTTGAGTGGCCGATAGTGTTAAACAAGTAGTATATTTTTTTATTTCCAACGATAATCAATAATAGTATTAAGTTTTAAAGAAAAAATAGATCTATTTACTCCCATTTATGGACTACCCGTAATCTCCTAATAAAGGATTCTGTTATGGCGAGATTGACTAATTCTTTCTTCTGAGTGAACTTGCTTGGAGTGGTCTCTTCTAATGGAAGAATTAAACATGACAGTGCGATTTAAAATTGTTTGCTTTATTATTTATCTCTGTACAATTTATTCAAATGTAGCGACCATATCTTGTTTTTATTAAGGAAACGCAATACTTTCTCTCAAAAGGAGTTATTATTATTCCGCACACGTTGCTTTTAGTGAATAGGATTGTGTAGCCAAATGTGTTCTAGTTAGAGTTCCCATTTATTGTTTGGAATTGTTAAAATTCTAGCTTATTTTATATTTACCCTTCCTTTTTAATTTATTATACGTATTTTTCTAAATTTGGTGGCATTTTCGTAAGTGCAGTGTATTTCTTATAAAGTTTTCAGCTATAACGATGATTTCGGGTATAGCGACTAGTTTCGATGAACCACTTGTTACAAGTTCCTGGAAATTATTTCGTCATAAAAAATTTCATCCCGTACTCTAGACCCGTTAATAAATAATTAAATTAATAATTTAAACAAAAGTAATATGCGATAAGATCATCAGTGACAGTAATCCGATAGGGATTAATCCTAATCTATATCCAAACATTTACTACAAATATCATCAGATTGATTTTTAAGAGAGTTCTTTTCCTTTTCATTTTTTTTCTTTCTGAAGTACATACCTGATTGAGGTGCTTTCTTTAGCACTACATTTCGGCATTTTATGAACATTGCCTTTAGCACGGGCATGCAAAACATTTCTATGAAATACTGCATGGAGAGTTGTTGTACTGACAATGAAAATTCTATGCACTCATTTTGCATAGCCGGGAACAATATCTGCAAGGAATATGTTCATCTCTTAATCATATATGACTAGTAAATGTTATGAATTTTTGAGTTACGTTGCGTTAATAGTAATTATTTTTTAATATAGTGTAAGGCTGCAGCGACCCCTCGTATAATTATTAAGTGTTTATATTATATTACCTGCCTTTGTGCAGGAAAAAGGTTTTTCTTTTATGTACCATTTAATGACAATCATCCTCTTCTCATTTTCTTAAACTCTTATTATTCTTGGAGTTGTACATAGAAGAGTCTATTTATATATAAAACCATCAGATTGTTATCAGATTATAGTGTTACAGGACATTACAAACTGACAGCAAGTTTTGAACTTAACGAATCATTGATAATTTGACGTAGTTTGATAAACATCTTTTGCAGATATTATTTTCTGTGACTATCATGTCAACCAAACCTAACGAACCTAATCTATAATTATTATCATCAAGTTTTGAACTTAACGAATCATTGATAATTTGACGTAGTTTCATAAACATCTTTTGCAGATATTATTTTCTGTGACTATCATGTCAACCAAACCTAACGAACCTAATCTATAATTATTATCATCAAGTTTTGAACTTAACGAATCATTGATAATTTGACGTAGTTTGATAAACATCTTTTGCAGATATTTTCTGTGACTATCATGTCAACCAAACCTAACGAACCTAATCTATAATTATTATCATCAAGTTTTGAACTTAACGAATCATTGATAATTTGACGTAGTTTGATAAACATCTTTTGCAGATATTTTCTGTGACTATCATGTCAACCAAACCTAACGAACCTAATCTATAATTATTATCATCAAGTTTTGAACTTAACGAATCATTGATAATTTGACGTAGTTTGATAAACATCTTTTGCAGATATTATTTTCTGTGACTATCATGTCAACCAAACCTAACGAACCTAATCTATAATTATTATCATCAAGTTTTGAACTTAACGAATCATTGATAATTTGACGTAGTTTCATAAACATCTTTTGCAGATATTATTTTCTGTGACTATCATGTCAACCAAACCTAACGAACCTAATCTATAATTATTATCATCAAGTTTTGAACTTAACGAATCATTGATAATTTGACGTAGTTTGATAAACATCTTTTGCAGATATTTTCTGTGACTATCATGTCAACCAAACCTAACGAACCTAATCTATAATTATTATCATCAAGTTTTGAACTTAACGAATCATTGATAATTTGACGTAGTTTGATAAACATCTTTTGCAGATATTTTCTGTGACTATCATGTCAACCAAACCTAACGAACCTAATCTATAATTATTATCATCAAGTTTTGAACTTAACGAATCATTGATAATTTGACGTAGTTTGATAAACATCTTTTGCAGATATTTTCTGTGACTATCATGTCAACCAAACCTAACGAACCTAATCTATAATTATTATCATCAATTTTTCTCTTTTTCTCCAACATCGCTTAAAATACTTCACAGTCTTACGATTTGACTTCGACAGTTTATAAGCTGTCGAGTAATGTCAAGTTTTCAATGAATTATTAAATTCACAATTTGTGTGTGTGTATTTTATAATAAGGTAACTAACATATGCAAAAGAAACGTTCTTCGTATTTTACATTTTTATGAAGATTTACCTACTTTTTAGGGTTCCGTACCCGAAGGGTGAACGGGACTCTATTACTAAGACTTCGCTCTCTGTCCGTCTGTCACCAGGCTGTATCTCATGAACCGTGATAGTTAGATAGTTGAATTTTTCACAGATGATGTATTTCTGTTGCCGCTATAACAACAAATACTAAAAAACATAATAAGGTAAATATTTAAGGCGGTTCCTTTACAAAAAACGTGACTTTTTTATACATAATGGTACAGAACCCTTCGTGCGCGAGTTCAACTCTCACTTGGCCGGTTTTATTAAGTTCCAAAGTATGTAAGTATAAGTATGTAGCCATAGCCCTCACCTGTAATGTTGTTTGGCTTATCTTAACATTTCTTTGATGCTCTTTTATTTCTTTATATCACGTACGACGCTTTGAAATAAATGGCCACTTAAAAGGTAACTGCGTCATAAAACCGTCCGTTTATATTCTGAAATCTTGTAACTAGTTTTCACTTCAAAAATATACCGATATCATGTTTATTTTTACATTAAAATTGTTCTGTGTTGAATATATTTTAAATTGTTAGTATTTTGCTACATCGTCAGTAATTTAGAACAATTTTATTAAAATGGCACATCTCCAGTTAAGTGACCCTTTTCTCCCTTTCACAATTTAGAACGGCAAATGAAGGATTAATACGAATTCTGGATATGAATGGAGAATGGAGTGAAGGAAATGCGGAGATACAGTAAAGAACTCCGTTCTAACCGGGTGTCCCTAAGACATGTCTCTGTCTTGTATATATTGAAAAAAATAATATTTGATTTGCTTTACTATTATTACTGTTTTATATTTTGACAATATTTAACCTGAGTCGAATATTTAAACCTTACATACATATGTGTGGAGCTCATCTGGCGAGATTTCTTTTAACGGTAACTTTGCCTTTTGCCATATTTTAATATTAACAAGTGTATAAATTTTTCATCTTATTTCATTTGATATCCAAATTCTTTTAAGTTATTATTTAAAAAGTGTAGGCAGAGATCATGGATTTCCATTTGGCGCGTTCCTGGCTCACCTCTCTCATTTCTCCTACATTCATGTACCTACGCATACAAACTCGTCGGTTATGGGTACTTCTTATATCGCACTTCTTTAGTATGTTACTAATCTGATCGATATAAGTTCTCCTTGGACGTCCCCTACCAATGCTGCCACTCACTTTTGCAACATGAATTTTTCGTTTCTCTCCCTTCATTTATCCTTTCCCCATGCCCGAACCACCGAAGCATACCTTTTTCAATTCTAGTCAAAACGTCAATTTTAAAGCCACACTTTTCCCTTATAACGCTGTTTCCAAACCTATTATTCAGCCATTACGTTATAAGGTCAATTATTGCCCGCAGTTAAAAAAAAGATATGATTGTAACTAAAAATATATATGATATTCTGAAACTACGCAATTAACAAACAGGCTCGTAGATTGCTTACAACATGTTCCCAGAAAATTGTTCAGAACATTTAATAGGACTATCTCGAGAATATTAATAATAAAGTTAGCAGCAAAACTTTTTCATCTAACAAGTTTGCGTTCTAATTATGGTTTTGAATGCTCTTTGGTGCGTAACATTATTGTTTAGAATTGTACGTGAACACATATTCAATGTTTTAATTATAACAAAATGCTTTGGTGGTCTATATCCCAGATATAATAATATTTTATAGGAACCATTATAATGTCGATCGGCCACCTGTTTTGATCGAACTAAAATTGCAGTACGCAGCGCTCTCTAAACGCGAATAAGGTGTCTCGGCCAGTCCAGAACCATCACGTAAACCTATTTTAATGTTCTGATTTTTTTTTATGTTAGAAGGTGGCAAACGAGCAAGCAGATCACCTGATGTTAAGTGAGCGCTACCCATAGACATCCGCAACAAACAAATGTGTTGCAGATGCGTTGCCTATCTTTCATGGACAGAGGAGGGCATAGACAGGAAAAACGATATTTCTTTTTCCCCGTCAATCCCCGTCCCTGTCCAATCCTCTTCCCCTTCCCATCCTATCCTTAAGAGGAAAGTATGAGAAGGGGAAGAGGACGGAAATTAGGCCTCCGGCACCTCACTCATCAGACGAAATGCCGAGTACTTCTACTTCACACCTATTTTCTATGAGGTCGTGGTATTTCACCGGTCGAGCCGACCCATTCGTGCAACAGATGTTGTTGTTGCGGACTCTAACACTGTTATAATACAAATATACTAAGAATACAATTGAACTCCGATTAATGTTTTGAAATATGACTACGACTTATCTTTGTGGCAATCCTTGATAGACATAGGCCCGAGCAACCTCGATATTTATATATATATATATATATATATATATACATATAAAGATGTTGATGTTGACAAGTGTTAGGTTATATTCACTAAACAACTTTATACATATAAGTATTGTATATGAACCTAAACTACTCAAATCATTATTGGATTAATATTCATTGAATTGAAAGCTAAATTCACCAGCATATCTCGTTTTATAAATGGCTTCTATTGAATACCATGTTAGACGTCTTAACATCAATAATTCAAACGATAAGTGAAGTAAATGTAATTGCTGAGTAAAATATACAAATTTTCAATTGGGATCTACCAAATTATTCTGTTACCAATTAAACGCTCGCATTCGATTCTAAGTGAAAATTAATATTTGTATTGAAGCTTAAATTGTTGCTGTTATTGCTACTACCTGCAACTGGTATTGCATAGAAGCATTGAACTTATCTTGGTTTATCTATTTCCTAACAGCCTACTGTTATTTACTCGACTTAAGCGACCGGGCAATCTTCCAAGATGTGGTTTTAAATAGGGCTATAAACTATTTCCGAACCGATAACACTTAGAGCTTACAGACAAGAAGCAATCTTATTTAAATCTGCCGTCTAAATATTTACACAGACATCAGTATGTAGGACACAAGTATCGTTTCATGACTTTTTAATCAATAGCTTCAGCAGTTTTATAACACATTTAACGATTTTAAAACGTTAGTTTGTACAAAGATATTTTACAAATATATAGGTTGTTTTAGTTTAGCAAAAGTGTGATTTTATAACCGTTAAATAATTGCTTCGATAACCTAGGATAATAATATTAACGCAGTAAAATTAGAAAAAAAACGACTTAGATGCGCGAAAATCTTGAATAACACTGAACCACTTAAAGTTTCAATAAATAAACAAAATTTTGAACAAAACCAAACCCACTTCAACAAAACTCCGTTCTAACCGGACGTCCATAAGACAGACACCTGTTTCCTTTTTATTTTTGGAGTGAGCTAGGGAAGTCAGAAAAAGCGAGTGCGTGAGTAGTTTAGATCTTAAAAATCGATTCACAAATGTAAAAAAATAATGTAGTGAAATGAGAACCTCACCCATTTTTTAAATCTGTTAAAAATGATAATTAATGGATTAAATGTTTTCAGAAATCGTAGGCGATGCAATGAGAAAACTACGGAACTCTAGGAATCCGGGGTTAACTTGAACATCGGAATTAGGTCACACGTGTTGATACACAAGTATTTCTCGTATCGAATATTTTGATATGATTTAAATATTAAATAAAAATTGTTAATTATTTTAACTATGTTCTACTGAAGGGTTTTAACTTAATTGTAAGTAAACTCTAGTAACATAATAATCTTTTTTTTTCAATTACTACGTTTGAAGAGTCTATATTTCCTTAATATAAGTACAGAAATCCAATTACTTGATGTAGAACACAAGTACAATCGTTCATCAAATAAAAAAGTTAAACGTAAATGTGGGCAATCAAAAATTTAACGAAATATAATATGTCATCGCTAAAAACTATCAAAATATTGCGGTCGAGTTAGACAGATTTGGTAGGCAGCGAGCGCTTCTGACAGTTGGAAATTCATCATTCCGTTCTATATCTTAATTGTTATAATCTTGTTTGGACCTCAATTGTTGAATATTTGTCTTACACTTCGTTACTATTTATCTTTCATCCACACGAAACATATTGCATAACACTGAACTTTTAAGCAAAATTTGATTGTTTCCTTACGATTCTTTTAATTTCACTTTAAAAACAACTAAGATGTGCACCGACACTATACCGAGCAGTGTAGCTACAATTGCATACACTAAAGGAATCTTGAGCGAAGTACCAATTACATCTTTTGTTTGAAAATCTGTTGCTCAAAATTAATTTTTGTAATTTTTTTAAGTATCTTTTCTTTTTATTAATTTTGTAAACTTGTAAATAAGCTTCTAGGACTTTCAATCCCTTTGGAAATATCAATCGCAATTGACCTTTTACCAAGGTTATTTGGTCCCAAATGTGACAGTTCCAAAATTTGTGACAATCTATTTTCGAGTGTTAAGATTTGTGGTGCTACTTCTGTCTTATTCTCGGTGTACTTTAACAGAATACACCACCCAGAGCGAAGTTACCGAGATATCATTTGCATAAACTCATTATAGCACGGATATGGCCTTTAAATTTTGAATTTAAATTGCTTAAATCGTCCAGACGACGAAACGACTTAATATCGAGTTGGAAATCTTATTATGTTCCCTATGTTTAAAGAAGATATTTATTTTGAAAACTAAGATAACTTCTTTTTTACTGAAGCGTGAAAGACAGAGATATCAGTTGCTAACAGCGATGTACATACACATGCATACAGACCACATACGTAGCTTCTGGTACAATGTTGACTATTCACTAAGAGCTTAAGAAGTTAAAACCTTTTAACATTTGTATTTATTTGTTAAAAGAAGTATGTAAAATGATTCTAACTATTACATTTAAATAATATAAATACATTTTTCAATGCTGAAAATTGTATTGTGTAAAATTGCTAAAATAAATTGTGAGCTTGTAAAATATTTTCGAACACGAACAGTGTTGTAAAAAGTCAATGCATTTTCAAACAGCTCTATGATTAAAGATTTGACAGCGCACTAGAGTGAAAAATAAACTGCATCAGCGCCGAGTAGACGACGTTTTGGTGTTGACATGTAATATTTTCTCTCATGACGAACATTTAAAAAAAATAAAAGATGTGTTCTTGAATTTTATTATCTACACTTAACATAGGTCATCTTATAAGCTGGTAAAACGAAAATATCATTTCCTCCCCTTTTTCCCCGCCTCAATCCATAGAACGTAAGCAGAGCATCTGCAATACATAACTTTTAACTTTTTGCAAATGCTTGTTACCTGTCTCTTGATCTTCATTGCAGCCCTCTTCATAAACTGGGCTTCTTTTGGGAGGCCCATCTTATTTAAGCATGCCTAATCTTTCCACAGGGGTCGGTCCTCGGGCCGCTCCTGTGGAACATCGGATACGATTGGGTCCTACGCGGTGCCAATCTCCGGGGCGTCGGCGTGATTTGCTATGCCGACGACACCCTAGTCACCGCGTCGGCCCCAACGTTCCGAGACGCGGGCGGGCTCGCAACTGCGGGCACGGCCCATGTGGTGCGCTGCATCAGGGCCCTGGGCCTAAATGTGGCCCTCGAGAAGTCCGAGGCCATGTTCTTCCATGGGCCTCCGACTAAGCCCCCCCGCGGTTATTCCATCGCGGTGAGCGGCACCCCCATTGCTGTTGGCGGAACCATGAGATATCTCGGTCTCGTCCTCGACAGCCGATGGGGGTTCGGTGAGCATTCACTCATCAAACATCGGATACTGGCGCCAAAGCTGGTGAAGTATGGCGCCCAACTGCGGGGGGGCAAGCGGTGCGTGCCGCCGCCTGTACGTCGGTGTGGTGCGCTCTAAGGCGCTCTAAGGCGACGACGCCCCTGAGCAGGGAGAACATGGTCCTGCTGCGACGTGCGCAGCGGACCATGGCTCAGAGGGCCTCCAGGGCATACCGCACCGTGTCGTACGAGGCGGCGTGCCTCATCTCCGGAGGCCTCCCCTGGGACCTTGAAGCCGGGGTTCTAGCGGAGGTTTACCGGAGAAGAGCCCTGATACGGCAGAGAGGCGAAGAACCCCTCCCGGAGGAGATCGTACGCTGGAGGAGAGAAGGTCGCGACGATCTCTTCCGGCGATGGGAGGAGAGATTGGCGGACACCTCGGTAAGCAAGCGGCTTGTCGAGGCTGTCCGCCCCGTCCTGCGCCAGTGGGTGGAGGCGAAGCACCGAGAGCCGACTTACTTCCTGACGCAGCTTCTCACAGAGCACGGCTGTTTCGGCCGTTACCTGTGCGTGGTTGTGGGAATTGAGTCGGAACCCGGATGCCACCACTGGGCGACCGGCGACGTGGACACGGCCGAGCACACGCTCGCCGTGTGCACGGGCTGGGACGCCCAACGTGCCACGCTCACTGGCGCGATTGGGCGAGATTTGTCGCTGCCGGCCGTCATACGATCGATGGTCGGTAGCGAACGGAGCTGGGCCGCCGTCGCCTCGTTTGCATACGAGGTGATGGCGGCTAAAAGAGAGGCCCTGCGGGAACGCGACCGCGCCAGCGAAACCTTGCCTCCCCGCAGGGCCCCAACGAGGGGCCGCCGGCGTGCGAGATACGCCGCGGCCCTACAGCCGTAGCGCGACGGGTCGGGGGACCTGTCGCACTGAACGTGGCGGATGGCCCCCTTCTTGTGTTCCGAGGGGGGCAGCATCATAGGGTGATGGGAGGGGCTTAACATCTGACCCCTCCCTACACGAGTCGAGCCCCTACCAAGGGGCCCCCCCTAGCCGGGTCGTGGATAAACTTACGTAGATGCCACGGCCCGGTCGGGCGAAGGAGAACACCGCGGAGTTTAGTGGGTAGTCCGGCCCAAATTTAAGGCCGGGAGTCCCACACGAAGTCATCCCTGCTGCCCCCGCAGCACGGACGGCGAAGTGCGTAAATGCATTCCCAGCGTAAACAAAAAAAAAAGCATGCCTAATCTGACTATTAAATACATTAGAGCTCATTCCACCCGGTTCAATGATTCGTTGTGTACATAGTTGAAAAGTAACAATAAACACGATCATCGCCGCTGTTCCCTGTGGCTTGCGAAGGTTAGCGGAATCTATGTACAAAAACAAATTCGACACAGTAACAATGAGCATTATTATTCTTAATATACAAAGTCATATTATTTACATTTTTTATGTGTCGCAGAACTCAAATAACGTTACTTTTTCCATTTTGCTTTTAGTTTATTTCTTTCGTTTTCTATTATTTAATTAGATAATTAAAGTTGGCATGCGTCCCGATTCTCGTTGCTTGCAATCCGGGTCAAGTGAATGTTGTACACTGAGAAGATTTGCTTCTATTTCATTTTTACAATGGCGTAACACTTCAGCTTTTGTTAGATTTATAACATTAAAAACATACATCCCGCAATTATAGAAACCTAAGTCTAAACTCTAAATCTTGATTTGGTATTTAGACCCTGGTTGCATCAATTACTGATCAGAACCTGTTAGGCGAATGGCGAAGACACCTTTGAACTTTTTATTAGCAACTAACTTCATAGATACGCATATTATTGCCAATAAGTGAATATTTCATTCTAGTAGCATAAAAACCGCATCGTCAATTTACACGATAATATAAACTGGCCTCTGTTGAACGTTTCAAACCATTTTCATGTTCACAATTTCCGGAATATAGTTCAGTTTAGCACTTTGTCAGTTGGATTGCTGTGCGCCACTGATATTGTGTATTGTGTAATTAAATAAATGCAATGCAAACACGTGTTATTTATCAAAAATAACAAGTTTTATCAGTCGTAAAGAGGACACGATATTGCTTAAGGAGATACTGCGCCTTGTCAAAAAAAAATTAAAAATGTATGAAAATGAGGAAAATGCTTTGTGTCACGGACTAACATCACTGATCATATTTCAATGTTAAATTTATGATTATTATATTACGTATCGAATCTGAACATTCTCGTATATGTCTGAAAAGAAGGAAGAAGGAATAATATCATTTCTGTTTAATTTTCACCAAGTAATTTATGTCCCACATCCGAATAATATTGTTCTTATGAAATTAATTTCAATATATCCTCTAAGAACACCTTGCATAAATAATAAAGTTTAATTTTAATACATTGACTAAGATTTAAGTTCTCAGTGTTGATGTAGAGCTCATTATGCCGGAGCACGCGACGCGACACACTATTTAATCATGAAACACGTCACGTCAGCCGCCGTAGCTCAGTACTTTACACTTCTGAAACTTATATTAATGCATTTCTATTACCTAAGCCCTAAGCTATCCTTACGGTTATTTTTATTAGGCATCGTCTTCATCATTAGCCGGTAAATATCGCCACAAAATGATTCCTTGTCGCTCTCATGTAGTACCACAATCTTGACCAGATACTAGGTCTGCTTCAAGATAGTCGGTCGGTCCATCTTGACGGAAACCTAACCCACGCTACGTTTTGTCGGCCAGTTCTTGATTGTGATCCCAGAACCTATTGACTCTATCGGGTATCAATAAATAAGTAAAGCACTCGCGGCCCTAATCCAAGGGGAAACCCAGAGATTTACTAAATTTACTATTTCTTGATAACTATACAAGTTAGAAATACAAGTGTAATTGCATTCCAATTCCACTGTACTGATAAGATAGATAATAAGTACTGAAAAAGTTGAGAATACAAGTCTAAAAAACTAGCCACTTATAATTTTAGATAGCGGCGCTAACTTCAAAGCGTAATTAAGTCTCGAGAAGAACTAATAATATATTTAAGAGTGGAGAACTTAAACATTGTTAGCATGAAAATGAAATTCTGTTCTGTAAGTAGTTATATACATTACGTAATTGTTACATACGTTACCTAATACAATAACTAAAAGACACGTCCAATAAAAAATACTGAGGTTGCATTGTAAATAGATGACCATTAGAGACATTGAGCTTTTCTTTGTTATGTTAGCCAACGAAAAAATAGCCTTTGGCGATTTCGGCTTGTCGTTTGTGTCGGCCATTATTTCTTAATACCAAGAAAGAGCGGAGTCTTATAAATTTCAAAGTTTATATTTAAAAACAAAATAATTTATAAGGAAATAAGATTTTATTTTTGCAACAATGATCTGTGAAAAAAATGTTTCTTAAGAAAAAAAGAGTCGCAGAACGAGCGAACTTAAGGCACTTTAGTTCCCGAAAGGGCATAAATCACCAGCAAGATTGAAACATACGAGTATTACCAAACCACTGGAGTGCTATCAGTGATATAGATTTAGTTTAGAAAACATATCATGATGATAAATCAATGTCATAGATAAATGTCTAATTAGTTCTAAGGACAACAAGTACACATTATCTTCGTAGTCCACTTATTATTCTGTATCTCACTTCGTAATAAGTTAGAAAAACTTATTATAATAAAAAAAAATAATGTTTACAGTCCGGAGAAGCAGCTGGAATAAAAAATAGCAAATTTTATCGGGGATGTGTAACAAACACCGGCCTGATGTAATCGTCAGCGTCACTCAAGGCGACATCATGGAACTGTCACTACGTTTTCGTTTTCTTTTCAATTATTTATATTGATAATTTAGATTTACTTTCAATTAGTGATTCTTGATGTATTCAATTAATTTGACGACTTTGTAATTATTAAATCTACACCATTGGACCTAAAGCTTAGTCATTTTGCACGTTATCCACATATGCCCACACTATGTCTAAATAAAATGGCTACAAGAGAAATCTCAACCCGATGTATATATATATATATATATATATATATATATATATATATATATATATATATATATATATATATATATATATATATATATAGGGAATCATTACATTGTGAAGTTAGTTGCACTTCATAGTGTAACTATCATTATTAAATCATTAAAAGATGACATTTAATAATATAAAAATATGCTAATAATAGTTATATGCATAACATATTAGAATATCATTACAAAATATTGATATTTAAATTAAAATATAAAGTTACATTATTTGGTCTCATGAAGATATAAATCGTGATTAAAGGTACTTCAAGACCTATAAAGCACTTATAAGTAATATAAATACATAATAATATTGATATCGAATCAATACATTAAGGAAAATAGGGCATAAGAATTACGTGTGTTCTCGTATTGATTTTTGGTGAAAATCATACCAAGTCTAAAGAGTGAGTTCGTGCATTGATTTTTTTTATTGAATTTAAATCCAAAAATAGGGTAATAGGTATTGTATACACTTATAATGAACGTTTATAATAAAATAATTTAAAAATACGAAAGTGAAAAATCCTACGCGAACGGACATCAAAATGGCCTGTACGTAGATACACACCCATGACCTTACATATATGAGTAATGCGGCCGGCGTGAAGCGTTGGACGTCGAACTATTGAAATAATTTGGTTATTTTGATGGTAGATATATTTGAGGGGAAATATATAAAATGAATAATGCCGATTACTATGTGGTGGTTGTTTTGGAATACGGATCGTATACAAGCGGTATACAGGGTCCAATTTCCGTAAAATGTTGCGTTGTGAAATTATGCTGGAAATCGCATAGACATGTTCTCACGATGAATAAATGTCTATAAACCTATACCGGCTAGGGTGTAGTTAGTGAGTTATTCACTAATTATGCTTTGGTTTGGGAAGAGTGTGTTTTTGCACTTCGGTGTATTAAACGTGCTCAGAACCATGTCTTAGAGCTTCGGCTTTTTGATAATGGGTACTTGGCGTCTTAGAGGCTTGCTTCTATGATACGTCGAGTTTATAGGATTTGCCAACTAACTTTTGTACCGAAATTGTTCTGTCTATACGGATGAAAATAGAGGTAGCGGATACTTGTTGCCTAAGCTTGATTTCTTGTTGGTTCGCAAACATGTCGCGCAAGCGCGATTATACACGCTCGCTACAATAACATTACACGGGTGTTTATTGTGTTTATAATACGTCATTGATGGTTGCGGGGTGTTGATTGCAAATTTCTGCTCTGAAGCGGCTTCGCCTAGAGTATTATCTCTATCGCCTGTCGTGGAGTGTGTAGAGTCGCAATTCGACATTACTGCACCTGATATGCTGCTTATGTTTGGTCTTTGGTACATCTTTTGATGGATCATTGATGGGACCAACGAGTCTTCCTGTGACGGGTATATAAGTGGTTCGTGGCTAATATGCTCATTTGTATTATTCGGATAGATTGAGGATAAGATATTGTCGTTTGCTATGGTATTCTGTATTGTAGTATGACGCTTGTCTTAATTAGATTTGCCCAAGTCGGGTCCCTCTATACGGGATTGCAGACTGTTTGTCCTCCATGACTTACAAATCAATTAAGTGGCCTGTAAAATACCCATGTTTATAAACGAAGGCAAATTATTGGTGGGTGATGCAAATTTGATCGAGACTCGCATTATGCGAAAAGTTGGTGTATAACACAATTTTATGATGTTCGAGAATTATACTAAAAGTTATTAATGTGACCGAAACTGCCCTGGCATTAGTTGGTGGAGCCTGTGCATTTGTCTCTTGCGAAGATGGTAGCTGGAGGGAGCTATGCTCTCAAGGCTCGCGCTGACACCGCACAAAGAGGGAATTAGCCATCCCCTGAGGCGAGTTTTATACTCCTAATGCGCTCCGTAGGTCGATACCTATGCTGACAATGTCTTGGTGGTGACGCCTTATTATACACTTGACGGTGTAACGCATTGATATGCGAGAAACGACTGAATGGTGTTTATTCACCAATAATGAGCTAAAAACTCTTACTGGCTTACCAGTATTTTTATGCGATATACGGTGGCTGCTGCTGTGGTACGATCTGTTGTCCCTTGTTCGGGGGGAGTGCAACCGGTGGACGGCACTCACCGTACACAGCGGGGATTTCCGCTGGAGCTGTGTACCTCCATATATTTTTAAAGACAAAAATATATGTTGCGATAGTAGGGTTGTATCGGGTATTTGAGATTAAAGCATGTAAACCCTTTACAAGTAAAAATTTTAATGAAATATTTGGAAATTGCAATTGATCAATAAATGCCAAAATATTATTTTGGCAAATTTTATATAGAGTTTAAGGACTTTAATAATGAGCATCCTACGGCTTCAATAAGCTTTGCGAATCTTTCTTCCTCTATAATTCCTAGAAGAATTAGTTATTACAACTCACAAAGTAGAACAAAGTTCTACAACTAGACGATCACTTATAAATATATCATTGGCCTAATATAATATAAAAGAGACGATCTTGGTGGTGTTTCGACTTGGAGACATTTTATGTTTCCGAGCCGATTTCATTAATATACTCCTAATAATCCCTAGTGGAAAAAAGAATGGTTACAATAGACATAGATACTTCTAACGGTTGGTTATCTAATTCGATGAAAAGTAATATTAACCTTATTAGAATATTTTAGAATTTGACGTCGCATGTAATAATAAGTCTTGTCGGGCAGGGATGTTTGTGTAAGCCAAATTCGCCTAGTAACCACACTAGTTAGGCGACAAAGGTATTTATTGAAGTGAGTAGAATAATAACCGTCACAAACCAGCAAGCGGTTATTTACTAAGATTAGGCCGTCACTTAACGCAAGCAGCCTTACTCAGTCACATACAATAGTACCTATCTGAATTATATATTAGTCACAAGTCAGCAAGCTAATAAAAAACTCTGTACTACCTATCTGAATTCTATATTAGTCACAAGTTAGCAAGCTAATATAAAACGCTATAGCGTAGGATGTTCCTTAAAACTATTTAACCAAAGCCGCGCGGAACTCGACACCGCGTGTCAGGATACAAGTGGCGGCATCTATATAATCTTAGAGAAATTATTAGATTGCAATACTCTAGCGGACAGCGCCATCCGTGTTCGTTTGCAGTATTTGTTACAGTCTCAGAATAAAACGAAGCTGAAGTTCACGCGTATTTTAACTTAATTGCTATCTCCACCGAATCAATAAGACTAAGAACTTAAGGAGTAATTTTCTCCCGCGACCGCAGAGGTTGCGGGCCCGAGGTTTTATGTCTAAGCTCACGGGACCGACCGGACTTCTATGCGATTACTGCGACTGCGACCCGCGCGATTCTAATACTTGCCCGATGGTGCGACGCTAGCCGCAAACAATAGCAAACGTTACGGGCGTAAAACGCTTTGTGATGTAAATGTATCCAATTTTTTATATGCATTGTACAGAAACCGCGGGCCCACAACCGCGGCGGTGAGTTTTGACCTTTTTTTGTTAGGCTCCGAAATCTGCAATAATTAAGAATTAACTTTTAAATTGAACGAAAAATTTAATTTAATTTAATCGTACATACCAGCAGTATTGAATTACAGCATTAGACCCTTCGTTTATGTGTCGAGCTCAAGACAAGGTCTCGGCATTCAAAATTAAAATGGAGCCGAGCACAAAGAGCGTGTCGCGGAGATTAGCTTGATGCGAATGCCACAGTAGGGACGGATTTTATCAATTCGTTTTACGTGCATTCTTTAAATACCAAGCTAAAGTTTTAATTTCAAATTTTACAGGAAATATTTATTGATTAATTTTCTTCTGAAACATGTAACTGTGAAATAATATAAGAGTACTATTAAAACCTATCCTATCCTATCGTATCGTAATATACAGTTTATCATTTATAACAGTCAAACTTAAATTGCTTCGCACAATAACTTCACAATTACTGTTCACTTGTATCGTAATGGTTTGTCGGTGGTGTCCCATTTTAGCATCGTTATGTAACCATTATAATACTAGTGAATATTTTTCTTTTGTTTATCACCTCCTCTGTCCACTTAAGGTAGGTACTCAATTCATTAGCTTGTTGCAGATGTCTATGAGTAGCGGTCAGAATCGGGTGAATTTTTTGCTTGTTTGCCATCTTCTGCTATATAATTTTTTTCTATACGATAAGGTGGCAAACGAGCAAACGGATCACCTGATGTTAAGTGAGCGCTGCCCATAGACATCCGCAACATGCAAATGTGTTGCAGATGCGTTGCCTACATTTAATGGACAAAGGAGGGTACAGACAGGAAAAAGCATATTTCCCTTTCCCCGCTAACCCCCTCCTCGTCCAGTCCTCTTCACTTTCCCGTCCTATCCTTATGAGGAAAGGGTGGGAAGGCGAAGAGGACTGAAATAAGGCCTCCGGCGCCTCACTCATCCGACGAAACGCAGAGTACTTCTACTTCACGCTTGTTTTCTGTGAGGTCGTGGTATTTCATCAGTAAATTAGTTTAGAACTGCAGTCCTCTTCTAAGCTGCAGCTTCTAACTTGTTCGAATATACGAGGATGTTACAAAACCACAAGAGAGTTTTACTGAAACAAGGTTACTTTCAGAGGTCCGAGCCAGCTCGGAAGAGAATAAATACAAACCACATTTGGGCGCACTTGAACATACGCCTATCTTCGAAATTAATTTATAATAACATCTGTCGCATCCTGCTTTCGTGATTATGGAATTAAGTGAGGAAGTAACGAATACAAAGTTAATATCACGGTAACTTACTGATATGGGGTTTGATCATAACAATACTATTATATATTGCACTTAAAATAAAAATACAACTTTTAAAACTTTTGTCTGGACGTCTGTACCGATTTGAATGGGACTTTTACTGGAAGAAAAGTAGTGTTGTAAGTATTGAAATAGACGAATTTAATTTAAGCAAAAGAATTAGGGGTCAGAGCAAAAAGTTACGCGTCGCCGTATCGAAAGCGCCACAAAGGTTGTCTAACAGCCGTTTTCAATAACCTATCTAAGATCACGGATAGATCGCTCTCCGCCAGTAACAGTACGACATTATCTATCTTAAGTTTGCGTTTTCAATCAATGATAAGTGTCATTTATCTATAACCAAGAATACATTACTTTCCCTCTCACCTATCTAACCTTCTTCAAACGTTTCGTTCTACTATAACCACGAGACAATGTCACGCTCAAAACTTGTTATATTTTTATACTATAAAAAATAACGATATTATATTTTTTATCAATACAAACATATGTTTTTATTTCGTATGATTTACCACAATTAACATTTTACTGTGATATATTTTTAACAAAGTCAAGAATTAAACGAAACGTTTTGACTGTTGAATTCGAAGTTTGTTATTATTTATATTTATGTCAATAACGCGTAATATTGCATTTTATAATTGATATAAAATGAACCCCGTAAGTATCAAGAATTACATTGTTAAAATGCATACCATGCAAATTTTGATATTGGTACGGACACATCGCTCGCAGAACTGAAGGCCGATGGGGCCGTAAGATCCTGGAATGGCAGCCACGTACAGGTCGACGCAGCGTCGATAGGCCTCCCAAAAGATGGACCGACGATCTGGTCAAAATTGCGTGTGTCAACTGGATGAGGGCGGCAGGGGACCGATCTTTGTGGCGATCAATGGGGGATCAGTTCAAAATCAAAAGAAGTTCGGTCAAATGGAAATAACGACTATTGTCTTGTGTATCCCGCGTAGAATATAAGAGATATTATAAATGATGCGTAAAACAATCGACAAAATTACTATATTTCTATTCATTTCTATGTATCTATTCTCTCTCTCTTCTAAAAATAAATCTCATAATTTCGAACAAAATAAATATTATCGTTAAATCCAATTCAATTTATATTGGAGGAGCTGTGAATCAATTAAAAGTTAAGCAATATGAGGTAATATCAAACATAGTTCTATTGTTTCTAGGACATGTTTATAAACTAATAATAAAGTTATATTAACATTGTCATAAAGCGGCTCAAGCCACGGGGATTAGAAATGCTTAAATTATATTATAGACTAGCCGTACGCGTTCGTTCATTTAAAAATAAACATTTTCTAATGTTCGTCCCTTAAATTATTTTTTCTCAATGTGTGTATTTTATCTGTTTATCATTTGTATAACACACAGTTAAAGACACACTAGTTGGTACCAGCGTTTCTGTCGGCATAGAATAAGTACTTTTTCAAACATTTTCTAATATGTTCTGCCAATTTTTATTGTGATTATCTGTTAGTATAAACTATAAGTGGACTATGGAGCAGTGGTGGCTCAGCGGCTTAGGCCCCGACTTACGTACTGTGGGTTGCGGGTTCGAACCCAAGCAGGCGTTTTACTTTGTGTAATTTATTTCATCACCACTGGTCCAAAACCGGTGGAAAAAAACATCGTGAGGAAAACGGTATGTCTTATTACAAACTCGAAGACATGTGACATCCACCATCCCGCACCGGGCCAGCGTGGTGGATTACGGATCAATCCTTCTCTCGGAGAGGAGCCCTGTGTCCCTGCAGTGCGGAATATTCTGATGATGATGAAAAAAAGGCCGTATTATTATTATAAACTATAATACATAATATAATATATAGCCAACAAGATACGAAATGTAAAAGTCAAACAGATTTTTTATCTTATTGGTAATTATGTATATTTTTCATTACTTTCACGTCATAAGGGTCCTAATCTATCTCTTAATCGGGATGTATGAAAATGGGTTCAAGGATTTAGATGCTTATAACGCAATCCATAATTTATTTTGTGTATTGCAGGGACACAGGACTCCTCTCCGAGAGAGGGATTTACTATCGGAACATGAATGAGCCAATTCATAAAATCAATACAAGGATAAAACGATTCGTCTGCATCAAAGTGATAAGAGCCAGAGAACCCAAATCTTGTACGAAATTGAAACAAGGAATATTATGTAAATTGGTCGATGAGGCAGGGTCAATTTACCAGCCGAGATAATAAATGATTTATTCTGTATCTGTGATTCCATAATTGGGAGTTAGGTAACTAAACGATTCGTCAATCAGTCGAATATGTGGAAAATTAATAAAAAATGATTGGATGATATTATGACAACTAATCCTAAATGTCGAATATTATTATTTAACAAAAATCATTCGTGTTTTTTTGTCTAATACCTAGAAATATATATATATATATACATATATATATGTTGTTGTTGTAAAATGTTGTTTAAATAATTAATTTTGATAAACAAACTCCAATGTAAAATAATCTGTTTGGGCATTATTTCAATCCTTTCATTTTATATAAAAGATATACATATAGGTTAGTCGAGCTTGGATGAAGGCTTAATACTTTGTGAAAAAGACAACATGAGTACGATGAAATGATACTATTTTGATGTGTTCGATGAATTGATTCATTGCTATTCACGTTTAAGAAAATAACTCATAAAGGTTATGAAATGATAACTTTGTATTGAATAGCAGGTAGTGTAAGAATAATGTTGTATACGATAATGCCAGGGA
The DNA here is from genome assembly GCA_029849275.1 of Papilio elwesi. NCBI lineage: Eukaryota > Metazoa > Arthropoda > Insecta > Lepidoptera > Papilionidae > Papilio > Papilio elwesi. The sequence goes on along the minus strand of CM056692.1, from coordinate 9,030,147 downwards.
ACGTGCTTGATGCAGTATCTAGAGTATTAACGTGTTGGTTGCGACTCAGTTCAGTAACAATGCAGGAGCGCCTAACAGCGCTCTCTCAGTGTGTAACTAACGGCACTTAGAACTTATTTGAGAAAGAGATAAATCACTTACACAAGACATTATAGACTCGTAAATAAAGTACGTATCATAAATTCAATTTAAGAAAATAATATATGTTATACTAGATGACCCGGTGAATTGCGTACAACCTTAATAAATTGATTTGATTACAATTTGCACTAATCAATTTATTTATCATTCATTGAAGTCGATAATATTGGCTACATCGTGTCCGGCTTAATTTTCTTTGGTGAACAAATGATTTAACTGACTCTAATCATATTAAATGCAAAGCTTTTTTCCAAACTCACTTTTATGTTTCTTTTCGGCGTAAATTAGAAATAAAATAAGATAGAGCAGCGAACTTGCGATTCAGACTTTTTTTTTCTCAACAATCGTAGCTTCATTGTCAAAATTATTGAGCTGATTCTTAATCTCCTTCCTCTGCGTAGTCGAGGTTGATTGACGTTACAACTAACTAAGCCAAACTATGTCCGTGAGGCAGAAGCTTCTGTTTTTCAAAAATATAATTTAACTCAATTGCCCATTCACATGGTGCTTTGTGAAGAGATCCGTCAGAGATTGTAATTTTTCTTTAACAACTCTGGCAGTAAAGTCATATCTTGGAGTTTCATCAATAGGAGTGATTTCGAGCCACCAAGGGTTAGAGATGAATGGCGAGTGTATTATATTAATCGACGTCGCATTGTACATGTACTCGGGCATCCGGCGCGGGTCTTATCGCTGTCGATTGGATTTGCTTTTCATGCAAAGATATAATGACGAAACTATGAGTAGTTCTTCTGATGGGACCGATTGCAGTAATTACGTATTTTCAACCACACAAAACAATTTAATAGATTGATCGCTGAAGTTCAACGACTCACGATACGGACGTGATTCTCTAAGCCTTATTTATTCGGCCACACCGTAATCGATTTTGCGATCGCGTAAGCGATTTAAAAATGATTTCTTGAATTTACTTCTTTTCTACGAAAAATGATTTGAAATGTAAACAATCAATTACACTCTCAAACAACCGTGGGAAATTAATAATTATGCATGCGCGTGGAGCTTATAAGAAACTTATAAGTAAGGTTGTAAGAAAGTTTAGCTACAATTAAACCGATCGATGTCCGAAGTGGAGATTATATTTTAACTTTGGGATTTTTCTTCATTGTCTTTTGTCCTAAACAATTCCAGTATCCAAAAGAATATCTAACATGAACGTCCTAGACGCAACCAACCAACAAATTAGTTTAATGAAATACATATGAAAGCAACATATTTAATTTATCAAACATGAAAAATAAATGTTGACATTAAATTCAAAGCTTTCTGGTAACATACATTTTTTTAAATCAATTTTAAGACTACGGAATGGTATGATTTACATGCGCGCAGCTGTCAAACGATTACTCCGCCACATACGCCACCTAACGTGGAGATTTAACTTTCTCTACTTTTTAGCATTTCCCGGACTGAGTGCATTTTTATATATATATTTACTAGTGCCTCGCCCCGGCTTCTCCCGGGTACCACTAATTATATTGATCCGATCGCTACCAAACAAAGGAATGTACCAATCTGGACAATCGCTGTAAATTTCATCGAAATCGGTCCTGCCGTTTCGGAGTCTATAGGTCTATAGGGAACATACATACTTCGCTTTTTATATACGATTTTTTTTTCATAAAATATTTCATAAAATCCTATGTTACTTTTAATACCTCCAAGAATATGTAAACAAAATTTCATGATGATCGGTTAAGTAGTTTTCACGTGAAAGCGTAACAAACAAATTTACATTCACATTTGTAATATTAGTATGGATATATAAAAATATATAGATGTATATGTTGATAAGTGGAGGCCTAATTCTATTCCTCCTCCCCTTCCCATTCATTTCTTATAAGGAAATAATGGGAAGGGGAGGAGGATTTGATAGGGGAAGGGATGTTGTTTTTTCTGTTTGTCTCCTCCACTGTCCATAAAAGGTACGCCAACGCATCTTCAACTCATTAGCTTGTTGTAGATGCATGCAACGTTTAGCTGGAAGTGCATTTTATTGTATTGACTTATAAATATATTTGAATCATTCTAACAGAGTAAAAAGGACCTTTTTGTACTTTGTAACGAATATCGCTTACACACTAATCCAAAATGATCACAAATTATCTGTTTTGTTAATAACCTCATGCAGTAAGACTGCTTTCCGATTCGTGCTTTTACTATAATTACTCTCTAACATTTAAATATGAGCACTTAAATTTATGTTAATAATAAGTTATTGATGGCTTTTTCATTTTACTGACATATATATGCGCCCGCGCCCACAGGGCTAGGAATGTATTCACATTTGGCACACTTCTCTCGCTTCATCTACATCCATACATCTACGCACACATGGTCGTTGGTCAAAGGTTCTTCTTATATCTCATCTCAATAGACAAATTCACAATTTAAATATAATAATATCAACATAACATTAAACATAATTTGACGGTACGAGCTGTGTGATATTCGCGAGTAGGCGATGTTGCCGAACCGAACTTTACGGTCGTTGACACAGTTAAACATCACTTCGTTTTTATTGCATCCACTTGTATCCGTATTAACCAACATGATTTCCTTTAAAGTTTCTTCTCTTCAGCGGTAATACTATTGTACTGTATTAGTAACTAAGTATACGCTTGTACTTACAAGCTTGATTTTAAGATATAAACAGTATGTATGCATGTATTTGAATATTTTTATCGCCAAGCAAATATAACAGTGTCACGTTTTAGATGTATCTGTAGACAAGTCAAAACTGTAAAGAAGTCTAATGGCCCGCACCCGCATATCATTTTATGATACAAGGCGACTAACGTAAACGAGGCGCCGCTTAGGACACACGCGTCAAATTTTTTGATTGATTTACATTATAATGGTTATTGTAATTGACTGTAATCACCTATTTCACAATAAGTCATTATTATTTTTGTTTTGTTACTGATTTATTTAATGTATTAACAAATTAAAATACCATGTTACATACATGAATAAATGGCGTCCATTCTTCCTACACCACACACCCAGGCTTTACCCTCGAAGGGGATAGGAAACAGAATAAAAGCTTCAAATACATTCGGTATCTACATAAGTTAGCTACGTACAAAATTTTCATTTATTAATAAAACTTTAGGAAAAAGGGCAACATACGGGATAAGGAACGTGGGGAGTACAATTCCCGCAGCTGCACTATTAAATATTTAAATTCTATTCGTTTTTCAAGCTGTGTAGCTATGAATATGAAGTAAATAAAATTTTACCTTTTTTCTTATCCAATTTCAATGTGTTTCTCACAAATCCCCATTCAACGGAGTAAGTTAAGACATTACTTCATAAATATTTTAAGAGAAAGTAAAATAGAAACCTAAATTTGAAATAATTTATTTCTGTGCTTATTTTTCAAATAAATTACATCACATGATTTGTCTTGGAATAAAATTGTAAAATATAACACTACTTTGACACACTGATTATAAAATTAATATGTTTTATATGAAAGTAATTATATACTTTATTACACAATGTTGCATATACGCAATTATGTAATCAGTTTTTTGATAACTAAAAAGGCCATGTATGCATATACGACGGAAACTATGTCATGGAACTTACAATGGCTCAAAATAGGACAGCGGCTGACAGCGGAATAAAACCACTGACGGGTCTCGTTACTAACGTTAGCGTTGCATAACTCGTAGGGCGGTAATTGACGTACTCTTAATTGTTTAGGCTACACTCATGGCTATAAAGCGAGAGAGATCGGATCGGTTTAAGATCGGTCAACAGATATTTGAATGATGGATTACAATATTGAACTAATTCTTCCATTTATATTATACCAATAGATAAATTAATGCTAGGGGAGGGTGCCCCCTTTTACTTAAAACGTCTGTAACTGGTAGTGTCAACGGATCCAATGATGCGTCCTAAATCTGCCACCAGAACTAAGGTGGCGCTAGTAAAAAAAGCATTAACAGCTCTTGTTCAACTGATGACCTCTCTCGACCGCAAAGGCGTAACGTAACGAAGTAATTAACGCATGCTCAGCGGTAGTGTTTACTTTTAATACCACCTTTCTGTAGTACTCGTATGTCACCATTCTGGTTCGCCTCGGACAAGCCATACTAAATTTCTCTTGTTGGGTGAACATAAAGCCAAATTACTTATACCTCCACAGGTTTGGTTATTTCACTGAAGCTGTAAACCCCACGGTAAATAGCAGAGCACTTATACCAAAAATATATATCCTACCATTTATATTTTACGCATTGGTTATGTCAATAAATAGTACCTACTGCCATAGAGGACAACTATCTTGTTTAATTATTTTGTATCAACATGTGTTCGTATATCTTAGAATGATTGTAATATAGATATGCATTTACAATGGAATTTGGCAAGGAATTACTGAAACATGCCTGGTATGTTCCTCGTACATATCTTTACTGATAAGTACATTCATAAAGGCATTCCGCCTGTGTGGCGTGGTTAAATTAAATTGCTTTAAATTGAAATTATGCTTAGCACTATTTATACTCTTATGGTAATATGTAAGCAGGCTTGTAATTTGTTTAAATGGTTTTATCAACATTTAGTTTTATACCGAAACAGAAGTCTGTTTTACAGGAAAAGGTCTAAAGAAAGAAAATACTATTTATTTATGTATTTCGCACGTATCGCTATGAAATATGCTTGCCCAGTTCTCTCTAAGTCCTTCGAATCATCCAGTGTCGAACACTAAATAATGTCTTGATACAATTGTAAATGCTAACTTGTTATTGCTACACAAAATCGTTAATTCTTTCACTGATACACCATTTCTTCTATACGAAATTGATATGTTTGTCACGAGACAGTTAACGCGGTCGCAAAAACCATTTCCACTTCGAACTTATAAAAATAATAGTTTTTATTATAACCCTTTTGTCAGAATGCGATGTCTTTACAAAAGCTAAGCACATTATCACCCTTCTAAAAACAGCATATTGAGACTTAAAGAAGAAGTCTCAATATGCTCTTATACTTAACTATGTAATATGTTAGAAGGGCAGCACTCGAAACTTACGTTAATTTCTGTTTTTTTTACCACGTTTTCGTGTTTTATTTTCTTTTTTTTTCTAAAAAATAAGGTATTTTTAATTCAATTGTCAAGTTACCTATGATAGATTCAAAATGCAGCACCACTTTTATCGCAATGTACATGTACATTCTTTCATGCTGTGTGTGCAACTTTTGTTTATATTCCAGGTTTTAAGTATTGTGTCCTAACTATAACTATGTAATTAAATGTAAGCTTTTCTGTGCTCTATGATAAAATAAAAACAGATAAACTCATAGTTGAGCTTTCTATCAGTGAAAGAAATTTTGAATCGGCTCGGTAGTCGTTTTGAGTATATCCGGAACAAACATACAATCCATCTTTTCTCGTTATATTAAGAAAAGATAAAGTTATATGCAGTACATAGTAGAATAATATCAATATGTAGTGACAAGACGTTTACATAGAAAGCATCAGTTTGAGCAAGCCGCGTACAATTTATGCTCCTTATACTAGTTTAAGGAGTGTAATAACAGTAATTCTCCCATTTTAGGTTTAAATAGCCAAAGTTTATAAAATATTATATGCAATACAAGATTTATACACGTTTTTCAATCGCCTTAATTTAAAGAATATTATTTATACTTAAGTGAGAACCGAACATAAGAAGATGACTTAATGGACGAGGTTAATTGCGTGAAACGGAAGAAAAATTGTAAAAGCGAGAGGAAAGTGTTGATGTTTAATATTAGCATAGTCATTTTTTTTACTTCTAACTCACATACAATTATAAAATATATAGTATATATAAATATAGTCACCTACAAGGCTTATAAAGTTTGGAAGAGATTACGAATTTTCATTTGACACAGACTAGCACAACTCTACCGCGAATCTGTGTAAATGCGTTAAATCTACGTATGAGTAAACATGGTCATTGGCCACGGTTCCCCTTATATAGTCGATATGAGTTGGTATTTGACGACCCTACCGTCCCTAAATCCTGCTAACAATTTTTGTAACCTGAATTTACTTTATTACTATTTCTTTGTTTATCCTTTCAACAACTAGCAAAGTAAAACCGCTTTTGTTACAAATATATCATTACTTCGACATGGCCGCGTTACCCTTGGCATAACTTAGAACCTACTGATATTATATATAGTTCATTATATATAATAAAATATTGTTTAATTTTAGCTTTTAAGACACCGGAATGAAATATATTTATATTTTAACTTATCAGTACATTCGATTTAATTATGTTAAATATATTTTATGAGATGTGAATTGCTTGTCGCAAAGCTGTAATACTTAAGCCTGATTATTTAATTTTGGCGACCCCAAATTTTTTTTCTGACTTTGACTTAAAGGACTAGTATACTTCGAAGTTTGATAAAGAGTATAAAGAAGAATATAGATACAACATTTACCTGCCTTTTTCATAATCTTTAATCTTGAGACATCAAAGTGTCTTGCGGACTTTCAATCATTGTCGCCTTCATTGTACTTTGAATTCGAATTCAAAGTACAATCTTTCGAAAGAAGTGAATTAATATTTCAATACGTTTATAAATAGCACACTCAGCTTTTTTATGGTTCGATTAAGTTAATTTATATACAGTCGATTCACTTGCAAACATTTGCATTCAATACTTCAAAAGTACAGAAAGCTCAGCGACTTGCGAAACAAAGTTGGTTGCAAAACTTCTCAAACTTAACCAGACTTTACGAAGTCTTACTTACTTCGACACGAATAACAATTGCTATCTTTCAAGACAAATCCCTTCTGTTGCAAAAAGTAACTTAGGAAACGTTATTAAATAAACAACATTTTTAACAAAAACAAAACCGAATTCAAATCAACTGAAGTACATAGTACTAAACACATCGCTAAGACCGGCAGTCTACAGCGCGGTTTTTGAAATCACTTGCACGTGTTTGTACTCACTTTGTAGTTTTGATTTCTACTAAACTATTGGTCAGAATGATATAGTTTAAAGGCCGAGTATAATTGATGTGTGTGAGACATGCATAGAAGATATATAACTTTAAACTTTCGTGGTTTATACTAGTATAGGTTTTGTTAGAGACGGGATTCTTACCACGATTAGCCTTCTTGAGCTCCAGATATTTCGGCACAGTTGCATGCGCCATGGTCACGGGCTGACAGTCAGCTACCAAGTTCTTACCTCATTAGCTGAGCACCTCATAAGGTATTACCTACTATATATTATATTATATAATTATTATTGGATAATTATTATCCAATTACTTAACCACCTCATTAACCAATATCACCTCGTTACCTAATCACTTCATTACCAAATCACCTAATTACCTATTCACCTTATTAACTAATCACGTCATTAGCTTATTATCTCATTACCTATCACCAAATTTCTAATAACCTTATTAGGTAGTTATCCAATAACGTAATCACCTCATTAACTAATCACCTCATTAGCTAATCACCTCGTTAACATATCACCTCATTAACTAATAACCTCACTAGCTAATCACCTCATTAACTAATCACCTCATTAGCTAATCACCATATTAACTTATCACCTCAATACCTACAACTAATCGCTACAATAAAAAATCACGTCATTACCTAATCAATCAATCAATCCCGTCTCTAACAAACCTTAAACCATAGAAGATAGATATAAGTTATCACAGACTTTTATTTAGCTTATTTTAAGAGCTACAATTATTTCATACGTCATACAGCTTACGTAAGCCAAGAAAGTAAATTTATTTTTTTTCATATTATGCATTATTAAGAACTCAAAAAGTACCGGTCGGATCTTGACATAATGATAAAATGGGATCAATCGACAAGCACTAGCTCTCGAACACAAAAAGAATCATCAAATTCGGAAAAAGGAGTTCTTAGGTAATATACATAAAAATACATACAGACAAATTGATAACCTCCTCCCTTTTGAAGTCGGTTAAAAAGATTTTTTAAACCATTGCGACCACGACGAGTATAACAAAGTAGGTAATGTTATCGTTTTGCAGGGACCTGATCTCTGTTCATTTTCTCCATATACCACGTCGGTATTCTTTGGCATGTCACTGTTCTGATCAATCAAAAGTAAGTAGGTGCTTGTTCAGTTATATTCATATATGTATTGTAATTTAGAAAACCAATATTGTAAGTTTTCTATATTCAATTAATAACTATTAAAATACGACATCCTGTCTAATTTCCTTATAGTAAGTCTTATGTACTCTTTAAATATATTCTCACTTATAACATACTTGTCTTGGAAATTTTTGTACCTTGATTTCGCGTAAATATGTAACTTGATATATTTGTAAATTCAAGACAAGAATTTGTTATTGTTATGTCATACTAACTTACTATAGCAACCGATAGTAGGCCTGCATCTTTTTACCTCTTACGAAGGTTTTTCTGTTCGTGATAAAGAGTATCCTATGTATTTTCCATGCTTTTGAAACGATGTGTACAAAATTCCATGCTCACCGGTTGAGTTTTTTACGAGTGTATCACACAAACTCATATTCCCATTTAATAAAAGAATCGTTCTATAATGAAATAACTTAATCGAAAATAATTTTAATTTTTCGAACGACTGAGTACTGGATAGAAAGATTCAATTTTAAAAATAAGGAACATAAAATGTTACTCTTTTGGATGCAGAAAAATATATGATTTTCGTAAAATATATGGCCCCATGAGTACAAGAACGTTACCCTAATTGCCTATAAATTATTTACTAATGTGCCTCGCATATCTTGCAGAGGAACTCAATTCATAATATGCTACTAGAATACTAACTTTTATATTTGCTTCAAAAGACTTGCCATGCGTTTATTTACTCTCTCGTATGTCCAATAATAATATTACTTATGCCCATATTTCTGAGGTATTTAAATTATCATAACGTGAATTATTGTGGATATATAGTTTAGGATTTGATTTTATTAATTTATGTTATTTCTTGTACCATTTTTTTTGGGTTTTATTCAAAACTTCAAATTCTTTTACACGCACCGGAGAAGACTATTCCAATTTCGCGAAAGTTCGAGTGAAAAAAAAAGAGAACATGCAGGGTAAAAATAACAGGACATTATTGCATCAGGAGGCGTATAATATCCTATTACATTTTCAGCTCAGGTACTCGCGCCGCGAGACCTTCATTTCTTTATTTCACTTTTATTGTCAACTTAATCTTATTTATTACAGCGTTAAGGGACGTACAGTAAGTAATATGAAAACTCTTTCTCGTATTAACATCATACAAAAATTCAAATAAATGAAATTTTATATTTTTATAAAGACTCAAAGTCATATAGGAGGTTATCAGTTCGTCTGTATGGTTTTATTAATAAATTGTCCATGTTTTAATTCCTTGGAATAAGTTACTGGAGGATAACTTACATACTCTTAAGTAATAAGCGTCCTAATGTTACCAAGTACTGGGTAGCATGCCGATTCATACATAATCATGTTAATAAACTAATCCTAGACAAAACGAAAGTTATGGTGTTTGAAAGTAGGACAGTCATATAAATGTTAACAAGTCGATTCACGCATAGTACAGTAAATATTGTAGACAGGTACTGCATTAAAAGATTTCGCCCGGAGCGCAGATACTAACCCGCAAAAATGTGAAAAAGTAGCATATAAATATCTTGACAATACATGACAACAAAGAAAAGGGTAAGTAAGTGTTCCTGAATAACAAAGTATAATTAATTTTTAAGAAATCTTTTAACATTTAGTATTTACTTTACTTAACGCTTAACGTTTCAGTTATTAATATACATACTAACAACCAAATGTATATTGTAAGAAACTGGGCCAATTGTTTATTTATGTAATAACGCCCGAAATACATTTCTGTTCTTATCCAAGGAACATTTGATTTGCAATTTCTTAGAATGTAGCATTTAATATTAAATCATGACATCATGAACTCATTGATTCGTGTCACAGCTTCGTAAGTAGGACTCGGTGAGCATTTAAATGAATGAATCGGTGCGTGAAAATAGTAAACCGCAAAACTCGCAAAGATTTATTATCGTTGAATCAACACACATCGCTCCCACGAAAAAACTCCCACGACGCCATTTGTTAAAGAAGACTTAAATTTAATCATTTTTTCAAGTGCTTTAACGAACCATAACTTTAACTTATTCATACTTTAAGAAAGGCAAACATACAATATAACTTAGCATTAAATAAACATACAAAATAAATGCATAACATAAATTAAACTTATTTCTATGTAATGTACGAGCTACTTACGTTTTTTTTACTAACGATAATTTGTTATGTCCATACTATATAGTATAGACTACGGCTTCTACTCCTGTGCTTCATTATCATTAATTCATTTATCAACAAGGTGCGGGTGTATACTCATATTTGAATATTTGTCTCTTTATGTTGAAACTCAGTAGGATTCTAACCCCAACAGTAACACTATAAGTACGATATTTAATCTCTGAGATCTGCATCATTGGTCTACTACGGAGAGCTAATATAATGTGCTACGACCTAATCAAAAACACAAGCAGGTTGGTTAATTGGGTTAATACCCGCGGGACGCAAAGACCGCCGATGAACGTGAACGTGAATCACGTTTAGACACACGCCCTCGTCTACCGCAATATTATATTATCTTCGCCCTTTTCACACGTGGTCTATAGAAACTTGAATCGCTCATTACCGTTAGATACATTTTTATTCAAATTTTCCAATTAGAAATTGTAAGCAACTCATATGTAAAGAATTACTACTACTACTTTGAAAGTCAGTAGAAAGAAAAGACAGAAGACAATACTTCATCAAACAAAAGTTTTTAATGAAAGTTTACCCTCATACTAAGTAGGTACGTTTTCAACCGAAAACCATTTGTATTCATTTCAAGTACAAATCCTAAATATTTAACAAAATGAGGGAAGGGCCAACCTTTGAAGACCATAAATAAAACTACTTAATTTACTGCAAGAACTTTTAGAGTGATGGCAACAATGGTGGTTTTGGTTTACATAATTATCCATGTGCCAATAGAGTGGAAGGTCATAAGATTAACATCATGTGAATCTCGTTGCTTGAATAAAACAGTAACTGCTCCATTCTCTGATTAGGTTAGTTATTGGCAAAAAATTCAGCGTATTCTGAAACCAAATTTAATAAAGCCCCGAGTTTTATACACATGAGCGAATATTTAACGTGCGAAAAGGCGAAGTTCACGTCAAGGGCACAAATCTCATCACACGGCTCCACGTAACATTTAAGTATTCAAGCAACACGTAACATACTCTCAGAATATTAAAAGGCATATTCTATTTACAATGCAGTACGTTCCGTTTCACGCTCCTCATCATGACATATTATTTCATTTCAAGGAAGAATTTTGTTAACATAAAAGTCTTTTAATTCTATATAGAAAAATAAAAATAAGATGTTCACATATTTTTCGTTTCGGCTTATTTAAAATCGCCTTATAAATCTGCCTGTCCGTTGACGTGAAGCGGATAAACGGAACGGTGCGAAGGAACGGAGCGGAGTTATGAACTGTGACTACGATTTTGCGCGGTGAAGGGAAAAAGAGAAGAGCGGGATTTTAGTGCAGGGCGTGTTGTTTTTGAATGCCGCTATGACAGGTTAAATAACCTAAAGCTAATTAGCTTCCCCTCATTTTGCGAAGCTTGGTCGCAATTGGTATTCGCAAATAATATTAGCACAGCTCCATTCCAGTGGACAGGCATCCATAGTGGTTAAGCTACGATCTATTTCTTTATAATTTTATGAAAATTGAGTTTCCAGGCTTTTGTGGATTTTCGTTCTTTTATAGTTAAACAATGGAACAACTCACTAGATGTCATGTTAGTTTACACTGCCCACCAACATACGCCATAATCGAATCAGACAAATGTGTAGGTTGTCAGTTTTTGTGTAGGAAAGAAGTATGTATAGGGACGTAACATACTACAACAAACATCTGCTTTGGTCTACAATAAGACAAGAGTTATTGTTTAAGCATTACACTTATACATTTGTTTTCTTTAATTAAATATTAACTTGTCAGTAAGACGAAGAAAAATAAAGGCAAGATAAGACCCATTTCATTTATCGCGAGAAATAAATCCAAGGCCATGAATCACTTGAGAAATTGTGAACAAGTTGCCCGAGCGCGGTTTTTCTTTCCGTTACACAGTAGTTCCTAACTTCGGCAAATAAATTACGCTCTTCGGAATTTAGAAATGTTGGTATAATTAAATTCAACAACTCTGAAAAAAATATTTCTTTATTTTGTAACAATAAAAGTTTTTATACCAGTCATAACAGTCTACTAGTTTACAAACTTTGTTATGACTTCAAGTAAGCAGGTATTGATTGTAAAATCACAACTGCAAAGTTATTCTAAACATTGATAAGACAACATAAATCTCAAGTTGATAGAAGAAAACAGCGAACCAAATCTGACCATAATACGTCCAAATGGAAGCAGAATAGGCAGGAAATAAAGAGCGGGCCAAAGAAGAACATTTTGGTTAAAAAATCTACGCCAGTAATTTAAAAATCGCACCAGTTCCTTGTTCTGCGGGATCAAGAGCCCAAGAGCGTGGTCTGCCATCGTTCACAGAATTCTGCACTTTGTGTGTATGTTTTAAACGGCCTCCGCCATTATATAGGATTTGATAAGCCTCCTTCTACCTACACAGGCTGATACACAAGGCTATTGAAATTTAAAAAAAAAAACATCTTAATTTAAATAACTGGGCACGACCTGTGATTAATAAAATTAAATCTCAAACCAAGCATACATCAAGACCTCAAGACCTACAGTGAGCTCATTCTGCATTGATAGTAGCATAAGTAATTAATTGAAAATAAGTGAGTACTTGGCTTGCAACTTTTGCCGTTGGGGGGACGTCTGACACCTCAGTTCCCCCGGTGACCATGATGCTGTAAAGTACTCGAAACGTAGGACATCAAGAAACGTAAAATTAGCGCGATAAAATCCGTTAAATTAGTTTTGTTCCAATAACAATTTATGACTATACAGAACCGCATTGTATGAATACGTCTACGAAAAATTTTAACGAACTCAATAAAATGGGACAGTAGAATTTCAATATAAAATTTGCCCTGACTACATGACACATAAAAATAAATAGACATTCAAAATTACAAGACCGGGACATCCATTTAGCCTGAGGATCATTTTCTGTTTAGAATTCGAACAATAGAAAAACTCTGAACTCTTATTTCATTTAGTTAGAGTTGTATTATTTTGCCATTACATTTCCGATTTCTTTTATTTGCAATTTAGTCCTATAGTATAGAGCAATTAGATAAGTTTCCTTGCTAAGTACGACTTTTATGAGAGTACCTACTCTTAAAAACATATTTATTTATGTTGCACGTCAACTTATTCTGGTAATGACCGAACAAATCTTACACAGCTTTTTATCTAAAGCTTCCCAGTTATAAGGTTAAAATATTGTTTAAATCCGTTTAAGTATTGAATGATTTTCGATACACAGTAATGACATACATAAATTATTATTTACTAATATTTAACGTAACTTAATATTCAGATGAAATTGATAAAAATCAGATGGAAGAAATTAGTTCTTACTTAATATTATATATTATGTGTAATCGTCACCGCTTAACATCAGCTGAGATTGTGGTTGACTCGTTATTAAAAAAATAAACGATGCATTTTATAAATAATTTACAAGATTTTATATTTAATATTTTACCGATATCATTGAATTTATAATTTAAATAATTTTATTATCATGTCCTAACGCTAGTATAATATTATGTAACTGCCTAAAGAAATGTATTAATTAATTTTAATAATTGATTAATAAATTTTATTTCGCCGTTACATTTTATTTTATAGTCTATTCTTATTCGAAGTCAAAACATTTAGTTCGCTATACAGTATGTTCGTTACATTATTTATATAGATATACAAAAAAATAAATAAAAGCGAACACAAATGGGAGCCGTCAAAATACGAGTTTAACTAAATAACTTTGTAATATGATCCGATTTTACGACCAAACATATAAAATGGGTATAAATATTGGGAAAGACAATAAATCAAAGGAATAAAATACAAGTCGCAAAATTTTGGGACAGACGATACCCAATATTAATATTTTTGTGACCAGAACTGTTTTGTTGTCTCATTGCTTGAACATCAAGGGGTATCGAACAAACTACATATCGCCTATAGGACACGAGAAGAGTTGCTTGTATCAACAACTAAAAGTTAACACAAAATGTTTTTCTTCATATTATATATTTTTTGCCGCATCTTATGTCATATATTCTGTGGAATTCATTTTATAAAATATTGTTATATTGTTAAAATTTATCTGGATTGTGTAAATAACCGTTTAATTTTTCTTCACAAATAGATTGTTTCGTTGAGAAAGTCTCACACACGCATTGTATTTCCAATAATACGGTGCGATTCCGCGAAGACGTCTGACATAGTCAAATGTCTGAATTGTAATATAATCATAAATGAGCTGTTAGCATTTGTACAAAATAAATGTGACGTGATGGACGAAGAAAGTCTTGTGAAAATGTGTATTGACTCGTTTTCGGAACAAGAAATCGAAATATCCAAAACTCTATTGTTTGAGTCGATGTCAAAACGTAAGACCACCAGAAGAAGAGGTGGCAAATCCCAAAGGAGTTTGGACGATATCATTAGCCTTATAAAAGAGTCCGACCCTGAAGATTTACCCATATTTGTAGCGAGAGACCTACAAAAGCTACCACCGGTAACTTTTGACCACATAGATATAACAAGATTGCTAAAAGACATAATTATTATCCAAAAAGAGCTGCGATGCTTAAAAGAAAAATCAGAGCCGAATAAGGATAAAGAATATGCTACTACGCAGCAACATGAGGAGTTAAAATTGGAAATTCAACATCTAAAAGAAACCCAAAATCTTAATTTATGTGAGGCTGCAAATCACAAATACGAACAAACTGCCATGAACAAAAAAAAGGATTGTATAGACGACACTTTTGAATATAGTGAACATATGGTTTCATTATTAACGAAGGGCAATGACTCCTCAAATCTCGAGGAATGTCATAAAAGTGCAAACATATCACAACCTACTATATCATCCACAGTCAATCATGTTGTCCCAAATGATCCACAAAACAATATGTCGCAAAATGAAGCTTTAAGAAGAACAAATGTCTTTCTCATCATGTTTACAGAATTTTCCACCGCTGCTGCAAGATATAAATAAATTAATGGATACTGACAACGAAAGACATGAAAATCAGAATAAATTGATCCAAGTCACAAGAAAGACAAGACAGAAGAAAAATAATGTTTCCCAATTAAAGGGAAAAGCAGTAACATGCTGCCGCTTTAAGGCAGCTGAAATGAAAACACCTCTACTTATAAATCATGTGGACAAACAAACTACTGAACAAGATATTAAAGAATACATACAACAAAAAACCCAGTTGTTGGTCGATGTTAAAATGATAAAGATGCAAAAGGAGCGTAATTATAATGCCTTTAAAATATATATCCCAAGCTCGAGGATATGTATATTCTTAAGTGATACACTTTGGCCTGAAGGAATCTCGTTTAGGCGTTTTATCTACTTTAATAGAATTGATCCATTGTTCAATAATGCAAATTACAACGAAAACAAGAATTAATTTGTTATCTTTCAATTGTATATCATTGAAACGATCAATGACTTGTGTGAATCAATTATGTAACAATGCAGATATTATTGCCCTCCAAGAGCACTGGCTAATCCCACAGGACATACCCATGCTTGGAAGCATACATAAAGCCTTTAATTACACAGGAAAATCAGCTGTCGACTTAGCTCACGGCATGTTAAAAGGAAGAACATATGGAGGAGTAGCTATCTTATGGAGATCATCCTTATTTAATGAGTCAACAGAGGTGAAATGTAACAGCGACCGAATGACAGCTATTACACTAAAAACTGCCGATCGATCTATCACGGTTATATGCATATATATATATATGCCTACGAATAGCGAAGATAACCTAGTAGAATTTAGCGAATGCATGAGTGAGATAACTTCAATTGTAGAAAATAGTAACTCAGAATATGTATACATTCTTGGAGGTTATAATGCACACCCAGGTCAGTTATTTTTTAACGACATGATGAACTTTTGTCGCGACAATATGTGGTCTTGTGCGAATGTAAACAAACTACCGAGTGACACCTATACTTATGTGAGTGAGGCTCACGGTTCTAGTCGTTGGCTCGACCATTGCCTTGTGACACAGGCGGCATGGTGCACAGTGCTGGACATTAAAGTACACTATGATGTATATTGGTCAGACCATTTCCCCATTGAAATACAATGCGATATCAATGTCGTAAACAGGAGAGTACCTTTACCTAAAAATAAAAGTAATTTTATCTTATGGGGTGATAGAAATAAGGAACAGAAGCTTAATTATACAAAATTATGTAATGATAGATTAAGAAAATTTGATTTTCCCTATGATTTGTCTTCATGTTGTGATCAAATGTGTAGTGATGCGTCTCACCATAAAACTATAGTTACCATGTATAATGAAATAACCGAATGTTTAAAGATGGCAGCTCGTCTTAGCTATAAACATACAGTTAAGTGAAAAGGCGGATATGTCACAGGTTGGAACAACTACATTAATACTTCACATAAAGAGGCTCGCGTAACTTTTAAAGATTGGGTCGAATCAGGTAAGCCCAAGCATGGATACGTTTATTATAAAATGGTCGAAAGTAGAAAGATTTTTAAAAAGAATTTAAGGTTATGTCAAAGAAATAAGGACAGGATTCAAATGAATTTGTTAGCTGAGAACTATGAAAATAAACATTTTAAAAGCTTCTGGAAAAATACTAACAAAAAAAATCCTTAAACTAGCATTCCCAATTGCGTGGCTGGTGTCTCTGACCCGAAACAGATAGCTGATATATTCAAAAATCATTTTACATCACCCATAATGGAGGAAGGCCAGCAGACGCTCTTTAATGATACACTAACATGTGACCCACCGCTTAGATTTTCAGTAAAAGAGGTAGCTAATGTTATAAGAAAAATGAACAGCGGAAAATCACCGGGACATGACGGCCTCAGTGTGGAGCACGTACAGCACGCCGAAGTGCACGTGCACAGGGTGCTAGCTATGTTCTATACATTGTGTGTTAGACACAGTTACATACCACCGCAAATGATAAAATCAATAGCGGTACCAGTCGCTAAAAATAAAACGGGAGATTTAAGTGATGTAAATAATTACCGCCCTATATCGCTGGCTACAATATTATCCAAAGTACTCGACGGTCTGCTCGAGTCTCGCTTTAAACAATATGTTATACTGAATGATGCACAGTTTGGTTTTAGAGAAGGACTATCCACTGAAAGCGCAATCTTGGCACTCAAACACACTGTTGGCTACTATACACAAAGAAAAACACCTGTATATGCTGCCTTTCTGGATCTCTCCAAGGCGTTTGACTTAGATTCTTATGATAAGCTGTGGAATAAACTAAAACATCTTAATGTTCCCATAGGTTTAATCCAAATGTTCAAATTTTGGTACCAAAACCAAACAAACAATGTGAAGTGGGCCGACACATTTTCTGATGTATTTGTTTTAAAATGTGGGGTGCGGCAAGGGGGACTGACGTCTCCAACATTTTTCAACCTCTATATTGACCAGCTGCTAGTCGAATTAACCCAGAGTAGAATCGGTTGCCACGTCGATGGCGTTGCTATTAACAACATAAGTTACGCGGACGACATGGTACTACTGAGCCCCTCTGTTAGTGCATTAAGAAAGCTGCTTCTTATATGTGAAATGTATGCCAAAGATCATGGCTTAAAGTATAACATTAATAAAAGTGAGTTGCTTGTCTTTCGGGCTAGTAAAAGAACTCTCTCATCCATTCCGTCAGTATCCCTTGATGGTATTGCATTGCGAAGGGTAACTCAATTTAAATACTTGGGCCATATAGTTAACGAGGACCTTTTCGATGACTTGGATATAGACCGGGAGCGTAGAGCATTGTCTGTGAGGTGTAACATGTTGGCTCGCAGGTTTTCAGGATGTTCTAAAGACGTAAAAGTGACATTGTTTAAAGCATTTTGTCAGACACTATACACCTGCAGCTTGTGGGTCAACTATTCACAAAAAGCATACAATGCCCTGCGCGTTCAATATAATAACGGGTTCAGGACGCTACTACGGTTACCACGTTTTTGTAGTGCATCTGGCATGTTCATGGACATGGGTACAGATGGCTTTAAAACTATCATACGCAGAAGAACAGCATCCCTGATGCACCGCTTGAGAAAATGTGGAGACAGTAATGGTCTCCTGAGCACCGTGGCGTGCAGATGGAGCTCACCATTCTGGCGGCACTGGGTAGCTCTGCATATAAAATAAATATAATTTATGTTTATATTTATTTTACATGTATGTTAATTAATTTTACATATTTAAGTTTCTCTTTGTACATTTTTTAAACTATATGTATGGACTCATGGTCTGATAATAAACAGATTATTATTATTATTATTTGTAAAAATTCTTCTGGCCAAATTAGCTCAATGACTTATATAAGTTTTTGTTTGTTTATATCGCTTCCCTGAAAAAATCTCGCCTTTAAAGTTAAACTTACTGGAGTAGATCCCCAGTTACACGTTTCCGGTTATATACTCATAATAAATAATGTCCAAAAAATATGTTTAATTATTTTTTAATGGCTCACTGCAACTTCGTTCGAGTGGATTTATTGCTTCAATCTCCTGTCTGAAAATGTTTATGCAAATTGTTTTGGAAAGAAACAAACACATGAAACAGCTTTAAAATATACTGTTTTTGGGCAAGAATAAAAAATGTAATTCATCCGCTGTGATGGCGGATTTTTCGTTCAGAAAATGTAACTACATGATCGGCGTTATTATGACTGGCAAGACCACAACAAATTAATAACTGATTTTTAATTCTGTGTGGAACTTCGATAAAAATGTGTATCAGCACTATTTTTATATTTACTCGTAGATTTTACGAGTTAATTAATTGCGACTGACTACTAACACATGCGTATGTTTTATGCTATCATTTCCAAGGCTAGTTAATCTACTTCACCTCCTATATACAATTTTTATGGTACTTCGCCTGGATGTTGCTTCGTCGTTAGACACCCGTTATGATACAAGTATTTAAGTGGAAATGCAAGAGAATGCAAGACAAATGCAAAATCCACATTTTCAGGATTTTGAACTCTGCTTACCCTTGCAGATCATACGCTTTTACTTAAGTATTACTTTTGTGTATCATCTAATTTTAATCTAGAAAGTTAACATCCCTTTTAAAGTTTACTTGCGAAACAATTTATAAGGGTATACTTTCATTTCCAAGTTATTATCACATCTACATACTAAAACTAGTGTCAATTTTTCGTGATATTGCTGTCACTTTTACGAAGTCGTTTATTTTAAATAGCTGGGGCCAGCGGTTTCACCCACCGTGTAATTTTACCTCTTTGATATCATTAAAATCTTTCTTTTATAATAACAGAAATCTCTGTGCGAAATGTGAAGTCTGACTTTGGGCTGTGCGCGTCAGTCAGTCAGTTTCTTCTTTGAGATATATATATATATATATATATATATATATATATATATATATATATATATATATATATATATATATATATATATATATATGTCAAAGAAGGATTAAAATTCTTTCTCATTACTTTTTTAAAAATAAATTTAGGATACTCTATAATGAAAAAAAGATGAACGACGATGTACGGCGATGTACGACGATGTACGACGATGTACGACGGTGTACGACGGTATTGTAACGGAGTAGAGAAAATTAAAATAAAAGAAGATAAGAAGGTGTTTCAATCGAAGCCCGTATCCTACATGAGTTCAGATGCGTTGCCTTTAATGGACATAGGAGGAGATAGACAAGAAAAAGGATAAAAGGATTCCTATTAATAACCTTTCAGTACAATTCTCCTCTCCTTCCCACCCTATTCTTGTTAGGGAAGGGTAGGAAGGGGGCGAGGAAATTAGGCCCATGGCACCTTACCCTTCAGACGAAACGCCTAAGATACTTCTATTTCACGCCTGTTTTCTGTAAAGTCGTGGTATTTCACAGGTCGAGCCGGCCCCTTCGTGTAACAGATGTTGCTGTTGGCTCTAATACTGTTTAAAATATCATTTATACAATTGCTTTGTATGATATTATTATTATTTGTAAATTCAGTACACAGTTTGTGCAGTGATGTATATGATTGCACTGCCATTGTCTGGCCTTTGTGTTGCGAATTTGACCTCCACATGATAGAAATATTTATTAAATTTATCCAGAGGTATTTATTTGGCTCTGGGTACTTGTAGCGATTAATTTAAACACAAAAGTAAGGCGCCAGATGAACCGATGACCTGGTGTGGCCGACAGGAAGTCGGTAGGCAGGAAAACGGAAGGTATTGGGGAAGACCCATGCCCAGCAGTGGACTGATATAGGCTGATGATTATGATGATAACGAAGGATAAAAAACTTCTGTTAAGATCTGGCTGTGTTTTGTTATCATCACAGCTAATGTTATTACCGAAGAAAAGTAGTAAATCATGTAAATGATAACAAAACAACTCCTATAACCAAGGAATGTAGAAAAGATAAATGATAAAAGAGGTATATTTATAAACAAAAAAAATTATGATTAAAAAAATTGCGCAACGACAAAAGCTAAACATGTTCGTAAGTATATGGATGTAGAAGAAGCGGGGGAGCTGTATGCAACCAAGTGCATAATGAATATACTCTGCGGGCTATAGGCGTATTCGTGTTAAAATCGTATACTTAGTTGTTTTTTTTTACAATGAATAAATTAGCGCTTGGCCACTATCCCACCTGATATATAATAAAGACTTGCAACTTTAGTAACGAAAAACTTTTAACTTACTTTTGGATAAAACCGAAAATAAAAAGTTCTGTTTCATGTTTAGCCGTAGCAGAGCCCGCTACAACATCAGTTGCACGAATGGGCCGGCTCCACCAGTGAAATACTACAACCTCACATAAGAAAGGTGTCTGATGAGTGAGGTGCCGCAGGCTTAATCCTAGTCCTTATCCCTTCCTATCATTTTCTAATAAGGAAAGGATGGGAAAAGATTTGATGGATAGGAAAACGAAATCTCGTCTGAAACTGAATAACTTGTTGCAGATGCCTATGACTAGCGGTTACTTAATATCGGATGTATCGCTGGCTCGTTTGCCTCCTTCTACTATAAAAAAGTTGTATTAATGAGTTTCCTGCTTACAACCAAATTATAGTTTCGCTGTGCAAAATTTAATTTTCTTTATCAACCAATATATGAATTTAATAGTTAAATTGGATAGTTGATATTTATAAGTTTTCTATTAATCTCTTTCAATTTGCGATATCATAGAACATATAATTATATGACAAAGCGTTACAGAAATGCGCAAAGAGCGTTAGGATTTGCATTATTCATACATAATGTTCCCGACCTGCACACGTTTTCAAATTGTACAAATTGTACTTGCGAGACTTAAAGTTCTTTGTGTTATTTCACGTGCACATGTGACATAGTCAAATTTTCCTTTCTAGTTAACAACAATACACATTCAAATAAAACACATGCTTGTAAAATTTAATTTAATATTATAACAAAACTTAATTAATTGAAGTAGCTAATGACTATTTATTTTTACAAATAAATAAATCGACTAACAAAATAAACAACTCAATATCAATTATTTTTATGGGAGAAGGGGATATGTTGGTCACTTTATATCACGTGAGCAGTTTGCTAGTTTGTACTAATGTGTTTTCCTTCCCTTACGTCATTACATATTTACACACACAACGTGCTTAACCGCGCGTTTTTAACCGCTGCTCGCTACCGCCTATAGACCTTCTTGTTTTGCGTTCTTTCTCTCAGCTTTAGGGTCGTAGCGTAATGTTAAATAATCTATAGCCTTCCTTAATAATTGGCCTGTCAATTGAAAAAATAGTTTTTCAAGCCCGATTGGTAGTTTCTTAGATTAACGCGTTCAAACTCTCTTAAGTTTCATTATAACATATATATATACTTGAGTTGGTGATGTTTCCCTTTGAATTGCATACGATGAAACGTGAAACGCGTGGAAGACTACTCATCACGCACTCATCGGCATACAAAGGTCCAAAAGAAGCAGAAAGATCGTGCTAAATAGAGGATGACGACATGGAACGCCATCCTCAAATAAATTTGATTCCTTATTTGAGAGTAAGTAGACTCTGAAATGTGCAGAGCGACTACTATCTATGCTTACCCTAAAAAAAGTAAGTTAAAGATTTTGAACGACGAGTGAGTGCGGGAAATAAAATGAATGGGGCTATAGGAACAGTAGTGAGGAGTCAGAATGTGTCTATGAAGGCTCGTCTGGCAATAAACAATGCTGTACTAGTCCCCACTTTAATGTATGGAAGTGAGAGCTGGGTTTGGCAGGAAAAGCATGCTAGTAGAGTTAATGCCGTTGAGATGCGATCCTTAAGAAGTATGTTAGGCGTGACTTTAAATGATAGGGTTAAAAATAGCGTTATAAGGGAAAAGTGTGGCTTAAAAGTGGACGTTGTGACTATAATTGAGAAAGGTATGCTTCGGTGGTTCCGGCATGTTGAAAGGATGAATGAAGAGAGAATAACAAAACAAATTTATGTTGCAAAAGTGAATGGCAGTGTTGGTAGGGGACGCCCTAGGAAAAATTATATAGATCAGATTAATGACTTATTAAAAAAGGGCGATATAAGGAGCACCCATAACCGACGAGCATGCATGCGTAGATGTATGAATGTGGAAGAAGCGAGAGAGGTGTGCCAGGATCGCGCCAAATGGAAATCCATGATCTCTGCCTACCCCTCTGGGTTACGGGCGTGAGCGCATATTTATGTATTTATATTTATTTATTTTATAATAAAATAGCCCTTTTATTTCAAATCTGCTTACAATTTACACTTAAATTAAAAATATAACATATATAATTCGACCATTCGCGTTTTGCATATTCTTTGCAGATCTATTTGTCAGCCAACAAATACCATATCCAATCTTTTCCATTCCTGTCTTTTGCGAGCCACTCTGTTCCACGTATACTTATTTCAATAATGTACGTAATAAACAGTTATTTATATGACAAATGTTAAAGCGTAAGTTGTTGTAAAATCCGTGTAGTGTTAATCATTTACATAAAATATTATTATTATTTTATATTACAAAGTGGCAAACGAGCAAGCGGCCCCTGGAAATAAGTACCGCTACCCATAGGCATCCGCAACAAGCTAATGAGTTGCAGATGCGTTGCCTACCTTCATGGACGAAGGAGGGGCAAACAGAAAAAAGGATAATTCCATTCCCTGTCCATCCCCTCCTCATCCGTCAAATCCTCTTCCTCTTCCCATCCTTTCCTTATTAGAAAAGGGTAGGAGGGGGAAGAGGACTACAATTAGGCCTCCGGCACGTCACTCATCAGACGAGACGCACAATACTTTTACTTCACGCCTGTCTTCTGTGACGTCGTGGTATTTCACCGGTCGAGCCGGCCCATTCGGGCAAAAGATGCTGTTATTGCGGGCTCTACCACTGGTAACGTGACAACAAAAAAGAAGTGTAACAAAAAAGCGAAAAAAGTTACCTGAATTCGCGGTTGCCCATGACTCATCGCTCCGTTCGATCGGCTGGGAGGTACGGTAAGTACGCAACGTTTGATTGGCTTATATACATAAATTATAAGATATTAGATAAATGTGGAATTAAAGTGAAACATATTAATCACTTCGCAGGATAAAAGTATATAGTTGTATTTTTTTACATTCATTGTTTTTACAATAACACGTAAAACATCAGTATCAAAACTATATTTTGACATTACAACAAACAATTTTATTTATAGACTAGCTGTGCCCCGCGGTTTCACCCGCCCAATTTTACTTAAACTTTCAACTGAACAGCTATTTAATAGCATTTTTATCGGGCAAATGTTTGATTTGTTTCTATAAATTGATATAACTTTTTTATTTAACAACCTGTAACCATCCTTTTTTCCTCTAGGGATTTTTAGGAGTATATTAATGAAATTATATTGGGCCAATGATATATTTATAAGTGATCGTCTAGTTGTAGAACTTTGTTCTACTTTGTGAGTTGTAATAACTAATTCTTTTAGGAATTATAGAGAAAGAAAGATTCGCCAAGCTTATTGAAGCCATAGGATGCTTATTAAAGTCCTTATGTCTATATAAATTTGCCAAAATAATATTTTAAATTTATCGATCAATTGCAGTTTCCAAAATATTTCATTTAAATTGTACTTGTAAGGGGTTTACATGCTTTAATCTCAAATACCCGATACAACCCTACTATCGGAACATATATTTTTGTCTTTAAAAATATATGGAGGTACACAGCTCCAGCGGAAATCCCCGCTGTGTACGGTGAGTGCCGTCCACCGGTTGCACTCCCCCCGAACAAGGGACAACAGATCGGCCACCGTATATCGCAGAAAATACTGGTAAACCAGTAAGAGAGTTTTTAGCTCATTATTGGTGAATAAACACCATTCAGTCGTTTCTCGCATATCAATGCGTTACACCGTCAAGTGTATAATAAGGCGTCGCCACCAAGACATTGTCAGCATAGGTATCGACCTACGGAGCGCATTAGGAGTATAAAACTCGCCTCAGGGGATGGCTAATTCCCTCGTTGTGCGGTGTCAGCGCGAGCCTTGAGAGCATAGCTCCCTCCAGCTACAATCTTCGCAAGAGACAAATGCACAGGCTTCACCAACTAATGCCAGGGCAGTTTCGGCCACATTAATAACTTTTAGTATAATTCTCGAACATCATATAATTGTGTTATGCACTAACTTTTCGCATAATGCGAGTCTCGATCAAATTTGCATCACCCACCAATAATTTGCCTTCGTTTATAAACATGGGTATCTTACAGGCCACTTAATTGATTTGTAAATCATGGAGGGCAAACAGTCTGCAATTCCGTATAGAGGGACCCGACTTGGGCAAATCTAATTAAGACAAGCGTCATACTACAATACAGAATACCATAGCAAACGACAATATCTTATCCTCAATCTATCCGAATAATACAAATGAGCATATTAGCCACGAACCACTTATATACCCGTCACAGGAAGACTCGTTGGTCCCATCAATGATCCATCAAAAGATGTACCAAAGACCAAACATAAGCAGCATATCAGGTGCAGTAATGTCGAATTGCAACTCTACACACTCCACGACAGACGATAGAGATAATACTCTAGGCGTAGCCGCTTCAGAGCAGAAATTTGCAATCAACACCCCGCAACCATCAATGACGCATTATGCACACAATAAACACCAGTGTAATGTTATTGTAGCGAGCATGTATAATAGCGCTTGCGAGACATGCTAGCGAACCAACAAGAAATCAAGCTTAGGCAACAAGTATCAAGTAAGCATCCGTATAAACAGAATCAATTTCGGCACAAAAGTTAGTTGGCAAATCATATAAACTCGACGTATCATAGAAGCAAGCCTCTAAGACGCCAAGTACCCATTATCAAAAAGCCGAAGCTCTAAGACATGGTTCTGAGCACGTTTAATACACCGAAGTGCAAAAACACACTCTTCCCAAACCAAAGCATAATGAATAACTCACCAACTACACCCTAGCCGGTATAGGTTTATAGACATTTATTCATCGTGAGAACATGTCTATGCGATTTCCAGCATAATTTCACAACGCAAAATTTTACGGAAATTGGACCCTGTATACCGCTTGTATACGATCCGTATTCCAAAACAACCACCACATAGTAATCGGCATCATTCATTTTATATATTTCCCCTAAAATATATCTACCATCGAAATAAATAAATTATTTCAATAGTTCGACGTCCAACGCTTCACGCCGGCCGCATTACTCATGTATGTAAGGTCATGGGTGTGTATCTACGTACAGGCCATTTTGATGTCCGTTCGCGTAGGATTTTTCACTTTTGTATTTTCAAATTATTTTATTATAAGCGTTCATTATAAGTGTATACAATACCTATTACCCTATTTTTGGATTTAAATTCAATAAAAAAAAATCAATGCACGAACTCACTCTTTAGACTTAGTATGATTTTCACGAAAAATCAATACGAGAACACACGTAATTCTTATGCCCTATTTTCCTTAATGTATTGATTCGATATCAATATTAATATGTATTTATATTACTTAAAAAACATTCAAAGACAAAAATTCTAATAATCATGGTTTTGGGTTTTATAGCGTTTATGAAGGTCCCCAATAATAGTTTTTCTCAAATATCTTCCATGTACAGACAGCGATCAGTTACAGTTTTATTATATGTATAGAAGTATAGATTGCCACCGACTTTACCTAAAATCAACTAACGCAGTTAAAGATGTTTTCAGTTCAATAAGCATGTTGCTGACGCAGTCGCTAACGCATGTTGCGCATGTCGATCTCGCGAACCTATAATACTTACCCCTACCTACTATCGTTTAACGTGGCTAAAGAGGTTTACAATTCAAATAGTAAAATGTTAATTTACTACATAAGGCAACCTTTGTAAAATTGCAGGTAGCGGGCGGTACGGCGCAGCGTAGGTTTTTTTGAAATAGCCTATTTGAATCCCGACAATTTTAGCTATCTTCCAGTAAAAGTACCATCCGAATCGGTTTAGTCGTTTCGGAGATTACCCGGAATAAACAGGCAGACAGACAAACATTTTAAAAATTGTATTTTCGTTATAAGTACCGTATATACATCATGTGTTTTGAGTTTGATGCATACGTGCATTAACATACATATGTTGTTTTGTTTTATAATGTATTAGCATATTTATTCATTTTTTTAAAATCATTACAATATTTTTCGTATGAAAAAGATCCGGTTGCTCAAGATATAAATAGAACGCGACACCACTAATGTGACATGTTGTAAAATTGAAACAAAACTATACAGAAAGGGCGAAGTTTCGTGCTAATGTATATTGCATTTGTTCCAGTAAGCTCATAAAGTTTAATTGTTTTTCTTACAACTTCTTTTGGGTTTAAGAACCATTTGCCTTTGAAAGTAATGTTGGTAATGGACGTTGCAAGACAAAGGAAGAACACTCATAAAAGGTTACAATTTTAACATTTGTTAACAGTTGTTAAATCGATTCGTACGTTACGTAATTGTTTTGAAATTTAAAGCGTCCTATTAAGTTTAATCACATCTTAAGGTGG
Organism: Papilio elwesi; assembly: GCA_029849275.1. Classification (NCBI taxonomy): domain Eukaryota; kingdom Metazoa; phylum Arthropoda; class Insecta; order Lepidoptera; family Papilionidae; genus Papilio; species Papilio elwesi. Next base: position 9,002,605 of record CM056692.1, on the reverse strand, counting down.
TACAATGACAGACGATAACAGTATGTTATCGTGGTATTTATAATTACTAATTTGTTATTTAAAGTCCGTTTCTCGACAAAAGTGTAGAACTCGTAGTAAAATAAATACCTTATTGCGTATAACCAGTTTCATTAGAACAGTTTCCAGTGAATATTATATAATATACCCATAAAGTGTTCGATGTATGACACACTGAATAGTTTTGTATTCAAGGCAGCGTCAAAAGAAATCCTTCAGAAAAAGAGATAAGAAATGTTTGCAGATATGACCTACAGGCATGGAATGTGCGGATAGCATAAAGAAAATATGCTAATACACTTACTTTTACCTAACTTCCAACGCGGTTTTTTATAAGACCAGATGTGTTTGTGAGAATTTCTTACTCTTTGTAGAAATAAGTTGGAAAACCTAACATTGAAAATTGCTGTCATTCAGTAGTATCAAATGGCAACTGAGTGGCGAGCTCACTACAACGTGCAACAAATTGTAATTGTATTTTATAATCAAAATAATAAAATGTGGAAAAACGAATACACTCGCCCAAAAATAAAAAAAACCTAAGGTTGAAAATAGCGATAAACTTCGAATCTCGACACCGATCAAAACAAATAAACGTAGATTTTAATACGAATATAATCTGGTATGCATTTCAATAATGTGACGATTTGAGACACCATCAAGCGAGGATAAGTTTTTTGTTTTATTTGAAGTAAATAATTCAAGGTCACTGTGATAAAATTATCATATAGAAAATAAACATTTTAATTTAGCGCTCAATGATAATAATGCATCAGAACGACGACGTCTAAATAAAAATGGCGAGTATTTATTTATTTATTTAAGGACACATACAGAAACAAAAGATAAAAAAAATATAGATAGGGGTACGTAAATTATAATAATAAGTTCTAATGTTTCCCAATGATTGTCTCACTGAGAACAATTATGGTTAAAATTATTTGTTTTAACAGCGTTAATATTTTCTAAATTAAAATTAAATAACTTAAAACTATATTACACAAAAAAAGAGGGAAAAAAACCAAAGTAGTAGTAAAGTAAGTTAGAAGGAATACAGATCAAAACTATACAAATTATAAAGGTACGAAACAGAAGGGAAGGGAGCAGCAGGGAAGTTTCTTATTTACAAAACCATTTAATTGAATTGGCTTTATAGGTGGAGCGGGAGCTTGAGAATACATCTATGTCTAAAAGTCTGGTATCGTGGAGGGTGCACATCCGATGTATCGGTTCGCGCTTACCGATGTTGGTGCTGGTTGCCGAAACATGGCAAAGATATTTTGATCTTGTTGTTTTCGGTGGTATTCTAAATTCTAATACAGATAATAATCCGGGACAGTTAAATTCGCCAACACAGATGGTTCTGAGAGTGATGGCGTCACTGAGTGTTCGCCGGTCACTCAATGAGAGCAGTCCGTACTTAGATAGAAGATTCTTGTAAGTTCTTTGGGGGAAAGGCATTCGATAGTTTAGTATACGTAAGAATTTTTCTGAATCATTTCTATTCTATCTGAACTTAAAGCGTAGAAGGGATTCCATATCGGAGACACATAATCTAAATGAGATCTTACAAGGCATTGATAAAGTAGGATGAAAGTGTAGCATTAGAAGCTGCGTTTTTAATAGCATTTATTAGTAATTTTTCATATTATATAACGGAGAAAACGTAAAAGTCGAGCCATACGCAACTGTAATACACGAGCACCGATAGTTCCGCTAAAATTAATAACAACACCAAGCAACTTCGTATTCTTCAAATAAATTTTATTCCCCTAGGAAATAAACCAGTGCAACGAATGAAGCAATGAATCGTTTTTGATAGTGAAAAGTCTTTTATTCGTAAAATGTATAAAGTCCGTGTTTTAAGTTTGCAAAAAAAGTGTTGGAAACTGGAGTTTACTCCTTACGAACGATAAGTACATAGATTAATAGATGAGGGTAAAGGAATGCATTTTTTCATACCCCCATACGAGAATCATTTTTAAGGAGTAAACTTTAAGAAAAACTATTTATTTTTCAAAAAGATTCTCCAAGGCGAAAGTTGTTTTGTTCTGTAACGCAAATCACAAATCATTACAAGAAGTCTGCTAAACACAGCGTAGATGTATTCATAAGGAAATTAAAACTATTTTTATTCCTGGACACCGGCGTTGGCCGTAACTAAGGATCAATGTATCTTACTACAAAAATATGCTTTAAGCTATTCTTATAGATTACGGCTAACTAGGAATGAATAACTTGAATAAAAAAAATATATTCAGATGTTTTTATTTTTTTATTTTTTGAATAAGTGTCTTATCCTCAAAAACTGCACATGTCGTAATAATATACCTGTAGATAAAGGTGACAGAGGTATGAGTTAAAAAGATTACGACGATGGTAAAACTCGAGTAAAAAATAACGAACAAAAGAATCTTAGACACAAATACAACACATATAAAATACTTAGATATACGCATATAGGATAAGTTATAAGTATGTAATAATATATACTTTGTTGAAAGTTGCAAAAGTCCGCTGCGGCACCTTGTTAATATTTCCTTGATACTCGACATCGAAGGTCAAATCTCTCTCTTATGTGTAAGAATGTAGACTGACGAGACGGAAGATAGAAAAACTTATTTCATTACGCAATTTTTGTTGCTAAAGTATGTGACGGCGTCGGTAAGGAAGCCCAAGGCGAAAATGTCACACAAAATTGTCACTTACTAAAAAAGAACGAAAATACGATACAGATACGTGCATAAAATATTTGTCTACACGCGGCGTCGCACGCCAATCCCACATCCAAGCAAAGTACCTTAAATATTCTACATAGCAAGTTCTCCATTTTAATTTTCAAAATAATTTGAATTGCATTCCAAATTATTTTATAACGCAATTCAAATTATTTTATTTTAGTTTTAAAATTAGATGTTGTGTGAAAAGGTAAGGGGCCCGCGAAATCTTTAAAAAGTTATCGTATCGATGTAATACGATATCTTGTGTATATCCCAAAAATTGGTGTCCATTGTGATATTTGCTAGCGACATTATATTAACTGATAATTATAATTAAATTACATTAAAACCTAATTAATTTATCGAATGCTCAAAAAGTGATCCGTCCTGCAGTATACAAATCTCATTAACTTGATGGTCTTCCTTACATCTGACATTATATGGTATCTAGAAAGAAATAATCGTTGTCATCATCAATCATCATTCATTGGTTTTATAAAAAATATGTTTTACTTTTACACATTGCTGCGAGTTCGATTCTCTGCTCAAGCAGGCGTTTTATTAATCTTTGAATAAAGTTTAAATCCTAGATAAGATTAAAGGAGACTTTAAGTAAATCTTTCTTCTACGATATTTAAGGTACTTCCCCTGAATGTGGCACCCCATGACAAACTGTGTATTGTTTTAAATTGCTATGTACCGTTACATTTAAATGCATTTTATTCATGGATTATAAATACAATAAACATTAAGCTATTCTGTTTAAACATATCTTAGCCTTTTCTCCATTGTTTAAATTTGGTAAGCAAAGTTTAAATGAATGAATTAGAGCGTGAAAATAGTAAACCTCAAAATTTTCCTCACAGAGATTTATTATCGTGGAGTCCTTACGCATGAGTTGAGCGCACTCCCTTGCCGTTATTTGTAAAGGGAAATTAAAAAGTTAATCGTTTAACTTCTTTGTAAAATCCAAAAAGAAAAATAATAGAGTAATATTAGTAGCTTAGACAATTTATGTTTAGTTATAATTTCTACCGTCTTTCCTTGACGCAAGTAACGTGTTCTTTTGTCGTTCTAACTTAACGCAATTATAATTTAGAAAAAAAAATATTTAAAAAATTAATTAACACCCTGACATAATTTGTCTCATCAGTAATTTATTCTTATGCTAAGAATATTTTTTATACTTTGATTATCGCTAAAAGTGTGTTCTTTAGTTTCTTAAACTATGATTTATTTTTCGCTTTTCAGTTCGATTTGCTTTAAAAAGTTTTTTCTAAGTAATCAATTTGCAAGTAGGGACATTTGTATGCCAATCTTATCGTAAAGTTGTTCCTAATAGATGTCACTAGTTTCAACTAAAAACAAAGGATACGAAAAGAAATTAATGAATCCTGGCGAATCAAATCAAGATAATCGGATGTTTTGATCAAATTATTGGATTGTCATGGGTCTTCTACGAGTGTGCAAAGTTTGATTTGATGAAATTTGGTGCTTAAAAGTGGGGCAAAACCACGTTCCCAAGACACCGTTTCATACAGGTGAAACTAATACAAACGTGTTAAAAACTCATTCTTGTCATTTCATTCTTTAAATCACAGTCTTTAAGGACCAGTACTAAAATTTGTTTATTTTTAATTTGATTGTATAATAAGATTTGTAAATCGAACGATCGCTTAGGTCACGTCATGGAGCAATTTAATCGTTAATTAGACCACTGATTGCGGTAAAATAATTGCCGCTAAACGCAGTTGCCTAATTTAATGAAATGAATAAATTCCCCGGTTAGAATTTAATATCGCTGTACGGGCAGACAAATTGAGTAATGCCGATTATTACTGCGTATAGCATTCCAATCATGGTGGTTTAATTAGTAAAAAGGAGAGAAAAACACAAATGTAATACTTTCCATTTGTCGAATCGTCGTAATTTTTTATATTGTTACCAAGGAGCTACATCTTCCATCGTATCCTATAATCAAATCTATTAAATAAATAATTTGGTTCTGTTTGATAAATCTTTAAATATTGTGATAAAGTGATGACGCTGAGGGATTTTCAAATCAAAGGTATTTTTAATCTTTTATTGTACGTTATGACGTATTGGTTAATAATTCTTCATTTTTCATTTATAATTTTAATAATCAAGTTGAACGGTTAAACTATTATAGATAACGGTACGGAACCGCGAAACGCGAACCGTTCGCGTTTTTCTCGGTGTTTTGTATCGACAAGTTTCGAGTTTTAAGTTACTTCAGGGTGAGTGGTATTAATTCGCGGTCGCGACCCGTCTCGCACTCGAATTTGATGGTCTTGGAGGATTATAATAATAATATCCTAGTACATATTCACACACGGCCAAACTATGCAGAGCTTGTGCAATGGCAACTAGATAACTGATATACTACATATACTACTTTTCATTTGTAAATACATACTTAAATAGATAATGACACCCAGACTCAGGACAAACAGACATGTTCATGCACACAAATGTTTGTCCTGGGTGGGAATCGAACCCACGACCTGCGGCGTGAAAAGCATGTATCTTACAAACCACACCAACCGGCCCGTCGTTTATTTATTTTTAATTGACTTTTATGTACTTTTGTAAGATTTATATCTATACACGAAGCCATTCACTAGAAAGCCTTAAGTTTTTTTGAAATGAAAACTTCTTAAGCAGAAATTATATTTGGTATGGTTATCTTATTGGATCACGTGGACAACATGCTCAACACGCGTCAACAATACGCTTCACTTTATTTCATTTTTTCTAAGGGTGTTGAACGACGAGTGAATGCGGGAAATAAAATGAATGGGACTATAGGTACAGTAGTGAGGCGTCAAAGTATCTACGAAGGCTCGCCCGGCAATACAAAATGCTGTACTAGTCCACACATTAATGTATGGAAGTGAGAGCTGGGTTTGGCAGGAAAAGCTAGTAGAGTTAATGCCGTTGAGATGCGATCCTTAAGAAGTATGTTGGGTGTGACATTAAATGATAGCATTAAAAATAGCGTTGCAAGAGAAGAGTGTGGCTTTATAGTGGTTGTTGTAACTAGAATTTAGAAAGGTATGCTTCGGTGGTTCGGACATGTTGAAAGGATGAATGAAGAGGGAGTAACGAGTTTATGTTGCAAAACTGAGCAGTGTTGGTAGCGGACGCCCAAGGAGAACTTATATCGGCCAGATTAGTGACGTACTAAAGAAGGCCGATATAAGGAGTACCCGTAACCGACGAGCATGTATGCATAGATGTATGGATGTAAAAGAAGCGAGAGGGGTATGCCAGGATGGTCAGAAATAGAAATCCATTATCTCTGCGTACCCCTCTTGGTTACGGGCGTGAGTGCATATTTATTTATTTTCAATTTTGAACTTTTTTATTAAGATACAAGGGTCCAATTTTACTGATTATTTATTTATTTTGAACTATTGTCGCACGTTCTCACCTGTTTTGAGTTCACTTCTGTCGGCAGTTATTTATGACTTATGACTGCCGTTTTTTTAGGTTTAGGTTTACCTTAAATGATGTAACTCATTGATGTTTTGTGTAATTTATCTGTTACATTGTGATGATTACTAAAAAAGACAAAGAGTGGTACGACGTTACGACGCGTGCAAAGCGCGGGTTGATAGCTTTATATTATTCGTGTTAAGTATTGACGTGCCGCTATATTTTATCTCATTAAACGACCAAATTTTTTGATTAATGAATTCTCAAACTTTACTTAAGTTTTAAATAAACAAACCGACTTGAGCTAGACTGCTTAAAGAATAAAGTTTAATAACGAAAAAGCTGAACGGTGCGGAAAATATTGCCCATGTTTCGCCCTTGTACCAAGATGTTTTTGATTAATGACACAGAAATGTTGCAGACAAAGCGAAGCAAACAACCGAAAGCGGTGCGGGATGTAAACAGCTCTGCACTATTATTGTATTGTTAAAACGTAATTTTTTGCATAAACAACAGTAAACACGAATTCACTTACGTACAAAAAACTGAATTAACATTTACATTCTCCCAAACATGAATTAAATGTTTTATTGTGTGAAAAAATATCTCAAATAAAGAAATTACAGAAAAAAAGAATTCACAACTATATGCATATATTGTAAATTCAGAACAGAAAAATATTGTCTTTGACTTCTGCGTTTCTGAGATCTGTGGGAAAATAAAAACCAAAATATTGATTTTGAGCATGTGCGTAATTTTTGTCAGGAACAATTATTTTATTTTTCCCCGGGTCGTTGATATAATCGATTGAGATATTCGTATTACATAATAAACAATGTAATAAAAAACGAAACTTTTGTGTTCTCCATAAAGTAGACTAGATTTGTATACAAATATAAAAAAAAATTAAGTCAGAGAAATAAGAGCACCGTATCTTTTTAATTAAATCTCACAGTTGTTCCGTTTTAGTGAAAAAAGACAAAAACGAAGCTTATCTTTCATAGACTGATTCAAGGATGTTTATTTTGACAATTGAATTCGCCTTCCTTTTTATTTTAGGCAAAAACACGAAACGAAGAAACCGTAAGGTATACGAAGAATCGTAACGTAAGATTATCGCTTATTTATGGATAAAAACACTTATTGTAAATAGTTTATTGTACCAAAATGAAGGTAGCCTTAACTTCTAATAATTTGCATTCGCTGTTATGTTATGACGAAGAGTTGCAGGGTATGAATACAAAAACCCACGAACTGGATATGTTGCCTTCACGTTAAGGCGATATATTCGTTTGATCCATCGATCGAATCCATTACCAATGTAATTTTTCTGTTTTCGGTTCATTTAGATTTATTAGTCGTCTAGTTTCATCATCACTTTTCGCTTTAATTTATTGTAGATATATTGTGACATTATTTCAGTTAACGGATATTTACGTGAGAGTATTATGTAATTCGAGAAGTAAGGCTTACATTGGGGACAAAAATCTCGGCGAGACGACTCGATGCTTCATTTACACAATATTACAACAAATAAAATTTTATCAGAATTTTTAAGCAAAATGATTAAAGTATTGTTTTGTTTTTATAAAATACACGTTGAAAACTTTTATGTGATGGTAAATTAATAGCTATTTAATAAAGATACCTTTATATATACTTTCCTAAATGATACATTATATATCGGAAATCATGTGGGTTTTAACGTTTTTGATACTTCGTAAAGGGGACTAAAGAATGGAAGAAGAAGACCGTCAACGCATCTGCATATTCTCTGTTGTTCATAAGTCTCGGATTTCTCTTGAAAAAGAAAAAATGTTATTTATAGATTTTACCGTGTTAAAATGTGTGAAACGGTTTGAAACACTAAAAACATCAGAGGGCATATCATACCATCATATCTTGACACTAATTTTAATGCCGGCGACCAGTGCGATCAGTGCTATCCAGAATTCATGCAGGAATCCTGGCTAATCCCATAAAACCACGGTCATGTTTTCGATTAGTAATAGTACCGAAATAATCGTCGTTGTGTTGTATAATACGTGCTACCATACTGCATTTTCAACAGAATTACTATTTATAATCACAAAGTAAATATGCGCTCACGCCCGTAACCCAGAGGGGTGGGCAGAGATCATGGATTTCCATTTGGCTCGATCCTGGCACACCTCTCTCGCTTCTTCCACATTCATACATCTACGCATGCATGCTCGTCGGTTATGGGTGCTCCTTATATCGCCCTTTTTTAGTAAGTCATTAATCTGATCGATATAAGTTTTCCTAGGGCGTCACCTACCAACACTGCCACTCACTTTTGCAACATAAATTTGTTTTGTTATTCTTTCTTCATTCATCCTTTCAACATGCCCGAACCACCAAAGCATACCTTTCTCAATTCTAGTCACAACGTCCACTTTTAAGGCACAATTTTTCCTTATAACGCTATTTTAACCCTATATAATCACAGTAAAGAGAATATAAAGTGCTACCAAGCCTTTGATAATCATCAAGTAAACGCTTAACTAGGACAAATAAGGCGTAGTATTTATTCGTCGTAATTATACAGCAGAGGTAAAATTTACTTTAAAATTGTAATAAGAATTTTAAAAGCACGACGGTTAAAACAATGAAGTAATATGCTACCGCGTTTTCAAAATTATTAATTAATAAGGATTTCATATTCGTGTACAATTAAAAAACTTCATACGTTTTGCACTGAAACACTATAACTTCATTCTAAGAGCAATCAATATTTAGGTTTTGTAATTTATATGAATGAAACTGTATTATTATGAGATTTCGGAAAAAAAATAGGGAAGATAAAAGGTAAGCTTTACAAACCAATATCGGCATCTCACATTGCCTTTCCACAGTTGTGATTGGAGTATCAACTGCTTATAAGAAGTGTATTGCGTCTTTTATTTCATTTTATAATAATCTGATAGTTATTATGTTTTCGTTAATACATTTCGAAGAACTTGAACTTTCCGATGCATCGAAAATAAAATGAAAGAGCGCTCCAATCTTTAAAATTGAATAAAAACGCGAGGAATTATCTGCGACAAATATGTGATGCAAATGAGTGAACTTTTGAGCGTCGCAGCCGGCGTAATTAATTAAATCATACCGCGCTCTTAATCATACAACATTATTATACAATCGTGTTTCATTATTTTAACACCACAGGTTGTGAGTGCTATCATCAAATATTTGGGTGAGCAGAAGTGCACATTGCATTTTATAAAACTTGTGTACGATACAATATAAGCTTTGTCATTACTAGCAACTAATACTGAATTAGTTTAAATTGCGCGAAACGGTCTTAGAATTTTAATTATTGGACCAAAGAATCATTAGATGATAGGCTACGAATTAAGATAAATCGCAGGTAAATGTTATTGACACCAGAGTTGTTCAATCAGAAATGTACGAATATATTTGACGGGCCGGTTGGCGTGGTTTGTAAGATACTTGCTTTAAGATAATTCGATTCCCACCCAGGACAAACATTTGTGTGCATGAACATGTCTGTTTGTCCTGAGTCTGGGTGTAATTATCTATTTATGAAAAGTAGTATATGTAGTATATCAGTTATCTGGTTGCCATAGCACAAGCTCTGCTTAGTTTGGGATCAGATGGCCGTGTGTGAATGTCCTAGGATATTATTATTATTTATTTATTATATATATCATTACTGTACTTACATCACATTACACGTAAAGAATAAATTTAATTTTCAAATACTAATAATATAGGTTGAATTTCAAAATAATAAATTAATTCAGAAGATTCATAAACGTTTTGGAACAATGTGGAAAATGAATAAGCTGCTCACCATACAATGTAACGAGTTGCCGATACGGTACGTACCTGAAAGGATATCCTCCTGCTCGATGTTGCCTTTCCCGACCATCCCCTAAAATCCTCTTCCCCTTCCACTCCATCCTTATTTAGAGTAGGACAGGTTAGAATATGAGAAGAACACCCCGATTGTCAGACCATCCATGTCTGGTGTGAACTACACCTGTCTTGTGTGAGTGATTAATTTATCTCAGTTTTTTCGTATTCGTTACTTCATAAAACGAAATGTTAGAGAAATTTTTCTTTTCTTCCTTAGCTTAATTTAATAATTCATACCGTCTAGGTGGAAAGTTTGTTGATATAGCGCGCATATTAAATTCAAAAGTAAAATGAATGTAGCTTGCAGCATTACGGAATGCTCAAAGCTTCCTTACCTTTACAAAAGGTGTGCGAACTTTATAACATTCCTTTTAAGATTTTAAAGTAACTTTCATTTAAAATTCGTTCAATTCTTAACATCTTAAAATTCTTTCAATTCTAATTATCTTAAGAAACTACACAAAAATACTTAAAGCAGAATTTTACCCGATAATGTAAAATACGTTGATGAAACCATCGTCAAACACCACCCACAAATTACCCACAACACAATACAGTATAGGAAAATACACAAGTGGAAGTTGTTAAAATTTATACGATTTACAATATTGTTTATCCACACGTATTACTACTACCAGTCTTAATTAGTGTAAAAATAATATAAAAATCATAATTCCCCAAAAAATAATAACTGTGTTATACTGAAATATTATGTTACAAAGTGTTTCTAAAGTACCAACTTTGTATTCAATCTCCATAATGGCCGCTTTGTAAGTGAGCAGGCAAAACCACCGGAAGCTGCGGGGAGCCGGGCGGTGCCGTGAGCCGCATAGAGCCTGCGAGCCAAGCCTTGCAGCAAATTTACTTATATTTTACTCATAAAATTTTAGGTCGAAAACATTAGGCGAAACTTTCTTGACAACTAGCTGCTATAAATTAGTCATATAACGATTGATTTACGTAATTTCGAATACTGTAATAAATCATTAGCTATGCACAATAATTAAATATTATATAGATAATGAATTTAAAATGGCCAACTCAGGGCCCCGTCGGAGGTCCTTCATCTGGGTGAGTGCAATTTGTACGCGGGACGCCTCCAACAGGTCCGGTATATATATAAACTAATTGGTACCTACTCCGTACAGACGGGACCTGACCTGAGTTAAGACCTTTAATTAATCATTTAGATAATAATAATGTCTCACAAAATCTTACAATTTGATTGTGTAAATATCTCTTCTTCGAAAAATCATGGTAATCCAAGTTGAAGTCGCGCACGGTAAGCGGTGGGACTGTATAAAAATACATGTATTAAAAGCAGTAAAAGAAAATAAAGTTGTTAACCATTCAATTAACAAAGCATAAAATGTAACGAAATAATAGTTTACTGTCTGTTTGAATTATACGTTTCCCGCTTCGTGCACGTTTCGACCGCAAATACCCGGAGAACAGGCGCGCGATATGGATGTTTGCTCAGTATCAGTCTGACAAACGTAAACCGACTTAGCAAATAAACAAAATCCTGCAAACGATTTGCCATCGCTCGTAAGGTACAACGTCGGGCATAAAGAATTAACATCCTCTTCTGTTATTTGATATGGACCAAGATAATATGTATATTCATAAATTACAAGTTGATTGCCGAACTAAACCAACAAATCGTAAAAACCAAATTAATTTGCTCCCTTGCGTAACTCACTAACCGTTAGCGATTAGGTCGGATGAGACTTAGACTTGTCTGATCTGTACTTTTATTGTTATTTCAAAAGATAATTGCGATAGGATTTTCTATACATGATTCGCCCTTGTATATGTATGTACATATATATAGTATCTGTGATATCTGTAATGACTGTCAACTCGCAAATCATAAACATATATACATCGAAGAATATAAAACAAATGAAGATCTAACTAATTTATAAACTACTGACGCAGATGCTTTAAACATGCATAAAACTTTTGAATTCGGTTACATGAAGCAGAAACTGTTTTAATTATCAAGTTACATAAATTGTGAAGTTCAAATGCTGCCGTTGATTTAACTGAATTTACGAACGCGAACTAGAACCCTAAGTGGATTGTAAAAGTTAAACTCAGATGCTGGAACACTATTTAGTTACTTTGTTAGAAATTAATATTATAGTAATCATAATTATCGGCTGTTAGCTTTCGCAATTACCGATGTTATTGCGTCACTAAACCTACAATGGTACGCTTATATTCTTCATTATTAGACAAAAAACGGTATCTATCATTAGCCATATAATTTGACTATCCTACATTATCCATGTATTGTACATGTACATGTATTCGAGACGTGATTGAAATATAGACGAGACAGAGACGGTACGTACGACGGTACTTTATAGTAAACACTGAGTTTAAAGCATACGCGGCGTGACAGATACTCAAAACTAACGGACATGCATGTATCATAACTACTTAGCCCTCTGAAGCGCACAGAGTGACTGTGCTGTGTGCATTGGCAGCCGGACTACGGTCGGGACGGGACCCGCATGGGAAAGGACATGCTAATCATCGTTGTTGATGATATTTGTCCCATGCCATGGGGGCTGCTACGGACATCGTACATATATTCTATCGTAGACATTTCCTATGAAACGATATTTCGAAATATTCTCATTACATATACATTTTTTTTAGTGACGCAATAACATCGGTAATTGCGGAAGAAGAGCAGCGGTGGTATAGGCCCCGACTTACATACTGTAGATTCGAACCCAGGCAGGCGTTTACTTTGTGTAATTTATTTCATCACCACTTCTCAAAACCGGTGAAGGAAAACATCGTGAGGAAGCCGGCATGTTCTTAGAACCACCAAATTCGAAGACATGTGACATCTACCGCACACTACTACAACCCGCACTGGGCCAGCGTGGTGGATTACGGCTCATTCCCTCTCTCGGAGAGGAGGCCTGTTCCCTGCAGTGGGAAACATTCTAGAAAAAAAGGCAGATTTATTATTTATTATTCTATTTATTTTAACAAGTATAAGCACAGAGGAAATCGATTATTAAGTTATTATTTAAATTGGCATAAAACTATACGTGTCAAGTTTGAAAAATGTTTACCATCCAATAGATATTTCAGCTTATTCTATGTTAAAGTTAAAGTAATAACGTTTGGAATCGTTTCCCTTAAACATTTCTACAGATGCGAATCTCTGAAAACATTAAGTGATGAACCAATCACATCAAGTTTGATAACTAATATGCTATGTAATTTTGTACACAATAATAATGCTGAGAAAATATTGACGCGTGTATTTCAGGTTTACCCTAGCGAAATGCGAGTTTATTTTCGGATAAGTAATGAAAGATTTATATGGAAATAAAATTATTATCATGGAACTAGCTAAGGTTGGTGGCTGTTGGATTTTTTAATAGTTGTTGTGTAACTTATTATTTTACAAGAGGGCCATATTTCATCGCCTTTACATCATTAAATGTTTATTTGGGTAGCGTAGGCACGTAGCCTAGGTCCCTCGTAGTTAAAGTGAACGAAAATCAGACGTCTTTGTGACCCGGGGTTCTCAAGTCAACTATATTTAGTAGTAGTGAAGTATTATTTACTTTTGCTCGGAAAAAATCTATAAGGTTATTGTATTGTAGTGTGTGTTTGTAAGATTAGCTAGGGATGCGTTGCCGGTCATTTTATAAGGAGTAGGCAAATTATCATAAAAAGGCAGGAAAGAAGAAAATGATATATATTTATTCCTTACGAATCAATTTTCATTTATAAGCCAGGGGTATGAAAACAAGTAAAATCAAACTAAGCGTTACACGAAAAGCGTTATGGAAACGGATGTCATGCGCAACCTATCTTGCGCAATACCCAGTGCAGAGTGTACATGGCGGGACGGAAACGATTATGACATGTGTGCTTGCGAATGCATTGTATAATTAATTTGACGGCGCCGCCGTCATTGTTTGAAAACAACATGTGCTACGGGCGTGACGTCATCAGCCACCCCACCACAAAACAGTATAAAAGGCAGTGCTCACCAGTCGAAGGGACCACCGTTTTAATCCGATAAAAGCTACCGATCGCGCCGAGGCTCGGACCTCTTGGGCACCCTCGAATCGGAATGCTAAACGCGTAATGAGTGACAGCCCAAGCCGAGGATCCCTCTTGGGGGCCCTTGAGCCGAGTCACTCCATGGAGCGTCCACCGAAGCGACCTAAGAGCTCGTCGGCCTTCCAATCCGGTAATAATAATAAAGTAACGGCCCGAGCCGAGGTTCCCTCAACGGAGGGAGCCCTCAATCTTAGTTACTCTTAAAGAGGCATAGGCTAGGCGCCTTCTGCGCCCTTCCACCTCGTACCCGGTGTAGCTGTAAATGCCTCCTCAAAGCAAACAGTGACCTTTCAGTAAAAAAAAAAGTTGAAGGGACATTCGATCGTCACTCGGTGCACACGTTGTACCAGCCATAGTGCTTACAATGTCTGCCCCTGATCCTACAAATATAAATAAGTGTACTATGAATGAATTAAAAATAAAAATGCATTCAATTATCCTCATCTACTAATCTATTTTTTTAATTATCATTCGGCGGGAGAACACTCCAGTCGTCGGAGCTGACAAACACACTCTTTTTTTTCTTTCGCTACGAGTTCTTTCTGTTTCTGGTCAATAATTTTTGTGTCTTTTTATTCTTCTTTCGCTGCAATTTCTTTCTGTTTCTGGTCAATAATTTTTGTGTCTTTTTATTCTTCTTTCGCTGCGAGTTCTTTCTGTTTCTGGTCAATCATTTTTGTGTCTTTTTATTCTTCTTTCGCTGCGAGTTCTTTCTGTTTCTGGTCATTCATTTTTGTGTCTTTTTATTCTTCTTTCGATTTCCGTTTTAATGAAGGTTTATTTATCAGAGTCATTACTTTGAAAAATTGTTTTATTTTATTCTTGTATTTTAACGTTGCTTCATATGTTTCTTAATGAAAACATTAATACCTGTATTTTATTTAATTTTTATAAGGCAAGAGAAATCTTTAATTACAGGCAATCTTATCCCAGACCATTCTTAGTCCGTTTTCACGTAATGACTCGCCTTGTTATTGTTTACTGACTAACGAGGTTGCTTTCATTCTTTAGAAACGTGTATTTGAAAGAGTTTTCATGATATTTTATGTTTCGTTTTGTAAAATAAATTAAATAAGTATTTATCATTTTAATTTTTAAGTAAAAAAACAACGTTTATAAATTCGTAAGCATATCTAAATCTGTAAGAACGTTGATATCATCGCCCTATCTTAGAATAGGGTAGTTGACAGTATGAAGTTTGCCCAAATCATTAATGATATCAAATAAATAATAATAATAATAAATGATATCAAAGATTAATCAAATATCCATGTTACGAAGGAGGAACTTTATATTCTTTTTTTCACTGCGATTTCTTTCAAAACTTACTGTTCCTGCGAAAATTAAAATGAAATTTTGTAAGCATTACGTACAAATGAGCTCCCTTCTGCCACTACTTGCTAACCTAATTTGGACGTGTCGGTTTTACTTATCCAAAACAGTAAAGAAAGTTAAATTCTATGAGCTTCTTGTTTTTCACTAAATTATTAATTTGCACAAAGACAGCACAGAACATATGTTCCATAGCCTCCTTCAACCAACGCTCAGGCAATACTAAGCTACAACCAAAACTTAACTAAAATCTAAGTTTAAACTTTTGTGGTTTTTACTAATATAAGTTTTGTAAGAAACGGGATTCTTACCACGATAAGCCTGCCAGCCCGTGACATGGCGCTTGCAAATGTGCCGAAATATCGGGAGCTCAAAAAGGCTAAGGCTAAATCAATGGATACATTGGCTGCCGTTGCGTGGTCACGCCGCTATCCTATATTTGTCATGTAACTTAGAAATAAAGTTACTGGCATTCACTTAATCTGAGTAATTTTGTTTAGTTATAAATGGCACGGCATATAAATGGCGTGTGAATCTAAATTAACATTTTTATTTATCTTACGCTACAAAATGTATTTAATTAGACTACAGGGTAATCATTTATATTCTTATTAGATCGATCGAATCTTTTATCACAGATGGAGACAGTAAAAATTTTAATTGATAAATTATAATTAATGTCAATTAATTTGGGCTAAGAGATATGTAATTATATTTCCTACTTTTTCATTAAACAGTATAATAGTTGTATTTATATACTTCGAACAATTAGTTATACATCATGACACAGGGTAACATAATATAGCGCGTAAGGATTACACATACTTATCGTTTCCCAAAACATATTACTGCACTTACAGAATTATAAAGATAAGTTGTTGGTACGTGTTCAAAGTGAATAATAGTTTTAGAAAATTTAGGGATATAAACGACGCTTTTACGTTGCAGTTACCTTTTTAGTGGCCATTTAGTACACGGCGCTCACGTGATAACGTTAGAAATACTGGCGTATCGAAGCTTGCAATAAATAAATCTTGTTTGCTTATAAATATATTTTGATGTTTAAAATTGCTTAAAGTTTTAATTATTAATTAGTTTAAGTAATTTTTATAGGCACGTTGGTCAACTTTCATAGGCGTTTTGGTCAATTTTTATAGGCATTTTGGTCAATTTTTATAGGCACGTTGGTCGATTTTTTTATAGCATAAGGGGGCAAACGGGTCGCCAAAAACTAAGTGATCACCGCCGCCCATGAACATCCGCAACACCAGGGGAACTGCAGATGCGTTGCCGGTCTTTAAGAAAGGAATACGCTCGCTTCTTGAAGGACCCTAAGTCGTATTGGTTTGGAAATACTGCTGGCAACAGATCATTCCACAACGCGGCTGTGCGAGGCAAGAAATTACGCGACTACCGCACCGTAGTGGAATGCCAACCATCAAGATGGTGAGGATGGTAATTGGAGCTCTGTCGAGTTGAGCGATAACGAAACTCAGCGGCAGGAATTGTTCCAAACAATTCTTCGGAACACTCCCCATGGTAAAGAATAAAAAATGCAAAGGGAACTGATGTCCCTTCGCAATGCCAGTGAGTCAAGCCAAGTCAGTAATAGCTCGGTCGTTAATGATACGAGTCGCTCTTCGTTGTACACGGTCAAGTGGAAAAAGCTGGTATTTGGGGGCTCCAGCCCAGAGATGCGAGCAGTATTTCATATGAGGCCGAACCTGCGCCTTATACAGCTTTAAGCGATGGGCCGGCGTGAAATACTGCTTCGCTCTACCGAGCACACCAAGCTTTTTAGAGGCCAACTTGGCCTTACCTTCTAAATGACCACGAAATTGGACGTCGCTCGATATATCAACGCCGAGAATACTGATACTAGCAGAGGCAACCAGGGGAGTGTTCTCAAAGCTAAGATTAACGATGAAGGGTTGTTTCTTGGCTGTAAGCGCGCAAACTTGTGTCTTTTTAGGGTTGAATTGGACAAGATTTTGTCGCCCCCAATCCGAATCGTTACCCAATAGTCTCAAGTTCAGACACAAGTTTGTTCCCGTACTTACTGACTCAATCCCGAGAAATATTAGCGCGGGCCATGTACGGGGCATTACCAGTGCTATTGTCTGCATAGCAATGAACGTTACTATGCAACATGTCATTGACATGCAGAAGAAAGAGGGTGGAATTAATGGATTTAGAGTCCGAGTCCCATGCCAACATCCCTCTCTCAATTGTGCAACATAAAATTGTCTTGTTACTCTCACTCTTCATTAATTCTTTCATCAGGCCGGAACCACAGAAGCATTATTTTCTCAATTCTAGTTATTATCAGTTTATTTATTTTATAATTTTTTAAATAGACTTTCACGCCTCATCATTAATTGGCACATTATTTAGTCATTATTTACATGGCGTACCAGTCTACTCCGCAATATCGCTCATTTTCTAGAGTTGAGTGAGAAAATTGAACTTGATACTTTTGTTAATACGCCTAAAGGAAAATACATTGCAGTCTGCGCACTAAGAATCCGTCACTTATGTTATGTTTTTCACTTTCCTTTGCGCGAAATTAAATTTTCTTCGCGAAAGAATTGAAAAACATACAAAAAAAGAGGAAAACCACGTTAAACTCAATCTGCACCCTAAGCCTGGCATTTTTTCACTCTAACTTTATATTTACCTATTTATTATAACTCTTACAAAAGTATAACGGTAGTGTGCCCTAACGCTACCGTCAGCGATTGCAAATGATAATACATCGTTGTATACTTACCGCTACTTAGATCACAGTGGCGACCTTACATTAAGAATGTAGTCGAGTTCCGTTTATCACGTTAAATATAAAAATAAACTTTAGCACAATCTGGCTACCATAATCTAAAAACTCTAGGTACTAAGCTGACAAGACGGGCTTAAGTAGAGCCATCAAATATTTTTAAAAACAAGATCCCGAACTGCAAACCAAATCTTATTTTCTTTTTTCTGTTTTAAATTAGAAAAGAAAATTGAACACTTAATATGGATCTTATAAAATACATTAAGTAGAATAATACTTTATTGCTCGTAAATCCAGAGCGGATCTACGTAATGCTTCCCCAATGATTTGGCTAACGGCTTTATCTGAAGATTCAGGTGATTAAAGTTTTTGAGTTTTGATTTCCTAACTTTACGAAGCTTTTAGTTGCTTTATGGTGCGAGCTATAGAAAGGAATTACTTTAATACGAAATTTTATTTGTTTTTTTTTTAAAGAAACAAGTTACAAACAACTCATTCATCATTGAAAAGTTGTAGGTTTATTACGGGCTTAAAATTCATTACTACAACCATTTAACACATAGGCCTTAATTGGATCCGTGAACAATGGAAAATTGAGAATTTACCTATATAGACTATGATTTGTCAGTAATATATAATTTTATGTTACAAAGTGCCCGGTAGAGAACTAGAGCGAAAGATGTAAAAATGAAATGGTAAATTCGCTTAGTTTATAAACTAGTGTGTATTTACACTTTTTGCCGTGGAAAAGTTTTAATTCATTACAGACGCCGGGAGCGAAGAGTAAAAAAAAGTAAAATGGTTGCTAGTGTGGGTAGTGCCAAATGTTTTTAAGAGTTATACGAGTGTTTTTTTTTTAGTTGATTAAGAACTAGCTGGCCCAACGGCAAACTTCACTCTGCCCTATAATTAATAGATAGTTCACTATTTTGGCGATAATGGCTTATACATAAATTATAAAAGAAGAAATGAAGCTAATTTCAGATTCCGCACACTTGTTTTATTTCTTTAAATACATTTCCTTAACGCTCACATATGTCGGTATTTTTATTTTATTTTGTACAATTCACACAATATATTTATAAATGCGTATGTGTTATTCTAATCTAAAAGCTATATTGTAAAATATCATTAAAATCCATTCAGTATTTTTTGCGTGAAAGAGTAACAAGCATCCATACTTACAAACTTCCGCATTTATAATATTATAGTAGGATTAGTTGCGCGACGTCGTTTCGTTAAATTTCAATAAATTAAATCATAAAAGACTTTTACATTTCATCGTTATACATAAAAATATATGTATACTAGTGACCCACCCTGGCTTCGCCCGGGTACCACTAATTATGTTGATCGCTACCAAATACAGGAATGTGCTAATCTGGACAATCCCCGTAAATTTCATCGAATTCGGTCCAGCCGTTTCGGAGTCTATAGAGAACATACATACTTCGCCTTTTATATACTGTTATTTTTTCATAAAAATACTATGTTACTTCTAATACCTCCAAGAATATGTGTACAAAGTTTCATGAGGATCGGTTGAGTAGTTTTCCCGTGAAAGCGTAACAAACAAACTTACATTCACATTTATAATATTAAGTAGGTATTGATCAGGGATTATTCGTAAATATATCCGCAAGATGGATACAACCATAAAAGGATTGGAACCTTGCGTTTATAATATTAGTAGGATCTAGTCCGGTATTCGCACACATATCCCCGAAACAAATACACCGACTTCAGGTGATCCAAATGATGGTATTGGATGCAGGTGAATGGTAGTGAGTGAACATATTATGCTAGTACGTACTTAATATTATAAATGCGATTGTAAGATTCTGTTTGACTGTTTGAAAAACTGATTCAAAGTTTGTTTCGCTATTGTGTAAAAAATCGAAAGAGATTATAGAGGCAACTAAAAAATATGGATTACTATGATTTGATTTCATGTTTTTCAGCATCCTGTTATATAGACATTTTACCGCTTTATGAAGTCGGCATAACTGGTTTTCGACTGTTATCCGTCATTTCAGTTATTACTCTCTTCTTGATCACGTCGTCTTTCACGAACTCCATCCATCTTTTCTTAGGTCTACCCCTACCGACATATCCCTCTACATTCATTTCTAAAACTCTCTTTGCCACATGCCATTCTTCCTCATCATAACATGCCCGTACCATGCTAACCTTTTGATCCTTAACTTTTGCACTATCGGTGCTACTTTCAGGCTTCTTCTGATATATTGAAGAGTATACACATTTATGAAAAAAACTCAGGCAGTCTAAGAACTGTCGACAGAAGTCAGAACAAGTTCATAACAGGTGAGAAGGCGCGACAATAGTTCAAAATAAATAAATAAACCTTGTATTTTAACATTTTTTTTAATTGAATACAAGAAAAATAAATAAAAAAGTTCAAATGGGATTGAGTTTCCAGAGTAAACCCGCTGTTCTGCATACCATTTCAGGACATCCCATGTACTACCTGATTCATTACATCCCAATAAAACATTGTTAGTGCACCTTGTTAGTAAAAGTAACATCAACCACTTTAGCACATACGTGTATCGCAAGAAACGGTACAAACATAGAAATCAAGGAGACAAAGCTTACAGAATAAACACACGAGCATCGAACAAACATTTGTTCCAGGTAGAAACCGTGCCAGGTATTTTGTAGCTCTGTAGTATTCCGAAGACATTGTTGCCACAGTGCCCATAATTGATATTGCATTTTATTTAAAACTTGCTGTCGGCCGCGCTTGCACACGCATTCGTTTCTCATTTTTCTCACTTTGGAAATTGATTCCGTGTATAATAACTTGGAATAACATGAAACATTACCATGGCAACCGATATTATTTATACGTTTGGCATGTTTGTGGCATGTTTTATGTACATATATATCACTTTAAACTTTCGTGGCTTCTACTAATATAACGTTTGTAAGAGACGGGATTACCACGGTTAGCCTTTTTGAGCTCCCGATATTTCGGCACAGTTGCATGCGCCAAGGTCACGGACTGATTGGAGTTTTGCGGTAGTGCGAAAGAATTTTATCGGAGCCGTATCGATTTACCTTTTTGCTAATTCTGCGACACAAGTGTGGACATAGTGAGTGTGTTTTGTCGACAACAAAATATAATATCGAGTGTGGACTTAGCGTGCAGTGAGAAATCGAACAGTAGTAATGGTCGCAGAATTAGAAAGAAGGTAGATCGATACGGCTACCTATAACATTTTTTCGCACTACCGCATAACTCCAGTCAGCCCGTGGCCATGGCACATGTAACTGTGCCAAAGAACCTTGGGAACAGCTTTATTTTAGAGATGAAAAGTAAGTACCCCATGTCATTTTACGTATTATGTACAACCCTATGTGTGTCAAATATTTCACAGACGAACAAACAATGCATATAAATATAAACCTTTTATTCATTTTATTCATAAAATCTTCTTGAAGTTTTTCTTTGGCTAGCAAAGGTCGAGTCAGTTCAGCGTACTTTTTTCTGACTCTTGGAAAGCAAACAGTACAGTTTTGCGGCACTAACCCTCGGCTCTGATGTATTGATAAATAGAACACTTTATTTTTGTATGTAATATCGATCACTTTTTGAAGCCCACTATTGGATAGAAGGCTTCCAAACAAAAGTTTTACTGATATTAACTTGCTTGGCGCTTGATGCGGAAAAATGTGTTATAATAAATAAGCTTCTCAATTCTCTAAATAATTGATTTTAGTCTTCTGCCTTTAAGCCTTAAAATAGTATTGATCGTAATTATAAGTAATCGAATTTACTAATCCAATATTTTTATGTCAAGAATATTTCAATTGAGCAACATTTGTATTCACAATACACGCTTGTGAAAGTTCGTGACCTGATTGCTGGAACCGCGGGAAAGTAAATTTCACTTTAGCGTTTTTCACAATACATTTAGGGGATTGACATTCATTGCGTGTGCTTACAACAGTAAATTACGTAGCATTAAGTTCTGTTTTCAATCGCCCGAATACATTGCCATCTTGCATCATCTTTAATAACAAAGTGGATTTTTTTTTAAATTACCTCTCATTAGAATTATGGATCTATGTTGTGTATTATATTACCTGTATTTTTATATATTAATTGATGGATGGATTGCAAGATTTGATTCCATTAATTATAGTTATGAAGCACCGTGAGATATGCGACATTTTTCGTTTTATTGTATAAGTCAGGATGTATAATTGTATACTCTTTGTAGTTTTTGTCATTTCATAAGAGATAAAATAGCATGTATTTATTATAGTCGTCTTAGAAAACGCAGTTTTTGTTTTTTTTGGGAATTCTTCATTAGTTAGTCTGCTATTCGCAGTGAAGACGAGTTCAATCAAGCCAAAGATTTGAAAAATCTGTGCAGCCGTTCTTGAGTTATAACTGGTGTAATTACACACTAATCACTACTTTGTTTCATGCTTATTGAATCATAAAAATATTCGATATCTAATTATCTTTTTGCTACAAACGTAATAAAATTTACCAATTTCGTATTTTATTGTTTTCATTTATCGTCTTTCCCTGAACTTATCTTGTATCTCCGATCATAAAGGCGGATAACACTGTATTGTTATTTAGTAAATTGTAGGCATATTTTTCTTGTTATTGCTTATCATTTTATTTTACTCTTTGTATTCCATATTTGCAAACGTAGCGTAGATGCAGAACAATTATTGATATTTACATAACTTATCAGATGTGTAGGAAAGTTAATAAATAAAATAAAAACACATTGTGGCTTAAAAGTAGATGCTGTGACTGGAATTGAGGAAGGTTTTCGTCGGTCGTTCGGACATGTTGAAAGGATGAATAAAGGATTGTATGGGTAGATGTATGGAAGTAGAAGAGGCGAGAGAGATATGCCAGGATCGCGCCAAATAGAAATCCATAATCTCTGCCTACTCCTCTGGGTTACAGGCGTGAACGTATATTTATTTAAAAACACATTACCCGCACACGTGCTTCGCGTCAACTGACGGTACGTTCAACTATTGGTATGTTCATTTGCCATACGCGTAGAGTGTATGGAAGACAGATTGCACGACGGCAGAACACACGCGTAGTTCTTTTGTGCCATTTTTAGAATCTTCTTGGGGTAGTTGAACTCTAAGATGGTTTGGGTTCATTAATTTTTACGTTTAAAACCATAATGATAAAATGTTACCTCTTCCATATGGTGCTACTTATTGAAACTGTTCCGTCTCGCAAAGGACAGCATAGAATATTGTGAACTGACTGCCAACCTCTGCTAGTCGAAAAGGCACTTAAAAAGAAGAATAATAATTATTTTAACACAAAGAATGTATCTTTTATCCTTGTTTATAGGAATAAGATACCTAATAACATATGCGTCTTACTAACAATTTATATGTTTGTATGTAAGTATTGGTTGATGTTAGCCGTTGTTTTTTGTAGATTGAGAGTCTGAAGTAAAAAAAAAACAATCGCTAAAAGGTTTATTGCTTCACATTCACATACAATAACCGTCGTAAAAAGTAAGCGCTCTCTGTCGCCTAAAATTGTTAAGTTAGAAAAGAAAATTGTTTTTTTTTCTTGGACGACTGGCTTTGTTTTGTCAATTTGTAGTAGAGACTAGTTTTTAGTCGAGGTTAGTTATGCCGATAACATAACTAAATGTATTATTTTATGCAAGTGATGTTTACAAATCGTATTCGATGTAAATTTAATCCACAAAGAAAAAGCTGGCAATCAGAGCTTTTTTTTACTCAATCTTATTTTATTAATCACTGTTTTTTTATATTGGACGTGTTAATAATATACATATTTGATTGTTTAGGTCAGTCAGAAAACTTAGACACTCAAATGCGCAGGTGAACATTTTTCAAAGATCGCTCAATCAATTTAATCAAGATATAATAATATACAAACAATTTACTATTACGTTGGAGAAAAACAAGCACTCATGTTCGTATCGTACATGAAACAAATTCTAGAATTATATACTGCAATTTTTAGTCCTATATATAAATCATAGTAAATATGCTACGTAATAACTGCTCCAAACATTAATATATGTCGGGGACTGGCCGAATGCAGAGTGACTTGACGAGTAAAACGTTCGAGATGTCAGTCACTCTGACACAACCCCAAGCTCTAGCGTAACGGCGAAGCTGGTAGCGGTCATTACATTACGAAGAGTGACGGCAATCTGGTTGCATCGTGGATACGTTACGCTACGTGTCGTTACATGAAGCCAGTCTACTTACTGTACTATCGATCCAAGATTATATTTTGTAATGTTTTAATGTATATATATATATATTGTGTACGACTAACTGGAACACACACTGCCGCAACAAGCATCAGAACAATCCTATTCACTAAAAGCAACGCGAGCTGAATACAAATAATTTGTTCCTGCCGTTGCTCCGTTTAAGAAACCACTCGCCCTTATTAAATAAATATACACCTTTATAATTTGCAAAACGAATAACATATAGGTTTATTTCAACTTCCGTAAGTCTATATATCACAATCAATATTGTTCACAAAATATTTTGATATAACATATATGTAATCCTTTTAGTACTTATATTAATAACTAGCTGCGCGCCGCGGTTTTACCCGCCTTGCATTTTTACTTACACGATATGATTACCAAGTTAATACTACCGTAACCTCATCATTGAGGAATGTGTGAATGTGGAAGATGTTCACAATTAACACACAAAAAACACAGGTTAACAATCACATATGATTGTTTAAACTGTGACCGTAGTCCACACTGTATAGGTTCTGGCAACAGTTTTACGGTCGCTCGCCTGCTTAACAAAACATATTACATAAGAATAAATACATAATTTCTAAAATCGTCTATATGCGTGTAAATACTGCGTTACCAAACAGCTGTTACCATTACCAGGGAGCGTCGTGCGTCTCCGAAATGGGTGCGTGTGTGAATATCTCAATCCACAGTGTGTCTAGCTGATGCTGGAGAAATCTCCAAAACTGTCCTGTTTTGAACTTTATATAAACTTTCAATCATCATCATTTTAAAGATCATAATATAACTAATAACATATACAACTAAAAGTTCAACCTATTCAACTGAACAGTTTATTGCATTTTTATCGAACGAATGTTTGACATGGTTCTTTAAATAGATAAAACTTTTTATTTATAAACCGATTGAGATAAAACAAACACTTAATTTTAAGTTAAGTTTACATTAGTGGAAACCGCACCCAAATCGGTCTTCATGGATCATGGATGGAACATTAAAAAAATGATGACAGAAGGGAGTGCCTAGCCGGATGTTACGTTGTTACTAACCTAGCCTCTGCGAACATCTGCAAAAGAACTTCAGAAGATGATTCAGTGAACTTACCGATGCTGTGTCAGCCTTTGTTCGGAAAAGTGGGGGAGAGTTAAATAAAGTAAAGGGATGGGAAAGAGGCTGGCGGTACCATACAATGTGATTAACTAATAAATTACTCTCGAAATACAAGCAATTGTTAAAGTCTTGCAAAACCAAAAAGTCATTTAATTCTGAAATGAGTTAAATCTTAAATGTTCATAGCTGACGATGGGCTTTTTTTTAATCCGGCTAACGAACGTGAACACGAAATGCTAAATTGGAAAGTCCCAGCCATTGTTGATTCCACAACGCTGTAGAATCAAATATCATAACTAACTGCTTTTCTGTTTTTTGGCTATAAGTATTATGATAAATTATTTATATAATCTAATTGTGCCAATATATTTTACCGTAATAATTTACATTAATATACAGATTTTTTATTTAAATTAATTACACAGATGTTTATTCCGATTACGTTGACATGCTTGTTTTTCGGGATATTTCAATTCCTAAACTGCGGCTAAATCGGTTCGCACCCATAAACAATCGTTGCTTGTATGGGTCCGTGGAAACGGTACGACATAATGAAGTACCAGAACCTCACAAATACAGTGGCGTAGAGATTTTATGCTTTCGTATCGCCTAATGAGCAAGACGCTGGAGGCAAATCCCTTTTCACTTTACATCTTTCACACTCTCCTTCTTATCTACCCTCTCCCTCTTACCTATATCAGGGTTGGCAACACACTTAGTCACCAACATTGGTCGTTGCGGATGTACCCGTTGATATCCACTGTATTCACTTAACGTCAGGTGAACTAAATGCTAGTTACCTTCGTCTATAAAAATGAAATTGCAATAAGCATGATGATATTATGCAAAAACCATGCCTCCATTATCAGCCTATGCGTGAATGTTTCTAAACAAATTTTATGGTTATAGACTTAGTAAGTAAACCAAAAAAACTAATGTCGTTATGGTCGCATTTTAAAACCTTTAGAGAAATAAAGGACCTTTCCGCTATTTGAGATGCCTTAAAAGTAAGAACATAAAATAATACTTATACTTGGCAGATTATAATGAAGAATATTATCATATTAAATTAATATTTTAAAAGCGAGAGCAACGACCTTTTAATTAATTAAGGTATAATTAATTACGGCTTACACATAATGGCTTATACGGCTTATACACTTTATAAAACGATGCTTAAAACATTACCTACACTTAACGACGTGAACAATTCACAATTGTGGTAATTATCTATTTCGTGCATAATATTAGTTTGTGTTGTAAGTAATAATTAGCGGTGATTCTTCAACTGAACAAATGTATTAGGTCGGTTAAAAGTTGATGGTCGGAGGAACAAGTTTTAGTAAATGGTGGGAAATTTGTTCGAATTCGAAATTTTGAACAAATTTTGTAGTGCCAGCAACTACAACATCTGTTCCACGAATGGGCCCGCTCGACTGGTAAAATACCACGACCTCGTAGAAGACACGCGAAATATTCTACGTTTCGTCTTATCACTATCCCATTCCTTTTTATTAAGGAAAGGACGAAAAGGGGAAGAGGATTTGAGAGGGAAAGTCCATTAAAAGTAACAATGTAGTTGCAGATCAACTCATTACTTTGTTGCAGATTCTTATGGGTACTTACTTGATATCATGTCAACCGTTTATTCATTTGCTTTTTATTCTGATGATGATTCTGAGTGCTGATCCCCATATATGTACGAAAATCGAGCGATCTGCATGTAATCTTCAACATACGATATTTAAAATTTATGAAATAGTAATAAAAGTTACACTGCGGAGAGCATTGTTGTAAATGAAGCAAACACACAAAAGTGTATTACGGTAGAAATTGAACATAATTGCGGTTTGTGCCTGATTTAATGAATTTAAATTGTTATTATGTAGTCCTTATGCCAACTAACGAATGTAAACGAGTCAAGTAAATCCACGAGAGAAATACGAAATGGTAAATTCATTTGTGTGAACTACTGTGTACATTTTGGTGCCGGGGGAAAGCTTTATTTACTACAATCCTGGTTATGAAATGTAAATGTAAAAGAAATTTTTTTGTTTATTTTCAATAAACTGTTGTACACATGAGAATAACCAGTAAAGGTCAATCAGGTTACATTACAGTAGTTTTTTTTTCAAAATAGTAAATGGTGGTACTGAAGAAGTAAGATCGAGTCGAAATCGCGCACGAAGGGTTCTGGAGCATTATCTATAAGAACGGCAAAAAATCACGTTTGTTGCCACGCTGCCACTCACTTTTGCAACATGAAATTGTGTCGTTACTCTCCCTTCATTCATCCATTCAACATACCCGAAGCATACCTTTCTTAATTTTAGTTTTAACGCTTTTTAATCCTATTATTAAACGTCACGCCTAACTTACTCCTTAAGGATCGCATCTTAACGGCATTAACTCTACTAACAAGCTTTTCCTGCGAAACCCAGCTACCCAGCAGAAGCTATAACTTCCCTACATTAAAGCGAGGACTAGTACAGCATTGTGTATTGCCAGACAAGCCTTCATAGACACATTCTGACTCCTCACTACTGTATCTATAACCCTATTCATTTTCTTTCCCGCATTCACGTGTCATTTACACCTGATAAAATGAAGTAAAATTTATACAGAAGAGCAATTTCCTACCTGACAACGGAATTTAATCTCCTTATCTGTTTTCCAATTCTAATGCGGTTCAAATTAACATTACTCAAGAAAGGAAAGTAAATAACGTAAAGTTACGAAATGGATATATATATATATATATATATATATATATATATATATATATAAATGTTTCTTACAATATATTTGTATCGTCAATAGTCTATGAAATTATTTTAATGGGACACAATGACCTTAGGTTATAAAGCTTCGGGGAAAACCAAGCCTCTGTCGTAAAATATATGATAATTGCCAGTTATTTATACGGAGACTGGTGAAAAAATAATTTCTGCTAAATTATTAGTCATAGCTATTTGAATGTATTATATACTATACTGTGTGTATATACATATACATTTGTATATGTCATAAGTATTATCTAAGAAGAAGGTTAATCATTTTATTACCACTTTATTTCAATGATGCAAAACGTAAGGCACAGCTTCCAATTTTTTCGCATTATAAAATATTTAAAGTTGAAAACTTGAAAAGTAAGGAAAGGCGTTAATGAAAGTTTTGTTAGTTTACTGACGTCGGGAAGACTATTCCCAACAAAAAGATGTTAGTTTGATCAAACCTCCTAAGTCCTTACTTAGAACATTATCCACCCACTCGTATTATCATGTGCAGTGATTTCAGGCCATGTTACACTTTATAGTAATAAATATACTTTTATTATGTTTAGTAAAGTACTTTTGGATACACAATGTTACTAATTACGAAAAAAATATCATGCCGAGAAGAATTGCACCAAAGTTTCATCACAATCGGGGATGACTACAAACATAATTTGTATTGTAACGTATTTATAGGAAGAATAAAATTTTATTTATTTCTTACAACTGAGTCTAGTATCTGAATTAAATTAAATGTCTTATTAATTGTAAAATATTTTTTAAAAATTTAACATAAAGTTAAGATAGCATTTAATTAGTCTTTTATATATGAACGTAATTTATCCACCTAAGTTACAGAACTAAGTTATGTAATAGTACTCCTGAGATTTGGTAGTTGCTAACTAACTTTGTTCCAAATTTTGCAAGTGATTTACGTATTTTAATTTGATTTTCAATATAGAAGTACAAAATTCGATTTAAGTATATTGATTTTTTGTGGCTTCAAATATACATACTTAACAAATAAATAAATAGCGCCCGTAACCCAGAGGGGTAGGCAGAGATCATGGATTTACATTTAGCGTGATCCTGGCATACCTCTCACGGTTCTTCTACATCCATACATCAACGCATACAAGTTCGTCGCTCATGGGTACTACTTTTATCCCTCTTCTTTAGTATGTAACTAATCTGATCAATATAAGTTTACCTAGGACATCCCCTATCAACGCTGCCACCTACTTTTGCAACAGGAATTTGTTTCGTTACTCTCCCTTCATTCATCCTTTCAACATGTCCGAACCACTGAAGCATACCTTTTTCAATTCTAGTCACAACGTCCACTTTTGTGCCACACTTTTCCCTTATAATGCTATTTTTAGTCCTCTCATTCAATGCTAAACCAATCTGAATAGTCCCCGTTAATCCTAACACAAGTAGTCGAATCTTTATAAAGAGACTTTAATGCTTGTATAAGATCACTGTTCAATCCAAACTCATCTAAAATTTAAGTTGAGCACAGAGCATCTATTTTAACTTTATCATAGGCCTTGTCTAAAGATACGAAGGCGCTGAAATTTTTCGGGTTTACAGTCAGTAGCTTTTCTGTGATCATACGTAAAGAAAATATCTGATCCACGCATCCCGATCCTTTCCTAAAACCTGCTTGCACATCCCACAATGTTTTTTCTGTTTACCTGAGTACCGTAGCATAAAGTATTTCCAGGATACTGAGAAGGCTAATTCCTTGGTAGTTTCTAGAATCATTCAGTGAACCTTTTCCTTTATATAAAGGAATGATGACGTATGATCGATCTGTTGTGTACAATATCATTCATAACCATGTTATATATTATTATTCACAGCATAAACTATCCTTCACAGCAAAATACAAACTGATATATATTATTGTTCTACTGCAGTCGTAAATTAAACCTAAAATATAATTTTCGAATTTCGCCTCAACTAACTCGTTAACGAAAGATCCACTAACTATTAGGCTCTACGCTTTTATTTAAAGGATTTGGCTTATAAATACTCAACAGATTTTTATTCAAACTGCTATGAATTGTGGCTGCACAAATTTGCACAGAGATTTTTTATGCATGTATATACATGCATAAAAAAATCTTTGCTTGACCGGGGAAAGTTGAGCTGAATTATAAACACATTCCAAGTATATAACTGAATATATTATACTAAAAATAATCGGTTAATTTTGTTCATCGTTACACATTTACTTTTACCTCTGTATATAAATGCTTAAGAACTTAATAAAGATTTTTATGTCTCGTGTTAATTTCAAAAATATGTTAATTTTACTTTCGCTCAACGTATTAAAACTTTTTGATATAATCTAAGCAACATTTGTGGGAATTAATATTTTGCTATGCGCGTTGAAATATCCATGATTTCGAAAAAAAAACACGTTAGCATTCTACACAGCCAGCATTTTAAGAACATTTATGACTGTTTTGCATGTAACCAATAAAATATAATATAGGTATTTGATGTTCAATTTGCAGGCAAAAAAACTTAGACTACATACTTACGCTTTATTAATGTAGATAATAATTACCCGTTAGCGTTGCGTTGATCTCACAAATACTTCTTATATATATGTGATATGCGAATGAGGTCCAGAGGCCTAGGTTTAGATTTACTCTGACAGCTCACACACGTAATTAAATAGTAGGGAAATAGCACGTAATTTTGACATTTAAAGAAATATCCGCTAAGATTATTTTCTTTTTCAGTCTGATACTATAAAAACCGTATTTATAAATAAACAAATAATAATACAATATTTTTATGTTCAAGTCCCAGTATAGGTTGTTCCACATCAACCTGCAATTTTAGTTAGCAAAGGTCACATCTTACCTTTTATAATAAAATTCGTAAATTCCAAAATATTTTCTTAATTTTTTTTTCTCACATTACCATCTAATATTAGATATCCATATTACACATTACGAATTCATTTCACTTTATCTTTTTTTTAAGAGTAAGCAAAAAAAAGAGGGGGCAAACGAGCGACGGGAACACCGAGGTGATCGACGTCAAACGTCAACGTCGCCCATGGGGTGTCCATGAGAGGAACTGCATATGCGTTGCCGGTCTTTTAGAAAGGGATAAGCTCGCTTCTTAAAGGACCCTTAGTTAAAGCGATCCTGTCGCGCCAAATGGATATCCATGACACACCTCTAGCTTTTTCTGCATTCATACATCTACGAATGAATGCTTGGCGGTTATGGGTGCTCCTTATCCACCGTTTCACCGTTTTTTAGTAAGTCACTAATCTGATCGATATAATTTTTACTTGGGCGTTCCCCATCAATACTGCCACTCACTTTTGAAACATAAATTTGTTTCGTTATTCTCTCTTCATTCATCCTATCAGTCAAAGTTACGCCTAACATACTTCTTAAGGATCGTATCTCAACAGCATTAACTTTACTAGCATTCTTTTCCTGCCAAACCCAGCTCTCACTTCCATATATTAAAGTGGGGACTAGTACAGCATTGTGTATTGCCAGACGAGCCTTCTTAAACACATTCTGACCTTCCTTCCTTCCTCACTACTGTACCTATAGCCACATTCATATTATTTCCAACATTCACTCGTCGTTCAAAATCTTTAACATGCCTACCGTCTCTACTAAATATACACCCTAAATACACGAATTCTTCCACTTGTTCCATTTCTTTGCATTTTTGTAATATACTGTCTTACTTTGTTATTTTCTAAACACCACTACTTTCGTCTTATCAACATTCATCTTCAAACATCTACCATCTAACGAATCATTCACTACATTTAGCATAAGTTGTAAGTCCTCCGCCGACGACGCAAGCCAACCAAACCCTAAGTCGTACTGGTGTAGAAATATCGCCGAGGTGGAGGTCTCAAGAGCTGGCAATTGATGGTCGTTTCCATTACTTTCGAGAACAAGGTGGAGATGGCATGACGGATCCGAGCTAGCTACCTTTCTTTGGGATTCGGTGGATTACGGCAGTCTCCCATGGTTTTGGGACAATGACAAGCCATGAAAAATGGTAGGTTTTTAGATATATACAGGAACTTTTTTAGTATTATATAAAGTGTGTGTAAACAATAGCAATGATTTTGTTCTATTTTGTTTATTTGTTCAGTCGGTTTCCGCTTATCACGCTGACGTCGGACAAACATCGTCGCTCGCTTGTTTGCCGGCTCTTTGCGGCGGACATTTCCGTGCGCTAAGCTGAAATTCTACAAAGCTTCCGCTAACGGAACAAAAGGAACTATTGTTGTGTAACTTTCAATGGCAATTATAACAATTATTTAAAAGTCCTTTTATTCTTTGGTGGAACATTTATATGTAAGTTTATTATATGTACTTCTGTTTTATAAGTTAAAATTATTAGTCCTATTTAGGTTTAGGTTTAAGGTTATGTTGGTAGCATATGGTCTGTTAATACCGAATGTATATGTATCTTCAGAACAACGTAATTTAAGCTTAATTTGATACTTCCACTTTTTGATTATACCTCGTTAGTATTCAATTTCATAAAATATGTAAATGCTTTTCAAATAGAAATTGGCTGGTAACAGGAACGGATGAAACGGAACTATTGATATTGTATTATCTCCTTTGTCTTTTTTTTTTTGTGACTGAAAGGTCACTGTTTGCCTTGAGGAGGCATTTACAGCTACACCGGGCACGAAGCGGCAGGGCGCAGAGGGCGCCTAGCCTAAGCCTCTTTTAAGAGTAACTAAGCTCGAGGGCTCCCTCCGTAGAGGGAACCTCGGCTCGGGCCGTTACTTTAATATTATTACCGGATTGGGAGGCCACCGAGCTCTTAGGTCGCTTCGGTGGACGCTCCATGGAGTGACTCGGCTCAAGGCCCCCCGAGAGGGGACCTCGGCTTGGGCTGTCACTCATTACGCGTTTAGCATTCCGATTCGAGGGTGCCCGAGAGGGCCGAGCCTCGGCTCGATCGGTAGCCATTATCTGATTACAAGTATTATTACAACTAACATTACTACCACTTCGGAAAGCGTTAGCGCTGGGAGAAGAAGTGGCGGAAGAAACTCCAGCAACGCTTCTATCATGAGTAGGGGAGAAGAATCTGCCGGCTATGTGGCCGTATCGAGAAGGTAAAAGCCGTCCTCGCCGGCGAAGACGGTGTGTGATTTGTTTGCGATGTTGTTTCATCCTAGCCTGAGCGATGGTTATTGCATCGTCTCGATAGTCGAGGACGTGCCTAGGTCGTCTATAATCGCGACGGAACGTACCGAGCGCGATTGGTTTGTAGGTGGCGGCACCTACGACTAACGGGTTGGGGTGACCGGCGGCGGAGTCGAAATAGCGACGCGACGCCAACTTCAGGTGTTGAGCTATGGTGGGCAGCTCTAAATCCACGTGTAAATCGATGTTGCGCATGAACCACGGCGAGCCAGTGACCCTGCGCAAGAATCTGTTTTGGATCAGCTGAAGTCGGTGAATAAGTTTAGGGGATATGTGCGCGAAAACCGGACTAGCATACGTCATAACGGGACGTACTACAGCTTTATAGAGTGTCACCTTATTCCGGAGGGACATTTTGCTCTTTTTGTTGATTAGTGGGAATAGGCGGCCTAGTACGAAAGCCGCCCGGTTCCTGACCCGGGTAACGTGAACGGCGAAGTTAAGTTTACGGTCAAGGATGACACCTAGGTATTTTACCTTATCTTCCCAAGGAATTGGGCTGTCCATGAGCTTAATGGATGGGAGACGCGGAAGGTGAGCTTCCTTATGTCGCGAAAAGAAAAGGGCCGCGCTTTTTGCTGGATTAATTTCGATCCTCCATTTCCGGAACCACGCACCGAGAGTGGTGGCTGCGGTCTGGAGGCGTCGACATATAGCGTCAGGCTGAAGGCCCGACGTGAAAATGCAGGTGTCATCGGCATATAGGGCTAGCTCTACACCGCGTACGCGCGGTATATCATTGGTGTAGAGGGTAAAGAGGACTGGGCCTAGCACTGACCCTTGAGGCACCCCGGCTCGAACGGGGTGCGCTTGAGAGCACACTCCCTCGACGCGGTAGCGGAACGTTCGATTACTAAGGAAGTCTCGTATTATGCATACGAGACGATCTGGCAAACCGTACTCATACAGCTTGTATATGAGCCCGTTGTGCCAGACTTTATCGAACGCCTTCGCCACGTCGAGGAAAAGTGCTCCGGTGCTAGAGCCGCGTTGTCGTTTGGTAAGGATGTGCTCCGTGATGCGGTGCACTTGATGGGTACATGAGTGTTTGGCACGAAAGCCGAATTGTTCGGGAATTGGTAGTCCTTTAGCGTTCATAAAGGTACGTAGGCGGGCTAATATTAAACGCTCATAGATCTTCCCAAACGTTTTGAGAAGACTTATGGGTCTGTATGACGTAGGGTTTGTGGCCGGCTTTGAGGGTTTGAAGAACCCTATGACCTCAGCGTCCTTCCACTCGTTGGGAAAGACGCCTTTGGTCATTGCCGCGTTATAAATGACAACTAGGAGCTGGATAGTAGCAGCAGGAAACAGTTTGGTCACCCTATTGGTGATACCATCTGAGCCCGGGGCTTTGCGTGGACGCAAGTTCTTAATTATTTCCTTAACTTCGTCGATTGTTACCGGGGGAACGGAGTCGCGAAGCGCTTCATGTTTTCTCCGATCGACCTCGCTGTCCACCATTCGGAGGTGGGCAGGGTCGACCGGTAGGGTACTGGGAGAACATTGGGCCTCGAGGCTGTCAGCCAGACATTCGGCTTTTTCTTCGTCCAGCATGGCTGGCGTCATGTCTGGGCGTAAGAGCGGCGGCATCGTGGTATACGTGTCGCCTTTAAGTGATTTGGGAAGCCGCCAGAATGCTAAATGGGATGGTTTTAAATTATTAAGTGTTGTATCCCACCTTTCGTTCCTGAGGGCGACTATGCGTGCTTTCGATTCACGCTGTAGTTTACGTAGCCGCTTTCGGTGCAATTCGGTGGGATACATATCATAAGCTCGGGTGGCCGCGTTCTTACGTCTCAGCAAGTCCCTGGCGTCCGAGGGCAGCTCCCAGCGATGGTTATCCATCACTGGGATCTGCCTCGAGCAGTCCTCGATGGTGGTTTGGACATGACTTGTGAGAGTTCCGATTGCGACGCCCATATCTTGTTCGTTAACTATTTGATCGGGGATAGAATCTAATTGCGGCGAGTTAATGTTTTGGAGCTTGGCACTGAGCTTGTGCCAGTCCACGATAGTTTTCGTTAAAGGCGAGGCTGGTGCAGAAGGCCCTAGCCGTAATATAATAGGTCGGTGATCCGAGTGAAGCTCGTGAATCACTTTTATTTCGCGTAGGGCGAGATTGATATTTTTAACGATTGCAATATCAAGCACATCCGG
Source organism: Papilio elwesi (assembly GCA_029849275.1). Taxonomy (NCBI): domain Eukaryota; kingdom Metazoa; phylum Arthropoda; class Insecta; order Lepidoptera; family Papilionidae; genus Papilio; species Papilio elwesi. The sequence continues at coordinate 8,966,740 of CM056692.1, read as the reverse complement.
TGTGTGATCCACTATGTGGGGGTAGTGAGTAGGCTCTATGGGCGCTACGATTTCGAAGTCTAATAAGTCCGACATTGAGTCGAGCGCTAGACCTCGATTGTTAGTCTTGGTTGAATTCCATCGGATGTGGTCCTTTGTCTTCTTCGCATACACTTTATTAACTGTTTGTTTGTTTTTAAATAATAATGGTATTTAACAGAAGCTTTTATTTACACGTTTTTTTTATGGAAGAACAGTTTCAAACGAGCAAGCGCATCACCTAATGTCAAGTGGCCGGCTCGACCGGTGAAATAACGCGACCTACGAATAAGACAGGCGTGAAGTATTAGGGCCGTTGCACAAGACTTTTTTGTGCGCGCTGACGACAAACGCTATTATAACGCCTATAGAAGGCGTGACCTATGTACTTGATCTTTGCACCGCCACAAATCAAATAAAGTGCAGATGACGCGCTCATCAAAAACGCTTCTCGTCAGCGCGTACAAAAACGTCTTAAACTTTTTGCATGTCTATCCCCTCCTCTATCCATTTAAGGGTAAGCCTATGCGACTCATTTCTTACTGCGAATGCTTGTGGGTAGCGGTCTCATGATGTCAGATGACCCGCTTGGTCGTTTGTCTCCTGGTTCCATAAAAAAGTAGCTTCGTAAATGTGACTGGATCAGCCGAGGAACCGTTTTTTTCTATCCACCAGAACCACGTTTTTTCTATCTTACAAAAGCAAAAGTTTGGATGAATGTTTGTTACTCTTTCACACCGAAACGGCTGAACGGATCCGAATGAAATTTGATACACAGATAGATTATAATCTAGAATAGCACATACTTTCTATTCCGGAAAATGTACGGTTTCCGTGTGATATATTTGATTTTGTTTTCCACAAATGTATATATAGTGGTAGATAGTTCGACACCTGTCGTAGCGAAATTTAATTTAAAATAAAAACGATATTAGAAGTTTTGGAGCAACTCACCCATGTTAACATTCAACTAAAAATTTATAATGAATAATAATTTCAAAAATCACCGACTTAAAGTAGATGTACTCTTTACTGGATTCTACTAACGTATTTAGTTTGTTCTGGCTAAGAAGTAAGAAGTTCTCAAGTTCTTCCACTATACGGCACTTTCAACGAGCATCTTACTTCAACTGATAAAATATTGTGTCTATTTGTAATGTCAAAATAAACTTTCTATACTAAACCGTATAACGATTTATGGAATTGACAAGGAAAATGTGATGTATGGGTTGACACGAACGTTAAAGTAGCACCTATGATCGATAAATCAAGAAGGGAAAGGCTAGCACTGTATGGGCATGTTATGAGGCGGAAACAATTGGGCAACAAGTTTAGTTCTCAGTATGGAGGGGTATGTCGGTAGGCGCAGGCATAAGGAGTGATGGAGGGATTGCGTGAATGGTGACATTAATCATGAAGAAGAAAAAAGGAGTGAAAATTGGAATTACAAACGATAGACCGACTTGAGAACGAATACCGGTTGTACCGATGGCATGTAAAGTGGGAACAGGGCGGGTATAGGGACAAAATCAGTTTTTAACATTGTTGTTTGTCTCTTCTGGCTAAAAACAAATTTACTGGCTTCAACGCAGACGAAGTCGCGGAAACAGCTAGCTTAAGCAAAGTAATAAGATACAATTTAGTGATCCGAATACTTCGTATGTTTATCTTTCATCGGGCGGGCTTGTTTGTGTTTTCATTGGTCGTCATTTCATATTAATGTGAGACAACAAACTCGAAGTCACAGCGACATAGAATTTTAGTAAACAAACAAACATCATTTGCCATACATGGCGGCTATTACTTTTTTTATAATTTCATCGTAAATGTTTTAATTTTATGGAAATCGTGAGATAATATACAGTGAATTGTGTAATATAGACAGCTAATTTAATAAGGTTGTTGTTGTAAGAAAAAAATGTTCAGAAATATCCTAGGCTTTTCGAATTTTAACGTAACAACATTTTTCAAAGAAAATTCCATCTTGCTGGGTAACAAGGTATGTATGTATCGATATACAAACTCGCAACTCTTTATGACCACGAAAACATATTCATATACATACATAAGGATATAATTGATCCTACACAAAGCCTAAATTAACTTAATCTTATCGATAACACCTAATACAAGCCCAGTATGTAATACTAATAGCAAAGGTTAATGTGTAGTTCAAATTTATTTTCGCATTAATACAAGAAATAAGAAAGAAATGTATCGGAATACAATTTTAAAATCTTCCAAAGGTTATTGAATGGGCGGATTGAGTCATCCCCGTCTCTTATTCGGAAAATATAATTCAAGGTATAATAATATTCAAGTTCGTCGCTTTAGGGTATCCTGGAGCTGGGATAGTAAGGCGTGCGAGTAACGACCTCAGTCGGGACTCCCTGTAGGCAATTGCGCAAAGTTACTATTCAGTTGTTGGTACTAGGAAATTTGAATCTCATATCTATAGGTACTGAGTTTTATTTCAATAAATGGCAGCTTGGTAAAAGGGAAGACTCGTGCGTCATGTGACTCGCCATTTATAACCGAATTCCAAACCGCATCTTTTAATATTAAATTAATTTCAAGGCTCAACGAGCAGGAATTCCACAGTGGTGGCATTTCTGAATGATGATGAATTAGATAGAGTTTTCTCATATTGATAGAGTTCGACCAAAAGAGATTGAGATTACTAAAGAAATATTTTTAACAACTATCTCTAGATGTGAAAATCTTCTTTATAAAGACTTTATAATTTGATTACCACTAAATTTGGTTTTATAATTATAACATATCATCACAGCATAATAGTATTTCCTTCAGTTATATCTAGCAGTTATTTAATTTCGCTAAATTGTAAACTCCAAAAGCAATTTAATTATATTTGCCAGATGTCGGAAGAGATTTAAAGCTTGCAAATTATGAGGGATCTGACAAAGCGGCTTGCCTTCACGATATATTAATAATGAATGCTTGTCGAGAGTATTTAAATAGGTTTCGATTCGAATCAAGTTTAAGTAGCAACTAATAATAAAAATACTAAGATTAAATGAATGTGACATTATCGTGCAGTATCGAATATATCGTGAATAAAATTACTGAATCAAAAAGACGAATTAAACTTATCTCGCTTAATAAAAGTTATTAAATTCAAAAGGTTCTTTAACGTTTCAGAATAAAAGCTTGGCGAGCTTCGCAATGCAGAAAGAAGTTACATTTCACGTTCACTTTATACGTACATAAGTCATATTAACAAAGTTTTATTTCAAGTACAATGAATTACAAAAGTAACACTTCACTACTTATTACGCAGGTGCGATTCTTTTCATATTAGAAAAAAAATTGTCTTGGTTTTAATAATTATTTTTTATTTTAATATGTTTTCATCGTTAAGTCAAGGCCGTAAATGAATAGAGTGGACGGTATAAGTAGTAGTAGCAGTACAAAGACTTCTATTTTGTACGACCCTGACACACTTCTCCCACTTCACCTATATCTAAGCATACCGAAATGTACACAAGCGTCAAGTATACATTACACACGAGGTAACCAATGCTGGTGTACGTTACATTTAGTGAAACTGTTTTACATGTGTTTCTTTATTTTAGCAATGATTTTTAACTATACATATTTCTACATATGTATTTCATTAGTAATCTATTAAGAAAACCAACAAATGTTTCAGATTGCTTGGTCTATAAATTAAAAAAGCAGAATTTCATCAGTAGACGCCAGAATTAGAACATTCTAACAGACAGTAAATCAAAATATTGAATCTGAAAATCTGAATTCAAAATTGTGTCACTCTACGTCTTCAGCCAATAGTCGTGCTGCTGTCCCTACGTGCTACGCTTACGCCAACGTGAGGCTTATGCCTCCTCTAAGATCGGTCCTCTACCATCCATCGTACTCCCCTTGGATGTGGATAACCTTATTCTGATCATTAGTTCATCACACGATGAAGTGTATTTGATAGTAATGTAGGTGTTAAAATATTTAATAACAGGTACAATTTATATTTGCATGCCACTTATAACAGGTGGAAAGGCGCGACAATAGTTCAAAACAAAACAAATAAATAAATAATCAGCAAAAATAAGTTCCTGTGTCTTAAGAATACAATCTAAAATTAAATTTAAAAAAGAAACAAAGTTCTTTGAAACTGCTCAAAATTCAAATAAGTATGTTGCTGACGGATGTTGTGCATGTTCTGCACGCGAACCTCTAAGATGTTTTCTTACCAAATAACGCTTAACGCAGTTTCACTTCAAAATATTCTTAGTAACGAGTAAGCAGTTGTAATATTTTTGGTGTCACTCATGTCTCATAACACATTGGCCTTTTGAGTAACCTTCTCGACCCTGAAACTGTAGTTCAAAAGATTTTTGCGGATAAAGATCTTTACAAAGTTCTCTTTTCAGAATCTTTAGCCTAAGCAAACATTCCGGACATTTACATTTGATACCGCTTAGGGAAGGTATCTTTGCGCGTATACGTTGATATAATACTACTAGATTTAACTCTAATTGCAAACGCTGTATACCTCTGTAAGATGTCTTATTTTCAAATCCTCCGTTGCACCGCGTAGTCGAGGGTTTACTTACAGCGTAGAACTAGGTCGTGGGTTCTAGCATTTTGTCGGTCAACATTATAAAATATGAAAAACCATGGGTTTTAATCCATTTCTGTAATAATCGTTTTGTACTTTAAGAATTCTGCTCTACGCCTCATTTTGATTTGATTTACGTGACATCCGGTCGATGGATAAGTCACGACAAAATATATGTAATTTATGAAATATTAAGTTCATTAAAAATGCTTGATTAAGAAAATTATTTTTAATTAAAGTCTGCATGAAGAAGACTGATTAGAGTAAAATATTTTTCGCTTACTTTTTGTCGCAGCTGCTTAACGATGTTTATTCATACAGAAATATGCGTTTTCTTTATATTTTCGGTGGAGGGAGTTGATTCGCAGGCCTAAAGAAGAAGAAGAAGAAGAAAACCTAAGAAATCCTAGTTTTTTATAACTTCTTATACAATCAAAGAGATAAGGATTAAAATTTTGAAAATGATGTGCGTTTTAAATATAAACTTCCGTTGTCGCGCAGCTCAGATTCAGATTCTGCATTTAAAACAATTTGAGAGCTTTAGATGACTATGCGTTTTTTTTCTCTGAAATACAAAAAATCGTTCCCTTTCAAAACATTTTTCTTATTTACTTTAAAACTAGAGAATTAGTACACTATGAGGTGTGAACTAATGTATAGTTGACGTAGTAAATAGATATTTACGTAACAATGTGTGACAATAAATATAAAATGATCTATTTGAACTGCTATTTCATCGGATAAATTTAAACTTATGTACGAAAAGCTACACTGGTTAGCAAACATTTTTTAAGCATTCTTATAACATAAATATGTCGTTTGTATTATCTAACGATCATATAACGTCCAACATTACTTCAGTTGTATAATGCAGTTCCAGGGAATTTTGTAAATTGAGAGAGATGCGAGTTTCGAGATTAAAAAAAAACTAAAGCTTAAATTAAAAAAGGTAAAAATAAAAATGAACAAGTAAATGGAAACAGTCCTAAGTGCGAAGTGCAGTATGATTTAACTTGAGCGCTTCCGACTCGACGCAGCTACGGAGTTCTCGAAATGTCGGAACTTCTGGCGATATATTGTATCTTACGGGCACCGTTTTTCAACGCTAAATACCGACTGCATTAATAATCAGATAAGCGATTACATTCTTTGATTTAAACTATTTAATGTTACACAAAGAGTTTAAGCTCGAATGTGGAAGTAAGACTGCATATATACAGTCTTCTTACATCCGTTAAGTTCCTGACGTTATAACGTCAGTTACCTACGCGCTGTTTATTGTTTTTGAAGTGAAAACTTCTTTAGGCACGCTTGACTCGGGGAGTAAGACGGTGTATGCGCGACAAGAGCGTTACAAAAAGTGTGATCGGAAGCTGTTTGAGTTTCGATGAACTTTTTTTCATTCATTTTTCTTTTATTAAATTTTGAATTTCGTTTTCAAGATACAAGGGTTTTTTTATTAATTATTATTCAACTATTGTCGAGTCTGTCTTGAGTTTTCACTTCTGTTGGTAGTCCTTATGACTGTGTCTGCTTGCATTTGGTTGGTTGATGAGCTGGAATAGCCTTGCCTTCTATCTACTTTCTGACATCCGTAACTACAGAAGTGTGTGTATTTAAACATTATTAATTAACTGGAAATTCCAGAAAATTAAAACTAGGTAGTCCTGCCATTAAGTGCAATCGATAATATGTTTCGAAATTCCGACCGCCCTGATACAAGCCGAGGACGGAGCCATATGGAGGCAGCTCGTCGATATGTCAGCAAAGGCACTTCAAGATAAGCCCTTCCTGAAGAACACGAAAAAGATTAAAATAAAAGACTTTCTTAATCTTACTGAAGGTACTTCAAAAAAGATCCTAGATGCTAATTACCAGGTATTTTCGAGTTCTCGTTGTAATAATGTATTTTTTATAAAGCGTTGCTGGCTACCATTACCCGGTTACACGAAACGTGAATTAAACAAACTAATTACAGGTTACAGATTTAGACCAATTTCTGAGATTAATTCTATGTAAGAAATCTGTGTGATATTCAGATTTAAAATGTATCGGATGTATAAGTACGATGATACAGGGTAAGTAACTTTCTCTGTACTTTCTTTTAATGTAGTTAACCTATGACTAAAAGCATAGCACGTTCTCAGAATACAGCTTTTTTTTATATAGTACTAGGTGGCAAACGAGCAAGCAGTTCAATGTCAAGTGAATGCTACTCATAGACATCTGCAACTAACTAATGAGTTGCAGATGCGTTGCCCACCTTTAATGGTCAGAGGACAAACAGAAAATGGTTATTTCCAAATTCTATACATCCCCTCCACTGTCCTGTTCCTTTTTTTTTACGGCCGTTGCGTAGTAAAGAAATGAGTTAGAGGTTGAAAACGCTAAGATCCCTCTACAATTCTAATTGCAAACATAGCGCTGATTAGAACTGATAAAAGATATTGTAATTCCTCCAAATAATTAATAAAATAATGTCGTTATAGTAAGTATGTACTCGTACCTCGATAATGTTCCATTATTTTAAAAATAGACTGTCTAACTTATTGTTTAATATTTGCCTTATAAATCAGATAATTTTAACTATTTTTTGAGAAATTCTCGAACTATAACTACCAATCAGGTATGTCCTTATTCGCTACTTGATAACCAACAAGCTCGCAGTAATGACTTTTCGCTATGCACGTTAAAATAAGTTTAGGCTTTTTATTAACAAAAATTCCAATTTTATTTTGGCTTGGATTATAGCGTCGATTTAGTCCTCTTTCGTTTTTGGACGTTACAAATTCAATGCAGAGCAATATTAGGATTGCTTAAATGGTTCTCAAGTAAAAGCACACAGACTCCGCTGTCTCGGCCACCTGGAAATAATGTATGAAGGAACGCGAAACGTGCACAATAGGAGCAGACGAGTGGCCGACGTCGCCCAGTCGGCCGTCCTAGGTATTGCTGGAAAGACGAAGTTAAGATGTCGCGTGATCGAAGAGAGGAGACTCTTGTTGCCGGAGGCCATGGCCCGCATTGGCTCACCGCGCCTAACTAACTAGTGGTTAAATATTTCTCAACAACAATGAAAAATAATATACAATATTTATTTTTATCTGTGGAAATTTTATTAACTTAATACTATAAGTTTCAGATTACAGTCGTGAAGGCTTATAATTATTTTATTTAATTAAAGTTATACGAAAATATCTACACAATGAATTGAAAAAAGATAAAACTAAATAAGTAGGTATTTTCTGATGAAAAATATTATTCACCAAATTTTTCAACAGAAAATAATTCTATGTACGGCGAGGAGTATTTGCTTATGCAAGTCACGATTCCGGTCGATTCTGTTTGTCGTTATGCCAATACGGCCACAACATCTCTCTCGCAGCCACCGAACCGACAAACCGAACTTTATACCTTTTACATGATCAATGAACTTAAACTCGTGAAACTTAACATCAGTGGATAATAAAACAAATATATTTTTCGTTGATATTTAAAACATCTCTTACTTGCCAATATTTAATACTTACTTTGCAAAGAAACTTGAAACTTGAAAGTCGTTGCTTCTAATTCTCTGTACTTGGAAACGGGCATGAATAATGTTACACTTTGCTAATTTCAACCATTTTTGAAATTGCAATATAACTTATATTTCGAGGTTTAGACGCAATAATCTACCACTTATTAAAAGACATACGATTGTGAGAAATGTTCATTACTTTATACGTAAATGCAAATATATTTTGTGTGTGGTGGAGGAAAGAACAAAAGACGTAAGAAGATTATTTTTACTGTAATATGGTTGTGTAAATAGAAGAAATAAATCAGGAACTGAGTAACTGGAAACTGTATTTGATATCCTCTAAATCTGACCCCACAAATAAATAAGCAGTTATGAAATTACAAGAAATTTAAGAGAATCCAAATTAATTATTGTTTATGCAACAAAATCCGTTTCAACATTACTAGAATAGTGCAGAGCTGTTTACATGTGCGGGACCGCTTTCGGTTGTTTGCCTCGCTTTGTTTGCAACATTTCTGTGTCATTAATCAAAAACTTTCTGGTACAGCGGCGAAACATTGGCAATATTACTGACGGAAACAAAAGCACCGAACACACGCTTTGCAGTGAGCATTCTGTAAATTAATGTAATGTCGAACCATGAAGCTGACCAAGTCTATTGAATACAGTGTGATGAAGAAACGTATCAATTACAACAATTTTTTTATTAATTAATTGGGATTATCTCTTTAGTTAAGAAAGATCTAGAAATATTTTACTGTCTGTAAAATCGGAAAAACATCTTTTCCGCTTTGTTAAGCGTTATGAACGCTAGAATAAAGCCTACTTATCCAACCTATATTATAAATGTGAATGTAAGTTTGTTTGTAACGCTTTCACGCGAAAACTACTGAACTGGTCATCATGAAATTTTGTACACATATTCTTGGAGGTACTGGAAGTTATATAGTAAGGATACTTTTTATGAAGAAAGAAAAATAGTGTATAAAAAGCGAAGTATGTATGTTCCCTATAGACTCCGAAACGCCAGGACCGATTTCGATGAAATTTACAGACATTATCTAGATTGGCACATTCCTGTGTTCGGTAGCGATCGGATCAATATAATTAGTGGTACCCGGGCGAATCCGGGGCGGATTACTCGTAAATAATAAAACTATTAACGTATACTAAAAATTATGCTGAATAACTGGAATGAATTATTTGACAAATATGTCGTGTTGAAATTAGTGCTCTGACTATATGAGTACCGAGTGTTGTATCGATGATGTCGTCGCCGTAATACAATTTAAGAAAAATATTTTTAGAATGTAATTGTATTCGAATGAAAGAGAAAGTTTTCGATGTTCATTTAACAGTACAACGTTAAAGTTAGACGGCGAACGGCCAAAGATAACAAGAGCAGGCAAAACTCATTTAAGTTGAAGATCTGATTTTGGCTATATATTAATTCATAACATCTAAATTTTTCAATTTATTTGAGGTCAAAAGCCATAATTTCGTTTTCGTTACACTCTTCTTCTGAAACTTTGTTTGTGATAAGGGTCTATTCGACGATTATAATTCATGGTAATTTTTTTCTACAAGAGATTCTACGCGTCGAGAATTAAGCCAATGCAATAACAATAAAATGTAAATTCAATTTACTTTGAACGATATTTTTGCGTTTTATACTATGCTTTGCCAGTAAAGTTGATTACAAATGGTTTAATAGAAATCTTTAATGCCACTTATATGCGTAATCTTGCTTCCTAACCTATTTTTGTCCAAAATAAGTTTTAAAATATGGCATCTCGGTAAAACTGACGACGGTACTAACAATACGTCCACGGTCGATCCATATGGACACCCTGACGAACGCTCCTTAATTTCCGGATCATAGTGATAAACCACGTCTGTGCCCCATTTCGGTGACTAGTCTGGAGACGTGTGTACGTAGGCATTGTGCAAATTAGCTGTCGATGAATCATTATTTAAATGCTACCTAAAGACTATGTAAATTTATATTACATACTCCATTACAAAAAGAAAATAATGAGTTCAATCAAATAACGACCTTTAATAATTATGGTTCATTCAAGGAAGACAGGGTAAGAAGTTTGAAATAAAATGTATTTCCACCGGCGCATCGCATTGGAGATCTACACGACAGTTTTGCAGCACGAACAGCGCAAGTACAAATATAATATATTTATACTGGCGCGGTGTGACAAAAAGGGATTTTAGGGATATGCTTTCTGGTGCCGTATACCCATTCCATTCGCCCTCGTTTACTCTTCCACAACACAACACTGCATGATTTTATAAACACTGCACTTTCCGCAACATTGCAGGATTTTATAAATAATAACAGATTTATTACTGACTAGCTATTCCCGCGACCTTGTCCGCGTTAAAACAAAAAAATGTTTTAATCGCGGGAAATTAATAAAATTTTTATTTAGTTGCTACAACCATGTGCAATATGATCTACAGCGACGCATCATTTTATTCACAGTTCCGTGGGTTATTTATTCGATTCTGTTGACCGTTAGTTATTTTGTGCAAATTAAAGTAGTCTTAGTTTTTCCTTATAATATTTACCAGTAAAAGTTCTATCAATATCCAGAGAGAGATTAGCCAGAACATACAGACAAACAACAATTTTTTAAATTGGTTTTTGTCCTTATACCTGCCCTGTTCCCACTTCATATGCGGTCGGTACAACCGGTTCTCGTCTCCCTATCATTATCCATATCATCCCTAATTTCTATCGTCACTATCATCCCATCTTAATTTCTATCGTCACTCCCTTCTTAATCATGTCACATTTCACGCAGTCCGCCTTTCTATTCTTAGGCCTGCTCCTACCGACATACCCCTCCATACTCAGGACGAATACTCTACTTGTTGTCCCATTGTTTTCTCGTAACATGCCTATATCCATCCATCCATATATATCGCTTCTTAATTTGTCTACCATAGGTCCTACTTTTACGCTTCCCTTAATACACCGTTTCGTCCGTTAAGTTCCTTAAATGGTCAGTTGCGTTTAGTATAGAAATTTTATTTTGACACTAGTTATCCATCCCGGCTTCGCCCGGGTAGCTGTTTCGGAATCTATGACTATACGAAACATACATACGCACATCGCCTTTTATATACGTTGATATGCACCTGTAGAAATCCAAAAATATGTATTCAACAACAAAAGTGTACATTTTTCCTGGATAAAAGTAGCCTATGAGGTTTTTTTGTGACAAAGGTCACTGTTTGCCCAGAGGAGGAATTTACAGCTACACCGGGCTCAAGGCGGCAAGGCGCACAGGGCGCCTGGCCTAAGCCTCTTTCAGAGGAACTTACATAGCTCGAGGGCTCCGTAGAGGGGTCCTCGGCTCGGGCCGTTACTTTATTATTATTACCGTATTGGGAGGCCGCCGAGCTTTTAGGTCGCTTCGGCTGGTTGGTCTACTGGTTGGTCGACAGATTGGTTGACTGGTTGGTCGACTGGTTGATCGATTTGTTGGTCGACTGGTTGATCTAATGGTTGGTCGACTGGGTGTCACCTAGTTCCGGAGGAATATTTTGCTCTTTTTGTTGATTAATGTGAATAGGCGGCCTAGTACGAAGGCCGCCCGGTTCCTGACCCGGATAACGTGAGCGGCGAAGTTAAGCTTACAGTCAAGAATGACACCTAGGTATTTTACCCTATCTTCCCAGGAAATTGGTCTGGCCATGAGTTTAATGGATGGGAGACGCGGGAGGTGCGCTTCCTTATGTTACGAAAAGAAAAGGGCCGCGCTTTTCGTGGTTTCAATTCACGCTGTAGTTTACGTAGCCGCGATTCGGTGGGATACAAGTAGTAAGTTCCTAGCGTCCGGATCTCCTCCTCCTTCCGAGTGGTCTTATCGCCGACACAGTGTTGTTATTTTACAATAAAACAAATAAACGAATTGATATTGAATATCGATTAAGATATTAAATGTCAATATAATTTATTTTTATAAAAATTAATTAACAGTAAATCGTAGTCTTAAATTATAATGATAATACGAGTATAGTGCCACCAACTTATCTTTGCAGTGGCAAAAGTAGGAATTACGATCGCCAAGTTGAAATGTCATTCGACTGACCACAATTATTGCAAACGTAGTTTTCAGTAAATCCTAAAATATTTTTTTCCTTTTCTTTTACTTACATCTACTAACTAGGTCTACCACTACGATTGAAACCCTTAACCGCCTTGTTAAAAGGCTATCGCTATAAATAGATACATAGCACTACACACACACATATGGTGACATTTAACTCCATCTTGAATAGCTCGAGCGTTGGGCGTTAGGGTAACGAGAATGACACATAGCGAAATACATAAGAACATTACAAAATATAATCTTGGATCGATAGTACAGTAAGTAGAGAAGCACAAACACGTAGCGCGTGTCCACGATGCAACCCGATTGCCGTCACCCTTCGTAATGTAATGACCGCTACCAGCTTGGGGTTGTGTCAGAGTGAGTGAGATAGAATCCCTATGTCACACAGCAGTGTTTTTCCCTATGAATGTGGTGTTATCATTTATGATAATTACAAACTAAACAATATAAATAAAAATGTGTAGACTTATCCGCATATTCGAATTAATTAGCCATACAGAAACGACCATGGTGCCACCCATAAGTTCACAGATAACTTGGTGACACTGTATATATATACGATAGCTTCATAGATTAACAAACAATGCTTACAGCGGCCATAGATTGAACAATGCTTACAGCTGTACAAAAAGAAAAATATGAAATTCATATTCGACATACCACTTCTACTACATGTACTCAAAGACTATGTTCGTAAGACGACACCGCACAGAAGAGACTGTGCTAACTAGAGCGCAAACGGCGAGTAGCAAACGCCACTTTAGTAACCACAGAGTTACTCCTAACGCGACTTCATATTTACGTGTTCGAATAATAGTGCATATTTTTTTATCAAAGTGAAAATAACGAGAAAATAAGTCGATACAGTTTAACGTCTTAATTCAAGACGTTTAAGGTAATATTGAATGTTGTTATAACTATATTGTTTAAATACACTGGCTGGTTGTAGTGTATATTGCTAATGAAATAAATAAATATGCTCCCATGCTAGTAGCCCAGTGGGGTAGGCAGAGATTACGGATTATTCGATTAGGGATTCCATTAATTATTCTCTTTCTTTCTAAGCGTAGAAATAAAAGATACCAGTCATCTTTGTCTTCAAGAAAAAAACAAATTTCTAAAATCCAAAAAACGTTATTTGACTATTTTCAACGTCATAGTGGGTTCAAAAAATTCATTTTAAAAATAGAATGTAAATTTTAAAATACAAAGGGATATTCAAGTAGAGAATAGTTCACAGAGCACTTTGCATTCTTTTGCATTTTTAAGAGTTTCTGCCGAGAGAATGTACGCATTAGCCTTACGGAGATAAGGCACGATCACTTCAGAATAAGCCGCATTCCTAAAGCCTTTTTTCTTTCAGGATACCACGCCGCCACAACCACGTATTTAAAATTTTTTGTGAGACGTTTTGAAGTGAAAACCTCTATAATCATAACAATATTTGCAAAGGTTATCCTCGACAAGCTATGTTAATAGTATATTTTTGATAGATCGGCTAGGCTAGAGATAGGCGGTCTACATCGTTATAAGCGGTAAAGTTTGCATATTAATTTCTATGAAATTTTGTTGTTAATATGAGCTTCTTATATCGACATCTCTTAATGACAGCCTATTTTCTATTATGGCTGTGAGCATGATATTGAATATGGACAAATTTAGGCTATGTTGGTTCAAAATAAAAATGTGAAAAGCATTGATAACCGGTTGTTCTGATTACAGTTGCGACAGAAAACTATTTATAAGACGTTTAAATGAAACAGTTGTCTAGCACGCATAGATTAAAAGACATGCAATTATCACTGCTAACTTCCAGGCTACTGGTGAAAATTACTTAAAGCCAGGTTCTCATCGTGTTTCCCTTTACTTCGCTTCTGACTTACTATTCATTAAGAGAACATAATCTTTATTTTTAAGAAAATTAGATCCGAATGTCTTATCATCGAGAAAGTGGATATTTGTCACTCACATTTCAAACAAAAAATATTATTCTCAAAAAAAAGTAGTTACAAGTAAATAAGAATCTCTATTGAATTAATTCACAAAAGTCTCGGTGTGTCCGAACGTCGACAGCGCGATGTTCAATTTACAGAACAATATAAAAGTTGGATGGCGGATGGCCAAAGATAACAAGAAGTGGCAAAACTCGTTTAAGTTTTAGATCTCAGGTCTGACGTTGATCCCGAGTGGTAAGTAGTCTCGGCTACACAATTTACGAACCAATTTATGTACTTCATGTTTAAATTACAGTTTCAAAGCAATTTTTTTTATGGTACTATCAACTAATTTTGTAAATAATGTACGAACATTCTATTCAACCATTCCAACTAAACATAAGATTGTGCTAGAAGGTTGCTAGTTCACGTTCAGGGGGGTAGTCAAATCGCGGATTCTAACTCTTTTTTTGTGGGTGGGATGCGCCTAATGCAGCGTGCATTTATGCCCCTATTCGGGGCAACAGTGGGGTCTGTGGGGCTCTCCCACCAAGGTGGGCTTACCCACTAAAAACCACACGCGTTCCCTCATGACCATTGTGTGGGCACCACGGGAACATAAATAGCACGTGACACCGCGACGCCCACTGGCCGCCCCGGGATGGGGCCCCTCTCTGCGCCCTTAAAAGGGCGCCGCGCCCCGAGATGGTCTGGGGCGCTCCTAGGAGACGGCACCGTACAAAGCTGGTTTAGGAGTCCCCACCCTCCCCCGCTGGCATCGCCTTGAATTTTTTATAGAGGTTCTTCACTCCTCGTGGCCTCCGTCTTGAAAAAGACAGAGGCCCGCGGTCCGAGCGTCGCCGCCGGGATTACGCGAAATGCAGCTGCAAGGGGAAGGCTGCCCTGGACTGGCCTTGGGTTCCTCTTAGCTTCACCGTGAACCCGGTTACTAAGCCCCACCACCACGACAAGGCGGGAACCCGGTCGGGGGTGGGATTCTAACCCTACGTTTCGCAGTCCGTACCGCAATCTGCAACTACCCACATCGCTATTGTCGCTTGTAGTCAAACTTAACCTTTTGTATTGTATATTATAGCTTATTAAATTATTAATTCGTTTTTCTTTATTGATGTATTTCGTTCAAAGAGACATCTTACAACGTGACAAATTTTCTAACGATTAAGCTCAGAGTGCGTAGGAAATTACAAATAATGTAAATATAATAATCGTTCTTAAAAAAATAGCTAAAAGAAGGAAAGAAATATATAACATTTGAATAACATCGTATCTATCCTGCCTGGGTTACAAATTGGAGCATTCCTTTTTGCCCCAGGCCGGGGTGTGCGTGTACGTCAGAGACGATGTCTGCTCTCGTCGCCTCAGCCTTCTTGAAGGTAGGGACCTATCTACTTTGTGGCTGCGCGTAGATAGCGAAGACCATCCGCGAGTCTACGCGTGCCTCTATAGGTCCCATAGCGGTAATGCCGAAATAGACCGACTCATGGAGCAAGTCCAAACGGCTACAGATTCCGTTCTGGAACAGATTACATCTGCCGAGGTCGTGGTACTTGGCGATTTCAATGCCCACCATGCCGATTGGCTTGGCTCACGTGCCACCGATCACGCGGGGAGATCTGTCCATGACTTTGCCTTGTCCTATGATCTGACGCAACTGGTTACATCGCCCACGCGAATTCCAGATGTGGAAGATCATACACCTTCCCTGTTGGACCTTCTGCTGACCTCACATCCGGACAGCTACTTGGTTTCCGTCGACGCCCCCTTGGGCTCGTCGGACCACTGCGTGATCCGGACAAAAGTGCCTATCTCGCGTCGCCCACGGTTCAAACCGAATGGCCACCGCCGAGTGTGGCACTACAGGTCGGCAGACTGGGATGAGATGCGGTCCTTTTTTGCATCCTACCCATGGGAGCAAGTTTGCTTCAAGCTGGACGATCCCGATGCCGTAGCCGATTCTATCGCCAATGTGGTGATTCAGGGGATGGAACTATTTATTCCATCCTCTGTCGTGCCCATCGGAGGCAGTTCTCGGCCCTGGTTTGGTCAATCCTGCAAATTAGCAGCGCGCTACAAGCAGGATTGTTACCGAGCTTGGGCTGAGGCGTCAGAGGCTAGGGATGTAAATACCAGCCTGCTCAAAAAGAAGTACAACTCTGCCTCCAGGTCCTTCAAAAGAATTATTGCTAAGGCAAAGTCGGAACACGTGGCCAGCATTGGTGAGAGACTGGTACGCCTTCCTTCGGGAACTCGTGCGTTCTGGTCTCACGCCAAGGCTGTCCAGGGGAATTTTTGTAAGCCGTCTTTACCATCTTTGCGCAGAGGAGATGACACGTTAGCCCACACCGTAAATGAGAAGGCCGATCTTCTAGGCTCTTTTTTTGCGGCCAACTCGACTCTGGAGGATAATGGTAGTTCACCGTCGAATATCCAGTGCGATGACCCCTTCATGTCCGTGATCCAGTTTCGCCAGAGATCAGTGCGTAAAGTGCTGCAATCTCTGGACGTTCACAAGTCGAGTGGACCTGACGGTATTCCTCCCATCGTGCTTAGGACATGCGCTCCTGAGTTGGCACCGGTTTTAACGCGCTTGTTCCGGTTCTCCTACTCCTTAGGCATTGTTCCGAAGTCATGCAAGACTGCCACAATCCACCCGAGCCCAAAGAAAGGTGATAGCTCGGATCCGTCCAACTACAGACTGATTGCCATTACCACCTTGTTCTCGAAAGTCATGGAAACGATCATCAATTGCCAGCTCATGAGGTATCTTGAGGAGCACCAGCTGATTAGCGATCGTCAGTACGGCTTCCGTCAGCGTCGCTCAGCTGGTGACCTTTTTGCGTACCTCACGCATCGATGATCGGTGGCAATCGAGGGCAAGGGGGAGGCCCTGGCGGTTAGTTTGGACGTGGCCAAGGCCTCTGATCGGGTGTGGCACAAAGCACTTCTTTCGAAGTTGCCTTCCTACGGGCTGCCCGAGAAACTATGCGCCTTGATTTCCCGCTTTTTGGAGGGTCGGAGCATCAAGGTCGTTGTCGACGGTGCATGCTCTGACCCGAAACCAATTAGATTAGTCCCACAGGGCTGTGTACTGTCGCCCACCCTGTTTCTTCTGCATATCAATGACATGCTACAAATTAGCAACATCCATTGTTATGCAGATGATAGCACGTGTGATGCACTGTACATGGCCCGCGCTAACGTTTCTCGGGCTACTGCCACTGAGAACCGGACCAAACTTGTGTCAGAAATGGAGATCCTATTAGGTGAAGTCTCGGATTGGGGTCAACAAAATCTTGTTGATTTCAATCCCAAAAAAACACAAGTCTGCGCCATTACCGCTAAAAAAGAACCCTTTGTCGCGAATGTATGTTTTGAGGGCACTCCTCTGGTTGCCACAGCCAGCATCGGTATTCTCGGCGTTGACATATCGAGTGACGTTCAGTTTCGTGGTCACTTGGAAGACAAGGCCAAATTGGCCTCTAAAAAGCTGGGTGTACTCAGTAGAGCGAAGCAGTATTTCCTGCCGGGCCACCGCCTTCAGCTATACAAGGCGCAAGTTCGGTCCCACATGGAATACTGCTCGCATCTCTGGGCGGGAGCACCCCAATTCCAGCTTCTTCCATTTGACCGCATACAACGGAGAGCGACTCGAATCATCAACGACCGAGCTCTTACCGATCGGCTTGATACTCTGGCCTTGCGGAGGGACGTCAGCTTCCTCTGCATTTTTTACCGTATGTACCACGGGGAGTGTTCCGAAGAACTGTTTGGAACGATTCCTGCCGCTGAGTTTCTTCATCGTACGACACGACAGACCGCCAGGTACCATCCACACCATCTGGATGGCTGGCATTCCTCAACAGTGCGGTTCTTTCGACATTTCCTGCCACGCACAGCCGCGTTGTGGAATGGTCTGTCCTCGGCGGTATTTCTAAACCAGTACGACTTGGGGTCCTTCAAGAAGCGAGCCTATCTTTTTCTAAAAGGCCGGCAACGCATCTGCAGTTCCTCTGGTGTTGCGGGTGTCCATGGGCGTCGTTGATCACCTAGGTGTTCCCGCCGCTCGTTTGCCCCTTCTCTTATAAAAAAAACACGTTTATTCTGCTTGTATAGCATATATTAATACATAAATTTTAATAGGGTATAAGAGTTTTGCTAGAAACATATGAAGTAAATAAAATTAAATCGTTTACTCGGCACTGGCACAGTTTACTTCGCGCTCCGTTGCGCAGTCAAATCTTTAATCATAAAGCCGCTTCAAAATTCACGAGCTTTAATGCAGGGTTCGCTCATGTTCGAATGTCGGAGTAATTGTATTACTTGAAGGTTCAAAGTTGATTTACGTATACACTTTGTTCATTTCGGTTACAAAGTATTAAATTCGTTTTTCGTTCTTAAATTCTTAGATAGTTAACATGAAATAAATATAAAAGTCTTTATATTAACTTCAAGCTTACGGCTTCAATCATTGTTTTTGATCTGCACCATCGCTCAGCTCAAAGCCGGTGAATACGGTGAATACTATCTTAAGGTAACATATATACGGTATAATATCGGCTTCATCCATTCGTATATGCGCTGTGGGACAATTTAACAGAACAGACGTACGGATAATAAAATAATAGATACTAGTATTTATATTAAAGTAACATGTAATATATTTTCGTTCAAAGTCCATTATTAAATTGAACAATGACTGGCTCCTGGAACTTCTTCAAGTGAGTTTCATCTATTGGACAATATATTTTTTGAGATTGAGTGATCAATACTTGTCTGTACACTTTGACGTTCTTTATCGTCCATAAGAATATTTATATTGAATCAGCAGTGGATTAGTGATTCTGTTGCTCAAGCAGACTTACAACCTATGAAATAAGAAGTTAGGACACTGCAAAAATACGAAATAATTATTATTATTATGTAAGTTGATATTGTTCGTGGCGCATCGTCAATTATGAAAATACAGTTGTCAGCCGATCAATTGACGAAATAACGAAGGGCAATTGTGTATGAATTGGTATTATGTATGAAACAACATTACAAATGTACACCAGAAATATTTGTCCACCATTTGCACGAACCTAGGCATATCCAGGACTTAACCCTTGGTCAGTGGATCAAGAAGCGATCAACCCACTAGTTGGCAGGCGTAGATTTAAATCCATTTACACCTTTATGGAACAGATTTACACAGATCAAATGGCGCAGTATTTGCAATGTCATGCATATGTATCCCCAAATCTGTTGTGTAAATTTGCATAGCTTGCAATTCAAACTGCGTATGAGGGTATTTTGCCAAATGTCGGCGTGGGAATGTATCATTGTATTACGAAAATATTGGAGGAAAAAATACTATACAAGAAGGCCTCGCTCTTATGAAATGAAAACTTTAGCCGCGTTAGACGATATTCGGTATGGGGGAAATCTTATAGATTGGGAAGGTCCACACACGCCACATGCGTTCACGCTCCACCATTCTTATTTTTTGTTGAATACAAGAAATAAGTAAATAGTAAATAAGTAAATAGTAAATAAGTAAATAAATAGTTTTTGAAGAAAGAAGAAATTTTGGATTTTATTGCTAAGATGCAAGGGTTAATCTTTGTTTATTATTTATTTTTAGTTTTCGTTTCTGTTCACAGTTCTAAGACTGCCTGTGTTTTTTAATTTGTTAAAGCTGACGGACACCGAGGGCTATCTACCTTACACCGATATTAGCGAGATACACTTATACCAAAGGATGAGTCTATTGCCATACAGAAAGATTTAAAACCATTACCAGGTCAGCGACATATAACTGTATAGGTAGGAGGTATAATCTAAGAGATTGGCCTCTTAGATTCGGGCTCTTATGAGAGAAACGGACACCAAGTCCATTTGAAAGTAAAGCGCTGCCCGCTGTAACGAAAATACGAGGAGCGTGTGGGTACTACAAATATTCAAAACTGTCAATTAATCGAATAGATACGATGTGTTCGGTAAAGTCTCACGTTGTAAACGAATATCAACGTGAAATTGCAGCTTAGCGTTACATTGTTTTACGTACTCATGCACATTGACAAGAAGAAGAAGGGCACAGCGGCATGATTGTATACGGCTTACATAAAAACGTGTGTGTGTACGCATGTAAAAAGTTGTATTGCTCAGCGTAATAAAACAAAACAAAATATACCGAATGCCAGTACTCCTTGTTCGTGAAAAATTACATTAAATTCAATTGGCAACGGCTTAATTAAATAACTTGGAATTATAGGTGAATTTCAAAAAGTTATTGTCACCGGTTGCCATGGACACGCCATGCCACAAGTTGGTGTCCCTTTTGAGTGTCGCGCATCGTAAAAATTCACTCTCATCCGGGAGTGAGAAAGTGAAATTTTACGATGCGCGTCAATCTCACCATTCAACATCATCTTCCCAAACGAGCCAAAAGAAGTATAACTTCTAAAAGTTTATGGCCTGAATTAATGCGACGAGACAAAATTTGCAATTAAAGTATGGCTGTACAAACAAAAACTGACTCAGAGAGTTGTGAACTGAACGAGCGGGGACTCATCCCAATCGAGCTTAATTTTGTGGTCCCTGCGTGGTGGTTATGGCAAGAGGTTAACAGTCTGCGTATACACCTTACTTTATAAGTGATAGAAACACGCTACGGAAGCTGCTGCTTGAAAAACAGCAGCTGACAGAAGTGACGCATCATATATGTATCCGGAAATTCTATCTTATCAACCGTATCATCCGCATCCTCGTATATATCCGATCGCTAAAATACTTACAATTCTAAGATTTAAGCTACCAAACGGCTATTATGCATTGGCAAGCTGTAGCAACTAGACAGTATTAAATCACGAGTTTGTACGTCAAATCAGTCCGCATCGCCTGCTAAGACGTAAACCAACACCAGTGATACAAGAGTGAATTTTTGAAGTGCAAACTTCTTTAGCCGCGGTAGACGATACTTGCTAGGGGTAAATCTTATAGATTCAGAAGAACTTTTTTCATTTATTTATCTTGTATCCAATTTTGAATTTTGTTGTTAAGAGACGTTAGGGCTTATTTTTGTTGATTATTTAATTTAAATTTATGTTAATTCGTTTCCTTGTATTTAATTATCAATTTAATTGTTAAGGCACAACGATTTATTTTTACTGCTTATTAATTTATCTTTAATTTTATTTTATTGTTGCGCCTTCCCATCCGTTTTGAGTTTTCACTTCTGTTGGCAATCCTTATGACTGTGTTTTTTTTATAAATGTCCCCAATAACAACACTAATGTAAACATAATTATGCATGTTTGTTATCGTTGTTCAATAATTTTTTGTGAGAGGTCTACTATTAGTGAAGACCGGTTTATTATTTATTATTAATACTGATTATGTAATATTTGCTGTTGGTCTTCCCAAAAATAAATAATTTTGCTAGACGTCGACTTTTGAGAAGTACTTTACGTAGCGTTATTAAGTCGCCTTTTATATAATTGCAAATTGGACATAATTTCGAGTATTATTAAAAAAGAACCTAGTTCTTTGTATGGAAGAAAGTAATTCTTCTCTAGCTTTAACATTTTCACTAGTATTATTTGTAGCTCGTAGCAGTATTGTTCTAATGTCATTAACTTCAATTCGCCTGATCATAATTGTTTACCTTAAAATTTCTCTAATATTCATTTTTATAATACATATTATTTACTAAATTATAATATGAAATAGTTTATAATATAGTAATAGCGCTTACACTTAATTTTTTTGTAAAATATCGTATTAGTTCAAAGTCAAATAATAACTACCATCTTGTGGTTATAACAATACATACTGTTGGACGAAGAGCTGTTATCCTAGAGTACATACTTAACGAAGCTCTGAGGCTTACTCTACATTATGTCGGAGCTAATCCAACTATCTCTTTCAACACAAGGGTAGGCAACATGAGAAAACTTGACAAGGCCCATACAGCAACTCATAAAATGTACACTGATAAAATTCGTTGCTTAATATAAGGTGAACGACTCATTGTTAGCCTCCTGTACTAAAAAAGGATGCAATCAGAAACAACAAGCGGTACTCGTTAAATAACTATACTATAAAATGACATTTTCTTTTTCTCGCGATACATTTTTAAATTGATGACAATAACTAATTGTAAGAATTTATTTAAACAAAGCAAACGTCGTTTTGATAATAATCATTCATATTAACATATGAATCCTATGAGGTTTATTTCATTCTTAAGTTGTATTATTTATGTCGCGGGTAAAAGCCTCAGCGTCGCAGAATATAATACTGACAATATTTCCACTCAATAATATCTATCCGCTGCGATAACTTAATACACATTCATCCCGTATTTTATCATACAAAGTGTATCAAAATGTAAAGTTAAAATAGATGTTGTTTCATATATTCAGATGAACAAGTGGATTTGACAAAAATATAGACATTTTTTCATAGTGGTACAAGAAATATTGGAAAGCCATCGTCATCGTACAATTAACCTTGAAATATTTGTAAATATGTATATCTATAGAATCATTTACATAACGCTGTATGGATTTTCAAATATTTTATATAGATGGCCCTCGATTTAACGATATAATGTTTTTATCACATTTCTAATTTAGTTGCAGGTATTTTCAGAATCAAAATACCCTATCGGACGAATCAAACGGCCTCCGTAGAGGCATATTCAATGTACTATTTACAATGTACTAAAGAGTTGCTTGGAAATGTTTTTCTGCACACATCGACTGAAATGATACATCTACCAGAATCGGAATCGAGCTCTATAGTCAGTACCTGATCGCGTACAACTAGATTGATTGGAACAAATTTATCAGTGACGTATCTTAAATAAAAATAATTGTTGTACTACTCACAGTCGTCTGCCTCAATTCGGCCCATATCGATCGGTGATTCAACTTTGTGAACACACGTGTCCGCTTATGTCCGCACTTTGGCTAAATTTTATGACCGGTAATTTCCATGCACTGTCACTAATGTTTTATACTGATATAAAATTACATTATTAACACTAATGACAAAAAAACTACTACTTTTTCTTCATTTTTCAGAAAAAAATATTTGATACCTTTACATAGTAAATAAGTCCGACATTTGCAATTTTATTACTAAACGTCAAAAACAATAACGCGCTGATGACAGTCGTTACATTTTAAAGTCGTATAATCGATATTTTAAAAATAAATTTCGATTCTGACATAGACAATGACAAGTTTGACAATTCGGTCAGAGAGATTTTTCTAAAACAATGAAATCACAAATAACAGATTTAAAATTATAATCGTATATATTTTCTAGTTAAAGTCTTAGTCAATGTCTTCAATTATTTTGAATTTATTTATTTCCTAAGATGTATTTTTAATATTGTTAGTTTGTAATATTATACAAACGTTTTAGAAAATTAGTTACCAGTGATCAGGATGCTTCTAAAGGCAGAGTGCGTGTGTGTTTTATCAAATGGCTCATTTGTCGATAATGACTGGACGATGCTACTAAGAAAATGTGGTGTAAATTATGTTGAATTTCTACCGCATGCTGCCTTCTCACCCTGAACTCGATTGTTTCCAAATCAACACAGATGTATTACGACCCAGAAAATATACTGGTGGAATTCCATGAAGACGAGGACGAGGGCGCTAGTTCTACTGAAATGGAAAGTAGCACGGAATTATTATCACAGAAGAGATAAATGCCGATCGGCCATTGACCGATGCGCCCGACCGATAGCAGGCCTCGCGACATTTGACTATCTCTGCAACGGATTTATCTTTAATCACACTGAAAAAAGAAGACTTAAGTACAAACAATTATTCGCAAGGAGGTTTGGCGTCAGGCAGGTGGCCGGCCGTAAAAACTGTAGCCAAAACTTATACAGTATGGACTAGAATCATACTGTGCCGACCCCACATGAGTGGGAAAAGGGCAAGGAGATGATGATGTGTTAATGTGATTAAAATTCTTGACCAAATGTTTTTTGTTTATGGATAGAATCAATCAGATTTTCACATTATCTGTAATAAAATCTCCTTCTGGAAGTTTCCATCATAAGCGTTCTCGTTACAAAAGGCTTTCAAATGATCGTTTGTGAAAGCCCTTTAAAAGATATTATAAATCGTTTTATTAAACGGTTCGGTTTTTAAGTTTCGTGTCTTTGTAAAGTTTTATGGTCTGAAAATGATAAATATTTAATTGTTGTCTTTTGTTCAGTCCACCGGTAGATATGTGAATAAGTATATCACATAAGGAAACACCATTGCTTTGGCTGATTTCCATCCACTAAAACCAGATTTTTATAGAATCGAAAAGATCCATTCATGACCCTCGAGGATGTATACACGTTTAGCATCGCCGGCTCTCGTGCTATAACAACACGCTAGTTTCTTGCGGCTAAAGACGGCAAATAATGACGCGGCTTATCTGATATTTAATGAGAACTACTACCTATTACAATTCTTCAACAATTAGAAGAGCTGCTTAATGTAGGAAATAAAAGTTGAGTGGAAAAGGTAAATTAGAGGAAAGGGCAGGATATAGGCAGGGGTAGCGACAGCTTACTCGTCAGGGGAATGGTTTTTACTCTCTAATTTACGACGAAATTACGTGAAGTCATGGTACTTCCCATTCAATCAAAATTCCTCATTGATATGATAGATATTTCAATTTATTCGCCATTTCAGATGTAAAATATAAATAAGTTTGTTCCTGACTACTGTCCTCTATTAGGTCAGTCGGTTTGTTCTCTACTGCAGTGATAACGCCGTGTGGCCGTGACTCGAGCAGACACTTTGAATGGAAAAGTCGTAATCGGACGGACAAGATTAACGTCCATCGCAGCCGACGACAAGACATCTGAGGGATGTACAAAGCCCGAATAAACTCGTCGGTTGGTGAACTTTTGTTAAAGTAAACTGACCATATCTCTCTTTTTAATTCCAATATCATAGCTTTTGGCATAATAGTATACATTACTCTATTTTTTAAATAATATACAAGCTGCGCCTCGCGGTTTCACTCTGTGCAATTAAATTGAACTGACGATTGTCCAGCTTAAGCCAAACTCTACTTGATAAGATTGATCATATAGATCTTAGGTCAAATATATTGGTTAATAATGATGTCTTTAAACAAACTTTCATTTAGATGATACATTTAAAAAATCTTTTCTTAGTACTTGCCGACGTAATCAGAAATCTCTGTACAAAGTTTCAAGTCTCTGGGCCTAGTGGTTTGGCCAGCTCACTGATAACTAGCCAGCTGACTTGTATAGCGAGCGTAATCGTACTGAAAGGAAATTTATTAGCAGATGTTTGTCACAATAATGGTCACTTATTGACAGTCTAGGTGGAAATCGAAATCTCAGTTTGCTTGAAGTGCTATTTACACGTACATAGTTTAATTACTTAAGTTCCAATATAACACGATTGTCAGAGAAGTATTAAACTGCAGGATTCGTGGAGCTTCATTTAAATATATCAGATGCTAGACTAGAGGTCTCAAAATTAAAATCTCGCCGAGCACAAAGAGCGTTTAGTGGAGATTAGCGTGATCCGAAAGCTACTTTAGGGACAGATTTTATCATTACTCAGTTGCATGTTTGGAAGCACACGTTCCAGTAATTTCTTTGTGCATTTATATATAAAGAATAGTTTTTTAAGCCCCAGGTATTTGAGCAAAATTATTTTTTAGCTTAGCTGCTACGAATAATCCTTTATCTACAAAGAAATCACATAAATCTGGGTGTTGTAGTTGTTAAGGATTTATCTTATGTTTTGTGTATGACACTTCTAAACACAAAACTATTAGTACAAGTAACTATAGGTTGGCTGAAGATTAAGACTTCGATCGATTCTATCATCAAGGCGTTAAATGTTGAATGCCTGAACATTCGTATACAGACCATACACACATGTTATAATACTTATAATTTAAAAAACGAATACGAACTGTCATGAAATCTCAAAGGGAAGGTGCGAAAATAGTTCAAAAATATTACCAAAAAAATGAATCTTAACAATAAATCAAAAAAAGACGCATGTTGCAAGTTAAGTATGTTGTTCACTCGAAGCTATAAGATATTCTCCTACCAAATATAGTTTTACGCCGCTTAAGAAGTTACAGGTACAAAAATAATTTAATTTAAAATAACCACAAATACTCTAGATTCAAAGTTCTCTAAGTTTTGCCTGCACATATTTGATAAGATTCAAAGAGACCCAAACCTCGAACATAATTGAAACAAGGAATGTTAGTAAATTGCTGCAATTGGAGCGAAGCGATTCACGCAAACCCAGATTATAGATCCTTTATTTTAACCTCGCCGGATTCTTTTAGCATTTGCGTAAGAATATAAAAAAAAATTCTCCGAGATTTTAAAGCACCTTATCTGTTGTTAATCTTGTGTTTATGATTATAAAATAAATATTTTGCGGTGCGATAGCTTGTGAAATTTTATTTTTAAGGTCTTCATTTCTAGTTCATTAATAACAAATCCATTTCGTGTATGAATCGGCACCTTGTTACTAAAATCCTTTAAAGTATACCATACGTTGTTTGTTTGCCCTAGTAATAACGGCCGGCCGTTTATTTTCCATAACATAATAAAACAAGCAAGTCGACGTCTATTGACGTCTACGGAAATGATCACATACCGTATCCATTATAACATTACAAACATGGCATGTGTTATTACAACTGATTGTGCATATAATCTGACAGCTTGATTGTTGTATGATTAAATAACAACTTAAGTTAATCATAGTACTAGACTTAGCGTACTATGCAATGAATATGTTAAATTTCTTTATTCACATTATTTAATTTAAGTTTGATTTAGTGCCCTTAAAGATTTAGTGCGGCGATAGGCTAACCATTTCACATTTGGGGTTTAATAAGTTCGGCGAATGTTTGGTGGATAGCGATTAACCAGTTTAATCTACCTACTCTATAAGGGTAGCTTATAATTATACTAGGATATAATAAACTCCACTGAACTCAATGATTTTGACAATTTGATGTGTTTTGTCAAACGCAACAATCCTATTAAATATCACGTCTTACCTAACGAACCAAACCTACTATTTTATGCTAACTTAAGCTTTAACGTGCGAAAGCAAGCGAAATATCAGTTGACTTCGACAGTTTATAAACTATTGGGAAATATATAAACAAAATGCCGGCAGTAGTTTACAAGATGGTGGTGACATCGATACTAATATTATAAAGCGTAAAAGTTTGTTTGTTTGAACGCGCTAATCTTAGGAACTACTCATCGGCTTTTAGAAATGCTTTAAGTTTTGTATTAACAAGCTGAGCTGTTACGACATTTGCTAGCTATTAATATCACGCTATGAAACTTAGAAGCTGAGTAAAATGGAAAAAACTGCATGCAGAAAAGGGATAGAAAAAACCTCAATTTTTTATTCTCAAGATAGGCAACACATCGAAAACGATAAGAAGCAGTCGAGTGATGTGATTGGATGCGATGCTATGCACATGTTGCCAATAATAAATTAATTTATTTAACATAAAAAAAAATAAGCGCGAATATTTAAATTGAATTAATCTCCATAATTTTCGACTTTCGGCAATAAATCCTTTAGCGGTTAAAAAAATAGTAGTCATTTTTGCGTGTCCTAATCAGTTAAATTAAAATTAATAAACCAATTTAGTAGATAACACTGGCGACGCGGTTTTAATGACATATACTTCTAAATAGGACACACAGACATAGGAAAAACAGTGGTAATATCAAAGAATCATAGTTCAAAAGCGTTATAAGGTAATTAATTATACTATGTTCAGTGTTACGACGACGCTACATTCTAGATTTGATCATATTTGAACGTGTTTATTTACTTTACGATTAACTTGTCTTCAAACGCCCGCTTGGCTGGATATTATAATTATTTAATAAGTTTATTGTAATATCACCAATTTTTGAAAGCTGAATTGTTGAGAGAGGTTTTAATGAGTAAAAGATCTGCTATACTATATTTGGGAATGGGAGTGAATGTATTCACGTTAATTTTATTTCAGTTGGCAGTTGACTAGAACATATGAAGCATCCACTATATATTAACAGAAAAGGCTGACAAATATTATTAAATAGATGTGTCGTATTAAAACCTATGAAATTTTTATTAATGCGACAATCTAAAAATTCCAATTCAAAATAAAAACACAAGTAAACATGCAAACTCAGAGCAATAACTTAATATATGGATTATTTAATTTGTGTGATTAATATTTAAAAAAATCTTCAATAGAATAAATTGAACGTTCCAGCAATCAGTTCTTCAGTTTGGATTTAAAGATTTCTTAATTCAGTAATACGAAGGTTTCTGGAATATTAGTTGCATTGCCCCAGAATACTATACCGTATGATAGCAATGGATAGACGTAGCCAAAATACGCATTTTGTTTAACACTTTTTTATGTTATATTTATATAAAATGACGATATATCAAATTTGACGAACGAGCAAGCGAATCACCTGATGTTAAGTGAACGCTACTCATAGACATCCGCAACAGCGGGTGAAAACGCGGGGCACAGCAAGTTATTACTTATAAGACATGAAAACTTCTTGATTTGATTTCATTCGATTTAAATTGATCGTTCTTTCGATTTCATATTATTTTTGTTAACTTAATAGACACACTTATTGCGTTGTTTCATTATAAAATAACTCAATATTTTAATTGTTAAAGAAATTAATTAATTTATATCTTTTTTCGATATAGTAAATGAAGAAAAGCAAAAATCAAGAACATAAAAGTGTAAGTAATTATTAATAAAATAAATAGAAGCAGAAAAGAGCAATATTATTCAGTCTGTATTTCGAAACCAACAACTCGTCTGAGCAATAACATTAAATTGTGTAACAAAACACTAAACTGTTACTGAAATCTAGAACCGGGATGCCAGTTGTTCGGCACTTGTAAACCCTTAGCGTCACGCGCAGGACGCCGCTTGTAGCTTTACTTTGTACCAAATATTATTAACAGCGAGATAAAAACGATTTGGCAAGCGTCAGGCTTGTAGTTTAATTAAATTGATGGCATACCCGAACATGTAAATGAATCATCATCTCCTATAAAATAAATTAAACAATATCTATTTGAATATAGCAGATGATATTTCCTTTTTATTAGTCAAAGGCGATCCGCTGCTCGACTGAATCGGAAGGATCGGTCCCTTATTGGATATTAATGGTAATAATTTTAAAGAGTTAATAAAATCTTACAAACAGCGCCTTTGCTCCAAGACTTCCATGGATCGTATGTTCATTTATAGAAATCGATTGCGTTTCATATAAGTAATGCGGATGGCCACTGTTGATTTCATAAGGACGTTGTGCGCTGAAATTATAGAATGATAATCGTCAAAACAGTGCACGCGGAAATTGAAATTAAGGCACAATGATCGATACTGGTTTGGGTACAATGCTTTGAATTCATCATTAGAATGGCATCAATATTTCGAAATATACAAATAATTCTAAGTTAACTTTTTGGTATGAAAATAGCACAAGTGACCAACAACCAAAAATGGCAATGAGCTGACAACAAAACTCATAGAGCTATTTGCCGTTGGAAAATAAAGTTTCTCGAGTGGCAACCTCGTGTCTTTCGAGTGCAGCAAAGAGAGCGAGGTCTTATATTTTAGTCTTTGTCACTTTATATTTCTGTTTTGTGTAGATTTAAAAGGTTTTTAGCTTCAGGTTTCCGCCTCCTTCTAGTGTAAAATTAAGTTTATTTCTTATTTCAGTTTACAGCTAATTTTTCGATCGACCTACTGCTCTTGGAAATGAAGTAGCGTAAGCTAAGCGTAAACCCATGCGTAGGCAGTTATTTCGGATTTTTATTTGCTACGGTCCTGTCGCACCTCTCTGGCTTCAACATTCATACACGCGTTATTGCTTTTCGGTAATACCTAGTCTCAATATCGCCTTTCTTAAATGTTTGACCAAGTTCGTACCTATAATTCGACTGTATATTAAATTTACCTAGTCAGTATTTAAGTAGTATCGCATCTAGTTACAAGAAAAGTATGAAATGGATTATTTTCTTTAATAACAATGAGTACGATTATAACATAGGAAATAAAATGCTCATTGCTTATTGTAATCTTTCTCGCATAAACAAAGGAAACGAACGATTGGCGAAACAATAACATCATAACACAGAATGTCTATTTTTTCTTGACTCTACTATATATATTATATTACTATACTCAAAAGCAGATTGTAGTTGGCATTGAATGATGAGCTTTCTTGACTCAGTTAGATGTGTGTAGTTGTTGATATGTTTTCTCCTCGGAATATTTATTTTACCTTATTAAATAACTGAATATGTAGTTTTCTATCTCATTTTTCATTTAACTTTACATGGATACGCCGACATGACCACTGAAAATTTCTTATGCCAAGTTCTTAAAAATTATAATTGAGCACCAATAGCCTATTGCCTAAGGGTACAGCCGATGATGAGACCATGGGCTCGAATCCGCTATTCATATATCGTACTGAACCATGTCCAAGCGCAAGCTTTTAAGCTCAATAGTGAGTAATATAAAAATTTGAAAAAGTGCTTAAAATGTCCGCAACTCAAAAAAACATAAATATAAAATGTTTAGATCTCTATTAAGCTGCTTTATATAATACTAGCGTTTTGTAATCGTTTTTGTATTTTTTAATTACAGTTGACCTGGCGGCCAACTCTAACACTACGCTCGCTCATTGATCAGATCAAAAAGTGCGATTTCCAGGCTTTCATAGATTGCAGGAAAGCGAGAGGAAAGATATTACACATCAAAAAGATTATAGTTATTACTTTATTAAGTGACTTAGGTGGACTTTTTGCAGGAGCATCAATATTATTAATTATAAGAAAATATCTTAGCGTTATAAATTTCTTTATATGACCCACATATAAACCAACATATGAAACAATCTAGTAATGAACTGGTGTTCATGGCCATGGCTTACCGAGGTCTTTAACGGTAGCTAATGCTAAGCAATCAATTACCATAAAAGTACTATGAATTCAGTATATGTTTAACTTAGATAAAATGAGATATTTAGTTAAGAAATACAGTAGATGTTTGAATGTGCAATGTTACAAGAGTGTTGCAAGAGTGGTGTGTGCAAGTTTTTTTATGCAAAATGGAAATCCGTAATCTCCGTCTAACTCAATAGTCGGCAAATAGTAGTAAGGTGCTGATACAGTTGAAGAAATATCAAGGTCCCAATGATCGAGGTCCGGAAAAAACTTTCGGGGCTTTCAACCGTACGAACATACTATACATATGAATTAATAATATGAGGTAATTATATGAAAATATTATGTAGGTTGGGTAGGTATTCAACAATATTTGGCGGTCCGAGTTTTGGCCTTCTGCGGTCCGGACACGAACCACGGTCCAACCGTCTGGGATGGGAGCATGAGTGCTTGTTCACTTATTTACTTAGTTATTTTATTAAATAAGATTATGAGATCAAAAATGTATTACAAATACAATTAAGGAATGATTATATTTAATAAGCCTATTTCTGTCTCGTTAAAAACCCAGTCGGGCCTCAGGCGGTCACATCTCTTGAAGTTCTAAGTTCATTTACAATTTACGATCGAAGTTCATTTCAACATAAAAGGGTATTCTTGTTCATTATAATTTTGTTTGTCCTGGCGAAACCTAGTAAATTAATACACGTATAAAGAACAAATGTCTAAAATTATTCATCTTAATTTCTTTAGTTTTCCATATGCCTACGTATCTTAAAGTTTTAACCATATTGTTTAGTTTCTTAAAGACACATTGTTGAGACAATTAGTACAGAAAAAAAGTGGTTTCATAAAAAGCTTAAGGTAATTAAATGTACATTGTTCCAGCGTGAGTAGAATTAATGTCGTTATTACGACGGCCCACAGAGTGGCAAATTAAATTAACACCCCAGTATCAAAGCAACGGACGAAATTGTGACTGGCACGCGAAAGAGCGTATTAACCTATTTAACACTAATCCACATTTTAATTACTTTAACCTTGATTTATTATATATACGTTTCCAAAATTATATGTTATATGACTCTGTTTTTTAACAAATTTAAAATGAAGTACGCTGGAATTCGGACTAAATCCTTATGATAAAATGTCCTCTGCTGACAATTTTATTCGGATTTAGCCCGAATTTAAGATTATTCGGATTAGATGCAATAGGACAATATAACGGTTATGTTGTCCTACCTCGTCGTAACGTAGATAATCATATGTTGATATCATGGAATTGGTTCAGCATTGCAGTGATTACTTTCAGCGTAATTGCTTACAATTTACCCTATCCTATCGTCATATACGTCTTTTGATTTTGTGAGAGAAGATAGAAAAAACCAGCCAAGTGCTAGTCGGACTGCCGCACGAAGGTTTCCCACCCACCATTATCTATAAAAACGGAAAAAAGTCTTGTATGTTGTATGGAAGCCCCACATGTTTTTTTTATTCAGTTAATATTATTTGTTACAGTGGCAACAGAAATACATCATTTTGCGTGAAAATTTTAACTGTCTAACTATCACGTTCAGCCTGGTGACAGACGGACAGACAAACAGACAAAGCAACAGTGATAGAGCCCGCAATAACAACGTCTGTTGCACAAACGGACCGGCAAGACCCGTGAAATACCACGACCTTAAGAAATAGGTGTGAAGTAGAAGAACTCTGCGTTTCGTCTGATGAGTGAGGTGCCGGAGGCCTAATTTTTGTCCTCTTCTCCTTTCCACCCTTTCCTCATACGGATAAGATGGGAATGGGAAGAGGATTGAATGGGGGAGCGGGGTTAACGGGAAGAAGAATATCCTTTTTCCTGTCTATCGTCTATGTCTGTCCTCTGTCCATTAAAGGTATTTGCCTGTTGCGGATGCCTATGGATAGCGCTCACTTAACATCGGGTGATCCGATTGCTCGTTTGCCACCTACTTCCATAAAAAAAGACGGACAGCGAAGTCTGAGGTATAGGGTCCCGTTTAACCCTTTGGGTGCGGAACCCTAAAAATGAACGCTATTGGATTTTTTTGGAATTGGAATTAAAACCAATAACTATAACTTAAGTACTCTTACAACTCGAGTATTATTGATTCTATCTCCCTTTTCCTCTTCCTTATCTAATCGTCTTTTATTTGGTACTTGAAGATTAGCAACGCATTTGTAACTTTGGATCGGATTGTTGCTGTTGTTGGATAGCGCCAGTTGCTGTTGTTGGATAGCACTTACCTTAGGTGCTCATTCGCCGCCTTCTACAATAAAAAGTAATAGTTTGTTAATAAAAAACAAAAATATCCAACTGGCTGTGTAATTATTGACATTTTAAGGATTTACTTCCAATATTACGAAAGCATGAAACCATTGTAGGGTTTTATACTTTCGTAACCTTCCTCAAAGATTACGAATCTAATGACAAGTTACTCTTCAAAATCGGTCGATCCGCTTAGGCTACAAAATGTCACAATGGAACGACTACACACACATACCCGGGACAAACACTATCTTGTTATTCGGGGAAAAAGGGGTTTGGGAATTTTTCATAGTGATGCGAATCGATAATGAGTCAAAGACAGATGAATAATAAAATAGAAAGACAAAGAGTGTAAAGACAATACCAGCCGTGACACTCATTTGTCGGTTTCTTCTATTTGTAATCAAACACCCGAGTCGTTTTAGTTTATGGCGCTTATTGTGTAGAAATAAATTTTGGAAAAGGAAAAAAATGTGAAATACATATTTGGAAACGATCGTAAAATCAAACGGCAAGTAGAGGTCAATTGCAGAAACACAACAACTCATTTAAAAATGAACGTCAAATGGGTTAATTAAGTGAAGCCGCAGGGTGTGAAATTGTAGGCGCCTGCGAAAACGAATGGCGGCCGCTGTGAAAAGTGAAAGCTTTGTCACCTGCAACACGCCACGGCTAATTAGCTGCGTATCCAGGGCGTTTGCACGACTTATTTTTCACATTGGATATAGTCTTCAAAATATCTTATTTACAAGAAAATACCAAACTCACTTGCGAAAAACACTGTGAGGATGCTACGAAATACATAAATTTAGATGTATCAAACCATATTTTATATGAAAATGTGTCTTAAAGGAGTATCAAATAAATAAATCGTTCCACATTTGCATTTACCCTATAAAGCTATACTTATATTGAAATCATATTAATTTGCTCACCAAACGAAATACAAACATTAATATGTACTTCACTTTTTACTTCGGTATTCTGTGAGGTTGTTGAAGTGTCGATATCTTCGATTTGCTGATGGTCATAATAGTTAATCGCTGGAGCATCTCACTCTGCTTCTCAATGCGTGAGGCTATTGTAAAGTCATGGAAAGTCATGTAAAACAAGCACATTGTCGCGGGCCCAGTTACTATCGGGAATGCAGTCATTGAAGTGGCAGAAGGGTTACCTTTTACCACTTCAATGACTGTAGTAGATGTAGACGTAAGTCTTCCTCAGACAGGCAACTACAAAAAAAGATCGATAGACGCATTCGAGTAGACTGTACTGTCTGACTGAAAGTCTTTAAGCAGCACTTTCTTCACGTGATGACCTCGGCGGTTCTCTAAAGAACAGAACGGAACGACGAAATTTGAAGGAGGACTAAAGTTTAGACGACATTTTTCTGAATCAAAAGCCTGAAGTCGCAATGGACCGGTCTCATCGAGCTGGTGACGTCAGATGAGGCAGGATAATCTTGGAACGGAGGCTACCGGTGGGGACCTGAAGCATGGGGAGCTCTCCTTCCAGATGGACCGATGATCCCGTGAGAACGGCAGGAAGACGCTTGATGTGGAAAGTGGAGAACCGCTGACTGTAGAAGCATAAGGAGAGGCCTATGTCCAACTTCTGACACAGAATAATAATTATGTGGTTATTAAGTAAAAATTTATCCATAACGCCCGCGACATCTCTTTGTGGCATGTTGCTGTTCACTGGCACCTTAAATTTCCATGAGATGTTGCTACATGACAGAGGACATATCTTAGGATCCCAGAGATAATAACGCATAGCGAAGCTCGATCCATAGCTAGTATTTACTTTAAATAATTGAATAACAGTCCGTAAAGAACAATTTAATATAAATATTTGTAGTTTTTAATGTTGCTTAAAAAGGATCTATTTCCATAATTTAGATAACGATAGAAACATTTAATTGATAACTATTAGTATGGTATTTCCTTTTTGCATAGTGAAAAATGATCCAATGCACTAATTATTATTTATACAATGGGTAATAAATACTAAACAGTGAAGGGGTTGATAGATTATGAACAATATAGATATTTTCAAAAAGCCAAAATGAAGTCAACCGCTCGTTCGGCAAGAAATTAAACTTAAATCGACTTTAGGATCGTTGTTTTATCTGAAACGGAGTTCTGTGAAGTTTTGCTTTGAACTGGCTGTAAGAAACTGTGCAGTATATATTCAGTTTGATATAAAACTTTGCATTAATTAAATCTTAAGATAAAGCGAAACAGAATATTTAATTGTAACTTGTAAACATTAATTAATATATTTTAACCTCTATCATATTATATCTCTAGCTTACGTATACATAAAATCTTTTATATGGAAAGTAACTTGGTTCCGAGAACTAATTCACTATAGTACGAGTAATAAGCCAAATAAAACAAATGATTCTTAATGTTATCCTGAGGGCGCGCGGTGGCTTCCACTAACTAACCGGAAGAAGCAAACAACTATCTGTAGTACTAAGTTGAATTCTAACATTTTGTGGAAAATATTCTTACCCGAAGCTCTTGCAACTTACGTATTATTATTACTACAAGTGTTATGGTAACCCCCTTAATTTTATCGTAAACAATGAAGAAGAAGAAATGAAGAACCAATGAAGTTATTAGTACACGTTAGAATTACTACCAGGAGTTATCTGTTATATTATCAATTAGTTAACAAATACTATGGGAAATGGTGAATCAAATTAAAATAGCATTTTCTGTCGATATGTACTGTTTGTGTATATTGGAAGCATTATCTTTACAAACAGTGACGGATACAAGCGGACGTAGAAGTAGTTAAATTGCATTACCGTCACGATTCACGGCGACAGGTCGTGACGGCACCAAACGGTTCTGAATGTTATGAGCATACGACGTATTAAATATTTTTCGTATAACCCCTCAGTCCTTAAAACCGTGAAATTCTTCCGCTGAGTACATGAATCCAGCACAAATAATTTTTGCTGTTTTGTATGATGATTCAATTTGTACAATACATTTAATCAATAAAAAAAATATTGACCAAAGAACATAATTTCGTTTATGTAAAATAAAGAGTGAAAAAGCAAATTCTCATTACAGAGATATATAATAAAGATAAAGCAATCCATGTCGTTCCTTGGGGATCACAAGTTATTTACATCTCGAACGCGAATACACAATTATTCTTCCCCCAAATACGACACTCGTAGCACTTAAACAAAGTTGTATTACATTTTTATATTGTACTGGAGTTGCAACCGTGGAAGTTCATCAATCTACACTAGTATTATACTGAAGAAAGTGTTTCATTTTAGATAAACTCCAAATCTCTGATAAATGTATGCAATGGTATAACGTACAAAAATAATGTAATTGCAGTTAGGTAATTACATTGTTTTTATCGTAAATGTAAGCCGTGAATCATTATTCCAAAGTAATTTGACTTTTTCCAAAAGTAATAAAATCAAGATAAATGTCAACATCTATATTTATTTCTAATACATTCAAAATCTTTACAACTACTTAAATATTTACAAATGTATAATAGACGTCTTTAGTTAAACTCTATAAATTCAAGGGAAACATCGGAATCGCGCTCAAAGAAGGCAATATATAACTAACACAACACACGTACACATACAATATTTTTGTAAACAAAAAAAAATACAAACAAGAAATACACAGTTCATACGTAAGTAATCAGTCTTTTATAAGTTTACATGTCCCTTTACGAGGTGATTTTAATATTTTATCCTTCTTTACCTAAAAACATTAAAGTATAGCAAACGTATTAAATGCTGTTGTTT
Source organism: Papilio elwesi (assembly GCA_029849275.1). Lineage (NCBI taxonomy): Eukaryota > Metazoa > Arthropoda > Insecta > Lepidoptera > Papilionidae > Papilio > Papilio elwesi. The sequence continues at coordinate 8,929,410 of CM056692.1, read as the reverse complement.
TAAAGGTTTTTTATCTGATTTTATTATTAAGGATTACATAAATGTTAATAAAATTATTATTAAATATGTACCACTCTTTGTAATTTTCTTTCATGCTTCACGTATTTACAATAACTTCTTTTAATTTGTAAGAAATTACTTTAAACTTCAAGTTAAACCATTACTATCGGATATGTCCAGAGATTTTGTACACTATGGTCTTGAAATCTTCGTTCTCGACGCCTAGTTTTTTTTACATCTTTGTACTTAATTATAACACTGAAAAATAAAACTACCGACCGCTCAGCCATAGAAATATCAGCAAACCAAACAGCCAGGTGTGTCTCAAGCCCCCAACTGAAACAAGTAACATACAATAAGATATAATCTAAAAAGAAGAATAACATGTTAAGATTAAGGCGTACGAGAGGCTCCAAAGTACTTCTAAATACAAACATTTAGAGCGCCCGATCCAGATCTCGTTAAAGCATGACGTAATTACCACGCTCACATAAATTTAATAGGACTGAAGATAATGATCTTAATTTTTTTATAAGCTCTATTCTTCTTCTTCGTCTGAAGTGCCTCTTCTACTACCGGAGCAGTTCACCATGTTTTACTTTAAGAATGAAGAATTAACTGGAATTACGAGTGTCGTCCAACTGTTCCCGCTCGCAAAAGACAAACTAAAAAAATATGGTGAACATTGGCTTAAATAAACATTTTTAGACTTCTACGTATATGTACATTAAATAACATTATTAGCTAACTTTCCCGTACCAGATAGGCAGGTACCTAGAGTATATACTTTATTAAAAATATAATTTACTAGGTTTCCCGCATTGTAAATTGAATTATCTAAAATTATACCAAATAGTCTCACCTGCGGCTCCATTACGGACTCCGAGGACGGAAGCAACTTCGGGTTGCTCCATATCAAATATTAATTCAGTACGTGCTGCGTACAGATTATATATATTAGCAATGCATGTAAGCCGGAGGCTGCCGCGCTCGAACGCCTCGGTGCGTACTACGAATGATACCACACCAACAGTCGGGGTTCTATTATCAGGCCCCGTCCTTTCAAATAGTGGCTTCAAGATTTCCTTCGAAGGACGTCTTATCTCTTCCTTATGTAGAGTTATATACGTCTCATCCAAGTATAGTAGATTTTCTTCGTCGTGGAAAACGTTTAAATTGGTTTCGTCTTCAGATCGTTCCGTTGTTGTTGATTCAGATTTTAATGGTGGATCCCATTTAAACCATGGTGGCAACTTGTGTGTTATAGATTCGACATCAATCTGTAAGAAAAGTATATCGTACTAGTCATATCCGGCATCGCCTATATGATATTCAATATCGCTCGTCGATAACAAGCCACAAAGCCTACTTTTATATATTGTAGCTTTCTAATAGAGAATCACTAAAGTCACTTAAAAGTCATCAATGAGAAATCAACTTTTAAACCGAAAGTTAAAGTTTCCATGTTTAATATTATAAGCAAAACATTGGTATGGTCATATATCATATAGTCTTATAAAATACGTGTTTTTATTTTTTCAAAAAAAGTATTAGGCGTTTATTTTGACATGTATGTATGCAGTTTTTTTTAATTAAATTATTTTTTCCTTTCAGTGATATTTTTTGTCTACAACATTAAACGTAGTTTTGCGTCCATGTGGCATTGCTGTGGGAAGCACTGTGCAAAAGTTAAAGAATTTTCACTAAAAGGCAAATGTGCCTTAGTGCGCCAGAATATTAATTTGGGGGGGGGGGGCTTCTCTTTATCGTAATGAGTTCACTGTGCTTGGTTTGTTAGTTTCTAATGATTCATTCATGTTACCTACGGTATTGTAATTTAAGATATGTCGTGTAATTATTTAACTACCAATAAATCTGTATTTATGTCATAAAAAAAATATACGAAGCTAATAAAATTGCATTAATAAAGAAAACCATTGTACTTCGAATAGATATCTGTTTTTTTATATTGTAGTAATTGTTATTACGTCTAATAGTTATTTTCTAGGAATGTTGCGATATTGCTTTGTTTTTTTCATGAAATTGCTAAAAGTATTACTTACCTCCTCTCCGTTTAGTGCAAAAGTGAGGTTTACTGATGGATGTGACGGCGGGGACGCGCATGTGACTCGCAAGCTTGATCCGACGCCGTACCACGACCGATCGGAAACTAGTTTCGGTCCCCACTCTGGAGGTTCTAAATGTTACATTAAAAATATATTTTACACAAAAAAAAACAGAACGATGACAAAAGCTTGATGCACTTAGTATTCTTGCATAATATGCAGAACTGGCCTTTTTAATGTACATATAGTTTAACAGAATGCAGAAGAAAAATAATTGCTTATCCTTTTAACTTTTTAATATTATAAAGGCGAATGTGACTTTGTTACAATGTCATGCGTAAACTGTTAAACCGTTCATCATGACATTCTGCACACATATTGTCAAGGATACAGAAAAGGCCATATCTATTATTCCCGCAACAAAAAACTTCCCGAAGAATAGGAAAATAGAACCTAACATAAGTTGCCAGGGTAATGGTAAGCACGACAATAACATTTGATATTTTGTTACACATGACATATAATACCACGGCAACCAATTTTTTAGTTCCAAAATTCCAACTTACGCGAAATCAAGCTACAAATATTTCCAGTGCAAAAGGTAAGAAAAGAATGCGTGCGAAACCGCGGGCAACAGCTAGTAATACCATCCTCTACTCGTCCTTTCTCGTGTCGTTATCTTCGTTATATATTTTAATTATTTTCCCCATCTTTCCTATGTAAAAGGCAATGCATCTTCAACACTATTGACAGTTGCAGTTGGTGATGAGTTGTGGTGGACATGTAACAACAGCTGCTCAGGGGCAGGATTAGCTTGCTCGCCTTTTACCTCTTACCAAAAAAATGAGGTATGACTTTGCATGTATTCAAACTCTTAAAGATATAATAACATATTAGCAATTCACCCTACCTTCGCTTGGGTAGATTGTCAAATAAAAAATATATCTTATGTCACTCGGTGATAGAAGAATTTTCTATTGGTAAAAGAATTTTTAAAATTAATTGAGTAGTTTTTGAGTTTACCCGGAACGAAGAAACGAGAAACTTATATAGATAAGTATAATTCAATTACCAACTACTTCTAGTGGCGCAGACCGTATCTCTGTGTGAAAGGTAGGCGCGTCCGCCGACACCTCGCATCTGAACCGTCCCGCCATCGCCGGCGTGGCCTGCTGCAGCACCACGCGACGCGCGCCTGACCTGGATATCTGCACAAGCACAAGAAATCAAGTTATATTGAACAATCATGTTTCCAGTTTAAAGTGACTTCTAATCGAAATGTAATTATTCTACTTGGCTTTAGTTACATTCTCGTGCCCTTAACAATTCCGGAATTCGCGTTAACAGTAGGTAACACTTTCCGTTATCTGTCGTAGTGAGGTAACCAAATTGATTTTTATAATCATTACTGTGATAGTATATTAAAAACATCAAATCCCAACATGTAACATGTAACCCAGAGGGGTAGGCAGAGATCATGGATTTCCGTTTGGCGCGATCCTGGCACACCTCTCTCGCTTCTTCTATATTTACTCATCTATGTATACATGTTAGTCGGTTATGGGTGCTACTTATATCGCCCTTTTTAGTAAGCCACTAATCAGTCGATATGGGTTCTCCAAGGGCGTCCCCCACCACCACTGCCACTCACTTGCGCTACAAAAATTCGTTTCGTTATTCTCTCTTCATTCAACATGCTCGAACCACCGAAGCATACCTTTCTCAATTCTAGTAACAATCCACTTTTATGCCACACTTTTCCCTTATAATGCTATTTTTAATCCTATCATTCAGTGTCACGCCTAAACAATCATAATCATAAATCGAAACAATCATAATGCTCGACTAATCACTCCGTCCATAACCATATTTATTCCACCGTTCTTTAATCATGTTCAGTTAAGGGCTAAGCTCAAGCCGGAAATATGTACATGTAAGTACTAGCAGTAGAGTATTTGATCCACTCCACTAAACAGCGTTTCATGGTGTTAACGGAATCTGAACCGACATAATAAACGCATTAATATCTGCTTAGAAACCCACTCGGGCTTGGGAATGCGTTTAGTAATTAATTTATTAATACATTCATAAATGTTGAAGCTTAATAAAGTTGTGCTAGAAATAATATTTGTACATTTCATTACAATTTTGAGTTCGTAAAATAAAATTTATCGCTGATCAAGACTTAAATCAAGCAGTCTTGTCCTGTTATAATTAATCGATCCTCAAGCTCGGTAATATTAAATTACTTCCCAATTAATTACGCGAAAAGATTTATGATTGAATTTTATTTTATATTTATTCAGTTCAACTATTGTTGATTTGTAAAATCATTATAAGCTTTTGACAAGTTAACATCGATATTAATTATTAAACTAGTTACAATAAGAATGAACATAATACAAAAAGAATAAACAAGTTTTACATTCTGATAGATAAAAAAGATCGTCCAGTTTTCACTTGGGACCACAAGATAGACTATTCTGTAATGCTTTATTGCGAAAAAAACTGGGGTCCGAATCATCGATATTTAGATTATTATTTACTTATTCTGGTTACTTTTTCTATTCGGAATTAAGGTTTACTTACGTCAACTTCAATTCCAGGCAGTGGAAAAACTCTTGTGTGAGGCAATTCTTTCGGAATGTATCTGTAAAATTCTTCTTTCCCCCGATACCATTTAACGCTGTAAAGCGCTTCTTCATCTTCTAATTGCCAACTGCATTCAAGAGTTACGGTCTCGTCCAGAAGAACTGCACTAGGTACATTGATTTCAAGATTGTGAAGTCCTCCGACTCCTGTGTTAAACATATCATTCCTTAAATTTTCATCTCAAGTAACTTACAATATTCTAGAAATTACTGATGAAATAATGACAGGTTTTAAGTGGACACATTAATGGTAACTTCTGCATTTACATTTGCCACTTTTCTTATTGGTTCCAGCTATGGTTCAACATCGTCCCAAACATCGCAAAATATTGTTGTAAAATTGACAACTATGTAGCTAGAGAAACGTGCACTCAAATCGCATTCTTCATCTGTAATAAAAATGAGATTTTCAAAAAAGAATGTCGGTATAACATATATTATACGGCATATCATTCATGTTATACATAAAAGGAGGAGGCCACCTAAATGCAATAAACTTTGACATCAGAGCTTGAATACCTACACAATTGGTAGTAGTAGTAGTAATACACCAAAAAGAATAAATAATTTACCAATACACTGACTCAACCCTTATGTAATGTAAATATAATAACATAATATATATGCAACTCTGATAGCTCCCAAGAGAATGTAATTAAAAATAAAAAGATAGAAAGGATTACGGCAAAAAAATATATCGGTAACCTATAGGTATATAACTGATACAATCAAGATAGCGGGACGAGTGTGGACTGGGAGCGTTCTTTTGATCTTCCTGAAGAAGGCCTATCTCCAACAGTGTACAGCTAAGGATGATGAATACGATATGATGTGCTTCAGTTAAATTGTATTTCTGCTTGCGATTTTCTTTAAACGAAGCTATAATATTTCTAGTAATATACTGAAAATTTGGAAATAATTATCAAAGCACTGCAGATACAGCAAACCGATCGTCAAATGTTCCCGTGTTCATTTCGTAATCACATTAATGCGATTAGATTTCGCCCCACATTATTGAACGTAATACAGCTTTATCTGAAAAAAGACGTAATGGTTGAGAAAGTTTATTAACCAAATGCTTTTAGATTACATATGTACATAATGTTTAAAAATGAGTTTGTTATTGTGTTTCTATAAAAAAATTAAAGTTTTAACTGTGAGGATTTAGCTTCATCGATTTCATACATTATTATTATTATTATTCTTTCATTATTTCGATTCTAATTAAACTAAAACTTTTCTTGTTTAAAATAATTCTTTTCAGAGAAATATAGTCATAAACAGAATTCAGACTATTATCGTGAAATTTCCTAAATGAATTATGCATTGATTAATAAAAGCATGATACGTCTGCTTTAAGGCTTTTAATCTAAAAAGCCTTAAAGCAGACGTATCATGCTTTTTTCCCTTACATAGAGTAACAACTTAAAGTCGGCTTCATAAATCTTAATTTCTTATAACGAACTTACGCGCCTACGTACTTTCAAGTTGACTTTGGTTATAAATGTTATCGTTTTCCATTATCGTCGCATTAAAAGGCGAAAAACTGCGAAATAGCTGATTTAAAATTCATTGTTGAAATGTGACAGAGCGGCTTACAGGGATATCACTTTTGTAATGGTAGTGGCTCTGACGTAGGAAAATTTTTAAATCAAAAAATATATTACGTAAGGACGAAATTAAGTTTGATAAACAGAATTACAGTATAAGCGACTCTAGCATGTATATCATATCATTCCATCACTATAATTTATCAAAAACAGATCTTGACTCTAAATGAATATTAGATATTAAGCAAAAGTAAATTAGCCTCGTATATATATCAACAGTGGTAGAGTCCGCAACAGCAACATCTGTTCGACGAATTGGCCGGCTTGACCGGTGAAATACCACGACCTCACAGAAGACAGGCGTGAAGTAGAAGTACTCTGCGTTTCGTCTGATGAGTGAGGTGCCGGAGGCCTAATTTCAGTCCTCTTCCCCTTCCCACCCATTCCTCTTAAGGGGATAGGATGGGAAAGGGAAGAGAATTGGACGGGGAGGGGATTAACGGGGAAAAGGAAATTCATTTTACCTGTCTATACCCTCCTTGCTTGTTGCGGATGTCTATGGGTAGGGTCACACCAGGTGATGATGTCTCACTTTACATCAGGTGATCCACTTACCCGTTTGCCACCTTCTCACATAAAAAAAAATATTTAGCTGGTTCCATTCCTAGGAGACCATCTATGTTGATACACGACTACACCCACCAATATCTGCCGTAAAGTAGTAGCAGCCAATATAGGCTTTCAAATTTATATTCGGACTATTGCAAATCAAAATCAGTATTCTGCAAACCAAATTCGAACATTTGCATCAAATGCAATCAGATTCAGTTTTAAAAACTTCCATGTTAATTTTATAGGTTTCCAAATTTGAGTTTTAAGAACCTGTGTTTTTTTAAATACTTAAATTTATTTTTTAAAGTTAGAAATTTAATTTAAGACCTACATTACTTCGGTCTGATTTGAAGGAAAGAAGTTAAATTACTACTGCGAAAATGACAAGACTCATGTATCAAAGTGATCAATCAATCAGCGTCCAAAATTCATTTCTACGTCCAAAGATCAATATCATTTGCTTTTTCTCATCCGTTTTGATAAAGGTGTGGTCTTTCTTCGTTAATGTAAAGCGGGGACAATGTAATACAATAAAAACTTACCTACGCTCCAACAGATAGCGGCAAAAATAGCCACCAGGATGCGGCCCCCCGTTGCAGGGATCACCTCCATACCACTCGATACTGCCATAAGCTTTCTATACAATCCACTCTCTTTCTAAATTACTTTCTCACTTAATCCTTTACAAGTGTACACAAAGTATGAGATAAGTTCGCCACTTTAACACACACTTTTTAAATCTGTGCAAAATTGTTTTCAGAAAATATATAAACATGTTTTACAAAATTGTTACAGTAAAGTTTTGGCCGCGGTCCTTAAATTCCTAAAAAAGTTAATGTGTGAGGTTAAAAAAGAATCAGAAAACGGATTAACTGCTGGTAAGAGGTGGCTGGAGGATAACCTTCTTACCATTAACACCACGAAGTACGTAACGTCTTACAAAACAGCTCGATCTAAAACGCTAAATGACCTGGCAATTACAATACACCAAGCATCTTTTAACAGGAAGACAATGCTAAAACTTGAGTGCAACTAATATGGAATAGTACGAACAAGTATATTCAAATATCTTGCTGTCACACTTGACGAAAACCTTACTTAGAAAAACCATGTCAGCTCCGTAACTAAACGCGTCGGAAGGCTTACTACTATCTTAGAACACTACGAGTGGTTGCTAACTATGATCTACTGACAAGAACATGCAATGCCCTCTGCAAGTGCTTGATAAGCTATTGTGTAAGTTCTTGAGAAGGAGCTTCTAATAGCTGTTTACTTGAACCAGAACGAGCTCAAAGAGCTTTACTAAAGGTCATGTATAATTTACTATATAAATACCCAACTGATGAACTCTATAAAAATAACTAAGATTTTGAGTATAGGCAAAACTTTTATATTCGGCTGCATTAAGTCTCTCCATAGAAATCAAATGAGTACTGGAACTCTGCAAAGCAGACGAACTAATAAGTTGCCAGCTATTAAAAGTTCACGTGCAGTAAAACATTTTAAATTCCTCTCTCCTCACTTGTTCAATATTATAGACCAGACAGACAGATAGATAAAAATGGTAAAAATTATATTATATGACTGACACATTCCTGTTTGGTAGCGTTCGGATCAACATAATTAGTGGTACCCGCGCGAGATCGGGCCGGGTCACTAGTAGCTAATAAACTATATCAAATGAAAGTAAAAACTTTATCTAAACGGGATTTTTTATTTCTCTAAGAAGATATAAGAGAAAGAAGAAAGAGAAATATATAAACTCATCCGTAGTTTATACAACATATAACTGAATGGTATACCTACCGATACTCAAAGAAGCTAAATGAAGGATCTGATATCTGATCTGACGTAATGGTATCCTTCATTCATCTTAAGTTAAGTTTGTTATCCGCTATCACGATACGATACAAACAAGTACGTACAATGAAAAGACATACACAAAAAAACAGAATGCATATTTTAGCGACAAATATTACGTTAAGGATTCACATTGAGGCTAACAAAAGCTGGCGCGTAATCTCAAAACCAACAATACAATATGTAGCGACCGACAACAATTCCATACAGTCAATCTGGGAAAAGTGCTTTCTGTCTTTTGTTTGCATAGCATTTGACAAAGATTTTTCTTTGCTCTTATCTTGTTAATATAAATTGCCTACTCTTGTGAAACACGGATATATTTTATTTAAATAAGTGGAAGTGTAGTTCAAATAACCGCTTGATATGCGGCGATGGACATCACGTTTAATACTATTTTTTTATTTGTCTTTGAGCAAGTTGGGGCTGGTTGTTAGTAATATACAATTTGGATAGCGGTGTGTATTCGTATGTCTTACGTCTAGAGTACCGATTAGAATGAAAGCTGTGAACGTGTTTGTAAAACATTGGAACAGGTACTAAAAGATCCTACACGTTCCGTGCTAAGAGAAACTGGCTGGCGCATCATCTCGTTAAGAATATAGGACGCGGTGCGAGGCGCGAGGCGAAATGCGTTCCATTGCTCTTTGTGTTGCCTTCTTTTGTTTGCTGATACATTCACAAAACATAACGTATTTTACTTTTATTTTTTACATTACTTTTTTAACGTGTATGTTAAAAATTACTCGACGAATAACTAAATTGTAAACTTTAATAAACTCCCTAAATTTTTTTAAAGTGTGTCATTAAAAATTTAGGGTTATTTATTTTATCACAATATATAATCAAAATTGGTTAGCGTAAAGATTAAATATACAATCCCTTATTTATTCTTAATATATTATTTATACGCTAGTAAATTATTATATTTTTGTGCACTTACAATTTGCTTTTATACGCTTCCAGGAAAATACTGGTGTATTAATTATTTAATTATATGTTATATTTACTGTAACTTATAAATTATTATGCCTACAACAATGTTTATAGAATTTGTACTTACATTTACAGTTTATAAAGAAAACAGTTTTAATAAATTTTCTACAATTAATAATCACCCGGTAAGCTTAATACGAAACCAAAACCGAAACAAAAATAATTTAAGACCCGCAAGTTTTATAATTTACTCGAAAGCTGCCAAAATTCAAAATAAGCTTAATGAGAAACTTTCCAAAAACGACAACTAAAATTTTTAATACCTTAAATAAATAATACAACTAAATAGATATAGAAAGCTGAAATTATTGTGTGACCGAGTTTCTTTTCAGGTAAATGACGTAAAACTGTATGTAGGGCTGCGTCCCGTCGCGCGCGGTACGTAAGGCGTTTTCGGCCGCCCCCGCCGTACTGGATGAAAGCTCCCGCGCTCCCTCCACACGTCCCTCTCTAACCGTACTTAATAAAGCGCGTAGCTTTTCTAATAACAATCCTATATTTTATTGATAATCGCTCACGTCATTTACGTGTTTTCGTTAAGTTTTGATTTCTTATTTAAGCCATATTCGAATTAAGTAAGTTATAAGAGAGTTAGGAATTAGCATCACCTTATGAATAAATTAAGAGCTTTATGATTAATGTGCAAAAGGTCGCAGTATTTCACCAGTCGAGTGAACCCATTCGTGCAACAGATGTTGTTGTTGCGAGCTCTGCCACTTCTTCTCCCTGCCCTTTTTCCTTTTTTCATGTGGGGTCAGCACATCACCGTAGCCCACACCGTAACAGGTTTTGGCTACAGTTTTTTTATGGCGGCTGCTTGCCTGCAACCCTCGGGCATTTGGGGGCTCTACCACTGTTAAAAATAATCAAATGATTACTTTCCTTGATAGTGTAAGTACGTCTTTTTACATCGCCTTACATTGATTAGACACATGAACTACTCAAAAAAGCCTATAGCATTTAGTCTTTCGATGATTCATAGAAATGTAGACAATACTTCAGCTTACGCTAGGTATAGTTTAAACAAAACATTTGACTGCTGATATATGAGACGTTCATTTTCTTAATCACGCTCCTAAGATTGTTTAAAACTTTGCTCCACTATTGCTAGCTGAATCGAAGCTTTCCTACAATGTGTGTTTGTACTTAGTGAACATTAATTACATTTAACTTAGACTGATTAAACCTTGAGGAATTATCCGGATTGACAAAATTAACTTTTAACTTAGATTTATGTGATTCTGAGCGACAGCGATAATGCTGTTTTCGAAAGCTGGTACGAATTAATTACTTGGAATATGTTTAATTTAATTAATTAAAACTTTATATTAACCATGCTTAGAACAACAATATCTGCAAATTATATAAATTTATAAGTAATAGATATTACTCATAAATTTGTATATAAATATAGTTAAATCGGTATGAAAGCTGCTGCCTAAGTGGGAACCAATTCAGCACTTTCTGCTACAAAGATGAATAGAAGAATATTAACAATTTGAAGAAGAGAAGATAATTACATGAAGTCAATTAACAACCATTACCTTGAAAGCTTGCTTATTTTCTAAATCCGTCAAAACTTAGTTTCGAGTTTCCTGAATAGAGTTTTTAGACCAATTTAATAAATTTTTAAGCCTCGTTTATCAAATAGTGAGTACACTATTTGAGAAACGATGTATACGTAGTAACGTATACATACACGAGTAACTTATTCGAAAGTTTCATTCGACAGAGGTAGAGCCCGCAACAACAATATCTGCTGCACTAATGGCCAGCTCGACCAGTGAAATACCACGACCTTGCAGAAAAGGAGAGAGGATTTGATATTTATAATTTTAAATATTTTATGTCATGTTGTCTAGCCATTAAATGTATAGGTAAGGCATCTGAAACTAATTTGCGTGTTGCAGATACCTATGCATAGAGGTCACTAAGTATCAGGTAAACCACTTGCTCGTATGCTACCTCCTTCTATAAAAAAATAAAGAAACGTTATTAGCATGAAAAATATGGTGTAAAAATATATCACGATGGTTTGAATAACTACACTGCAATGACAACTGGTACCTGGAAGTAAGTTACAACACTTAAATATTGAAAAAAATCATAGTAATAAAATAGCTTCCATAACAACGTACAGATATAGATTTTAAATATCTAGAGTGCAATATTTAAGATCAAACCCGCTGCTATCAATACGATGCCGTTTAGAATCAAAAGTAGGTCAAATAGGCATTGCATTGTCAAAACGTATCTGAATTGAAATCACAACAGGAAGTAAAGTAAGCTAAGCATTTAGTTTGATGAAAATATTACTACAAAAATTGCAATGGAAAAATATGTATGTAGCAAAACATCGATGATCTAGTTCTTTGGTTTCTAATTCTTCTCTAGTTTCTAATTCATCAACAACATGAAAAGCAACTAAATGAAAATACTCGCTAGTAATTATCCTGCAAGTAAACATTACAGGTACGAATGTGAAAGTATTATACGAAGTATTACAAGTTATATTTGTATAAGACAATATAGTCTCTTACCTGGGATATCCTGCAAAGTAACGAAGCTTCGTACTATGAATACGTAAAAAATATGAAGTGCACTTTGTAGAACTTTACAACCGAATAGCGTGAAATCAAAAGCAACAAAGGCACTGCGGATAACCAAACTTAATCTTTGATAATCCCTTGAGCTACCACGGCTCCGCTAGCATAGGGCAGGCTTGTATAATTTAGGCAAATTAATGAGTTTAGTGACTTCTAGTTGCTAAGCACTTTTCTATATCATTATGATAATTAAGATAAAGAGTAAACAAAAACTTTGCTCCATAGTGAGAAGCCACCGTACGCCTGTGACTTCTGCATTAAGCATTTATGAAAACACCAGATCAAGCTATTGAGCCTTATCAGTTTTTATAAATAAAATGAGGAAACCAATGATAGGTGGACCCTTAGTCTAGCTAGCTACCTACAACCATCGAAAAATCGCAGGTGTTTTCCAGCGTTTTCCTAAGAAAGCCTGGAAACCTTGGTAATTATCTTACTTATATTGTAGTGTAACATAATATTGCTTAAACAATATTTACTCGGAGCAGAAATACCTGCAACGCCGTAGTACGTAGTGCAGCGTCTAGTATGCCATCACACAAACTTTCTTATTCTATGAGATATTCTAGATTCTCATCTCGCGTTGCATATTTTCGATTGTAAAAGCTGTTATAAATCTTTGGGTTATAGTGAATACTAAACTAAAACTTTATATTGAATTTTGAAATATATTCCTAAACTAAATAACGGTAAACAATACCCAGGCCATTGTAGTAGAATACAAATGGTACACAAACCAATAAACCGTAATTTCGTAGAGGGAATTATCAGCACGTGTTGCGATGAGATATCCTTCTAATGCGTGCGCAGCTTCCCTCTAACACAATTGCCCTAATCAAAGTGTGAACGCCACTCTCGATCTTGTACCTTAATTAATGGATTTATTGTTCTGTTAGTTTCCCTCCTTTTCCGGATCGTATACTAGAGCTTTTAATTTATTGATTTATACAACCTGTGCTACTCGTGCACAATAAGTTGAATTCGATAACGTCACAACAGCAGTATACACAGCTTACGATTTAATACATTTTACATTTGTAATAACCTAGCGACGCGGATTGACGCACGCATAGTAGCAACTTTCACTTAACCAAATTACCTTGATATTTATGCTATTAGAATTTAACAATTTGTTTTGGATATTTTTCTCTGCAGATGTAAGATTCTTAAGATAGCATCTAAATATTAAAAACCAATCAAAGAAGCTTAAAATATTTTGAGGAAGAGCTAATTGAAAAAGCATTAAATGTGTTTACGATTTGGACGACTCGTGTGTTTATAATAAAGCGAAGATTGATGTCTCGGCCGCCGCCGCCCGACATGCGCCGCCCCGCGCACTGCATCCTCATTAACTTATGCAGATCAAGACCTTTTATTTGAAACAGCTTTAATGGCTTCTTCGTATCACGTAGTAGTACATAAATCGTTTCTTGTTTAGCAATATCTGGAAACGGTACAGAGAAAAAAATACGGGGATTCATAAGGACAAGCAAAATAAATGAATGTAGGGAGCCTACCTACACCGCCGTTTACTTTTGCAACATAAATGTGTTTTTTTATTATCTCTTCATTGATCCTTTCAACGTGCCCGAACCACCGAAGCATACCTTTGTCAATTCTAGTCACAACATCCACTTTTAAGCCATACTTTTCCCTTATAATGTTATTTTTAAGCCTATCATTTAATGTCATGCCGTAATATAATAATAATTACTTACGTAATATTAAGTAATAATAAATTATGTACAATAAATTAAAATAGCTATTAACATCTCTAAATCTCTCTCATCAAAATATGATTTTGCTTCTACAGATTCCAGGAAAAACGTATGTCTGATAAATTGTCGAAGTGACAATCACACTAGGTTAATTTTAAAGATGGTCAACTTTAACAAAAGAGACGGAACCTCACATAACATTTAAGTGGGTACTTGTAACTGAGCATAAAGGCTCTGTTATTTTAGCAAATAATACCCGACGCTTCGTCGTCGCATCGTTAGTTCTGAAGTAGCCATTCGCACTGAGAACCATCGCCGGAGTGTTATATTTACCGCAACGCTTGACACCTGGCAGTGCTCAGTAACGGATGCACCGTCGAATGTTTTGAGTTATTTCAAGCACATCCGCAACGAGGACGCGGCCGCCCAGCTGTCCTTTCAGTTAACATGACGACAGCACCACATTTAGATACTTGTCATATTTATTCACGCCCAATCCAAAAGGAAAAAAAAACAAAAAAATATTGTGTGCTACTCATTTTTTTCCGAACAAGAAGCAGCTTACTTGATGTGGTCCATGAACATTCACAGCACCAAAAGAAAGCATCAGGGGCGTTGTAAGTCAAGTCCATATGTTATGTTTGGATATACATATATCTTAACAATTACCTCTGTTAATAAAACGCTCTACCAGAGCGTGGTCTTCATCGCTATTCCTCTGTCTAGTCTCATTCTTAATGTCTAATAGTTGTCTTTTAACACTCAGAGATGGAATGATTGAAAAATTACCTAAAGACCTGTCATTTTCGGACTTAGCCCAAATCGAAGTTAACACTGTACCAACGTAATATATATATATAACATATATCAGATCAGACGAAACTTTACCTTCGTCATAATAAAAGTTAGACACTCAGATACTAGTTTGTAGATATTATTAAATTTTGTTTTTTTTCTAATTAGTGAAATAATTAAACTCTACTAAAATATAACTTACAGAAGGCATTTATTTTCAACGTCTGTTTTATTTCATTAGTAAACTATTCCCAACTTACATATAATAGCTAATTTATCTTTACGGTAGAAAGGTTTTTAATACAAACAAAAGTAACGTTACGTATAAAGTATTATCCGTGACATAACTTTCAAGAGATGAATGCCGTACATTTTGCAAAGTAAATCCCCCGTAACCCAGGATTTGTTGGTAGCAATACACGTTCCGAGTCATGCAGTTAGTTACCGCGGTGGATGCGGGAGCTCTTCGCCAGAGAGCGCCGCGGGCAAATCCGCTTTACTGTTCTTTCCACAAACACAAAAAAACGAGTTTCTTCAACGTCCCTCCCTTTCATAATTCACTAGAGAATCGTTTTCATATTTTGCAATCCAGCTTTATCAATTTGTTACATGGCAAAAGTTTTAATTAAACAACCGGATAACGAAATAAAATATTAATGAATGATGGTCCCGTGTTTGAATTAATGAAACATAAATGTAAATAATAAAAATACTTTTGAACGCAATACGCAGATCGTAACGCAGGTCCAATTTTACTAGTGTCTAAAACAATCAAAACTAAAATTTTACATCAATGACTTTCTACGCTACGCCACGAGTCTCGCGGTTTCAGCCGTCCCGCAGTCGAATTTGAAACGTAATCATATTAGTTACTAATATTCCCTTGCGCTGTGCTGATTTTCGGCTCAGACCGATCTAGATACGAGAACGTATAATCGTATCGCTCGATCGTGCTATTACCGTTTTCATCCATTTGCTCGATTCCTGAGGCTCATAGCATGATGTTAAATACTTATCAATATAAGGCAAAATTTAAAACAAGAAAAACAGTTCATTGAAATTGTTCCAAACTCAAATAACCTAACGCTGGATGTTGCTGACGCATGTTGAGCATGTTGTTCACGCGAAACCTCTAAGATTTCCCCTAGCACATGTTGTCTAACGCGACTAAAGAAGTTTTTACTTCCAATTAGCGCGTTCAAACAAACAAACTCTTCCTATTTACTATATTGTAACTATAGATTACCGTGTCTAATGTCGAATCCAAGTATATTAAATACTTGCCACATGTGGCTTCTTTTGAAGTTTATAACCCTTTAAACGAGTAGCTAGTGCTAAAAATAGTAACGTTCTCAGTAGATGTCTAGGTAGGTCTCAATAGACCAAACAAAATGGATTAACTAATATCAAATCAAAATTTATTAAAGAAATACCAACTAAAGATTTGAACCTCTTTGAGTTTATGTTTGAACCGAAAATATTCCAAAGGTTTATTTGCTTAAGGGCAAAATACATACACCATGCAACATAGCCCAGAATTTTCCCACATGCATACACCATAGGCCAAGCTCATGGGAGGCCAGTTACATTTTACTTCGTAGTATATTTATCATAACACAATTTACTTTTGGCAGCACATTTATGGTATTTTAAATAATTTGTATGTAGGAGCAGATTGAAATTCGTTTCATAACAAAAAATATTCTAAAAATAAAGGTTTATAGACATTAAAGAATGTTGATAAATGGCAGTAACACGAAAATAATCTTTAGGCCGCGCTTGACGTCACGATTTCCGTTCTTATTTTCAAACAGGATGATGTTCATTAAATTAATATTCTATTAAGTGACTAAACAAGCTTACAAGACACCGTGAAATTGTTTTAAATTTATCCTGTCGTTGATGACGGGTAGCGAGGAACGAAATGTTTTAAATAGATTTCTACAGTCTACCATTTTATATGGCTACTAATTAGTTGTCTTGCAAACCCAGAACTGTAACAACGACTGAAAACGGCCGAAAATTATCTTACATTTTGGCCTAGTAATGTTCAGTCAATAAATAAAAGGCCAAGGCTAATTCATTTACGTCTAAAATGAACTTATCGTAACCCCGCTTATTAATTCACATTTTATAATAAATCATTGGGCTATGTTATTGTTAATTGTGATGAATTATTAATTGTATTGCATAAAACTCTAGCTTTTTTTTACAGAATGGCAACGATGTAAGTGTTAGTACAATCCAAAAATGTCGTTTCTAATTTATCAAAACTCAAATAAAATTGTTAATTATCATCGATAAAAAATTAAGATATATTATTAAATATAGAAATATTAATTGTTATATTATTGAACAAGTCATATTCGCAACCTAATTAAAATTAAGTCAGTGTAATGGCTAGCCCCAAGGACGGCCATGTTGTCCGCACGAGGGACGCGTCTGACGTCAGTTTAGAGTTTTAGTTACGTACCTGTCACAAATAACCGATAGTGACGATCCAGTATTTATCGTTTATTACATGCATATTCTGTCACTTAGTATCATGTCATATTAAATTGGAAAAAGATTGGTGACATACTAAAGTAACGTGATATTAAAAGGAATCTATATAGCCTGGATAAATGAATTTAGGAGAAGCGAAATAATTGTGCCAGGGCTGTGAGATGTGGAAATCCTTGATTGTACGTATTGTATTTATTCATTTTGTATTTTTATGTATGTAACTTGCTCGTAGTAGAGGCCAGCATCTAAAGTAAGATCAATGCAATTTCCGGCCGCTGTAAGCAAGATCAATCGGTTAATTGCTTCCGCTACAGTTCCGGCTACTAAAGGAAATGATATTGGAAATCATAACAGTACCGTCAATTTTATTCGAATCTGCTTTTTACAAAATTGCTAGGGCCTACTTTAACTAGCCGTCTTTTAAATTTTAGAGTTATTATTTATAAATGTAAACGGACAGTTCCAGACTTTAAGGTTTTACTTTTTGTATGTCCATTAATATTTATATTTATTTTAAGGGTTTTGTGTTAAAATGTCGATTACAGATGTTTTTTTATCAAGCTATCAGCCCTCATGATCAAAAGATATCCAGTGCCATTCGTCCCAATAGAAACAATTCAGATTAAAACTTGATAATATGCTTCTAGTCGAGTCCTTAAGCGCCATTATGAAATGAAAGTTAAAAAGAGCGTTCTCTCTGTAAAAACCAACGTAACGAAGTTACCACATTCCTTTCGTGTAACGTCCACACGGGTGTCGGTGATTAATTAATGGCAGACGACCCGCTGATCTTTTGTCCCCTCATCCTATAAAATTTCGGATTTATTTCTTTGTCTGTTTAGGTAACGACATAAACATATTATGGAATATCGTTCTGCACAATCCTGCCACCTGCAACGGACTTGTCACACTTATACATCTGTGTTCGTAGATTATGTTTACACATAAAAACACCTGACACGAGAATGGAATAATTACATTTTAACCGCAACTTGGTCTGAGTTGTAGTGACACTAAAAAATCTTACCGATATTTACAAATTATATAACGTTCTTCGAATATATTTTTATTACGGCCATAAAGAGAAGACATGGTAAAGACACATTTTTAAACACCATAAAGAATAAAACACTTTCCGTACTGAGTTACGTATGACACGCACACGTGCTTTCTATTTTCGCTCGCGAGTTGGGTGGGCGCGGTTGTCATAAATCAACCAAATTGTTTTATGAACATTAGAAACGCTCTATTTAAATTTGTAAAAATAAGATAATAAATACACACCACTAGTTTAAAGTCGGTTTAACTATTAGCAGTTGGTTTAAACCTAATAAAATGTGGAAATATATTCTTAACATCCGAGGTTTATAACTTAAACGAGCAGTTTCTACGAACTGGTAAATTAAATAAAAAAAATAGTCGGTCAGCTATGTTTGTCTTCTACAGACGTAGTTCGGAGCTTAGTTATCTTTCCTCCTTTTTTACGGGGCAAGTTCTTTGAATGTGCCGCGATCCTGACTATTGTACTAGTATGGTATTGTACCGGATACATATGAGAGAAT
The DNA here is from genome assembly GCA_029849275.1 of Papilio elwesi. Taxonomy (NCBI): domain Eukaryota; kingdom Metazoa; phylum Arthropoda; class Insecta; order Lepidoptera; family Papilionidae; genus Papilio; species Papilio elwesi. The sequence continues at coordinate 8,910,489 of CM056692.1, read as the reverse complement.
CGAGACAGATTACACATTACTTTGTAGCAGCCTAGCAGATATCTTCAATTTTAATTTTGAATTTATTTATTCCATACGATGTAATTTAATATTACACACAATATGTCTTATGAGAAGACTGAATCCATCTCCAGGAAGTTTCTTAAAGCACTGTGATCTATGCATTATATTATCTATCGCTCATTGATTTTCAAGGGCTGGACGATGCTACCAACGAAAAGCCACTTCGCAAGGTTATGTAAATTCTTTGTTGAATGTCTACTGCATGCGGCCTTTTCAACCTGAATTGATTGGTTCGAAAACAATAAGAGTAAAGCCGTGATGTATTACGACAAGGGAGAATATTGGCGGAATTCCATGAAGACGCAAGAGGGCGCTGGTTCTACAGGAATGGAAATTAGCGCTGGATTATTAAAATGCAGAAGAAATTAATGCCAGTCAACGATACATAATGTACCGAGAGAGGGAATGAGCCGTAATCCACCACGCTTGCCCAGTGCAGGTTGATACCATAGATGTCACATGTCTTCGAATTTGGTGGTTCTAAGACATGCCGGTTTCCTCACGATGTTTTCCTTCGCTGTTTTTGGAGCAGTGGTGATGAAATAAATTACACAAAGTAAAGCCCCTGCCTGGGTTCGAACCCGCAACCTACAGTACTTAAGTCGGGGCCTAAACCGCTGAGCCACCACTGCTGTCTTACGGGATTACGATTACTTATAGATAAAAAAGCTATTTACACAAGCAGTTGCTTGTACGTACTGCTTACCCAAATAGAATAAAAATGCAAGCATATATCAGTTGTCATTATATTTTAAACTTAATTACAAATGTTAAAGTTAATTTATCAATAAACAACTTGAAGCTGAGTAATAGTGGAGCTTCACTGTTTGTGATTAATTTTGCTGAGAGATTTACAACTTCGAAGCCCGCTGGGCCTCGTCGGTAGAGTACTTGCTAATGTACAAAATTAACTCGCCACATGATTGCGCTGTAATTACCTACTTTGTTGCTCATTTTATGTTTTTTTAAACAAAATATCTACTAGTGATCCGCCTCGGTTCGCCCGGGTGGCCGTTTCGGAATCTATAGGGAACATACAAACATCGCCTTTTATATTCGTAGACATGCACCTGATATGCATTAAAAACAAAAAATGTATTACGCGGGAATCTACTCCTGACTATAATCTATCTTTGTGCCAAATTTCATCCAGATCCGTTCACCAGTTTAGGCGTGAAAGAGTAACAAACATCCATCCAAACTTTCGCATTTATAATATTACTAATGACCCGTCCCGGCTTCGCATTGTACTACTAATAATGTTGATCCGATCATTACCAAGCACAGGAATGTGCCAATCTGGACAATCCCTGTAAACATCGAAATTTCGGAGTCAATAGGTCTATACGTAGCCTTTTATATACTATAAGGCGTTAAAGTAGCTAGATTTTTTGACACACATTTTTACTTTTTGTAATTTTTTTTTGCGTAAATAGTATCCTATGTTACTTCTAATACCTCCAAGAATATGTGTACAAAGTTTCATGATGATAGGTTGAGTAGTTTTCGCGTGAAAGCGTAACAAACAAACTTACATTCACATTTATAATATTAGTAGGGATATAGTAAGACTAGCTGTTGTCCGCGATTTTGTCCGCAATGAAATAAAAACTATTAATTACTCCTCAGAATAAAAGTTTATAATCGTATTTTTTACATTAATTGTTTCACCGTACAAAATAAAACATAAAACATCAGTATAAAAATTATACTTTGATATGACAATATAATTTTGTTTATCTACATTTATATAGAGCTACATTTAACCCGGTTTCGTGCCATTCAATTTTAAAGTAAAATAAATATGGGAAAGTAATAACGCACGCGATCTAGGCTGTTTACGACCTTATAAGCTGCTGCACCAAAAAAATAAGAACTAAGAATTTCCAACTGCTATTTTGACTGTTATTGTATTTATTATAGCTGTGTTGTGCTGCTTAAATACTACCCTAACTAACCTCATCATCATCTCTCTGCCCTTTTCCCGCGTATGCGGGTCAACACAGTGTGGCAGTAGCAGAGTTTAACAATCATATATAATTGTTTAAGCTCGCCTGCCTAACGCCAACTCCTCGGGAGTAATAAACTACTCACCTAACCTAACAAAACATATTACAAAATAATTGATGCATAATTTCTAAAATCGTCTACATACGTGTAAATAAAGCTGTTACAATGGTAACGATGGTATAAATGGTGTCAGAAACAGTTTTTGTATAGATAATACGTGCCAGCCCTAAAATGTATTAAATATTAAAAAAATATGTGCGATATGAAGAAATTTATAATGCGACGTCGATTGACTAATTTTTGTAAATTTAAGTAGCAAAATTCATACAAGTTACAGCTGTATTATTAAAGTTACAAATTAACGAAATTATAACCGTCCTATGTTCCTCTAAACCTGAATCAGTTACGGCTAAGGCCCGCATAAAAGACTCATTAAAAATAATGTTATTGCGGTTTTCCCTTTGTCTCGATTCCGTATTGTAGTTAGTCGATATTACCATTCTGTTTGAGATTCCCTAAAACATAAGTATTAAGTTTGATGGTTGACGTTAAACCTTTTCATATCACAGTTACGTATAAAATAAAATCTTTTGGCTTTTAATAATAAGTCGTTAAGTAGCACATTTTCAAGTGTGTAGATTAATGTATAGACTATGTGACAATCGCTTGTATCCTGGCTAACAGAATCCGCCAAAGACTCGAGTAATCTTGGATAACAAAACAAAAACACATATTAAGAGTGTCATACATTGGACGTGTCACATGAATCCGCCAAGAGAAACAGCAGGGCTATGCATCCACCCTTAGTTTTAGACAACGTTGATTTGTATTTTAATGACGTCATTAAACGTGCGACGGCCGACATGAGTCAGTGCGTCACAGCTATACACAGTTAATACCGTATTGATTGAGAATTACTAAAGCCGGGCCCATTTGAATTCGTAATCACGAAGATTAGTTTATTTCTTTAGAAGGTTACGCAAAATGCGTAGTCGAGGAAAATATACTTTAAAAGAGAATGTCAGTACTTACAGAGAATGAACAAAAAAGAGACTGCGACTATACATCGACATGATAGTGTGATGGTAGTGGCATACATATCTATTACATACTAAGCGTGCATGTAAAACGCGTTTCCACCTTGAGAAGTTATATTTTTATAAAATGCTATTGTTTATGAGTACCAAAAATAAAAACAGAATCTTGTTAAGAAACAATATCTATGCGCTTTCTTGCAATGTGATACATCAACTGTCTGTCGTGGACGCTGCAGTCGCAATGCATCATACGCCATAAGCCATTCTTTTTCAATAACTCTTAAAGAGGAACAATGGCGTTTCCTTATTATATTTTAAGTGCAATATATTGTACACAGAATTTGCTGCGGAGTTTGTTCAAGTGTTAAGTTAAGATAACTTGAAGTTCTGCTCATCATTCGTAATTATCGTTGTGACAGCCATGTTGCTTGACAGTCGACTTTATAATAAATTACATTCTAAACAAATATATACACTAACCGCTGGCAGAAATTCAAATATTGTAGTAAGATTACTTAGATCAGAAATTAATACTTTTCCATTATGAATTTTATTGTTTTCATATCAAAATCGTTATTCATTACATTAATATATTTTAGATTTAATGAAGGTATAAATGTTTTTAAAACTGTGCCCTTTAAGTTTGCATTAACAGCCTCACCCAACCAGCATTGTGCACATACTACGTGTCTTATTAATACCTGAATAGTAAAAGTACCGTACAAGATGTGTTTTTAAGGTGTAAACTTCTTTAGCCGCGATAGACGATATTTGGTAGAGTTTTCCTCTATATAGGTTATAACCTACGTTACGCTACGTTTACATTTTAAGTTCATGCGAACCTATGAGAGGAATATATTCGTAAAAAATTTCGTTGTAACTACGACGAAATTTTTTCATTCATTTTTCATTTCTTGTGAACACAAATTTTAAATTTTATTGTTAAAACATAAAGGCTCAATTTTGTTGATCTTTTTTTTATTTTTGAACTATTATCGCGGTTTCCCAGCTAGGGTTTTGATATTCGCTTATGTCGGCAGTAATTATGGCGGCCTGTATTTTTTTCTACATATAAGATATGATATATTTTCTAAAAACGTATTTACGCTGCCTATCCTTTGCAATATATAAAGATCAAATGATTTTAAGCAAGTTTCAAAGTACATTTATTTGTAAGTGTAGATAGAACTTTATTCTGAAGCCTCATCGTCATAGCCTTGAGTCACTAGTTTTCCGGCAAATATTTACATATATAATACATAACTATTACATATAATAAAATAAAAGGCATTTTAATCGCTTATCCGTCGTTACTTCTATTTCCTGCCCTGTGTAAAAGGATTTAGTGACGTATACTGATATTGACAGTACCCAAATGCATAACTTTACAAGATACGCTCCGTAGCGTTCCGTAGCGCCGTGTCGGCCGAAATACCCGCACTTGGCCATTGTCAAGAGACATTTAGTGCGAACGTTATTGCTTAATTAGAGTAATTAAACAGAAATTCTCCTAATGTAACTAGTGCCATGAAATATACGATTGCGTAAAATTATTAAGACAGGACGATTTTTTCCTTCTAGATATAAATAAAACAATTACACCTCTCATCAAAATGCACAGTTTCAGATTTCTATGGTCCTGGCCTAATTTTCTTTTTCCCTTTCACGTTTTTGGTCTTCACCAATGTATGTCAGCTATGATGTTTTATTTTTTTAAATCATGCATTCATCATCCCCAACATCTCCCTGGCGTTTTCCCACTCATGCGAGAAGAACTTGTCAATAAATTATTCAAAGCTTCCTCGTACTGACCCTTTTGTGTTAGTTCGCTATGTATTAACTCGTACATATTGTTAATCGTTTTTATTTGGTACATAATAACTTATCCCATTTCTTACAAGTACTCAATCTTCAAAGCTTACGGCTGAGAGCACTTGTATTGGAAATTGATGAAAGAAGAACGGGCCGGTGGCGGCGCTCATGGTCAGTTAAGCATTACTATTGGTACTTTATTGATGTTCATTTCACGTATCGAAAGTTTACATGACACATCAATAACAACTTCTGTCAGTTCGACTCACCACGATGTATACGCAGGTAAAGTGTCAGGAGATAGGGATTGATATGATATGATGATAGAAAGATAAATTATCAAATCATAGATTTTTTTTATTATTCTTATATTTAATTTAGTTTGTACGACGTACAAACTAAATTAAAGTATAAAAATAGGTAATCGCTACATAATTTAGGTTAGCAAAATGTTTTATTTCTAAAGTAATATTTATAAAATGAAAATGTAAAGCCTTTAAATATAAGTGTGGCAACAAGGCGTAAGTGTATCTCTATGCACCTGGCACGATTTACAAGTGATTTATTATAATAATTTGGATAGAGAAGGCTTAAGGCTTTGTAATGTTGCATTGTAAAAAAATAAGAATCTGAAACGCGCTTTGAGAAATGTAAAGTTGATTTAAAATTACCGTTTCAAAATAAATCAGGGATATTTGAAACAATATCCATCTACCCCTAACTTTGAAAGTCAACAATTTTGTTCTTTGTAATGGATTACGGGAAATAATTTGACTCATTATTACAATAACCTTATATTATACTTTTGTGTATTTTAAAAGGAATTTGAAACATAGCAATTAATTCCAACCACATTCCAAATTCTTCAAACTTCAAACTTTAAATATTCACAAAAGACATTGCTGACGTTTAAAGTTACCTTAGTATAAATCTGAGAGGAATACTTTTTTAATTACTAATATAGCAATGGGCCAATATTTTAATGAGTTAAGATACTGACTGCGATACATGAGGTCGCGCGTAGAAAATTAACCATTAGCCTATTACAATATAGTATATAATAATAGTTTGGATTCGTTGGAAAGAATGTCAGCAACACATTTGCACAGCTGTCAAATACTTCAGAATAACAAAAAAACAATATCTTTAACGTTGTTTCAGCATAGTTTGACAATATTTATTAACAAATAATAATATTTACTGGTGATTGGATTCTATCTTGTAGAAAGGCTGGTTGATTAAGTAACTTAGTCAACTGACTGAGTGACTGATATATTAACTCACAGCCCAAGCTACTCGGACCTAAGGGTTAAAACTTTGTATGGAGAAACTATCCGTGGTGGGTCGTTCTCACATAAATTAACTGTTCCAATAATAAATAAAACCACGCCTATTTCATTAGCAATTAGTTCATTGACAAGCCGACACCAACTGCTGTCCTTTTTTATCCCTATAGGTCTTAAACAAGTCAGGGCTTAATTTTATTTGTATAATCAACGCACCGTTTCTGGGAAGGAGCAGCTTAACCACATAACAATAGCACGGCTACCGCTCTAATCAATGATACAAAGCTTGTTTGTGTGGCAGAAAGCTAAATGGAATATATACATGTATAGAAAACAGTATTTATATTTAATTGTTAAATTATTTTTGATTTTATAATTTCTCACTTTAAATTTAATTCGCCGTTCCATTAATTAAAAATATTGAATCATACATATGACATTTATCATGGGATAGATAAGATAGATAAAGGATTTTTAATGCTGTTTCCTTATATTTTACAGTTGTGTAAATATTTCGTTTTAAAATACGTTTAGATATTTTTATGTATAAATGTGAAATGTTATTAAATAAATTATTTTTTTACAGAAACACAGCAAAGTCCGTATTTCATTATACACATTTAATTTACATTTACAGATCAAACTTCAATATGGAACATACTCTCGGTATGATTGACGATAAGACTAAGGAGATAAGACTTCCGTATTACTTCCGAATCAATAAATAAGTTTGTAATACGCTTGTGAGAACAAAAATTGTTACAAAATGAAAAATATGCAAAATAGTGTTGTCATTCAAAGTCAAGTATAACATGATATGGGAGGCGTTTTTAAGCAATTTCAAACAAAATTATGTAATGAAAGCTGTAAATATAACCTTATTTTTTTCATATAAATTCGGCGATTCACTATACAATTAATTTAAAATAAATAAATATAAATATGCACTCACAAGGTCATCCCGAGGGGTAGGTACTCCGTATTCACTCGTCGTTCAAAATCTGTAACTTGCCTACCATGTCTACTAAGCACACACCCGAAATACTCTTTCAAATGTTCCACTTCTATACCGTTAACATTTTATTTACAATTTCAGTCTGTTCTGTCTGTACTTTGTTCCCTTTCAAACACCATTACTTTCGTCTTTTTATCTACATTTATCTTCATACCTTTACCATCTAATGAATCATTCACTACATTCAGCATAAGTTGTAAGGCCTACGCCGATAACGCAAACACGACCTGGTCATCGGCGTACAAAAGATATTTTACAACTAGCTTACCCATTCTTAATCCACACTCTTCGTCTCTCAAAGCTTTCAAACAATAATCCTAATAAATAATAAGTATTAATAGTAAGTAATTTGTCATAAATGTTCACTGTTTAAAGTCACCTTTGCCATAAATGAAAAGATTTTTCTTTTCCGTTAATTTTTACTTTTACCAGAAATGACCGTTCAATTGTGGCAGTAATACAGCTGCGTGATGTAATCGCCGCGCTTCAGACAGGTGAGTTTATCTGCAGCCTTAATATTTAATGTTTCATTAAAGCGCTATGGTGTCTTATTACAATACCGCCCAGCTTTTAATGCCTGCATTAAATATTCACATTGAAAATGAAACTGTTTCAAAATGTTGTCGTCTCATAAACTTTTTTTAATGTTCAGCTTACTTATTTCTTGTATAATACTAGCGGACCGCCTAGTATTATACAAGAAATGCACGTGCTTTGCACGGGTAGTTTCTCCATAGAAACTTTCATCCCTGCTGTAGACCTTTAGAGAATGAATTAGACGAAATCCTTGATTAGTGTTCATCTACGTAATAACAGAAACGTCTCTGCAAAATTTCAAGTCTCTCTCTTGAGTCTAGGCCCAGTAGTTAGACCTGTGGTGTGTGGTTTGATACGTCAGTCCTTCGACATCTCGATATCACACAGCACTTATCATATACGACAACAAGCTTTTATCGAGCGCGTCAATTTTAACTACGCTGCTATTCAGGCCTTTGCCTGTCTTTATTTACTATTTAGAATCTTAATTTCCGACTTTTTCATCAATGTGATTTCGAGGTAGACTTTGATAATCTAGGTTTAGAGAAAACAGAATTAAGACTTTAACAGTGGTAGAGCCCACAACAACAACCTCTGTTGGTAACTCGACCGGTGCAACCTCATGGATGGCAGGCGTGAAGTGGAAGTATTCTGCGTCTAGTCTGGTGAGTGAGGTGCCGGAGGCCTAATTTCAGTCGTCTTCCTTATTTGCAAAGGATGGGAAGCTAAATAGGATTGGACGGGGACGGGATGGATGGGGAAAAGAAAATATCTTTTTTCCCGTCTATCCCCTCTTCTGCCATTAAATGTAGGCAACGCATCTGCGATTCATTTCTTGTTACGGATGCCTATGAAGAACGGTCTCTTAATATCAGCAGATCTCTCAAAAATTGTGTTAACAACTTGAATAACTAATGTGTCTACAAAAGAATTATTACCTGTGTCGGTAATTGGAACGTATTTATATAAGGAAAGAGCATATGAAATCGCCAATACCATATGCAATTAACGACCAATTTTTCATGATTGTGTCAAATACTCGTGAAATATGAGAAACAATTTGTGCGATATCATGTCCCTACGGACGTATCCCAAATTTTATTTTATTACAGGTACAAGCGTGAAATATGTCCATCGGTAAATTAAAAATATACCTACCATACAGGTGGAATTATGTTTTTCTTTTGGTGCTAATAAGTTTTTTTTAGGTAACAAAAGATGACATGCGCCGAACATAACATTATATAGCTTTCTATTACTTTAACCATTTATTGTTTTTTTCTGTTGAATTCTTCAATTTATAGGCCAACCCAAACGAAATGCAAAGCAAATAAAAATATTTTCTTATTCTAACTAGCATTATAGCGAAGGCAATGTTACGACTACGTCTAAGGAGCTTTTGTTGGAAAGCAGTGCTATAAAGTAGAACAAACTTTAACACGAATGTGTGGAAATGCCTCTTGTTTTTGATACATGCTGGACGCGTACTTTCTCTTATTTCTGCAAATATAAAGTGACATCTACTTTTAAATATACAATTCCAATTATAAAATTCAAAATATTTAAAGTATTCGTGTAAAATAGCTTGCTTAACCCGTGGTTTGGATGGATTGGTCATACACACTTTTGTTGTCTTTTTTTTATAATCTAAACAAACGAGCACGCGGTTCACCTGATAACAAGTGATCGCTATCGTATGTATCGATAAGCCTCCGCAACAAGAGTTGCAGTTGCGTTGCCTGTCTTTAATGGTCAGAGGAAGGGATAAACAGAAAATGGTTTTCCCTTTCCAATTCACGCCCTCCACCGTCAAGTCCGCTTCCCATCCTTTCCTTATTATTAAAGGATGGGAAGGGGAATAATAATAAAATAAATAAATAAAACAGAATTAGGCCTCCCAATCTAAGCATAAAGGTTTATTCCAAAGCATAAAGTATAATATTTATTGAAGACAGTTTAAAATCCAGAAACTAACTTAGTTAGATACCGAGAAAGGAACGGCTATTTCGTACCTCTATAAGACCACCTAGAACGATATTCGACACACGATAAAAGACATTATGTATGTTTGCTAGTTATTCAGATAGATAAAATGTTTATTGAATTGGTAAGCTTTTGGGTATTTTTATAATTGATTAACTGAGCCCCGCAGCTTCTCACCCGCCGTGCAATTTAATTTAGCTGAAAGCCTTTTTTTAATTTTTAAGTCTAAGAGAAGGGAGTAATTTTGTAGTGACAATATAAATCGTTAAATCGGTTCTTTGAATATTTAAGGGCAATCCACCTGCGCCCGATTAAGAACGGCAATTAATATCACGTTTATTCTCAAAGGCTTATCCAGCAAAGTTTACAGCTGTTATCAGTTTAAACGAAGATGGGGTGAAATAGAATGCACATTTTTACAATTGATTCTCAAAAGCCATGAATTTATTAAATTTTTTGTATTTTTTCAATCTAGCTATTATATCTATTAAGAAATAGTTTAACCTTGAAACAATGAAAAGAACACTACATATATAATTTAAAATATTATATTGTTGCCCCTTCAAATCTAAGCCTACTACTATTCTCAAAAAAACACTTATTTTCAGTAAGACTAAATGCAAATTCCGAACTGAAATAAATTTTCACATTTGCATAAATTAAGAAGTACCGTAACAGCTAAATATCGAAAACTAGGATAAAATGTTATAGAGGTTAACTTTCGGAGGTATTCAACAATCATGTAGGTATACTAATATTATATTATTGTTTGTTCGGTTAAACTAGAAAACTATAGAAATACACAGCGAGTAATCTAGGCTACACTTTACTTTTTTGTTTTTAGTTTATCAACCTAAGTGAAGCCGAGGAAGGTTGCAAGCGTGCAATAAAAAATCGTGCCTTTTCTTTCAGTTTTTGAATCTTGTTGGAGATCTTATATAACATAGAGTTGTACCAAAATTCTACAACAGAGGGGTAACAAAGGGCGGACTTAGCCGACGTAATTGTGTAAGTGACGCTGTAAGGAGGCCCACAATTAATTTAATTATGTACGTGATGTTAGGCTTGACATAGGATAGACAGTGGGGTCATATTCTATTACCATTGTACTATTGGTATGTTAAGGAATTAAACCTGTCATCAATGAATTTTGAGTATAATTCTAAAACGCGAATACTTTTTTAGGGATACATACATTTACGTAGAGGTAAAATATTTTTGTATGGATATAATAGTTTTTAACTAGCTGTGCCCCGCAGTTCCACCCGCCCTGCACTTCACTTAAACGAAATGACCTACTTAAATACTACCCTAACCTCATCATCACCCTGCCCTTTTCCCGCTTATGTGGGGACATCGACATGACCGCAGCAAAGCTAAATGTGAATGTTATCACATTTAGGCTGTGACAATAGTCCATACTATAAAGGTTATGGCTACAACAATAATTGCATAAGCCACTAACAATCCTTGCTATTGCACAACTGGACCATTTCGACCAAAGAGCTAAAGTGAAAACACGCGTAGATTGGAAGGTCTCATATGCATTTTGCCTGGTATTTAAGGTCACCGGAAGCGTATTCATCTTCCTTTCCCTTTCCATTTGCCATTTATTTTCCAATGCTCTTCTGTTCTCGATGTCAAGTTTCAACAATTATTCTGGGTGCTGCAGATTTTTTTACATCAGGTAAGCCGCCATATTTACTAATGAAAAAATAATTTGTATTTTGAGTCTATTGACAAATATTTGCACAGTTTCATCGAACTTTATTTAAGATATTTAATAGTTTGTGGTTTGAAATATACTATAATCAATATTTTTATTATTTATTTTAATGTGATTATTATTTAATGTATTGTACGCTCACGTAACTTAACAAAAACATTTTGGTCGAGTCTTATTTTCATGCAAAAAGAAAACAGCACAATAGAGTTAATCTATAACAATACAGAGCCAGCCAGGATTTAGTTACCCGTAAAATTGTCCGCATTTTTCTTTTGCTAGCGAAATTTATATATGGGCTTCACTACAATTTTACTAAGCATCATTGTATAACTATAGAATAAAAATTGCTTTGCAAGAAAGTATAAAATTAAAATAGGCAAAGTAAACGTTATTAGTGTGGAGAAAATGCGGTCAAGTAACATTAGGTTACTGAAATCAAAATTTACACAATTTGTTTTTGTTACAAAAAGAGATACCAACCTTAACATTAAACATTTAGTAAATATTAACCGTGGGTTTTCACTATCGTGTCGCTAAACAAACTTACTCTCTTTCTCTTTGAAAATCTAAGATAACAATATGTATAATGTGAATGTTTTCGACAGTGGAAACCCACGGTGAGAAATACATGCTTGTGTATTCTAATACTAGCAGAAGTCAATATAAAAAGAATTAATAAAACGAGGCCATGAAATAGGAAAAAGACACTAATCTTCTTTTATATCAGTATATTTAACTCCACGTTCTATTGCCGTTTAGATAACCCATTGAAATTGAATGGACCACAAATTTCGATAAAGTTGTCAGTTGTTTTGATCATGGACTTTTAAACAGTAGTAACGTTCCACTTGGCTAACAAACTGGTTTGTTGTCCATTGTACCAACCTATCAGTAATCCTCTGTAATAGACATCTTATTTACTATCTAATTAGACAGTAAATAAGCTGTTATTTTCTTAAAGCACAAAATGTTTCTTTATTCCAAATTGCGTTACAACTAATGGTAATGAGAGGACCGTCGCTTGTCTTGCCGCACTTAATCTTATTTGTTCTCGTTTTGTTTTACCTTCTTGTTGGCCTCTATTTTTTCCCTTATTACTTTAATAACTACAATTACAAAATTGCTGTGTAATTTTTAGTGTTTTGTGTATTTGTTTCCGTAAGATTTTCCTTGAATAATGAAAACTTTATTATCCACACGTATATAATTAATTATACCTAATCTAATCTAGTTAGTTAAATACGATACTAATAAACCACACATACTACGGTAGTTCGAATCCGTGCGTATTATTAATATTGAACTCCACATATATAGGCATATCTGCAATTATATTTTTTATAGAGAACGAAAAAAAGGACATAGTCGGCGTTACATTTCTGCTAAATAAAACTGTGGAATTTATACATAATTATACAGAAAACAACCATTAAAAAAACAGTTTTAGTTTTCTAAAAGGGAAAGTCAATATAAATCTAAATTTCCATGCGGAATCTATCAATAGTGTAGTTTATTCAAGTGCACCAGCTACAGTGGCCTTTGCTACATAAAGCACTAACAGTTTTGCATCACGCTTTGTTGATAAAGATCTGATCTACTTACTTTCACGAAAGATACAGCCATATCCTTTGGCCGGTAATCTAATAAATCAAGAAAATCGAATTGAAAAATGATATAATATCGTACCCTTTACAAAACCCACTAGTGCGTTAGACAAACATTAGTTTGTCGTTTGCCATTCTCGTTGATGTATCGCAGGTTATTTGTCGACGACACGAGTGTCAGTGGCGGCCGACTCGATGTTTCCTCATAAACATTTTCAAGGGTTCGCAATTTCTCAAGACTATAATATAGCCTTTATTATATTATTGAGGTTTAATAAAATGATAAATATTCCCGCATAATGTAGTAAAGTATTATATCAATATTAATTCATTTTGACAAAGAGATTTCTTATCAAACAATCGTAGGTAACATTTGCAGATATAGTATAAATAACTTTAAAGGAGGTGAATTAGAGGTCAAATGTATGTAGTATAATATATGAGGAAACCCATTAAATTATCATTTAAGATTATAAAAAATATTTACGCCTTAGCAAAGAAATAGTTTAACAGCGTTTTGAAAAAAATCATTCTTACTAAACATATTAATGGATGAATTAAATTATTTATTACAATCAGAACATTTAGACTTACATTAGTCTAGCATGGAGATAGATGAAGCGTTAAAAATATATGTAAGGTATTCGTATCAGGTACTTTTATTATCCGTAGACGAAATATTTTAGTTTACAATGTTACTAACGGAACGACACTTAAATGTTTATACGTAAATAGGGTTTTTTTTTCTTTTTATTTATTAAAAGCAGTTAAAACATCAACAACTGTGGAATCTTACTTTGTATGACAACAGAATTAACAACATTAAGTTCCGAAAGAAGGAAATCATTAATTCTCTGAGACCATCACATTGCTCACTTGCTTTGTGTAACAGACAGATGTTATTTATTATTCCTAGTTATGGCCGTAGCGCACTCCGCTAACGATTGATAAATTAGTCATGACCGTAATGGACAAATAAATTTAAATCGTAACAATTTCTATGGATTTATACCGTAAATCTTCGGTATCAAATGTGACAGGAAATGAGTATATTATTATACGGTAGGAACAGATCTTAGCAATGTTTTTAGTGAACTTTCACAGCTTCTTCAATAAGCAAATCAAATAAAAAAGTTTACAAAAAAGTACATATGTATTAAATAAAAAAGTAAACTATATACTAATATATATACACATTCTTGCTCCCACTCGACCAGTGCTAATTTCAACATCTTAGAACTTCTTAGAATGTGCTTCAATATAAATTCGTTTTGGATAAAACTAGCGACACTGTTATTTACCTTCGCAATATAAATTTTCCTTCGCACTCATTGATTATTCGCCCAATTTGTCCAAATTTTATAATCTTTGTTTTTTAGTCCTTGTATCCTCGTTTTTAGATAGAATATTTATATAGAACAAAGATTTCATAAGACTTAAAAAGTGAGAGATGATGAGATTATATGAGAGATAATGAGAGATGTGATGAGAGATGAGGAGATGAAATAAGAAATGTGAGATGATGGGATGAGATGAGATGAGATGAGATGAGATGAGACGAGACGAGACGAGACGAAACGAGACGAGACCGAACGGGATCTATTTTATAACGTTTAGATATCGATTTTAAATCATTTAAATATCAATTTTAAAATCGTTCAGATATCGATTTTAAACCGTTCAGATATGGTTTTTATATCTTAAATTTCGATTTTATATCGTGTAGATATCGTTTTTAAATCGTCTAAGTATCGATTTACTATCGTTTAGATATCGATTTTATACCGATCTTAAATCGTCTCGATAACGATTTTCTCGCGTTCGATTTTATTTCGTTAACCGACATCTGTCGATCGATCGAGCTTGGATCGAGTCTTGATCGAGCTTGGATTAAGTTTGGATCGAGTTTGAATCCAATCCAATCAAAACCAAATTTCATACAAAGAAACATAAACAAAAGTCATTCATCTCATCTTTCAATTCTCTCTCTTGTCACTCATCCTTTATCCGTCATCCGTAATTTCATCTCATCGAGTTTGAATCGAGTTTGGATCGATTAGATATCGATTTTAAATCGTTATCGTTATCGTTTAGATATCGATTTTAAATCGTTCAGATATCGTTTTTATATCTTAAATATCGATTTTATATCCTGTAGATTTCGATTTGTAAATCGTCTAGATATCGATTTCCTATCTTTAGATTTTATTTTGTTATCCGTCATCCATCATTTGTTATCTCATCTCGTCGAATTTAGATCGAGTTTGGATGTAGTTTGAGTTTGGATCGGGATGGATCGAGGTTGGATCGATTTTTATATCCTTTAGACATCGATTTTATATCGTTTAGATCTCGTTTCATTATTATTTACATATCGTTTTATTGTCGTTTAGGTATCGTTTTTTTATCGTGTAAATTTCGTTTAATTATCGTAAGGTATCGATCGAATAGATATTTTTAATAATCGTTTTGATTAAATCTTAACGATAGTTAAACGATAATTAAACGATAATAAAATGATAACTAATCGATAATTAAACGATAGTAAAAGAGATGATTAAACAATAATTAAACGACATAAATTAAATTACTGTTCATTGTATTAAAATTTTCGTTGTCCAGTGCGCACGCAGCTACAGCGTCGCCCGGGCACGACCAGTCGGACCTGAGAGTTAGACGTGAGACCTGTTTGTTTAGCAACCGGCTAGCTAGCTAACAAATTCGCGTGTGTCATAGCGCTACTTTCAACTATTGTTGTAAATCTTATTTCGTATTATTTATTATTAATTGTGGCTTTCTAGTATTATATTTTATCCGTGTTTTTATTAGTTTTGTTTACTTGTTCTCACTACGAACTTGCAGTAATTATAGGGGATATTATCTCCGGTCATCTTTAAACTGGTGATACCCATCTCGTTCTCCTATAAATTGGTGGCCCTCACAACTTCTATACGAACTCGATTCGAACTCGATTCGAAATCGATGAGATGAGTTGAGATGAGATAAGATGTGAGATGTCAGATGTTACATGTGAGATGTGAGACGAGTAAACTAAACTGAACCAAACCAAACCAAAAATTAAATTAAATTTATATAAAACAGTTCATTGCATTTAGATTTCAAACATTTCTTTCATTATCTACACAGCACACAATTTATGTGTAGTTGAAATAAAATAGCGTTTGCTATTTTCTGTTTATTAGTAATAGCATTTTTAATTCCATAAAGCAGGGTTTTTGTCCTCCGATCTAAATCTTTGTTTTTTAGCGTGGAGTTATCAATTCGATGAGTATTTTTTTATGTATGTTCACCGATTTCGCTGAGATTTGTGGTCCGATTTCGATTATTCTTTTTTGTTTGACAGCTAGTGCTCGCCATGTCGTCTCATTGTTTTTTTTTTACTCAAGATTCGACTGTTTTTTTTTTGAGTTATTGTTAATAGACGTACACAAAAACAATAAATTCGTGTTTCATGAAGAGATTTGCTTATGTCCCCCTGGGGGACAACTAGCCTAGCATTATATTAAGAAAACAAACATCTACTTCGTATCAAGAATTTATTTGATTTTAAGTTACTTGCAGTGGGCGAATTTGTACTTATAGCTATTTGTACCTGATTAGTCTTAACTAATTAGTCATTACTACACTCTTTGTTCTACATAAAACGTACGTGTTTATGTAGAACCAAGGAGCGTTGGGGTTAGCATTAGCAGTAGATTTTGATGTACAGAATGTTTTACAAATTTGAAGTAACTGAATCAGACTATATTGCACTTCTAACAACACATTGCAAATATAGACCTACTAATTATAAAACGCCCAACTCTATCATGATCAGATAAAGAATTGTCACTGTAAAAACAAATATCAATATATATATATATATATATATATATATATATATATATATATATATATATATATATATACATACATATATATATATATACATATATATCCATCTCCATCTAAGAGAAATAGATTATAATATTCATTGTATTTAAAATCCGAAGTCGCTTCTTCTTTGTCATTTGGTAAGAATATTGTAGTATAAACGTTATATTTTTAATATTAAATGATATATTAGATGGTAGTAGAAAACATAAAACTCTCATAAATATAACACCTGTATGTTCGAAACCTAAACAAGAAAGAAAGAATAAAAAAAACCTTTTAGTATGTTGCTTTTGTGGCACTCAATATTATAAAAAGATAACAGAATTCTATCTCGCCACCATAAATTCAGTAAGAATAGTGGTGTTTATTTGTTTGTTTAAATAAAACGCTTATCCATGAAATTACAAAAGCTTAAGCAACGTTGCTATAAAGTCTTTATCGTAAAGAAGACTTTATGACAATATTATCCTTCCAATATATGTATGTGCCAAGGGAACAAGACGTAAACAACACATATTTGTTACATATTAAATTTGTTATAATAAAAATATTTTATGAAATAACTTAGAGACAAAACATATTTTGTTAGTACAAAATATGTTTTGTCATTTTATCCGTTCAACTGATGGCAAAAATAAAACGCTCTGTACACCTTTATATAGCAATTACTGTAAGAGATCAGAAAATATTTTTTCAATTTTTAATAAAGCTATTTCTTTATGGAACAAGTTGGCAAACGAGCAAGCAGGTCTGATATTAAGTAACAGCCACCCATAGGCATCCGCAACAAGCAAATGAGTCGCAGATATGTTGCCTACCTTAAAAAAGACAGAGGACAGGATAGACGGGAAAAAGATATTTCCTTTTCCCGCTCTATGCCCTCCCCGTCTTATCCTTCTAACTGAAATAAGGCCTCCGGCATCTACTATCTATTATCTAGATACATTAGCATCATTTTAGGTAAGATTAGAATCAAACTAAAGCAGAGAAGGGATAAGATGGGGAAGAAGCCTGCAGCACCTCACTTGTACGGTGAAACGTAGAATTATTCGCTCTAGTTCCGTTTTTTTTTGAGCTATTGCCGCCAGCTCTATTTACTATATTGATTTAAAAATGTATGATATTATTCTCCCCGCGGAACGTTTTGTTTTATATAAAATAAGATAATATTTAAGTTTAAGAGATTTCAGTCGCTTACAAAAGGCTTGTTAGAGATTCTACAGTTGCTCATCAATCAATGTCAAAACATATAACACGCGTGGGCATCCATTCAGAGAGAATTTGTAGTTAGATTGCTAATCTTGCTATACGTATTTATTAATGAGGTAGTTTTAGAAATAAGAATACTATGTGCTTTAGGATTATATTTAAAAAATAAAGCAACATAGGGCCGCATGTTTACGGACACATGCGGACATATTTAGGGACACATATTTTTCTTTTCACATCTCAAAGTATATAAAATGCGTTCAGACATAAAACTACACGGTAAATTTGTTATCGTTATTATACTTGTAAGCTTGATAATATGGAGTAACAACTGTACATATTTAGTAAACATGCACTAAAACAACAGAACAGGAAACATATAAAGCATGTTGAGCAAGAGAAAGAAGGCCGTGCCTCTGAATTTGTATTGACGTAAATAAAATATGAAGATACATTGGTTTTGGAATGTTTACCTTTTGGTGCATATTTTTATTGTAACAGTAATTTTGATAAAGACCTTTTGTGATGATGCAATAGCAATTTTTTGTTGATTCAGTGCCAGTTGCGGACACCTATTTTATTACAAGGCAATTAACTTTTTAATAATAAAATAACGTTTACAAGACTGATAGTTTTTTGTGCAAAGCCAAATGTATCAGAGATATTGTCATAGTTGACATAATGACAATAGGTAACATTTATATTAATAATATAATTTTATTATTTGTACTTATTGTAATTATTATACAAAAACAAATAAATAAATTGCCGGTAAAGTAAGTAATAGAGTTGGAACGGGCTTTGCTTAATGCTGCCGTTTGTTTCGCTAATGGAATTGCGTATCAATTAGTTAAGTGAACTAAATTGCACTATGTTACTTGTACCTTCTTAGAATTCCATGCAATTAAACGTTGTAGATAGAAAGGGGTACACGTTTTTTCTTGTTGAGCAATGTTTCAGTTTACTTACGACAAATAAAAGCTTATTAAAGAGTTAGTTACCGTCCGATGTCATTAACTAGTTTTAATTTACTCACATAACGAATAAAATGTAAAACAAGCTCGTCAACCATACTGGTACATGGATGTTACGAATATTTTCATTTTATTAACATCGTAGCTTTTGCTTGCTGCTCCCACCAAACAAAACTTATTACAACGACGTAGTTTAAAATAAAATATGACAGATTTCAAATTGTTTTCAAATGCGTACACCGGCGTACACTAAGGACAAATTTCTTGGATCGATTGAAATGCTCCTGGAGACCAAAAAAATTATGGTTCCAAATAGCTATTTACGGTATTATCTTAATGAAATAGTTGTAACTAATTGTGACGCTATTATTAGTTTTTGACTCTCTTATTTCGACACAAATTGCCTTAACAACTATTTCATTACGGCACATTATTTTTGTTGTGGAAAAATTTAAATTAAAAAAAATTACACCATCACGTTGGATATGAAGCTTCTCTTAATGTAGAATACAATTTAGGTCTTAAAATAATGTTACGCTGGGTGTCAAAGCCTCGTCACGCGCCTTATAAAAAATGAAAATGGGTGCCCCATTTCCACCCTAAAAGGATATCTTCATTGTGAGATTCATTTAAAAGTGACTTACGTTGTCGAGGGTGCGGTACACCGTAACGTGAATTAAGCTGTATTATGTCAGTAACAGAAGAGTCGCTTCGTTTATATATCATTCACGTACGCCTTCGCGCTTACTTCTAAATCTTTTGAAATTAATATTCCAAACGGTACAGTACAGTAGGTACAGTAGTAACATTCCTAAATCTAATAGGATTAAAATATTCTTAATGTTGTGCAGACACACAAGTTTCAAAATTATAATATTTTCATATGTGCATCTCAACGATAAAAATGTAATAATTTCATTTAAAAGATATATTACAAAATAAAATTTCAATTCGACTTTACCTATAAAATTTTAAAAAACTAACGCTTTGCCGTGAGAGCATTTCGCAAGAAGAAGAAATTAACAAACTATATTTCAATCTACACTTATATAATAAAGCTTTTGCGCTATTCTCAGAAACTATCGATAGGATTTGAAAATTTGTTTTTTTTTTCATTATGACAGCCCAATTATTAAGGAAGGTAGTAAAATCTTTAAAACGGCGCTATAACTCTAAGTAGCTGAGCAGAAAGAAACATAAACGAGGAGGATGTAATACCGCTGGAGAGCGACGTGTACTGAGCCCGAGTGAAAACGCGGACCGCAGCTAGCTTTAAATAACTTTAGCTAAATAACAAATCTTGCATACTGCGTTAGCATACTACTTTGTAATAAAATATTTTTGTCTGGTGTCAAAATTACACCTTCAAATTCAAGCAATAGTTATTTTAAGAAACCAATAAGGACATATTACTTGCACCTCGTTCTTCCAACTCGGTCAAGCCCTTTAGGCTACAGGAACATTGGAATATCGGACAGACATACGTTCATACATACCCACAAAAAAAGTCAGTATGACAAAAAATAGCCAATGATAATATCTAAAATCTTCAGAATTTGTCAATTACAAAACAATCAAATATTTTCTCTTTATATGAAGCAACTTCAACAATTTTGTTTTCTTAAAACATGTTTACTTGGTAAGATACTTATTAATTTTGTAGCTTTTTATATTTAGGACTTGTTTTTTAACAAATTGTCCAGTCACTCAACGAGAGAGATTGTTGCTATCGATATATACTGAGAGCTGTCGCTGCTGGCTGATTTATGGACAGCTTGTTTTGTTTCTTTCAGATAATTGGAACGGAGAAAATTTAAGACGCTATTTTCATTATTTTCACTACTTGCTGCAATATTATGTCTTGTTCAAACTTTAGCCTATTACCCAAGAAGTTGACAAACAACATCGAAACACATGGTTTCATATTAACAGACGCGTCTTTTAATGTCTGTAGCTTAAATATATATGATCATCGTTTATTGTATATTTATGTAGTTTTATCTAGGTACTCTATCCTCATCATCACAATTTTAAGAGCTTTGTGGTCTTGTCAGTGAAGCAATCTCCAGTCCTCCCTGCATTGCGACTTCCTCTTGACTTCCTGATACGATGCTACTCACTTACATGATAAATTATCTTCCTAACTTCTTGTGTGTCTTTCTCTTGTGTTCCATATATATTCCTAAAAGCCTATTTAGTAGAACAAGTAGCTAAGAAGCAAATACTGACAGTAAATTAAAGTGGCCTGCGACAAAAAGACGAAGTGAGGTAATATCTCTTGGCAGTTTTATTGCGACCTAACCACACGTCACCCGCCGAGCACCCGACGCGCTCGATATCATTTCCTCCAGCTTTTACCTCATTTTTTTCTTAATCTTAATACTTGTGAGTCCGCGACGTAGCGTAGCATATAAATTTCATCACATATTATTTTGAAACTACCTATATTTTTATCACAGTAAAATCATTGTAAAAATGCACATGATCCTACTTAAATTAAAAATGTTACTTTCTTAGGATGGATAGATAGAAGAATTTAAATTAATTTTATCACAAAGTAAACCCTTACAATTTTATTTACCCCACTGTGTCTATGTGAAATAAACATGTAATATTCGTGAATATCTGCGAAAAACCTCGAGGGTAAACGGTCCTGATTTATGGAGGGCACGCGCTAAGCGTGCTGCGTACAGATGTGAATATGGAGTGACAGAAAACCCAAAAATGGCCCCATTTGAAACCGTGACACGTGAATGAAATACAGATTTCGAAAATGAATCACAACTAACTAAAATTACCTACGTTGTAAGGTGTAATATACTTCAAAATAAAATTTATGAACAGCACTACACGATAAATTTAAAAATTTGTACATATCTATACATAACAGATATCTATATATTAATCTTAACAAAGCAGCGCTTCTCCTGAAGCTATAGGTTGGGTTAGGGCCCTCTTCGTTGCCACTATGGGCTCAAAAATGTTTTGTTTTGTTCACTTCATGTAACTCGCATATATATATGTATGTAACTAACGACTCGCCCCGCCTTCGCTCGGGGTAATTATGTTGATCCAATCGCTACGAAATTTCACAGGATCACCCTCTAGGGCAATCTGATAATTTCCAGAATATTACATCGAAATCAGTCTACCCGTTTCGGAGTCTATATGGAACATACAAACATATAGATTGCAGCGCCATCTGCTGAGTTTATTTTTGAATCTAAACCATCCTCGAATCCACGTGAACACATACACAAAAAATCATTTTAAATCGGTTCAGCCGTTTAGGAATTCACTGTCAACACACGTACAGAAGAATTATATATGTAAGCACGTAGTAAAATTTAGTGACAAGAATGTATTAATAATGGCAGAAACGTAATGAAACATATTCATTTTGAAAGTGATATTATCGTTAGTACATTTTACAACTGTACCGTATTTTAATCATTAATCAAAAAAAGAAAACTTAAAATATTAAAGTGGAAAATGTATCTTAGCAACATTAAACGACATAAAATACCGAAGCCATTACAGGGGCACAGGTGGATGTAGCGATGGGCACTGAAATTTTAACGAAGCTTTTAAAGGTTTACTTTAAAGTAACATCTGGATCTAAACCGGTTTATGACACCGTTTTATTCTGCCAAGACTAAAGAAAGCCTTGTTATGAAATACTTAACATGCAAAAGACTCACTTAACCAAGTTTCCTAAGATTAAATCCGAGACGGAGTATCGTAAGAAACCATAGAACTAATCTCCATGTAAAAAAATTATAACGAGGCCGATTTCATTCGATACATCGATACTCAATCCAAACCAGACCAAAGATGGCACCGAAAAATAAATAAATCGAGTTTGTACTCTGCTTAAGTTATTAAGAAATAACAATCGGTTTCCGCAATTCATCTAGCTTTTTAAAATTCAAATATGACAAAACAAGCGCACTAGGAAACAATTGACCAAAACTTATATATCGACTTTTAATGAGCACTGAAACATTTTACCTCCGGTGGAATTAAACCAGAGCCGCGGCCACAAGTCAGGACCACCGCGTCTTTTTAAGTTAGCTTCGAGATTAATGAGTGGTTTCATTTACTTTTATTGAAACGAGGAAAATGTTTCCATTACATTATCATGTCAGTGAAAAATCAAAGCAGTATTTTTATTTGTATTTAATTTCCATTTATTCAATATGAATACAAGTTGTTTAACTATTTTGATATTTCCTTCATTATCTAATTTTCATTTCAACGTATCATAGAATTAATTCTATGATTAAATTTTAGTGTATTTTAAAAATGTTGCAAGAATTCATGGATAATTGTTATAAAGATTAAATCATTAATTTCTTGAATATTATATATATATATATATATATATATATATATGTACATATTCTTGAGTATTCTTATGCACTATAATTAGTGACTAATACTTGGCACTTCACTATTTTTGTAGTCTGATAAATTTATTTTCTTTCCGATTTCATTTCCGCCCATTAAAGTAACTTAGCACTTTTTTTTAAAAATCGGTAGCACATTAAGTCATCTTCAACACCCATTGTCAGCAAACACACATGAATAATTTTTGATGTGAAACATCTATTGTC
This sequence comes from Papilio elwesi, assembly GCA_029849275.1. NCBI lineage: Eukaryota > Metazoa > Arthropoda > Insecta > Lepidoptera > Papilionidae > Papilio > Papilio elwesi. Next base: position 8,886,720 of record CM056692.1, on the reverse strand, counting down.
GCTCCTTGGCAGTAAAACTAATGCTGCTCTCGGCTGCCTTACTAATTTCTATCTATTAAAATAATAAGGATAATATATTTATTTTAATTACGTAACTGTTGTGTTTAATAATTTAACCGACATATTTTTATCAGTTTTATTTATTAGAAATTCGAAGATTCACTGTAACTGTTTCACATCTGCCGGTCATACCGTTACGAACAATTTATCGTGTTCAGACAGACAGACGCTGCGAAGGGCTTTATTTTATAATATGTATACACATACACACAGTACACAATCGATTATTTACTCACTGATATAGTGTCCACTGGCGATGCGTAAAAGTGACAATAAAAACAAAAGCTTTACTATAATTGTATCTCGTAATCCTTTATTGAGCTATTTAAAGGACCATACGCCGCCATTGAGCCTATTCTACTAACAGCTTATAACATCAGTTTATAGCACCAGGAGAATAATACGTAGAGGAGAATGTAATCTTCAAATGTACTCATACGTTAACAATACTAACATTTTATGATCACTATCTAGCTTTTAAATACTAATTCAACGGACGTTCACGTTTATTTATACAATTTTTTTATATAATTTTCGTTGCGTTGGAGTTACAGGGAACGAATTTTCTTTTGTGTGTGTGTTTAAAATGTTTATGGTTATGTATGTTTTTATTTTGATTTCAAAATTTATAGTAACTAATGTGAATGAAAGATAAAAGCATTAGATATTTATAACAATTAATTAATATTGATTTGATACACAAATAAAACAATACCAAGGCGATCAATTTACTTTCACAAAAGTTAAATATGTAGAGACTTTATTATTTGCCAGGCCGGTTGCCGAGGTTAGTAAGTTACTTACTTTTCATGCCGCAGGTCGTGGGTTCGATTCTCACCCAGGACAGACATTTGTGTGCATGAACATGTGCCTATGTATGCTTGTCCTGAGTCTAGGTGTAATTATCTTTTTTTTATATAATGACTTACTAGCGCTTGACCACAATTCCACCTGATGTTAAGTGGTGATGTGGTCTAAAGATGGTACGCACTACCTTAGAAACTTCATAATCGGACGGAAATACTGACGCTGGCAACTTATGCCAAACCTTTACCGTTCGCAAGGTGAACGAAGATTCGAATCGCTTCATTCGAACGCGCGATACCTCTACTATGAAAGAATGAAGACCTGCCGTATGTCTTAACATCCAATGGTAGAATGGAGATGGGGGAATTAATCTTGTAATTCCTGCGCACACTCCCCAAAATGTAATTTGTAAGACACTGGCAGGCTAGCCACTTTGCGTCTGTGGTCGAAACTAGTCAAATTAAGGTCCTGGTCACCGATCAGCTCTGCCTGGATCGCCTCTCCACCGAATCTAATGCCGTGAGTTGGCATTTGGCTGCAACTGCCCAGATATGGCAGCAGTACTCCATACACGGTCGGATCACTACTATACTTAAAGTAAAAAGCTGTCCCGATGTGAAGTACCGGCGTACTTTTGAAGGGTCTCCAAGTTTCCTAGCAGCTACCTTCGCCTTAGATTCGATGAACCGCCCGAAAATAAGAGTCGCCGAGATCTCGACTCCCAGTAACTGCACACAGTCAGTGAATTCTAGAGATACAGAAAAGTTGGAGCTGAGGTGAACCGACCTTTTAGCGGTGTATTTATGTTAGTGTTTTAGTGGGGTTGAAGATTGGCATTGCCCCAACAGGAGACTGCCTTGAGTGTGTGATTGAGACGCTCTACCATGGCCTCTCTTTCAGATTGCAAATGATTACTACTGACCCGACCATTCGGTAGATATCTCTCTACAACTGTGCTGTCATCTACATACCAATAGATATTGGGAATGAGCAGGTCATTAATATGCAGGAAGAAGACAGTGGCAGAGAAAACAGAACCCTGAACTCTAAAAGTGGTAGAGTCCGCAACAATAACATTTGTTACACGAATTGGCCGGCTCGACCGGTGAAATACCATAACCTCACAGAAAACAGGCGTGAAGTAGAAGTACTCTACATTTCGTCTGATGAGTGAGATGCCGGAGTACTATTTCAGCCCTTTTCACCTTCCCACCCTTTCCTCATAAGGATAGGATGGGGACGGGTAGAGGATTCGACGGGGAGGGGATTAACGTGTCTATGCCCTCCTCTGTCCATTAAAGGTAGGCAAGGCATCTTCAACACTTTTGCTTGTTGCGGCTGTCTATAAGTAGCGCTCTCGTAACATCAGGTGATCCGCTTTCTCGTTTCCTTCCTTCTTCCATAAAAAAGGTACACCGGCATTGATCATAGAAACAGATGAAGATCCGTCGATGACGATACGGAGTGATCGTTGGCGGGGCGGCCTTTTGTGAGTGACTAATGTACTGTTGAGAGTCCCAACTACCTGCGTTTGGCCAGCAGAAACCGTGCTTTGGATCCCGCTACCCTCCGATATCAAGCACCTGACACAACAATAGCTAACACGATAAACACGGACTCCCTCTATGACATAATTCAGCACATTCGGGCCGAAGTCAGACGAAGGCTCGTTGGAAAAAAAACACGATAAACACGTTTATCTTTCGCATAGCGACTGTTCATACCTAGTCCCATGAGGCTTCACAAGCATCACGCCGCAAAACAACAGATGTGGCGGCATGGCTTTGCTTAATGGACGTTAATCTTAAAGCCCGCGACGAACCTACCATCTAAATTTGTTGTTCGCTTAGCACAACCCAGGGGGCACGTGGAGGGTATCAGTTCAAGTATTATCTGCACAAACTAATCTTTTTGGCGATCAAATGGATTTCTATGTTGAGAAATGTCTAAACTCGAGAATGGTTACAGATTGCCAACTTAATTTTGTTGAAGATATGTAAAAGCCAATTGCATATAATATAACCGTGCCTCTGGTAACATTGAATAAACTCTTGCTCATATTACTCCATTACAAACATTTTCATTAAATTTAGTACAGTTTTTCTATACATTTTGTAAACTTATGACAAAAAAGGCTTGTACCTAAGATATTTTTAGTATTATTACACATACATATATATTCCGTAGCCCGTGGACACCGCCAGAAAATGGAAGCAATCTTTAAAGATGATAACTTATCCTTTTCATCAATATTGAATTTAGCATTTGATCCTTCGATATGTTCACATGACTTTTTCTCAAGGAAATTTACGGATGAAGAGCCTATAATGACATTCCTTACGGTAAATTTCATCTATATGACATAAATATTTTTGTATTTAAGAATATTGTTATATAATAATGGACTTGAAAAATATTTTGTTTGTGTTACTGTGGTTTTTAGAGGTTGTACAATTGTGATAGAGATTTTTTTGTTCTTAAGGAATAATTGAATTAATAGAAAAGTCTTCGACTAGAATGTGTTCACCAGTATGATGACTTGCAGTTCAGAACCTTACCCCCTCACTGCGAGCACCATTAGGCGGGTTTAAAGTTAACGGAGAGGACATGGGGGAAAGTTTATTTCCAATGCTGGACAAAGGCCTTTCCCAATTCCTTCTATTATGCGGTCCTCCACTATCCGCATCCGGCGGCTTCCTGCCGTCCTCATGAGGACATCGGTCCATCTGGAACGACGGGGTGCCACACACTTCTGGTCCCACCTTTCCAAGATTTTCCTCCCCCATCTGAAGTTTCCATCCTCTCCAATTACTCGTTCAATTTAATTTACGGGGCGTTGGTTATTGCCGGGGGGACGCACTGGATAAAGACTTTCGTCTATAAGCATTGAGGGACTTACGCATGTATTTTACGCAAGACGAATAATTATTAGAGAATTGCGAAAAAATGTATACCGTTATGTATTTCTATCAAATGACAATCATAGCATGAAATGATAAACTAACTAGCTAACTTATTTTCGTTTATTTTTATAATTTTAAAATGAAAAGTGTAAGCGACAAACTTATACGAGTCCGTATTGGCCAAGTCCTATTAATATATGAGTATAACCTTTTATCAAAATTGTAACTTTCTTAACTATGAAACCATTGCAAAAAGCTAGTACAATTTAACCATTTCTTGTGGGATAATAACAAATAAGCCTTGAAAATACTTAAACAGTGTTAGAGCCCACAATAACATTTTTTGCATGATCGGGTCAGCCCGACTGCTGAAATACCACGTCCTCACAGAAGACAAATGTGAAGTAGATGTATTCCGCGTTTGCTGCTTATCGGAAGTGGTGACTTAACATCAGGTGAACCGATTGCTTCTTCCTTCTTCCATACATAAAAAATAATACCATTGCGAACTTAAAAACACGAAGCAAAATAAAAAGGCGTTTAGTTCCCACGCTGTCGTGATATCCTGTTCATTCAAAGGTTTATGAAAAGAGGCTTTCTATGCCGAGGCCGCCGCATAATGTAAAGTGAATCTGTCGGCAAGCCGTATTAAAAGCTGTATTGTACTAAAATGTTCTTTTTATGTCAAGAATTATACTAAAAATATTGATTTTAACGCAAAAAACTATAGAAAGTTAGTTTTATTTAATTAAAAATATAAACTGGCTGTGGCATTTTCCTCTCTGAAACTTTTTGTTATTTCTCCTAATTTTTCAAGTAATTAATATAACCTGTTATTCCGGGATAATATAGAATTTTAATGGTATGAATTTTTACAATCGGTCCTGTAGGTTTTGAGTTTATTCGGTACACACATAACGAATAGTCTAGATATACATTTCTTATAAAAGAAATAAAAAGGTGCTAATACATTGTTACTCTTAAGGACTAAGTTGAAACATCTGGGTACAAAATACACAAACAAAAATAAAATTACATAACTCATTTATTTTGACTTTCTTTTAGAATTTCTTGTCTATAAATAAATAAATATGCGCTCACGTCCGAAACCCAGAGGGGTAGGCAGAGATCATGGATTTCCATTTGGCGCGATCCTGGCACACCTCTCTCGCTTCTTCTACATTCATACATCTACGCATACATGCTCGTCGGTTATGGGCGCTCCTTATAATGCCCTTTTTTAATAAGCCACTAATTTGATCGATATAAGTTCTTCTAGGGCGTCCCCTACCAACACTACCACTCACTTTTGCAACATAAATCTATATCGTTATTCTCTCTTCATTCATCCTTTCAACATGCCCGAACCACCGAAGCATACCTTTCTCAATTCTACTCACAATATCCACTTTTAAGCCACACTTTTCTCTTATAACGCTATTTGTAATCCTATCATTCAACGTCACTCCTAACATACTTCTCAAGGATCGTATCTCAACGGCATTAACTCTACTAGCATACTTTTCCTGCTAAAGCCAGCACTCGCTTCCATACATTAAAGTGGGGATTAGTATAGCATTATGTATTACCAGACGAGCCTTCATACACACATTCTGACTCCTCACTACTGTACCTATAGCCCCATTCATTTTATTTCCCGCAGTCACTCGTCGTTAAAAATCTTTAACATGCCTACCGTCTCTACTAAACATACACCCCAAGTACACAAACTCTTCCACCTGTTCCACTTCTTTACAGTTAACATTTATTTCAATTAAAGCCTCACATTGTTCTCTTTCAAACGCCATAACTTTCGACTTATCTACATTCATCTTCGTGCCTTTACCTTCTAATGAAAAATTCACCACTTTCAGCATAAGTTGTAAGTCCTCCGCAGATGACGCAAACTCGACCTGATGATCTTCGGCGTACAAGAGACAATTTACAACTAGCTTATCCATTCTTAATCCACAATCTAAGTCTTTGAAACCTTTTAAACAACCATTCATAAAGAGATTGAACGGCCAGAACGGGGATGCTGTCACATGCTGACACAGCCATGTCTTACACCTTTATTGATACTAAACCAGTCTGAGTAGGTTGAGTTTTAAACGTGACAAGGTAGTCGCGCGTCCTTACGGCTAGCTTGTGTCAGATTTAGTCGAAAAAATTATTTTTGCAAAAAAAATCAAATTCGAGTATAAATATTGTCACTGTCTGTCTTTCTATTAGCTTAATGAGCTAACTAAGTCTAATTTAAATAAGAAGGAATTTATCTAGCATTTATATGTTATCTCTGTTTTGAAAAAAGAAGGCAGCTGTCATCAATTTACACCAAGCAGCTTCTACTACCTTCTACTTCTAACTTCTTTAGCCGCGTTAGACTATACTCGGTAGGGGAAAATCTTATAGATTCATGTGAACAACATCAGCGACAAGCATCAGCAACATACTTATTTTAATTTGTAACAGTATTGATGAACTTCTATCCTTTATTTTAATTATTATATATTAAACTTTGCGGTTCAGATAAAAAGATCCATCTTTGTTGATTATTTATTTATATTGTTATTATATCTAGGTTCGCGCCTTCCCACCTGTTTATTTATTTTTTCAGTGTTCACTTCTGTTAGTTCGATTTTAATAAATATCCACATGAGTAAAAAAATAACAAAAAGTTTGGGACTAAAGCGTTCTTCGGAGAGCGACTTAAGCTAAACGTCAACTTAAGTGATTAAATTTATTGGAAACGCGTCGAGCCGGCAGAAACAAATCGTTCTTTTATCACTCATTCAAACTGCTTATCCCTATGAGTTATTACTTTTCAAAAGTAATCAAGTTCACGTGAAGTAGGAACGTGGAAAGCACTAAACTAAGAGTATTTTTAAATAAAACTAGCTTTGATATTAATGTCAAGAATAAAGTGTACAATAATGTAAGGAACAGAAAATATATGGCTCATGGTAGTAGGCATAGTAAGCAACATAAATATATTGACTAAATAAGGAACATAAGGCAATTACAAATTAACATTACGTTATTTGCCTGGAGGAGGTATTTACAGCTACACCGGGCTTAAGGCGGCAGGGCGGAGAGAGCGCCTAGCCTAAGCCTCTTTAAGAGTAACTTAGCTGGAGGGCTCCGTCCCTAGTGGAAGTCTTGGCTCAAGTCGTCTCTTTACCATTATTACGAGACTGGGAGGCCGCGGAAATCTTAGGTCGTGTCGGCAGACGCTCCATGGAATGACTAGGCTCAAGAGAGGCCGAGAGAGCATTCCGAGTTGAGGGTTCTCGAGAGGGCAGAGCCTCGGTAGCTATTATCAGATTACATGAATTTCTTACATTATTACCACTTCGGAAAGCGTTAGCGTTGGGAGAAGAAGTAGCAGAATTACGTTGTGATATTAATTATATAAAGAATGAGCAATGTTTATAAGAAAAGAGGGGCAAACAAGCAGCGGGTCGCCTCATACTAAGTGATCACCGACACCCATGAATTGGTTTTCCCAAAGTGCTTTAAAAAATAATACGGTTTCTTAAAGGACCATCAGTGGTATCTGTTATCTATATAGGATACTAGTGACCCGCCCCGGCTTCGCCCGGGTACCACTAATTATGTTGATCCAATCGATACCAAACACAGAAATGTGCCAATCTGGACAATCCCGGTAAATTTCATCGAAATCGGTCCAGCTGTTTCAGTCTATAGGGAACATACATACTTCGCTTTTTATGTATTTTTTTTCATAAAATCCTATACTATGTTACTTCTAACACCTCCAAGAATATGTGTACAAAGTTTCATGATATCGGTTGAGTAGTTTTCGCGTGAAAGCGTAACAAACAAACTTACATTCACATTTACAATATTAGTAGGGATATATGTATAAGAAATCTCTAGGTATCTATTGACTCATCGCGATATATGGATCCAGAGATATCGTGATGGATTTTGTTCAGATCATCCTAGCAGTAATGTTCTATGCAATCAAAATTTTAACATCTACTAATTTAATTTTTATTTTTTAAAACACATATTCCTCTTATATATATATTATTCAACTCGTGTTCAGTGCTGGGATACAGGACTGCTTTCTCATTAATAATAATCTGCCACATAATGCCATAATTCCAATACAATACTTTTCATAGACATGTACTTTTGCCTATAAAATTTTAATGTGTTAACGTTCCCATAATAAATTAAGAATATGAAAAGACAAATATTCCATCTTATGTAGTTTATTGCGGTCTAAAATGAGGTCTTCCTCTGTCCATTTAAGGTAGGCAACGCATCTGCAACTCAATAGCTTGTCGCAAAAGCCTTTGGGCAGCAGTCATTTAATCTGGTGAAACACGCGCGTTTCAAACTTCTATAAAAAAAGGATTACTAGGAACAAAATGCCGTAAAAATACACATCATTATTGATGGGATAGAAATTCTTTGCAAATAAAACATCGAAAAACGATTGTATTTTTTTCATGGGTATATTCTGAAACTTCTGAATCATGATATTTGCTCTTATTTCATTCTGTACATTTATCAAACGAAACTAAAACTCACTACGAATTCCAAAAACTGGAAGTAGATTTAAAGAGAATATAAAGCTAGATATATCACCGGGACCCAGGTGCCACTAACGATGGTGACTGAATATAAATTCTGTACAAAAACTCCAAGGATACAACAACATTTCTAATTGTAGTACTTTTAATTGAATTTCATAGAAAATATTTAGTTATCAATGCCTAGAAAAATAATTGCAAAATCATATACATACATTGCATAACTAATAAATTAACCTACGTGCATATATGTTCTAAACGACTCAATGAACAAAACTTGACTCCGCGAAGTTTGGTAGCAAAAGGAGCAAAATATTTTTTGCTTTTTTTTAGTTGATATGTTGACATATCTGCTAAAACTTCGTCACAAAACCGCTTCTTCTCAATCAACTGGAAGTCATCTGGCCATAGATAACAAATATTAATAATAAAGCATTGATTGCTTTTTAATATAATTTTTCTCCAATTACCGTATTAGCAAGATCTAAAATAAAAGTAAAAGTCGACATCATGAGAACTAAAACGTAAAAATATGATGTCGTTACGCGAAATGTTAAATTCATATTAAAACAATGCAATCCAATGATATCTGCATAGAACTTAATATAATTCTAACTATACTACATCGATATTATCTAAACGATGTGCAGATGCAATAGTGTTGGCGTAGAGAATCAATTCTGACTTCCGATAATTCATTGTAGTTATTACAACTATCTAACTACTCTTTGTCTAGTAATAACACTTCAAAATAAATAAATAAATATGCGTTCACACCTGTAAAGCACAGGGTAGGGAGAGAATAGAGATTTCCATTTGGCGCGATCGTGGCACATCTATCTCGCATCTTCTACCTCTATGCATACATGCATTACACGTTATATCGCCTTTTTTTAGTATGTCACTAATAACTGATCGATATTAGTTCTCCTACAACGTCGCCTGCCAACACAGCTCTTTTGCCCTTTTAGCATGCCCGAGCCACCGCAGAAAACTTTTTTAATTCTAGTGTCAACGTCCACTTTTAAGCAACGATTTCCGCTTATTAGCACATACTTCAGTATCAACATCTCAATGGTATTATAAGAAAAGACATTGGTAGAAGATCACACAGTATCAATATTCAACCATCCATTCCCAGCCTCGTCCACTACTAGGAATAAATCACTCCTCTACTTGTATATTGTATTTGAACGATGCAAAGCATGAAAGGTGTTAAATATTATTTTATTGATTTCGTAGCACAACTACGTCGTTACATGTGAGAAAATTTTATTTTAAGTAAAGAAGTTCTAATGCCAAGAAACTTACCATCTTTGTAGACGCAAATTATTTGAACAATAAAGTTTTATGAAACATTCATAAAATATAACAATATTGTACATATCATCAATATACGAAATACTTATATATATCAATATACCAAATATTCAAATCTCTCCAAAAAACACAATAGCGTAAGCAATGATCTCTCAGTGGTTTCAGGATTATTGATTTGACATTTTGTTAGCCTCACTAGCCTTTAGTAAATTGTCAAAAAGATATTGTCAGTTGTGCGTTACTAAAGCGTCCTTGACACCACTATGTCATGTTTTTGACTTTCCTTCTTCTAGATCAATCAGAATGTATGGTTTAGTTACAGTTAATGTTATACAAATAACGTATATTTTATAACAATTTTCCAAAATTAACTGAACACAAAAATGTGTACGTTAAAGAAATCATTTTATTAAATGCACAATTACCAACCATTGCCTAAAAAAACATGCGGTCTCTTGATTTATGCTTTTATAAATGTTATTCGAACATATTATTTCTCCGTTACTTGAGCCAAATGTATTGTATTCGATTCTCATAAATAAAAACTCTTTTCCTTATAGAAAGAAAACTCAAATCTCAATTATCAATTTAAATATTAATTTAAAACAAAATTCAAATGGTGTTACTCGTCTGATACTACTTGTAGCATCTTTTGTATCTAGTGATTGCTACTCACTCGCACAATACACTTCTTCCTAGTCATTTAAATTTCGATTAGAAACGGTTTAAAAAATCAATTTCTTGGATGATCCTTAAACTCCCCTTCAGCATATATCTCTTATATTAAAAAGATCTGCCAGTTTTATTAAATTATTTAAATAATTTATTGTTCCAAATGTAATTTAATCAACTAAAAATACTATCGTGTTAAATATATACCAAATAGTTTCTAACAACGCAGCCGAGAGGCAATTTAATGTTGTGCGTTAGGGGAGGCTCCACGGCTACGGACCGGCGGCTTCAAACTTGTAAATCTCTCCGTAAAATTAATCACAAGTAGTTAAGCTTCGCTAAAACTCAGCTTAACGCCTTGCCTCTATAAATTGAGTTGAGAGGAACATTTGTGCGCATATTATGTAACAATAATTTTGTAAAGCAAATGCAATATATATTACTAAAAAAATAAATTAAAATATATAAAGAGCTTCGATTAAGCAGAGGTGACGCTTTAGGTGGAAACTGCTAATCGAACTCACTTTTATGCGGGTCATATGTTAATGTTCACGAAACTATAATTAATGGACTGTCCGAGAAGGACGAACATGACTATGATACGTCTACGAAAATATTTTACTACGTACGAACACAATATTATTTGCATACAATTGTGGTACACCAAGAAAAACTACAATGTACCATTGATTGAGTACAACAAACTCAATGTGAGATCGAAGTCTAAAGCGATATACTCGTATTAAAACGGTAAATCATATAAACATTAATGGAATATTTAAAAGCTGCAAGTGAAGCGATTAAGAAAGATTTTAATTAACTTGCACACGCTGAAAGGCTAATTCGGCGGGGGTAAGGACTTTAAATTACTTTGTGGTTGTTTTTACATTTTTTTAAAGTTTTGTTTGTTTGTAAAGGCTTTTTATTTTACAACATAACAATTCGATATTTTATCGATTAAAACGACGAGACGAACGAGATCGAAACGATTATTGAAACAAACAATAATACCAGAGATTTCAGAGAATCAGAGATTCCGAAAGCAGTGATACACGTCCTTCGTCCTCTTCCACAATTCTGCTTACTCTTGAAATTAAAAAAAATAACTTACATGAAAATAAAATATCAACAATACTGAAAATTATTGATAAAGGTAGGCACAGACGAGTTTCGCTGGAATTTAATGAACTGCCGGGAATCACAATCCGATAACACGTAAAAATAAGACAAACACGAAAAGGCCTAATTCTAGTTCTCTCCCCCTTCCCACCCTTTTCTTATAATGAATGGATAAGAGGGAAAGAAAACTTAAACTCAATTTCAAGGGAAATCCTGTCATACCCGGGTGCTTTACCCAATTTCATTATTTTCATTGCAATCAAAATTTAATTCAAATGTATCTCATATTCTAACTCCTTTTCTTCATAACTATCTGCCGTGTGCGAAACCGTTGCCTTTTCACGTTCCAACGATATTTCAAAATATCCTATAGATCTCTAGATCAGACCGACTCTCCTCTGCCATTTTTGACCTATTTCCATAGTATCTTTATATTTGCCTGGAATTCGTCAGACTATCTTTTTTCATCCCTCTCCTGTTTTCTTGCTTCTTTCTATTCACTACCTCTTTCATTCTCCTTCTCAAACAACGGGATCGTAACTTAATCCATTCAATATCTTGATTCGTACAATCTCATTTACTGGCTTTTGCTGCTGGTAATTCGAGCCATGCTTTATTTATTTGCATTAACTTGCATTTGATCTTCCCTATCCCACCATACCGTGTTAACTTTCCTTACGTCCTTACACTTATTTAGTACTAGCTGTTGCAAGCGACTTCGTCCGCGTGGATTAATAATTAAAAGTATTAAGAATTTCCAACTGATATTCTGACTGCTATAATATTTTTGTATATTATATTGCACACTCTGAATTAATGCGAATTTTTAGGATGCGCATTTTTAATCGAAAACAATTCCATCGACACCGGAACCACTCCGCCACCATCACTACCTCGACCACCACCAACATCATCACCACCATCACCACTTTACTGATTTTTCCGTTAAAGAGGCTTAAACTTCATTAAAGTACGCAAGCAAAATGTTTATATTATTTTACTGCTTAAGGGCAACCATTGTAACATTGCAGATACCGAGAGAGATCTTATAGTAAAATCCCATCAAAATCGGTTTAGTCGTTTCGAAGATTATCCGGAATAACCGGACAGACAGACATATTTTTTTTAAATAGCATTTTCGCTATAAGTATATCATGTGTATTGAGTATGGAAATTTTAATTTTAATTTTACATACAGACACTTCAATTTTAGTTATCTGTAAAGACAATATCAATAGAATATTTGTTGAGTGAAAGCCACTCAAATTAACATTACATTTAAGGTATTTCCTTTGTAAAGAGACTGCATCATTAGTCGCCCCCGTTTTAAAAGACATCATTTGTCCCCGCTCTCCCCCAGTCGTCGCAAGCGGCGGCCGCTGTCAGTGTGCATTCTGCCGGTACAACACTTCAAAACGTCTTTAAAGTACTCAAAACTCAAGAACGTCTACCACTTGGTTTTGTTTTCAGATAAGAGTTCTTCGTGTACATATGTCTGAACTCATTTCATATTCAACAGCTTTACTCCAGTAGAATTTAACCATTTTATGTAAGATTTACTTCATACATTCTATTCTGCAAATACTTTAAAATCAACAAATTACCAAACAAAATACATATCAACATAATCACCTCCCGATTTTTATTGGGGTCAGCGCAACACGTTTACTTATTCCACGCCTTTCATCCGTCATCTCAGTAGTCACTCCTTTCTTGCTCATGTCATCCTTTCTGCAATTCCAACCAACAGCATCAATGTCTAAAATTCTGCTTGACATCAAATCTTCTCTCCTCAAGCGTGCCCCTACCATGCTATCCTCTTACTCCTTATCTATAACTGATGTTACATTACTTTCAGGCTTCTTCTATCACACAAAATAAAGACAAGATTATCAACACAAAATTTATTCTTTGTCAAGGTCAGCATCATTTACATTTCACTAGATATTATCACTAAATTCACTAAGTTTTGTAAGAAAATGTATTTCTATCGATATTACAATATGGACCTGGATACTTAACATATTAATAGTAGCTTCCACTAGCCTATATATATATCTAAAATATCTAAAATCTGATATACCAGAATCTGGCAACTTAATTTATTAATACATACATACTTCTGGAGGATTGATGACAACACATCAACAAAATAGGAAACTGAAAGTATTACACAGACAGAAAACTATAAGGTAGTTTCAAAGTGGGGGATAACCGAATTCACTTCCTTTTTTTAGTCTTACGTTTATGAGTAGAACCAAAATAATTTCTGCTTCCAATTTAATGAACATTGGCTGACGATTTGTAACCAATATTAACATGTACATTACGCAAAGTTCCTCAATTTCCTAGTAAATTTAACTCATTTGCATATAAATAGTATTTAAATGACTTTCATTCCATCTAAAAGGATTGCAGTGGAAAGATGAATTACACGCTCACAATTAAATTTATATTTCATTAACTAGCTGTTCCCGCGACTTCGTCCAGTATTCAACAAAAAATATTTTTCGTACAATTGCTCATACGATATATACATAAATATAACCTACAGGTTAATCTTATTCTTCTTATTTGTGAGTCGAATTTTTAAATTATATTGTAAGTCCTTAATAACAGACTCAAGAATGATATTTCGCACAGGTTGTAGCCTAATATTCTCACCACACAATATACTGTGCACACTATATACGACTACTTATACAATCAAACAACCAGTCAGGGCTCGGGCCTCGCGAGGTATTGTCACGACCGTTGACAGGAGTAAAAACTGAGTCTTCTTCCTTTGACCAAATTTACAATATTTATTAACATGTGCTTGAAAAAATATGACCATTCTTATTATGCAACGTCCTGGTGCTACGTGACCCTCCCGCACGGTGATCATTGTGGTGTTTAACATTTTGCGCTGAACATAACGAAAGCTTACGAAAAATAATTCGTCTTTGTTATCATAACCTATCTGCCAGTAAAAGTCCCATTAAAATAAGTCCATCCCTATCGAAGTTTACCCGGAACATCCAGACAGAGAGATAGGCAAAGATTTAGAAAAATATGTTTTTGCTACCGTATATACGTCGAGTGTATCAACTTAGTACGGACATTTTATTTTTAAGAGACGTACTGACACTTCAATAATTTATTTGTATTATGTATAGAGTATAGATTTGATTGCAATACGCTATTGAAATTGAAAGAGTTAAAGCAGTAACGATTGATGGGAATGTGTGGTGACCAAATGGTTATGTGTGTAATTTTTGTTAGCCTAGTTAAGTAAGCCACGTTGAGCAATTTTCGGTAGGGGGTAAAACTTATCGCCTTATGGAGGGTATCTCGTAGGGTCGTAACAAAAATTGTTATGCAGGAGCGTTCTTCAGAATATCCATAAATTCGTATTTAATTTTAAAGCTGGCATCAACCAAATATCAAGGCGATTGACAACCCGTTATAAAAAGAAAATAAAGCATCTGGCATTTAAAACTTCTTTTCTAAAATTTCTTTTTTTTAAAATAGAAAACCGTAACATTATTATTTTGATAATTAGTTTAATTGAAATGCCTAAAGAAATAAATGTATTCAAAATTTCGTGTTTTTTATGTATCCACCTCATAGAAGAAAGGCGTGCAGTAGAATATTCTGTGTTTCGTGCGACGGATGAGGTTGTTGTGAGGTGAGGTTGAGCAGGAGGCCTAATTTTAGTCCTGTTCCAATTCTTATTCTTTTATAAAGAGGATGGGAAAGGAAGGGGAAAAAGGTTTGAAAAGAAGGAAATTTCCCTTTTTCTGTTCCTCTTAGTTGTAACTCCATATTAGCTCTGTTGCTTTAGCTTGTGCTTGTTGTTCGTTTGCTACCTTCTTACCGCTTAACCCTTAACCCTTGGTTAGGGCATATGAGTTAAGTATTCTGTTTTCAAACTAAGTAACAAGCCTGAAAAACAAATATATAACACTAAAGGCGATTTTAAGCCGTTTCCTCATAGAAGCTGTTCATTAATCGTCCGGCTCCATCGCATAGCTTACTTGTTTGGTGCAACAGACTGCAATTATTTATTATTGCTCCCTTTCACGTTGTTAGCGGAAAATGTATTCTAACGATGTAGAAATTAATTATTGACTAGCAGAGTGGGTTTAGTTTATTTTAAGTTTACCGCTTATTTTCATCAGAAAAACCGACAATTATTAGTGAATTTCCCATTAGTGGATAACCACAATGTCAATGGCTTTAGTAAGGGACTACTATCGTCGTACAAACAAACATTGGTCATTTTACTGACTGTATCTTGTCGAGATCGGTGACTTTGGTTTTTTTTCGTTGTCACAAATAACCGCGCCGAAAAGGTTCCAGTCTAGTCCAAGCGCCTTGATACTTAATCCACCTCTGAGCCTATGGCTTAAAATATATCGTTTATAATGCTTAAGGTTTCTAGGAAAGCTTAACAAAAATATTAATACAATAGAAGAAAGTGTTACTTGGTAGGGCGAGCTCGATCTCACAAGCTTTATGCTGCAGGCCTTTTAATCCATTCAAGATAGCAGAGTTAGCAATGGCTACCTATTTTCCATACAACAGAGCTTATTTAATATCCATTGCAATGTATGTCATACATTATTATTATTTGCAAAGCCAATAGCATATGTCGCAGAAGCAAAATACCTCATGTGCTCCAGATACGATAGATTTTACGACGGAAGTCTATATACAGAAATAGGGATTTCCTTTATGTCAGCTTCAAAGGTTCTAAATCAAATTACGACACATTATCATCACGAACACAAAAAATATGACATGGTATAAATATATTTTATAAACACCAATATAAATGTGACATATTATCCTAAATTAAAAAAAAAACTTAGTGATCTTTGTAATCATACACTACAACAAGAGGTCTTCAAACGAACATAATAAATAAATGTTTGACAGCATCTAGAGGCAATGATTCTTCAGATTACTTATCTCTTTAAAAAAACAGACATTTGTCTTGTGGTCACCCGGTTGGTACGGTGTTGTTTTCGCTACATATGTAGTCGGAGCGGGTATATGAAGCCAATTTCAGTTTAGGCGCACTTATTTTATTACTATTTAAATTTTAAAACTCACATCAATCACGCAACACACAAAAATCGTCCCAGTCACTTCGCCATCTTACGTCAAAGAGAGCTCTGCCGGAAGCTATATTCACTTCAATTAGACTTTCATAACATTCGGAAACTATCAGGTATCTTTTATGTTTATTTAAATAATCTAATATCTTATATTCTACATATATTTATGTGTTCGTATTAAGTGATCATTAAAAAAAAAGAATTTAATTATTCCTTTTATTATTTAAAAAATTAACGGCGAGCTGAATCGATTGCAAATTTTGGTTTCGTGAAGTGCCTCAAAAACCACTTCAAAAAAATATTTTTGTTACAATTTTTCGGTTTAGCCCCTCAGCCCACAAACAAAAGAATAACGTGCGATTAAGGAACTCCGTTGTTCCCTAGCGTCAAAAAGCTTTGAATATTTCATCATGTATCTATCGACTTTAAAGTCGCTGCAAAGCAACGTATGTAAACCGCTAAACTTGTTCTAGTACGGATACAACTTTAAAGTAAACCTTTGAAAGCTTTGTTAATATTTTAGTACACTCAGGTGGATGTACTAGCTGTGTGGTTTCAATGCCCTCTACAACAAAAAAATAACACATCTGGAAGCCTATGCACCTAAACAAAGCTTATATTTGTTAAGATATAATAAATATTATCTTATATATAAATATATATGTATATGACGGCGTTCGGAAATCGTGTCGATAAAAATCGGATTTAATTGGATTGTAATTTCTGGAAATAATAGGGTTGCCACTCTGACGTAACGCCGAACACTAGAGAGGCCTCGGCTTTACTTTTTTATTTCATTGTCATATTCTTGTTCTTTGCTTCTTGTCACTTTCAAAAAATATTTTTCATGCAATGCAAACACAGAACTTTTTCTTCCTTACATTTTTTACTTAAAAGCCATTCAGGACATATATAAAGCTATCGAAGAATTCACCGCACAACTAGGGAGTACAATTGAAGTGGTAGCGGTAGCGGTGGCTAGTAATGGTAGTTAAATTTATAGGTAATAAGTTATAGATATAAACGTATAAAATAGCAATAAACTTGATCAGCGCAGCGCATGGGGTGCTCGGCCCAGCAGAGCAAGGGGCGCGCGAACACGCAGCGTGGTTTATAAATATAAATAAACAATAATGATTACAAGTTCCGGCGCAGACTACCGCTACATCCGCTAGGCTATCAAAGAGAGATTATTAAACTTTCATGCATAATTCAGGGATCGAAGCCGTGTACTAACAATCATGCGAGAACACGTCTCAATACAATTTATAATAAAAAACTGCCATTCGTCTTATTCGGGACTAGCTGTTGCCCGCGACCTCGTTCGCGTAGAATTAACCACATCATCGACATGACCGTAACAAAGCTTAACATTCACATATGATTGCTTAAACTGTGACCATAGTCCATACTATATAGGTTCTGGTACAGTTTTTACGGCCGGCCGCCTGCCTAACGCCAACCTTCCTCGGGAATAATAAGCTACTAACCTAACCTAACAAAATCTATTAAAAAATAATTCCTAAAATCGTCCACATACGTGTGAACACTATAATTACCAGGGACGTCGTGCGTCTCCGAAAGAAGTGTGCTATGAATATCTCAATGCACAGTGTGTCTAACTGAAGCTTGCAAAATCTCCGACACTCTCCTGTTTTGAAATTTATATAAACTTTCAATCATCATCATTTTAAAGATAATATATAGTTATATAGTATTTTAAAGATCATAATATATAGTAAAAAAAATAATTGTTTTGGGTTTTATTGCATTTATAAAGGCCCCCAATAATAATTATTCTCGAATATCTTCAATGTACAGACAGCGATCAGTTACATTTTTATTATATGTATAGATTTTCTTTCAAAACCTTATGTTCAAAAATGTTAAAATATTTATAAGAGTCTACACATTTTATTAGGCCAATAGTATTGAAAAAATGTTATTGATTTATAAGCGCCATCTAATTACCAACGTTTGACAATTTCAAAGTAACGGAGAATTGATTATCTTACTGGTTCGCATTTGTTCCGCTAAATATATCAAATTCTAATATTAATGTGTTAGTTGATATTAAAAGTAATACTAAATTTAGTTTCTTTTATTATCTTTTTGTTTTCTAATTGTATATTGTCGCATTTCGCTTAATTTGTACACAGCTACTGGTAACGCTTTATAGTTTTGACGAATAAACTAATACAACGAATAAATTAATTTTCCTATGGGATAGGACCCCGTGATAAACTTTCAATCATCATCATTTTAAAGATCGTAATATAACTAATAACATATAGTTCAACCTATTCAACTGAACAGCTGTTTTATAGCATTTTTATTGAACAAATGCTTGACTTGGTTATATATATTGATATAGTTATTTTGTTTATAAACCGATTGAGATAAAACAAACACTAAAGGTTAAGGGAAGTTTACCACAATACATAAGTGAAAACCGCACCCAAATTGGCTTAGCCGTTTCTGAGATTAGCGGTAACAAGCGCACAGACAAACAGACAAAAATTCTAATAATTGTTTTAGGTTTTATTGCGTATACAAAGGTAGTTTGATGTTTTTTGATGATAGTTTGATATGTGTTGTGTAATGATAGTTTTTCTCAAATATTTTCTATGTATAGACAGCGATCAGTTACAGTTTTATTATATGTATATATTAGAACCGTGTTACACGATCAAGGAACCTCTTTTCATAATAATTTAATAATAACAGTTAACTTATTAACAATAACAGAATATGAGTCAATAATAACAGAAATTAATTTTATGTCATATGCCTTTATTAATTTTATTTTAATTTACACGCCATTATCATATAAAGAATAATGAAAACGGCAAGCCACCTGCTCTTCCATCCATCATCCCATCTCAGCCATCTTGAATTCTTCCTGGCCATTAAGGAACTGCTCCGTACTACGATCGTCAAAGAATAAGCAGTTCAACTTCTTCACGACTTCATGTGCAACTAGTGAAAATAGTAATAGTTGCATTAGTACAGAATATATTTTTTGAAGATAAGTGTCATTAGATTGTTATTCCTCCCCAGAGTGTGATACGTAATATAACACCAGCACGAAACCCATGAGCAGTCAGTTGGTTTTTTAACTATTACTTAATTATTAACAAATTGTACCTCTTAGCTTATAAGAGGGAGGCAAAAAAGTTAATTGAAAAACAAAGGAAAAACCCGACTGACTGTAAAAAAGACCAGTATTCCATATAACACACTCAATATAAATGTATTTCACATTTTATCCAAAGCGAGCTAAATGTTCTTATGATTTTTTCGTTCATCGTATGTTACAGTAAAAGCTATCCAAACGGACTGAATAAATTGACCACTTTTCACTGAATCCAAATTTAATAATGCAAAAAGATCCCTTTTTTTACTTCTACCCTCTAGAAATCACATTGTATAAAATTTAGCATCACACATGGACTCAAAAATTATAAATTCCTCGTTTTAGCATACATTCGTATCACATTTGGAGAAAACTTTTTGCAATTGCATCTTGTATTATAAAAAAGACAGTTTTAAATCTATACATATAATAAAAATGTAACTGTTTAAAAATTTAAGACTTATGGTAATAATTTAGATGAGCGAACATTTAAGCTATGGCTATATATTACTATAAAAATGATGGACGCTACATGTTATAGGAGTTTTATTAAACTCACAGAAAGTTCTATCTAAAAATAATCCTAAGGCTTTTTGGAGTTTTGTTAAATACCGATATAATTCAAATGCTCATCCTTGTATGTACACTTGTCCATAATAATGAACCGTTTTCTGATGGCAACGCAATCTGTGAGGCATTCTCTTCATTTTTTCACTAAACTTTTCTCAATCCTTGTGCTAGTAACAATAGTAATTAAATGTTGAATCCTCCCTCAAATTCTAGAGAATCTATAAAAAAAAACTAAATTTTCTATGTCCAGCTAATTCGTAGTATTCTACGGTAACACCATGTCTCGAAAGTTTCGAGAAACTTCTAGGTATTAGGTTTCAGAGTCCAGACTTCGCTACTGTACAAAACCACAGGCCAGATATAACATTGGAATATTTTTACCCTGAGCTTTATTGATAACTGGCTGCTGCATAAAATTTTACCTTTTTGCTTCAAGGTGGTTTGGGCAATTCCAATCTGGTTACGTATTTCTTGTTCGCTATCCCATTATTTGTTTATCGAAGCACCGAGGTATTTGTAAATCCGTACTCGCTCTAATTCTGACCCTGCAACTGTGATTCTGGGCTTAGGTATTTTTTCGAGACAACCAGGAATATAGATTTGGATATGTTCATGTTCAGCCCGCCCTCGAGCTGCACACATGGACCCTGTCCAACAAAGTCTGTAGATCCTGTTCAGAGGAAGCTATTAGTACGGCTACGTCGGCATATCGCAAGCTATTCACGTTTTTGCCGTTTTTATTTATACTGACCTTCAGTGCCTCTAGCACTTCAGATATAATGGCTTCTGAGTACATATTGAACAAAAGGTGCCATAAAATACATCCCTGTCTGTCACCACGGCATATCTTATCTACCACGGAGATCTGTTTCTAAATCCTCGCCTCGGCCCGTAGCCCTTTGGCTCCAAAAATTCTTGATAATTCTGATATCTTTGCCATTCAACCCAACGTCGATCAAGCGCTGCAGAAAAATGTCATGTTTTACTTGATCAAACGCTTTCTTATAATCTATGAAGTAAAAAATGATGTCAGTCTGCATATCTCGGCATTTTTGTATTAAAATATTGAGAGCAAACAGTATCTCACGGGCACACATAACTGGAAACCAAACTGACTCTCCCCAAGTTTTTCATCACACTGTGATCGTATCCTTTTGTAAATGATAGCCAGGAATTCCTTGAGTACATGGCTCATGAGACTGATCGTACGATACTCAGAACATTTTATAGCTTATTTTTTTTGGGTAAGGTAGTAAACGTCAAGATATCATATCTATATGAGCCAGTCATCAGGAAGACTACCTGTTTCGTAGACCTGATTGAAGAGGCGTGTCAGAGCATCTACACATCAGTCCTCCAATAGCTACAGTACCTCAACAGGTACGTTGAGGTACTGTAGCTATTGGAGCCAAGTGCTTTTCCTGTTTTGGCTGCTCTCAATGCCTGCTTTACTTCAGCACATCATTATATGGGCGGTCCAGTGTCATCCGTGATAAAACCACTAATACTTCTTGAAGCATCTTCAAACATTTTCATACGTAGTTGCTCCATAAGTGTAAGAAGAGTATTTTTTACTCTCCTGGTCAACAAGGAATTTGCCACGGTCGTCACATAACACGTTAAATTTAGGTTTTTTGGTTAATCTTCTTTGTGTAGATTAAAACTGTCTTGTTTACGCAGAAGACGTTCCATGCGATCACACTTGTTTTTGTAGAAACTATCCCTGGCGAGTTTTATTTTGTTGCATATAAGCTTATCCAACTCTGCGTATTTCACTTCTTTTCTCAGCGCTAACGCTTTCCGAAGTGGTAGTAATGTTAGTTGTAATAATACTTGTAATCAGATAATGGCTACCGATCGAGACGAGGCTCGGCCCTCTCGGCCACCCTGGAATCGGAATGATAAACGCGTAATGAGTGACAGCCCAAGCCGAGGTCCCCTCTCGGGGGCCCTTGAGTCTAGTTACTCCATGGAGTGTCCGCCGAAACGACCTAAGAGCTCGACGGCCTCCCAATCCGGTTATAATTCTAAAGTAACGGCCCGAGCCGAGGCTCCGTCTACGGAGCTAAGTTACTTTTAAAGATGCTTAGGCTAGGTTAGGTTAGGCGCCCTCTGCGCCCTGCCGCCTCGAGCCCGGTGTATCTGTAAATACCTACTCAAGGCAAACAGTGACCTAGTCACAAAAAAACTGAAACGCGATATCCACCCGTGACGTGGACGCGCCAGATAATAATTGCTTAAGTGGATAGTAGAAAAATGAGCTTCACTGTTCATAAACCGAGTTAACTAAAAAAGACTATATTAGATGAAGTAAAAGTTATATTTTTATATTAGATAAATATTATGTAAGCCCAACATATTGCATCAGAGTCGGTATTGTTTTGAAATTTCAACAAAAAAAACACAAATGCTCCGAAGGTAATGCAAAGTCGCCGGTGCGGTCTCTGGTGACCCGCAACCAACTGTTTCTGTTCGACTTATGCAAAATAAAACTGAAACATTGGGACAGGATGTTTTTGTTTTTTGATCGTATTCTTTTGCACCTTTTGTACTATAATAAATATGAAAGAAGTATTAAATAGCTTAGGAAATGTTGCTCTGTAACTTTTTAACAAATGCTCTAATTTTTGTTTTGTATTCAAAGTAAAACAAACTTCAATTTATAAGAATTTGTTACTTTATTGTTGTCTTAAGCCCCGACATCGGTAAAGTAAAAGTAAAAGATATGGATTTTTGTAATGAGTGACGTGACATGAGTCCAAATGGCGTATTTAATAGGTTATTCTTACCTACATTAAAGGAAGTTTGTACAAGTTTATTTTAGACTATTGATCCGCCCGGCTTCGCCCGAGTAGCCGTCTTCGCCCGAGTAGCCGTCTCAAAATTCATAGAGAACATCGCCTTTTATATACGTAGACAGAAAACAGAAAAAATTATCCCACAGGCACCGGACATTTTTTTCAGGATAAAAAATAGCCTATATGTTATCCCAGCCTGTAATCTATCTCTGTGCCAAATTTCATTTTAAGATCCGTTCAGCCGTTTTTGTGTGAAAGAATAACAAACATCTATATCCACTTAGAAACTTTCGCATATTAGTTGGAAGTAGGATTCACTGGCCGTTTTATGCAACATTATAACCAGGTACTACAAACTATAAATCGATTACTCGGTATTTTTAAAACTAAATGATTTTCATTGAAAATGCTATAATTTAAAACTATTCAGTCTACTGTGGTACGTTTGGATGGGTTGTAATTACATTTTAAAAATGGTTACGTCTGTTATATGCTTAAAAATAGTATTTATTCTAATGAGAATCTTAAATTAAATCAAATACAAAAAACCCACTCTGTATTTATAAAGAATAGAAAAAACAAAGTTATTACTACCTCCTTCTTACTCATAAGCTTTTTTTTATAAGAGAAGGGGACAAGCGAGCGGCGAGAACACCCAGGTGATCAACGACGCCCATGGACACCCGCAACACCAGAGGAACTGCAGATGCGTTGCCGGCCTTTTAGAAAAAGATAGACTCGCTTCTTGAAGGACCCTAAGTCGTACTGGCTTGGAAATACCGCCGAGGACAGACCATTCCACAACGCGGCTGTGCGTGGCAGGAAATGTCGAGAGAACCGCGCTGTTGAGGAATGCCAGCCATCCAGATGGTGTGGATGGTACCTGGCGGTCTGTCGTGTCGTACGATGACGAAACTCGGCGGCAGGAATCGTTCCAAACAGTTCTTCGGAACACTCCCCGTGGTAAATACGATAAAAAATGCAGAGAGAGCTGACGTCCCTCCGCAAGGCCAGAGTATCAAGCCGATCGGTAAGAGCTCGGTCGTTGACGATTCGAGTCGCTCTCCGTTGTATGCGGTCAAATGAAAGAAGCTGGTATTGGGGTGCTCCTGCCCAGAGATGCGAGCAGTATTCCATGTGGGGCCGAACTTGCGCCTTGTATAGCTGAAGGCGGTGGCCCGGCTGGAAATACTGCTTCGCTCTACTGAGTACACCCAGCTTTTTAGAGGCCAACTTGGCCTTGCCTTCCAAGTGACCACGAAACTGAACGTCACTCGATATGTCAACGCCGAGAATACCGATGCTGGCTGTGGCAACCAGAGCAGTGCCCTCAAAACGCACATTCGCGACAAAGGGTTCTTTTTTAGCTTGACCGAGCGCGAGAGAGACGGACAGTTTTCATGAGATATTCACAGAATACACAAGCTCAACGTGTGAATGTGCGAAGATAACAGATCTATACAAACTAATCAAATTAAATATTTCATATTTAATATGTAATTTTACGGATCATTAATTCTTGCTTGGCTTCAATAGTACCTGCGCAATAAGCTTCGGGTAATCGTACAAGAAATTGGGGGCGATCTTCAAAGGCAATACATTTTTATATTTCGTTTACTTTGTTTCCACGAAGGCGTATTTGAGCAAAATGTATTCCATTTTAACGAGACATGGTAACTATATCTGATAATTCAATGGGTTTCATTAAGCCCTAATAACCCTTTAAAGAAATAAACTTAGCCATTTGGATCCACATACTCTAGATCAATAGACTAGAACTCGCGAAGAGATGAAAGTAAAGTAAGGTAAGTCTATTTATTTATTTACATCTATAAAATTAGACATCATAATCCTTTTGCCCCTCTGTGGAGTAAAAGGTACAAACTATGGATATAGTTTTTATCTTTTTTCTTTTCTTTTTGAAACCACATAAAAGAGCATTAACAAGCCTATAGATTTTCTTTTTATTACCTTTTGATGTGCCTTTAATCACTAAATTTTTGGAGAATATCTTTGCTTTAATTAATATGAATTGTAAATAAAAAATCATGATTCAGCATATTAAATATCATCAAGGGATGGATCAGAAGGAGCAGCCATAACTGACGAGTATGTATACGGAGATGTATGGATGTAGAAGAAGCGAGAGATGTGTGCCAGATCGCGCCAAATGGAAATCCATGATCTCTGCCTACCCCTCTGGGCTACGGGCGTGAGCGCATATTTTGTTATTTATTAAATATCGTTGCTTCTAAACTGACATTAAATATTGCGGATATTATTATAAATAGTTCTAATATGTTCCCTATAGACTCCGAAACGTGTCGACTGTTTCAATGAAAATTACAGACAATGTTCATATTGTCCCAGCGAATGTTCCTGTGAAGTTTGGTAGAGCTAGCGATCGGATCAACATAATTAGCGGTACTCGAGCAAAGCTAGGGCGCGTCAATCGTTTTTTTTTTAAATATGTAAGTAGTAGTAACAATTGTAAGAAATAATTAAATGTCTACTGCTATAAAATACTGCTGCTTCGGTAATAAACCTTTCCGGACTTTATACAATCAACGCCAAACTAATACAGCCTCATAAACCTCCAAGTTTACATAAAAGTATCAAGTATCAGTACCCGTGTTAGCATATGTTCAGCTCATAAAGAGCAAAATGTAAAACAGTTTGTCGTAGCAACAAAGTTATCGCTAGATTAGTATTAATATAGTAACCTTATCCGATGACATAAAAAAATCTATATGATGTTCATCGCCATTTCCCTGCTCTTTTCCCACCTTATGGGTGGTCGTCACAGCAGGTTTTTGTCTCCCATCTGTCATTCTGATCTATCATCTGTCATTTCGGTCGTCACTCCCTTTTTAATCATATCACCTTTAACGTAATCCATAAATCTTTTCTTAGGCGTACACTACTGAAATATCCCTCCACATTCATACCGTCATTATTCACTCCTCAAAATCTCAACATTCGCATGCGCTCCTCTTCACTTTTTTAAATCGTTTCTTTAACAGCCCAACACTCCGATTTATACATTATGACAGGTCATGCGATGGTTTTGTAAATTTTCCGCTATATTTTAGGGGGAACTCCTGGGTATGTCTCATCATGTCTAAACCCGTGAGCCGTCGCCATTTCATCTATCTCGCAATTTTACATCAATGAGCAATAAAGCAAAAATAAGCAACTAAAGTAAAATATCTATGTAACGAAGGTACGTAGTAAGTCGTGGAGAGATCGACTCGTCTCCAGATGATCCGGCCATAAACTTGCTAACTATATTTATAGCCCGTAATAAAGTATCTATCTGATAGGTCGTGCGATCTGCGACATGCATTAAATTGATAGATTAGAACATTTAGTTATAAGACGATAGTTCTATCCAACGTAATTTACTGTGGTCATCATTTTCTATCAATTTAATAAAATATCTGTTATTAACTATAAAAATAGATTAACCAAAAAGGGAAAAATAATATATAATATAATAATATGAAGACAAATATTTAGTTCTTTTCCTTACATAAATGTTTTGGTTTATTTGTTTTTTACGACCGCTTTTAAGAGATTAATGGTGCTCCATTAGAAGGGATGACATCTTTACGTAAAGGGTTAACATTTGAAAAACGATTCTATGTGTTCATTAATTAAAGCAGCAGAAGCTTCATTTTAGATAAAAAAATACTTATATCTACTTGGAATGTAACGTAGGGCCTCCCACCAAATTCATTCTCAAGTCGTCATCGTCGATCTGATCAAGGAGTCCATTACATATAATGCCACAAATATTACTCTGCTCTAGATAACTGTTGCTTAAATCTTTTTTGGAACAGCTTTTGCCCAACCCATATATGTATGATCATCTAAAACTTTTTTGTACCACTATCTAGAGATATAGCCTCTTTAATTATCTGAAAGAAAGGAAACAACAAAATGAGCTCGACATAAATAACCGCGAAGCGACACCGAGCAGTTTATACCGATATCAACAACCTTCCACTCGGATCACTGGGAGATTTGTTGAAAACGATCACATGAAATAACATCGCTCGAAAAACATTACAGAATGTGGATAATTATAAATGAACCACGACACTTAATTCTTCTTCCTGTCACTCACAAAATACCAACGCCCGGTATTTAAAAGGCTTATCAAATAAGGAAAAACATAGCTGTCAAATGTCTGATCAAATGTCATTTGAGGTGCTAGAAACATGATCATCAACATTTTTTTCTATTTTCTTTAGAAACTGATATTGATTTGTGGCCGTTAACTTGACGGGAGTGTTAATTGAATACAAACGGCCAAGCCGTTCAGAAGCCGGGCGTAAGACTAACTAACTAACTCCATTGGAATTTAATTACATTGAATGTATGAAGTAAAACCTTTCCAACAATATTTTAAGTAATTCCAAGATATGTGTTTGTTTAATAAAACTTTTAAACTTTGAAACTATTGAACCGGTCTATATATTTAGCTCGTCATTAAAGGGCTATATTATTAAGAATTCACAAACACGGTTCACATTCTTTATTATGGTGTGTGTATAATTTTATTAATACACCCGGATGAATTGTAGAGTTCTGGAATTTATTTCCATTTAACATCTTTCCTCTCGCTTTTCTGCGAATCAACGAACAATCAAGGAGAGCGATTTCGTGGTAAGGAAAAGCACGCCGGGAAGCACGCGTTATTGCATTGCGCGCGGCGCAAGAGTTCAGCGTAAATGGTACCAACCCATTTTCCGAGCGGTTGGTACTTCAGTGCTATAAATAAAGTGTGCGGTTATATAAACAAATTTATGTACGCAAACTAAATTAATATAATATATTTATTTACTGTACATAATAAATGTATGCTAGGCATAACGTTGAATAATAGAATAAAAATTGCATTATACGGGAAAAGTGTGGTTTAAAAATGGATGTCGTGACTAGAATATTATTTATAATAAGTCTCTGAAAGAGTTCAGTTCATAGATAAAAATGCAAGTGAGTAATAATTAACAATTTATTATTCTATACAATATTTCAAACAATATCTGAATATTTTGCTACTGAATCTAATTTTAATGTTGCTTATTATCAAGATGGGATATGACATCTCACACACCTTGGTAATAAGCAACACGTGGTATTCGACTACTGTAAGGCTCTTTCTTTTCTGCCAATAATATCAGATAAGCATAACACCATAAAAGTAATCGACAGCCGATCGGCGTGGGGTTATAAGATACTTTCTTTTCACGCCACAAGTAGTGGATTCGATTCCCAACCAGCACTGGGATTTGTTTGCATGAACATGTCTTCTTGTCCTGAGTCTGAGTGTAATTATCTATAATCTATTTTAAGTATGTGTATCAGTTCTGTTTTCCATAGTTCAAGCTCTGCTTAGATTGTGATCAGATGGTCTTGTGCGAATAATGTTCCAGGATGTCCCAGGATACTATACTCGAAAGCAAAAGTTTCTAATATTAGACGAATGTGATAGAAGAAAATTGCCTTGACTAAGAAATTAAGTCCAGGACTGTGTTATAATTCAATACACTAACTGTAGTTAGCACTCAGCATAAAACA
Source organism: Papilio elwesi (assembly GCA_029849275.1). Classification (NCBI taxonomy): domain Eukaryota; kingdom Metazoa; phylum Arthropoda; class Insecta; order Lepidoptera; family Papilionidae; genus Papilio; species Papilio elwesi. The sequence continues at coordinate 8,858,079 of CM056692.1, read as the reverse complement.
GATGGAAGCCCCCAACAAAAGGAATTAGTCGCCTTAATGTTTAATACGCCGTTTTGACATTAACATGGATAGATTTATTAAGTCGTTCACTTGACGTTAACAAATTGTTATTTTGTTTATATATTTTGTGAGATTCAAAGGCATAAAAAATTTTCTCTGAGGTAGTACTGAGAAGCGATGGAAAAGTATTATTCTGTAATCATTTTTAAGATATATCTTACATCTATGTCTATATCTTTATAAGTCTTTAGTAATCATCATAAAACCGGATGTTTGATTTTATCGTTATCATCAGCATTCTAAATAATTTAACGACTAAACGTTGGCTTACCCTAATACCCCCATTACAAGTACCTAAGGATTCCCAGCGTTTTTCATAGGCTAAGCTAAACTATCCAAGTAGCCTGTGTGTTGATCTTGCCTTAGCTCATTTATTTCTTTTATGTGCTTTTTATGTTTAATATTGTTAAAAAAAATTCTGTGTAATGTCACCCACCACCATCATTTTCTCCGTCTTTTTTATTTTCCTCAACACTTGGGATACATTTTACATTAAACTATAACTAAACGATTTTGTATTTGTAAGTTAACCAAAGGACGTAAAATAAATATAACATTTGCTTGCTCTAGCAACAGTCGCCTTGGGAGAACTAACAAGATATGTTTACAACAACAGTACTGTCTGATGAAGTGATTTGCATACTTCCTTTGAGGCTACTTTACAAGTACATGTTACGCACACTGGGGAGATGGAACGTTATGCATGTATATCAAAATGTTCATAATTTTCCTTTGGGGAATGACCGCTTTTAGTCTTGGCTCTTTAAGATCTAAGGATGTGTTTGCCATCGAACTGTATAAAGAAGAAGTTGGCAACCGAGCAAGCAACCTGATAACATCTGATATCTGTAACAAGCTAATGAATTGCAGACGCGTTGCTTACCTTTTAAAATAAAAAAAGGATTTTTCCTTTGTTTGCCCTATGGTCAAGCCGGCCCATTCATGTAATAAAGATGTTGTTGCGGGCATTACCACTGCTAATTTAATAGTTCAAGGAGCCAAAAAATTTAAATTTTAATGACAATTGGTACCATTCTTAGGTTGACCCCTTGACGACTAACAATGTAGTCCTATGTAATGTATAGTGTGTGTATAGGTCCCATGTGAAACCTAACTAATTTTATAATTTTGCGTCTCAAGATTAGGAACTCAAATGTGGGGCTGAATCATGTATATTTTACAGCACAATAGCATGATCGCTTTACCATTAGGTGAATGTTCTGCTTTTTACGTTTCAATTTTAAAGAAATTGTATTATTTTCGTCAATAAAATGTATACAGGTATTTTAAAATTATGTTTAAAGAAGCGTTAAGACACTTACAGCGTTGGTATAAAAATACATTTGACTAATCTATACATATAAGAAAACTGTAACTAATCGCTGTCCGTACATGGAAGATATTCGAGAATAACTATTATTGGGGGCCTTTATAAATGCAATATGACCTAAAACAATGATTTTTTTATTATATATTATGATCTTTAAAATGATGATGATTGAAAATTAACATTAAGTTCAAAACAGGACAGTGTCAGAGATTTTGCAAGCTTCAGCTAGATACACTGTGCATTGAGATATGCAGAGCACACGCAAGTCTTTCGGAGACGCACGACGTCCCTGGGATTTATAGTGTTTACACGTATGTAGACTATTTAGAGCAGTGGTGGCTTAGCGGTATAGGCCCCGACTTGCGTACTGTAGGTTGCGGGTTCGAACCCAGGCAGGCGTTTACTTTGTGTAATTAATTTCATCACCACGGCTCAAAAACGGTGAAGGAAAACATCGTGAGGAAATGTCTTAGAACCACCAAATTCGAAGTCATATGACATCTACCAACCTACACTGGGCAAGCGTGGTGGATTACGGCTCATTCCCTCTCTCGAAGTGGAGGCCTGTTCCCTGCAGTGGGAAACTTCTAGAAAAGGCTGATTTATTATTATTTTATTAGACGATTTTAGGAATGATGTGTGTATTATTTTTTAATAGGTTTCGTTAGGTTAGGTGAGTAGCTTATTATTCCCGAGGAAGGTTGGCGTCCGGCCGTAAAAACTGTCCCAGAATCTATATAGTATGGACTATGGTCACAGCTTAAACAATCATACGTGATTGTTAAGCTTTGCTACGGTCATGTCGATGATGAGGTTAGGGTGGTACTTAAGTAGGTAATAAATATATTCATTTCGTTTCGTTTTCGTTTCATCGAAACCGCAAGCACAGCTATAATAAATATAGCAGAAAAAATATTAGTTGGAAATTCTTAATACTTATTTTTTGGTGCCGCAGCTTACGAGGTCGTAAACAACCGTCTTTTTTGTTATTGTTAATTGTCTTGAACACGTGCGTTATTACTTTACCATTTTTTTTACTTTAAAATTGAATAGCAACAACACGGGCTGAAATGTAGCTCTATACAGATAAACAAAATTAAATCGTTTGTTATATCTAAAAATAATTTTGATACAGATGTTTTATGTTTAATTTTGTACGGTAAAAACAACTAATGTAAAAAGTACGGTTATAAAGTTTTATTCTGCGAAGTGATTAATATGTTTTATTTGATTCAACGCGTACGAAGTCGCGGGAAACAGCTAGTATGATAATAAACTTAACGCTAAATTACCATTGTATGAAACCGCATTCACAGAGGCACTTCTTGTTTTACTTTAGCAAATCCCCAGGGAATTGTAACAATAACATAAAGACGAAAGTACCATTAAACCCTCAACTGTTCACTTAGCTCACCCTAAATCACTCTGTTTAACTGTCAAAAGTACTTTTAACATGTAAAACACGTAATTTACAACAATAACATCTCCTTAACGAATGTTATATATATAGGAATGTACAAAATAGGATTCGTAGGTATTTAACTCCATGTTGAATAGCTCGGGCGTCGAGCGTTAGAGTAAGGAGAATGACACGTAGCGAAATACATTAGGACATTAGAAAATATAATCTTGGATCGATACTACAGTAAGACTGGCTTCATGTATCGACACTCCACCAAACACGTAACGCGTATCCACGATGCAACCAGATTGCCGTCACTCTTCGTGATGTAATGACCGCTACCAGGTTCGCCGTTACGCTAGAGCTTGGGGTTGTGTCAGAGTGACTGACTGCTCGAACGTCTACTCTTCAAGTCACTCTGCATTCGGCCAGTCCCCGTCATATATATAAACAGGCATAGAGTTCTTTGTTCGTAATGAGTAAACTCTTAAAGTACTCAACCGATTTTTATAATTCGCTTACAAATAGATACCATATTATGAAAAAGTAACTTGCGCTACATTTTTTTATTCTTAATCTGCAAACTTCAAAAAATGAAATAAGTGGCAATGAACACATTATTCTAAAACGCGGTATCAATCGAGCCAAAAAACTCGGAAGTGGCGGCCAAGTACAGGACGGCAAGCGTAGGTATAAATAAACAAGAAAAGTATTGAAGATCACAGCAAATATTCTTAAAATACTAAGCTTGGGATATTTTAAGTGTTTAACACTTGATCGGTTAAAATAAATAGCACATTTATTATTGTTGCAATATTATATTGTATACATTGTTTATATTTTATAATGAGTTTTTAGAATGTGCATTTTAACTCAAGAACACCAACACCACGACGTCAACGGCACCATCGTCACCACCACCAACACTACCACCAATATCACCACCAACGCCACCACCACAACGTTAAAGATGTTTTCAGTTCAATAAGCATGTTGCTGACGCTGTCGCTGACGCATTTTGCACATGTCGATCTCGCGAACCGATAAGATTTTCCCCTACCAAATATTATCTAACGCAACTAAAGAATTCTAAACTTCAATAAAGTACGCAAGCAAAATGTTTATATTGTTTTACTGCTTAAGGCAACGTTTGTGATTATTTTAAATAAATATGTGAATAACTTTGTAGTACGAAAAATAAATTGGAACTCAAAGCTAATTTTATTTTCCTCATTACTGATATAACATGTACATCTTGTGGCGTAAAAATCTTACCTATTAAAAGAAGATAACTTGTGGAGATTTACTGAGGCGGGATAAGTTAAGGCTTGCGTTCATTAATTAAGAGTAACATTTTTCAACTGGCGCACGGAAAAGCTCTGTTATGACTAATGTTACCTCATTATCCGGATGCGGTAGAGCAATGAGCACTACAGCGCAGCAAAGAAACTAAAAGTTGCGATTAATAATAATAATAATATCCCAGGACATATTCACACACGGCCATCTGATCCCAAACTAAGCAGAGTTTGTACTATGGAAACCAGATTAACTGATATACTACATATACTATTTTGCTTTTGTAAATACATTCTTAAATAGATAATCACACTCAGACTCAGGACAAACAGACATGTTCATGCACACAAATGTTTGTCCAGGGTGGGAATCGAACCCACGACCTGCGGCGTGAAAAGCAAGTATCTTACAAACCACGCTTTTATTCGCTTGATACATAAAACTACCCACGAACGATGTACTTGTAATGTTCCTGTGTAAATCTGCTCTATCACGTATTTTGACTATGCAGTCGCAACGAATCGAAGGTTTTATAAATTTAATTCACGTCCACTTCGCTCTTCACACTTTATTTCAATAAGCGCTTTATTTTTATAACAGTTCTTTTACCCTATCAATCACTCAGCGTTAACTTCGGCCGACGCTACACATAAATATTTAATTTCAGTCCATCCATTATGTTGCGTTAGCAGGCAATACGGTACCGTTACAGTATGACCCACGGCTCTCTGGATAAAGGTAATGAATCAACGAGAGGATTTAATATTCTGTCTTTATTCGAAATATAAAATAATTAAATCTATTAAACACTAATGACGTACCCCTGTCACGCGAGTCCGTTCCAAGATCACTAAATAAAATGTGATTTCAGATAAACATGTATGCTAAATAAAAATAAATAAATAAGCACGACTGAAACCCAAGGGGAAGGCCGAGGGGTAGGGTTGTACACAATAACAAAAAAAATTGTGTAGAAAGATGCAAATTGTATTGCCACATAATAACTTATCAATTATTCAGTACAGGAAAATCTTTCAAAATTATAGCAATTACATTAAAGGCGTTAGAATTCAGTTGTTTGGATTTATTATAAGAAAGACTGGATCAGCAAAATGTGCAATTAACTTGGCGCTACTAATTGATACGCAATCCCATCAGCAGTGAAAATGGAAGCATTAAGTAATTCCGTTAGGAACACAATACTTTACTTTGATTTTGTTAACTTTTAAATGCAGTATTTGTAGTATAGACTTCAACAAACGAATGACTACAAGATCTTCTGCCGTTCTTTTAAAGTAAATTAATATTTACAAGACAAAAATAAGTAGCTTCTAATTTTTTTTTGTGACCGATTCGGCCAAAAATTATCCCTTTCAGCCATTCAAAGATGAACAGAAATGTCAATACGTGGCTGAGACGGGTATTGAAAATTAAAATAGATGAAACATTAAAAAAAATCATCATTACTGAACTGTTTATTATCCGGTTCTGTAAAAATGTTATATATTTCATAAAAACGTTTTTCCCAGCCTATATCCATAAAAACGGCGACATTGTCACCCTTGTTTAATTGTTTACTCTTTTTGATATGGGATAAAGTTTACAGTTTACCTCTTTGTGATAAGATGAAATATTCACAACTATAAAATTCACAATCATAATATTTAAGCCACGAGAAAGTAAAACATGTTACCATGTTGTAAAATATTTATTCGCTTCTTAAAGCGAATAAATATTTTTTTATGATAACATTTGAAGATGAAGATTTATGTTCATCTATTGTGACGTAATATTCCAAGACACAACGCACAATATTTCTTGGTAATAAAGACAAACAGGATGACTCAATCTCGATATCCATAAGATGATATTCCTGTCGTGTGTTACTAATACAGGAATTTTTTTACAGTTTGAATAAATCGGGAATGAGCCCCAAAAGGACTGATGGAGAGTTTACAAGTGAAAATAATGTTGTATAAGAAATTTAGACTAAGTATTTTAATAAAATATGATATATAATGGTTTCGAATACTCCTTACTTTAGTAAGGGACGGGGTTCTTACCACCATTAGTATTTTGAGCTCCCGATATTTCGGCACAGTTGCATGCGCCATGGTCCCGGGCTGACAACGAGCTCAAAAAGGCTAATCTAGGTAAGATTCCCGTCTCTAATACTATATACTTTGTACATAATAGTGCAATTTATATGCCAACATAATAAAAATAAAATATTTGTTTGTTTGTAAAAACTCTGAAAGGATTAACAATCCTATAAGGAAGCTTCCTGTAAGGAACAGTATTTATAACCGTTTAGTTAAGCAAACGTTATTGGTCACCTAAATCTGAATAAAATCGTACATATTACTTGAGCGTAAGCTACTTTTGACAAAATCTTGTTTTGTCCGCTTAGTAAATAAAAGTTTCGCAAACGGAAAGCGGCGAGCTGTGAAGGTTAGGCATCGTACATACATGATATCGTATTAAACTTTTCAATGAAAGAGTATAACTAAATCCTTATATATTGCATATTTAGAGCTTTATTTACATTTATCCAAGTTCATTTCTGTTTTAACCGTATTTCGGTTTTATTTCGTTTCTGAATGTATAAATGATTTGGAACATCATTGGATATGATTTACAAAAATAAACAATTTACCATCGATATATTCTCAGCAATCTGCGTATCCAGTTGAAGATTTGTGATGTGTCTTTATTTCAATAAAGATGATAAAATAGAAATTAACGATCACAAAACCTTAAATCGCGCCTCTACAATGCAATGCTATTGTAATGACAATAGAACATTATTTTCTACTCATTATAACCGAATAAACTCGGAACTGATATTTTATGCAATCCTATTGGTTAATATTTCTCCGTTTCTCTGCTCCGCACCCTTGCTTCGCTTCAATGGCAGGAGAGCCTAATATACTTATAAGAAGCAGTAACTGCTAAACATCACAAAACTTTCACAGTGGTAGAATCCGCAACATCTGTTGCACGAATGGGCCGGCTCGACCGGTGAAATACCACGACCTCACAGAAAAGAGGCGTGAAGTAGAAGTACTCTGCGTTTCGTAGGTAGCGATCGCTTAACATCGGGTGAACCGCTTGCTCGTTGGCCACCTTGTACTATTAAAAACAAAAAAAACTTAGCTTAGTGAAGCTACCAAGGCTTACCCAAATTCGTTTTACAAAGCATGGATAAAACTAAAATTACTACAATGATCGAAGATTGAAGTATTTAGTTTATGGTTTACACAATAAAAAGCAAGCAGAATAATCGCAAACCTAAAAGTAAATAATATTATTACAACCCTAATTCAGTCACGATAAAAAAACTTAAATATTTTAACAAACCTTAACACTATCTTGATATACAAAATTCGTTGTTATTTTGTGTCCAATCCCGTATGATCCGCTCGGTTAATAAAATGTCAGAAGTTGTATAGACAAGATATTCTTGAAGTTACAGAATGTCTGCACCTAGCTGATACTTTTTCGATAACGAACCAAAAACATTTTATGTATGTAGACGTTGGTAACCAAGACTCGTGATCCTATAATGTCATTTCACTGTCAAAAACTTATCAGATCCCTCATAAAGCAAAACTTTAAGCTGAACTTCAAAAGAAGATACGGCCAAATAATCATTTTATCTCAACACTTTTAAATTTAATTATATACCGCACGTAGTACAGTAGACACATAAAGCATAAGAACAGGATCAGTACGATAGCGTGGAAACGAGATGCCATTACGCTCGTTTGTTTTCGGCTTTCGCTGTTTCAATAAGCACGCCCCTAAGTATACGGTAATAATACACATATTTATCTCATAAATTCTATTCGGAGATCGCATGATACTTATGTAATATTTAATTATGTCCCTGACCGGTTCCGAGCTTCGTCTGTTTTGTAATGGGGCTACGCAAATCATTAATTCGAGAGTTTATATTTTGCCGACAGTTTTTAATGGTCTAGTCCGATCATCATTGACAAAGTCGAAGTGTTCGAGTGTTACACAAAGGCAACGAAGATTTACAACAATTCTTCTGTAAAGAAAAATGAAGATAACTGAAAATAATTTTTTAACGGCAAAGAGGTTGAACAGGTGGAAGAATTTGTGTATTTAGAATGTATGTTTAGTAGAGATAGTAGACACGTTAAAGATGTTGAACGACAAGTGAATGCGGGAAATGAATGGGGCTATAGGTACAGTAGTGAGGATTCAATGTGTCTACGAAGGCTTAACAGGCAATACACAATGCTGTACTAGTCCACACATTAATGTTGTCAGGGTTAATGCCGTTGAGATGCGATCCTTAAGAAGTATGTTAGGCGTGCCATTAAAACATAGGATTAAAATAGCTTCATAAGAGAAGAGTGTGGCTTAAAAGTGGATGTTGGGACTAGAATTTAGAAAAGTATGGTTCGGTGGTCCGGGCACGATGAAATGGATGAATGAACAGAGAGTAACGAAACAAATTTATGTTGCAAAAGTGAGTGGCAGCGTTCGCAGGGGACGCCCAAGGAGAACTTATATCAAGCCGATTAGTGACCTACTAAGAAAGAGCGATATAAGAAGTACTCGTAACCGACGAGCATGTATCCGTAAATGTATGGATGTAGAAGAAACGAGAGAGGTGTGCCAGGATCGCGCCAAATGGAAATCCATTATCTCTGCCTATGCTATGCTCTGCCCCTCTGGGTTACGGGCGTGACTGCATATTTTTATGTACTAATAATATCTTGTATAAATTTTATGAGTGTATGAACTGACAATCTGACTAAAACCCATGCATCGTTGATACAATTCCATGTAATGTACATATGTCACGAAATCTGTTAATTTATTATATGTTATCCTGCTACCTTTCTCAACTACAGGCAATTCAATTGTCCATTTTTAGAATCCTGGAATAAATATACATTTATATAACACGTGCAGCCTCCAAACCTGTCGCAATGTAATTTCAACTTGGAAATTATTTATAGAGCTCGAGAAATTCCTCTCTCAGAATTCCCGCCGCTGAAGCAATACCACACGTTGCTAATACATTCGAATACTTTAGGAGTACAGCATTACTTTCTTGTAAACTAAACAAAGTATAAGGGTGCCAGCCTTAGAAATAAATCTATATATAAAATAAAAATGCTATTGAATAGGAAGACGCTGAGCCATACGAGATTATACTTGATAACAACATGTCAATAAAATGTGAATATTCCTCTAAAGTCATAACTGTGAATGAGAATATACTCTTTGTTAATGAATTTTTAAAACTTACAAAGACGACTGTACGTAACATAGTTTCTTTCAGCATTCCTAACAAGCAAAAATTAATTTAAAAAACAAATAAACCTGGCTGATATGACATGACACCCCAGGGAAGAATATTATGGTATCGGATGACACCTCACTCTTTATAATCGGCCAAACCGTTTAGGCTACAGAATTTCACAATGGAACGCATATAAAAATATATACCCCCGAAAAACTTTACGCTCCTGGCGGTCGAGCAAAAATGAGAGACAACGCAATAAAACAAATTTAACAAAGTCATATAGCTAGATGTGAAAATATATTCCTAAAGGAGAATATAAAAAAAAATATTATAGGTAATTTTACAACCTGACGTCGACTTTCTCACGTAATATTAATAAGTGGCTTCTATGTGACAAAAGAAAGAAATGAAGTCATATTGCGGAGCAGTCTTATTACGACCGTGCCATATGTTATGTGCCTTAAGGTATCCAATATTATCTTCAAGAAAATCGCTGTTTATTTTTTTCTTCAAATTATTTTAAATCATCCACCAACATTCAACATAGAAAAATAATCGATAATAATTTTGATATAATAAAAATAGATACCAACTTAGGAACCTCTATGGATATGGATGGGTATATAGAAACCTCTATAATAATAATAATAATAAATCAGCTTTTTTTTAGAATATTTCCCACTGCAGGGACACAGGCCTCCTCTCCGAGAGATGGATTGAGTGCGGGTTGGTGGATGTCACATGTCTTCGAATTTGGTGGTTCTAAGAACATGCTGGATTCCTCACGATGTTTTAATTATTAATTTACGGCACTTTATTTTTACTATCTGTTACAGACATTTTATATACTATTGAAATGTTCATTTTTGATCAACACGACATTCGTAATATAAAATTCAACAATACAGCGACATCTATATGTAATTTAGCGAGAACAAGACCATCACCTTTTCCGCCCTATCCCTAAAATAAAGAATTATAATTATAGATCTGAGCCTTATGTACACCCGTAAAGGTACACAGATAGATATAATACACAATGCTTGAAAACTACAATGCTACCAGGATACGGAAAATCTCCCGAGTAATAATTATTATTTTCATTGGGTGTAAATAAAAATGTGTTTAAAGTTGCCGAAAATCATGTGTATAATGGAAGCCCACAGTTTCTTTAGTCGGTAATGTAACGATGTTAACACAACTTATCTATATTACAAAATTACTTAATTTGAGTACTACAAGGCTTCCAAGATAATGAAAATTTTTTAATTCTTTCAAATACCTCCAAAATACCTTCACACAATTGTAGCAATAAATATATATCTTTTTATGAAATTTCTTTCAAAAAAGTTCCCTTGTCTAAAAATTTACAGGATGCTCCAAACAACGGGCACAAGAAATTAACTACCTGTGCTTGCATTTTTTTCTGGATTGCTTATTTAGAAGATTTTAACTACCTTGTAAAATTTTGACTTGGCCACCAGCTCCAAAAATTATTTCTTAATATACAGGGCCTGGTCTATACATTCAGTAATACGTCGTCGTACATTAACTACCACGACGCGAATGCAGAATAATAAGATCTTGAGCGAAAATATCATTGAGGCGCACGCAACAATTTTACCGATTTTTTTATAAATCAAAATTTAAGTAGCTTTATATAGCTATAAAGGGCAAAACACTGTACTAGTACAAGTACCTATGAATTCAACTTTTATTTTTGGTTTATACATTTTGTTAGTTGTAAATTATCCATTACCACACCTATTAGAGTAATTTTCCAATGTTACACCTGGTATCACTAAATTTATCCCTGTCAAATTCAAAAGTGACTAATAAGCTTACTAAATGGCCATTTAAGGCTACTTTCTAATTTGCTTGATTAATACTACTGATAAAGTGATAATCAACAACAAATTTAAACGTTATTTCTATCGTTATATTATGGCTTGTGGCACCATAGACCACTTAATATTACGTAACTATCTTTTGCGTATTTTACAAATGAAGAATTGATTTAACTGTAAATCACATTTTCGGATTTTCGCTCACTGCGGCAACCTAATATTTTGAATCTTATTAACGAGCACAGAAATTATTGTTAAGCGAGGATATTTATTGTGTAGATTTATTTATGGCAAGACCACCGGTAATTTATTTTAGTATACTCTGTTATTGCCATCTATCAAGCCCTTATTAATCTGTAAGCTGAACAATACAATCGCTTTGACATATCGCAAAATAATATCAACTATTTGACATTTTTTTTCTTCAAACTTCAATCTTTTTAGTTTTAATTTATTGTTTTCTTGATCATTTTGTAAAGTGTAATTACAAATAAAAACAAGGAAACACAGACTATTAGTTTTTAATACGTTTCATTTCAATATTTAAAAAAATTGTATTAATACTTCTTTCAAAATGAGTGTAAGACCAGATGATCACCGTCGAAAATGGGATAAAGATGAATTTGAAAGAATCGCAACAGAAAGATTAAAAGCAGAGCTAGAGGAAGAGGAAGAACGAGACAAAAAAAAAGGTTTTAAGGATTGCATTGACGACTTAGAATTTCGACGATTAAATATTAATCCTTAAACTTATTTTTTCAGCACCGCCAGTGAAAAGAGAACTTCTAAAGCAACGTGATTATAAAGTTGATTTAGATTCTAAACTTGGCAAAAGTGTCGTAATAACTAAGAATACCCCAACCTCTCAATCGGGTGGCTATTACTGCAATGTTTGTGACTGTGTTGTCAAAGATTCTATCAACTTTTTGGACCACATTAATGGCAAGAAGCATCAACGTAATCTCGGCATGTCAATGAAGATAGAGAGGAGCACTTTAGACCAAGTAAGTGATAGATAAAAATCTTACACAAAGAAATCTTACCTTTAGAATTATTTTCTCATGGAAGATGGAAATAGTTCTATACCTATCCATAAATATTCACAACAAAAATTACTTGCAGATTTGTCTAGCTTTTATGTGTGACAGAATAAGCTAATGTAAAGAATATTCCTTAATACACAGAAAAATATCAATTTAACCATAGCTTAAGTTTCATCAAGAAAAACAAGAGATAACTTTTTTTTATATTATAAGGTGGCAAACGAGCAAATGGATCACCTGATGTTAAGTGAGCGCTGCCCATAGATATCCGCAAATGGCAAATGTATTGCCGATGCGTTGCCTGCCTTTAATGGACAAAGGAGGGCACAGATAGGAAAAAGGACATTTCCCTTTCCACGCTAACCCCCTCCTCATCCAATCCTCTTCACTTTCCCCTCCTATCCTTATGAGGAAAGGGTGGGAAGGGGAAGAACACTGAAATTAGGCCTCCGGCACCTCACTCATCAGACAAAACACAGAGTACTTCTACTTCACGCCTGTTTTCTGTGAGGTCGTGGTATTTCATCGGTCGAGCCAGCCAATTCGGCAACAGATGTTGTTGCGGGCTCTACCACTGTAAAATAACTAAAATATTGTTGAGATCCCAAAGTCTGATGTGGCAGTTTCATTCATGGTTTTTAAAATTTTCCACTTTATTTTTAATCATATCTAATATTTATGTTACACTACCTTTCAGTAATATTTTTTTATTTTATTTAAATTTAATAATCTCATATAATCACATTACAGGTCAAAGCAAGGTTTTCACTAAATAAACGTAAATTAGAAGAGAAAAAACGTGATTATGAACTAGACACACGGTTGAGGGAAGCAGCAGAAGAAGAGGCAAGATTAAAGGAGCTTCGACGAGAGAGACGCCGTGATAAGAAACGCAAGATTCAGGAAACCGATGAACCTGATGATTCCCCAGCTCAGTCAGAACTTGCACAGATAATGGGGTTCTCAGGCTTTGGAGGTTCAAAGAAGTGAATGTATATACATAAATTTTACAAACATCCATCTGTTTCAATCACTAAACTGTGTTAATTAAACCTATTACAATTAGTAAATTAAACTGTCTTGTTTACTTGATATAAATAAATAAATATGCGCTCACGCCTGTAACCCAGAGGGGTAGGCAGAGATCATGGATTTCCATTTGGCGCGATCCTGGCACACCTCTCTCGCTTCCACATTCATACATCTACGCATGCATGCTCGTCGTTTATGGGTGCTCCTTATATCGCCCTTTTTTAGTACGTCATTAATCTGATCGATATAAGTTCTCCTAGGGTGTCCCCTACCAACACTGCCACTCACTTTTGCAACATAAATTTGTTTTGTTATTCTCTCTTCATTCATCCTTTCAACATGCCCGAACCACCAAAGCATACCTTTCTCAATTCTAGTCACAACATCCACTTTTAAGCCACACTTTTCCCTTATAACGCTATTTTTAACCCTATGATAAATAATTTGAGTTTAGAATTGTAAATACATATAGACTTTTTCTGAGCTCAAATTAGGGCCTACTCTGTCTCATTGGACAGCTAACATTCAAGGTAGATTTTAATTGTGATTATTTGTTAAAAGTTTTACAGTTCTACAATTACAAACAAGCGCTTATGGCTTGTTTGTTGCAACTGTTACCAAGCTAAACGGTGGTTATGAATTGTAATATTTAATACATAATCATAACAAATACATGATTAAAAATCCAACCCACAAAGCAGAAAATGCAAAACAAGTACTTGCCCTTTTCAAATGAGCAATTGTCCCTACATTCTGTACTGCCAATCTCTGTCTCTTTTATTCAATTTTTATAAAATAATAAGATATATAATAATCTGTGATATAATATTTTTTTAAATATATTAATTAAATTTTGTCATTTGAATAGTGAATCAATTAGTTTACAGGCATTAGTTCTCATGGGTTCCCCATGGTGGCTTGTCTGAAGACATAGATGTAGCTGACGACAAATAAAAGATCTGAATATTTATATCTCTACAGTGCTTGCAGTGTATGCTGCACTCTGTCAATAGATTGTTGTTAAATTTTGTATAGAGATAGTGGTGTTCCTCACATAAGCTCAGGTGAATTCAGTGGAATTGGCTTTATTTTAATATAAAAAGTTGTATGGTGCATGCACTGTCATTATTTTTATTGCAAGCTGAACGAAACAGCTAAGGCAACTGAATGGAATCTACATCTCTCATTGTTACATATTGTATGCAATTTGTGAAGCGGAACAAAGGTCAACCTTATTCAAGCACACGAACACGTGTTTGATGTGTTCATCGAATAAACTTCCCACTAACCTATCTTACTTGAACACTGTAAATTTAGATACGTCTGCACATTCTTTATCACCGACACTTTAGGTCATAAATAAAGCTTTGGTGGTGTTATCCTCAATCTTAAAATAAATGTCTATCCTGTTCGAAGTTATAAAAAAATAAATATTTATCATCGATCCTTGACTACTATCCAAATTCAAATAAAACTACATATTACTTTCACTTGTATGTATGTTCTAAGTAGCCGCGTTTTAATGCTCTTAAAGAATTCGAACCTCATACCTATACCAATATTTCCTGTCGTATTCCAACATTATATGTAATTTTTATAGAAGAATAAGGCAAACGAACACGCGTTCTCCTGTTAAATGACAATCACTACCCATCAACGTAGTGATGTGCGCTTTGTTTAACGCTAGCGTGTTTTTTTTAATAAAATTGAATTTGCCTCCTCTTCAAAATAAGACGACTTGGTTTTCGATTGTAATTTAATCACTGATTAATACGTACAAACGGCGACAACTGAAGGGAAGAGGTCAATACAGTCATCGAGCGAAATGCTGAAGTAAACCTCATCTACAAGCAGCTTTACATCAAAGTGAGGTTTAATACTGCCCCGAAACCCAATTGTTAACAACAATTTGTGTTATGTTTTTTTGTTAAAAAAACATCAGACAAATTTTGGGGAATTCGACCACAACACACTATGCAACTAGCTATGCAGAAGGGTGGCCATGAGCCCACAGAACCTCAGAATCAGATAGTCCTCTTTTAGTTCATATGTTTGGATGGAGAGTGTTTTATTAAGTAGAAAATTATAAAATTATAGTAGAAATGTTCGTAATAGAAGAATAGGAACCGGCCATGCGTCTTCATGTCCGACAATGGAACGGATGGATGACTTGCATTCAATGTACTCTTAGCAATAGCGTGAAGAATGTGGACAATAAAGAAACCCATTGAATAGACGTGATTACATACCATAGCGCGCTGACGCGAGCCATGACTGCACCACGCCCTCCTATAAATATCTAGTTCGTAGTTACATAAGGTTAATATGGATATTGAAACCACAGCCATGACACGTGTACAGGCAGTGTCTTCAATTGTTATTTTATTTGTTATTTTTGCAATTGAATATCAGGTAATTTATAATAAATAACTCATAATGATGTACAAAAAAAGTTAAAAGGGTAGTTCACAAGCTTTACCTTTCATTTTTTATAATTAGAAAATATGTACACATATAAGAAATCAATTTATTTTACAGGTAGCAGCGGATGTGAAGAGTTGGATGGGTAAGTGTACAAATAATTTTATGGAAACTTAGGAAATTTAATTTTCTCAAAAATTTTAATTACATATTTTGCTTAAATATACTAAACAGAACTTTCAAAAGGTACACTACCATTTAAAAAAAGTAATACCTGGGGTCACCTTATTACGATGATGTTTTTCGCATGTTGACATATGTACGTATATGTCCGTTCTATTGTGGCACTTTGTAGCTTAAACATGTTGACTGAATAAGAAAGATAAATTGTCATTATTTAGATTAATATTCTTCCCCAGAGTATCAGCTAAGTAATGTGTTGAATGTTTATAATTAGGCAGCAGAATTTTTTAGTTTTTAAATCAAATTAGAAAAATTGCTGTATACCAATGCATATAAATTAATATTTAAAAAAATGATCTATCATTTATATTGTGAGCGAGAGGACTTATAGTTATAGCACTGCAGTGGATACTCAAGTCAGGTCTGAAGCCGGAGTTACCGACAAGTTCAGTGTGGCTGTGGGTTTGCACCAAGGATCGGCATTAAGCCCTTATCTGTTCCTCCTGGTAATTGATGCATCATATACATCGAATAAACAGGAGGAAGCACCTTGGTGTATGCTGTTTGCCAACGACATTGTTTTTGTTGGGGAAAATGCGCTTGAGGCAAACTGGAGAGGGTTGGACTAAAGTGAAAAACAGTGGTAGAGCCCGCAATAACATCTTTTGCACGAATGGGCCGGCTCGACCGGTGAAATACCACGACGTCACAGAATACAGGCGTGAAGTAGAAGTATTCTGCGTTTCGTCTGATGAGTGACGTGCCGGAGGCCTAATTGTAGTCCTCTTCCCCCTCCTACCCTTTTCTAATAAGGAAAGGATGGGAAGAGGAAGAGGATTTGACGGATGAGGAGGGGATGGACAGGGAATGGAATTAACCTTTTTTCTGTTTGTCTCCTCCTTCGTCCATGAAGGTAGGCAACGCATCTGCAACTCATTTTCTTGTTGCGGATGCCTATGGGTAGCGGTACTTATTTCCAGGGGCCGCTTGCTCGTTTGCCACTTGGTAATATAAAAAAAAAAAAAAGATAAGCAGAACAAAAACAGAACACCTGTTCTGCGACTTAAGTAGTAGAGACAGTGTATCTCTTCAAGTCTGCTCCGACTTCCGGTACCTCGGGTCATTGATCCAAAACGATGGTGACATTGATCGTGACGTGAAAAATAGAATAAATGCGGGATGGATGAAATGGCGACAGGTCACGGGCTTGACATGCGACCCACGAGTTCCCCTTAAGATAAAGGGGAAAATTTACAAGACCACCATAAGACCTGTGTATGTATGGATCGGAATATTGGGCTATTAAAGGAACAGATGAAAAGAGTGCATGCGGCAGAAATGCGAATGTTGAGATGGATGTGTCGAGTAACACGAATGGATAAGGTATGAAACGAGTATATTAGAGGAAGCCTGAGAGTAGCACCGATAGTGCAAAAATTAAGGAGCAAAAGGTTAGCATGGTACGGGCATGTTATGAGGCGGGAAGAATGGCATGTGACAAAGAAAGTTTTAGAAATGAATGTAGAGGGATATGTCGGTAGGGGTAGGCCTAAGAAAAGATGGATGGATTGCGTGAAAGATGACATGATCAAGAAGGGATTGACATGGAAGTCGAAAACTAATTATGCCGACCCCACATAAAGCGGGAAAAGGGCAGGATGATGACTGCAGTGGATGCTAATAGCAGTAGTGTCCTAGGTACCTATTGGTAAAACCTACATACATAATTGTTGTAATTCAAATTCTTCTCAAACTGTTATTTGGTTTCATATATCTTCTCTTCATATGCCGAAATGTCTTTATTTGCGTGAGATATAGTGACAAAGTATATAGCTTATCCCTAGGATAACCTTTAAAAGAAACCTCGCTACCCTTGTGCAGTGTTCTTCCACAAGATCACAATTCAATCAATCCAAGGGATAAATTTATCCTGTGGGAGGTCTACCTGTGCCAGCAGCTTTTCATTTTCAAGTGAATAGCCATATTACAAAAGTATTAATTTTATTCAAAATGTTTTAATTATGTGAAACTGCTATAAGTCGAATACTAAAAACACCATTTTTTATTTACTTGTTTATATATTTTTTCCATAAAATTTTGTTTCTACTTTATATAACGTCAATATTTAAAGTTGTTTCTCATTTTGACGGCCTGGTTGGTGTGGTTTGTTAGATACTTGCTTTTCACAGCACAGGTTATGGGTTTGATTCCCACCCAGGACAGACATTTGTGCATGTCTGTTTGTCTTGAGTCTGGGTGTAAATATCTATATAAGCATGTATTTACAAAACATTAATGAGATATGTAGTACTCCAGTTATCTGAATCCAATAGTACAAGCTTGGCTTAGTTTGGGATCAGATGGCTTTGTGTGAATATATCCTAGGATATTATTATTATCATTATTTTCAGATAATTCAATACAACAAGCTCGTGCAAAACGTCAACTGGAAGATTTTGATACTGAAGCAACATCAGATGAACAAGAACCTGGATTTTGGAATAGAGTTGTCAAAGCAGCTATGAGATTGATTAGCAAACTTATAGAATGGCTAAATACATGATGTGATGTGTATTTATGTAGTATAGTCTTATAAACTTAGACCAGTAAATATATGAATGTTAATGTTATAAATAAAACTGATTGTTTTCTCATCCCCTCTGTTCTTAAAACATACATATGACTGTAATAAAACTTGGTGTGTTACACTGTCCATACCTTTCTTTACCAGGTTTTGGTCCAAAAAGAATTGTTTCTTTATCTTGCAAACCCAATTAGTTAACCAAAAAGCTTTAATAGACATTATAATATCAAAATTAAACATTTTTTCTTACAAGTTTTTTTTTTATTGTTTATTTAAAAGCACTGTCAATAAAAGTTTGAATAAACACTTTTCTTTATATGATATAATGCAACTAGTAAATATTAATGAAAACCTTGTGGTTACATTAAATTTATTACACAATTGTAGTTACCTGTGATATATTATGACATGTGTCAAAATGGTCTTAGAACTTTCTCAGATAAGTTAAAAGGGTTGTATGATCTTTGCGAAGACAAATGTCTTATGTTAGCCAGCTCTTGATTTTCTGTATGGTGTGGAAATGAATTTACTTCTTTATCAGACATGTTAAGTGTCTTTATAACATTTCTAAAACTTGACACCCTGATGAAAGCTTTGCTTGTCAATGCTGTATCAATTAAGCATTTATCTACCATTGAAATAACCATTTTATCTTTAGACAGTGCTTTGCCTTCTAATGCATTTGCCATAGTGTGATAAATCTTACGGAAATCAATATTATTTGTGCAAATTGGTGCAGGCAATTCTTCAAAATCAGCTATCATACGAAGAGCTGTCGAGGTCTCTGTGTGAAGATCCTTGAAATTCAAAGTATCCGTAAGAAATTTTGCCCAATCAGCCAGTGGTATGAGATTACCCCCATTTCGTCTTATACATTTTCTTACTTTCTTATGCAAGATTGGATGGTCAGAAATCTTATTCTTGTAATGTGTTATAGCCCCTCGGATATCTTCTGCAGATTTAGTAGTAATAAGTGAACTTAGTTTTTCAATATCCTGAAAATCACATGCTTTTAATGCTTGCAAAAGATGATATTTTTCTTCTCTTGTCCAATTTTCAATGCCATGCGTACTATCATTACTGGACGGTTGGTCCATTCTGTTAATATTAGACTATTACAATTATTTGAAATCTTCAACTATATTATTACTACTATTCTTCCAACATTAAATGTTGTAAAGAACGAAATGCCTTACGCGTTATACACCAAGTTTACCATGACACCATCTTCGAAATTAAATTTAAAATATGACTAAATTTTTCATAAAATCTTAATGAAAACTGACGGCGGAGGCCGTGGGCTGGGGTATTAATTTACAACCTTTCTAATTTCTAAAATAATAATAATAATAAATCGACCTTTTTCAGAATGTTACCCACTGCAGGGACACAGGCCTCCTCTCTGAGTGTGGGAGAAGGAAATTTCGAAAAGCAAAGAAAAATGTAAATGTAAAAAATAGAAGTAAAAACTATAAACTAAATCTAATCCAAACTGACTTTGACAATTGACATAACCTGATTGTCAACCAGTGAAGTAGCTATTCAGAAACAGATAATCATTAATATAATTTTATTACAATTTACTTTTATTTTGAACTCTATACTTCTTAGTCTGAGGATACTGTGCATATTCAGGATTTTTTCCAGCATATGTTTCTGACGCGCTGACGGCGCGCGTTAAACGCGATTAAAATAGAACGATTGTAGTTGGGCCATTTTAATAATTCACATTAATTGACACTTCATCGAAATTCAACAACTTGTAACGGCGGGCACCCAGTATTATTTGTTTTTTTTTCAAATTTAGAACTGTATTGTTGTAATGACAACAGAAAATTATACGGTTTACCTTGAATAATAAATTTCCTAAACGTAATAAACAATTTTTGCTCTAAATAATACAATATTAACTGAATATTGTTACAATGTTCCGTCAATAAACCCTTTTTCTTTTTGATAACCTTACTTAAAAATCAAAACTTAGGTCAGTCAACGCGCAGAGGATGCGCCCATTAAAAACGCTTGTCGTCAGCGGGCACAAAAAACAACTTGTACAAAGGCCCTTACAATGCCATAGTGTTACAATAATATTAATACTTTTATCCCTTACAGTAAAGAATAATTTAAGCCTTAATAAATCTTTTCCTTTATTTTGGCAAAAAATAACTTTTCATTAATCTCACTTTGTACATTATCTATTTTGGTCAAGGGCCAAAAATCCAGAGATAGAATAATATTGGTCAAAAAGCTGTTGAATGAATAATCCATCTCAACCCACACAAAATGCCGTCATGAGGTATAGGATGTTATTTTTGATGAGAAAAACATGAGATGACATCAAGTCCGCTAATACCCAACTCATAGTTTTGTGTTCTAAGTTTGATATAAGTTCCAAAAAAGAAAATAAGCAAATACGTATAAAAATTATATATTGATTATTCTTTACACGTGATCAGACATTTGTTAACATTATTTGAATGCATACTTCGATAGTATGCATTACAATTTTAAGGAACATGCCCAATGGCACTGGTATTAACAGTATTTCATGAAATATTTTATTTTTCGTCCAGGAAAATACATAAACAATTATCATTCTGCATTGCATTTAAAAAAAATCGAGTTACTACTACTTATTAGGTTATTTACAATGTGATATGCCATGAAAAATATATGGAGCATCGTATACTTTATAGACTAGCATTTACGACGGAACCAGTGACTTTATTATGTAGTAACACGAACTTAATTGAAAACTAATAATAAACTAAATAAAACTAACTAATTAAATGCAGACATTGAAAACTATCAGAATGAACTTAAACAAAACCATTTACATAACTTTTATAGGAATACTGCATCTGAAAATTTTCACACTTTGATAGCACTAGTTTACATACAAATTATTGACATTGCGAAATGGGCTAAGCATATATATAAATGTTGAGACTAATCATACAGGGGACAACCGGTTTTATTACATTTAATACTTATTTAAAGTAACATTAATATACACTGTAATCGTTTTAGTTTACCACGAGGACAATCAAAACATAAGAATTTAATGCAAGATGCTATTGAATTGAACACAACGGCGTATTTATAACTTTCTATATAATGGGAGACATCTTTTATTGTAACCACAGGTGGGGGAAATATCACTAGGACCAATCTAATTAGAGTTAATTCTATGTACCTACACTATTATTATTAAATTAGATGAGGAATATCCAACACATCGACCGAACTATTGATAGTTCACGCTTGATAAATACAATCCATGTGCGTGAAAAGTTGGTCGGACGATGTCTGCGTCGCGTAGAGCCATACAACTCAAAGCTGTATATTAACCAGCAGACGCACGCAGGTCTCGCGCGTCTAATTCAATTGAAATACTTCTTCCCAAGCAAATTAGGTAACCGGCAACATTATGCTTATGTAATTCAAAGCTGGCGTTGGTGACGATAACATTTGTCAGACTATCAATTGTTACGGAAGGATATACGTTTGTAATCTATTTGCATAGATTCAAAATTTTTAAAAGCACCTAAATCTAAAAATCAATATTATAATATGTGCTATTACTTAGACAATATGTAAGTATATAAATATATTCAAATGTAAATGCAACTGATATATTCATCGGAGATATTTACCAAACAAACCTAATAGGAAACACCCTTAATTCAAAACTATGTTTAAGGTTATACATACATATGTTTTTTAGTTACATTGTATACATATATCACATATGTAAGAGAAACAAGCATGTTAGCAGCCTACAGATTCGAGTTACAGTAATAGACATTGAGGTCGATTAAGGTTTTTTTTGTTGAGCAGTATTGTAACAATCTCGTCAAATATGAAAAAAAATGTTTAGGAACAAATCTAATAGTAACTTAATGGGCAGTAGATGGATGTAGCAGAACTATTCACATAACACACGTTTCGTAATATTTTAACGTTAAATAATGAAACAAGTAGTTACGTTAATATTTAAACAAAATCAATAAACAATAATGTATTTTTTTTAAATGAAAGGGGTCATCTGCGCCGTAAAGTTGTTATACACAATCATAAATATTATTAGTCTGTAGTAAATTTTAAATTTGTTCAAGTTCAGCAGTTTGACATTTTATAAATAATAGTTATTACTATACACCTAAATAACAACAAAAAAATTGATAATGTGTTGAAAAAAAACTAGCTATGCAAAATCAACATAATAAGTTATAAATAATCAATTTGTTGTACCGATCCATCACTTTCACTTTTATTTTGTTGAACAATAATGTTGGTTGGACAAATCAACTTAACTTTTAAAAAAAACGAATACGATTGGAAAATCGCAACGAAAGCAATACACTAAATAACTAAACATTAGCTTTTTTATTTTTGCTTTTTAAAGTTCGATTACTTAAATTTAGTTTCCTATTGATACCAACAATTATTTCAAAATGAAAGAGAAAATGGCTCTTCTCAAAGGCAACCTGTTTAGTTGACATTGTAATCTCTTTTTTTAACAGTTATTTTAATCTTATTTCATTTTAATAATAAAGCAGGCGCTAGCGAGTTTTGAACATTATAGTTCAGATTTTATAAATAGTTCACATAGCTCCGAAATATCTTTTTACTTCATTGCATTCCTTTCCATTGATGCTAGTAACATTTGTTTCCATTAAAAAAAAAATATAATAACAAAATGTTATAGCTGTAGATTGCGTGATGGTTTTTTCATTATTAATAAAGTATGCATTTTGAAATTCATAACTCATATAGAGTAAAAAAATCAAATAATAATGATTAATACATATGTACGATGAAATTTTGTTGCGAGCACTCACTACATTAAAATCTGAACATAGTTCTGCGGCCATTTCATGCTACGGCCTACAGTACGAAAATCTTAATATTTGCTCTCAAAGCTTTTTAACAACTTAAGTAAAACGTGTAGCTCATACACCTACTCTCCTGTCTTGATATGTAAAATATTAATCTATTTTCGATCATATTTATTGATTATATCGTGTAATAGGTCTGTGACAATTTAGAATTATTTAATGTTAATTTAAGAGTAGTCACATGAGGTAAACGTTTACGCTATGAGGTGGTTAGTTGTCACGATAGTTATAACCGCAAATTTTGATTGTATGGGATCTCTGTTATTTACTAGCTATGTATATAAATTTGAAATACCTGAGTTAACAAGAGTATCAAGGTTTTTCGTACTGTACGTAAGCAATTTCACTGAATACTATTGTTTAATTCATGAGCACTATTGTTTGACTTGTGTCGGTGAAAGTACGGCACCGTGTCGGGACAGCACTTTAGCTGGCTCGTGGGCGAAGCACTCGAAGCTGACGTCCAGGAAGAGTTCCTGCAGGAAGCGGCGCGCGCACAGCATGTACGTGTCCCGGGCGAGCAACGCACACACGTCGGAGTACACGCACGGACTGCGGAATACCTCAGGGTAGCGTTGCTTCAATGTTATTAACGTAGAACGAGCCTGAATTTTTTTATTTTATTTTAGTAAAACAATAGACCTTTTAAATAGATGCAAATAACATAAGGAAAAAGAATGCTGCTCAGCTGTCTGAATGCAATTACTACTACGTTACGCCTGCTAGAAATTACAATTTTTTAGTGATCGAATAATTAATAAAATTGTGTCAACAACAATCTTATTTCTTTACAATAATAATAAAGAATCTCATATTTAATAAGCCATACACATGTCCAAAATCAAGGGTTATCTATGCAAAATAAGGCGCACCAACCTGTCTTAGATGTATAGGGTTCGACATGAAATGAACATGATGTAAAACTTCTGCCTGAGGACACAATGACTCGCTCGCCGCCGGGCTGACAGATCTACTTCGCATCTCAGCGGGAACACTTCCACTTGGAATTTCCATAGCTGCAATGGAATTAATGTGTTTAAGAAAATATAACACCAATCTCATACACATCAGAAGCAATAACTTCAACAATAATTCTGTTTGCGCTTGACGCACCAGACTCTAATGAAACACCTATTATTTTACATTTAGATTTTTTTTAATTGTCTATTAAAAGGTTTAATCAAAAAAAACTAGAACAATTAGTAAATTGTTTAAAGTTAAGCCGTGTGATGTGTTATCTTACCGGCAAAGAATGCTTCACGCAGCTCGTGCGAGGAAGGCGGCCTTGTTTTGACGCAGGCCAAGCAATCATTGGCAGAGTGCCTCCAACGGGAACTTAATTCGACGCTCACGTTGATCTTCTCCGATATTGCTAGTTCCGTAACACCCGCCGTGTCGATCACTGCCTTCGTGCCAATGTTTTCTTGTGACGTGACTTTAGTTGCCACTCTATCGGGTAAAATCTTCGTCTTGGCAACAATTTCTAGGAGAACTTCTTCTGGGATAATACGATTAGGTGAAGTTACTTTTGCGGCGCAGTCACCTTCAATAGCATATTTTGTAATATTTTCTGTAGATATTTCTTGTATTTTGTCCAAATGTAAGGTTTTATCAGCTTTATTAATATCATCGTGATGTTTTCCCGTATCGCTTTTAACAAGAGATTTTGTTTCTGCTTTTGCATTTTTAGTATAATCGGGTATCCGTGACATTGTCGCTGGAACTGTTGGCGCTACGCTATCTAAGAATAGACAAAAAATAATTTACATCTAATATTTTGAAATGTGTAATCGTTCTATATATTTAAGTAGATAATATACATACAGTCATTGTTAAATTTTATAATACTAGCTGCTGTCCACGGCTTTCCATGCATTCGTATCTTATTTTCCACGCTGGAATTTTGTAAGACGATTCCGCGTATAATAGGTAGCATGTGTCAAACATTTATTTTAAAATCATGACACATTATTGAAGGGTTTATGTAGCACGGGAACAGTTTTATTTTCGGGATAAATAAAAGGTAGCTCATATCATTTTCTGTGACAAAGTGAGTGCAAATTCTCATGATGATCGGTTGCAGTCGTTAAAAAGTTATTATATTACTGACTGTGCTCCGCGGTTTTACCCGCCCTGCAATTTTACTTAAACAAAATCATATTACCTACTTAATACTACCCTAACCTCATCATCATCTCCCTGCCCTTTTCCCGCGCATGTGGGGTCGACACAGTATGGCCGCACCACAGTTTAACAATGAAATAAATGATTGTTTAAGCTGTGACCGTAGTGCATACTGTATAGGGTCTGGCTACAGTTTTTACGGTCGGCCGCTTGCTTACAACGCCAAGCCTCCTCGGGAATTATAAGCTACTAATCTAACAAAACATATTACATAAGAATATATACATAATTTCTAAAATAAACCGTTGCCAGGGAGCGCTGTGCGCCTCCGAACTACGTGGTATCTCAACTCGTGGTACTATGAATATCTCAATGCACAGTGTGTCTAGCTCAAGCTTGCAAAATCTCCGATCCTGTCCTGTTTTGAACTTTATATAAACTTTCAATCTTCATAATATTAAACATCGTAATATAACTAATAATATATATATCGTAAAACTCAAACTATTCAACTGAACAGCTGTTTTATAGCATTTTTATCGAACAAATATTGGACATGGTTCTTTAAATTGATATGACTTTTTTATTTATTAACCGATTGAGATAAAACGAACACTAAATGTTAGGTGAATCTTACCACAATACATTAGTGAAAACCGCACCCAAATCAGTTAAACTGTTTCTGAGATTAGCGCGCACAAGCGCACAGACAAACGGACGAAAAATCTAATAATCATTAATTGGGTTTTATTGCGTTTATAACGGCCCCCAATAAAAGTTTTTCTCAAATATCTTCAATGTACAGATAGCAATCAGTTACATTATTACTATATGTATAGATATTAGGAAACGAATAAAATAAATTGTTCACGCCTTAAAAGACGCTTACACTACTGGCGTCGCGGTCCAGCGCCTTCATCCCTGGTTCGCCGGCGCGGCATTTGTATGCCGCACATAAAATGATGCTGGATAACCGCTCAACAGTGTCAGAAGTAAAGTATTAAGTATATGATTTTATCAATAAACAATTTACAAAAACGTACTTTTATTTTGACACAAGAATGATCTACGAGCTATACCTATCCCTATCCCAACTAATATTATAAATGTGAATGTAAGTTTGTTTGTTACGCTTTCATGCTAAAACTACTCAACCGATCATGAAACTTTGAACTTTCTTGGAGGTAGAAGTAACATAGGATACTTTTTATGTAAAACTTAGTCCATAAAAAGCGAAGTATGTATGCTCCCTATAGACCTATAGACTCCGAAAAGGCCGGACCGATTTTGATGAAATTTACAGGGATTGTCCAGATTCCTGTGTTAGGTAACGATCGAAACAACATAATTAGTGGTACCCGGCGAAGCCAGGGCGGGTCACTGTCACTGGTAACATGAATATACTTTCATTACGCGTGCCATTTGTGGTTGATTACTGGGACTACTATGTTGACAACTCTTAGATAAGTTGATAGCGTACCTTTGTGCAGCGCTGAGTGATGTTCGGGCGTGTCTCTTGTTTTGTTCTCTGTGCTTGTATTTTCAATTGGAAATAAATTCAGTCTGGTTTTGGCTAATGGCGCCACTTTTCTCTCAGTTGTTTCACTCTCACTTTTATCATCGTCATCTCTAAATAATAAATAGTAATATGTTACAATTCTAGTGGATCTAATTTCTAAATGCTGGGATCAATGACTGTCTGAAGGATGTTTTATAGGCATGAAGCCACATTCATGAAACAACATTCTATGTTAAACAAAAACTCTTAGGTGTGTAAGATCGGACGAAACATCAGTTCAGAAAAACTAAAATGAATGAACCTGTGACCATTTTGGTGCCAAGTATACCGTTACGCTGCCAGAACAGTTGTAAATCTTCACACTGGCGAAAGGCGCTGCATGAATGATAGGGTAAGTATATGTTATAGCTGACATACAACATCAGACGGTCGACTGGTATTCGCTTGCTTGTATGTCTTCTAAAAGTAAATTGAATCTGTCTCTGACCAATTACTGCCGTCGTAAATTTCTCACCTAGGAAAGAGTTCCTTGAGGTCCTTTGGCAGACAGATGCCTATGTAAGGCGGCGGGTGTGGCACGTGCGTTGCGGACGCGGCGTGCGACGGCGGGGCGGAGGGGTGCTGAGGTACGTGGCGAGGTGGCTCACGCGGGGCGAGAGGAGAGCATCGACCCCCCTCGGACAGTGGTAGCGGCTTCCAATCATACTCTAAGAGGCTGGAATATTATTAATGTCACTCACTGTCATGTAGAATGTAATCAATAGTATCAACTTCCAGTTCAGAAGCTCGCTTAAGATGTCGTAAAACTTAGTAATTATGCGCTACGTGGATTGCGAGTAACATATAACACCAGTTGAAATGAGCAACGGTTCACCTGATGTTAATTAAGAGACCGCTACCCATAGACAACAAGCAAATTACATATCTAACTCATCTCTTAACTATTTACTCGCTATTTTAATTTTGCAGTTTCGCATGTAACATGACAGGATGCTGCGATATTTTACCAAAGTACACAAAAATAAAAAAATAAATGTCCTTATAAACCCTCATTTACTAATACATTAGTAAATAAGGGTTACTAATACATTTGCAAATGAGGGTAAATATAGTTATTTAGGCGCTATACTACAATACACAATTATCGTAACATATAAATGTGTACATATAATGTGTATGTGTACATATACACATTTATACACATAAATAGTTGTGATTAATTGAAAACTATTTATAATTTTTAAACATTATTAATAATTACCAAATGTCATAATGAAACTAATTATAAGTAAATTTGTTGTCCATATTGGATATTTTTTTGTCAATATGTACTCTGTTTTACTGAGCCCTTTCAATAAATACCCATTTTGAGGGAGTTATGGAAAAATGTGAAATCCGCCATTTTGTCAATCAACCTTAGTTTGGTCATCCTCTCTCTGGTAGATCTGGCTTTGTCGCGCAGAGATGAGAAGGGCTTGGAGCGGCGCTGCGTGTCCGTCAGCAGCCAGGTTAGGTCATCCATGTCGCTGGAGCCCGACGCGGCGCTTTCCGATAAATGCGGCCTGTAGTTTATAACATTATAGAATACAGTAATACCCCGACTTACACGAACTCAGCTCACCCATTTTCACATCTCCATGAAGCTATTCAACGTTTTAGATTCTGTGAGAATTACTGGACAATCTTGGAATGAGATTTCACAAAAAAAACTTTAATTCGAGAAAAAATCATGTCCATTTTCTTTCAAGCGGTCGATATTGCCAAACAATTATATTTAGAGGTAGATGGACCAAGAATAACTGGATTCACAAAATCAAGAGCTAAAAATTGAAGAACTTAAAGAAATGCGTGAACACAAGCAAGATACGACCTCTCGGTCCCAGCTATCTGCTATATATAGCACATGTATGTATGTTCTCTATAGACTCAGAAACGGTTGTACCAATTACGATAAAATTTGCAGGAAATGTTCAGATTGGCCTAGCGGGCGTTCCTGTGAGTTTGGTAGCATTTGAATCAATGTAATAAGTAGCGCCACCCGAGCAAAGCCGACGCGGATCACTAATTACTTATAATGATTGGGTACTAGTACGCGGGTTTAAAGTTGTGAGTCTGAAAGAGTCAAACCTATATTTGTTAGATGTTGGAATGCTAGTTTTGTAAAAGACACGCCACAAATCATATACCATCTCTATATGGTGTAAGCAAAGCAATGCTAACCGTGGGTTTCCAGTGACGTAAAAACTTGTAGCGATACAAGGTGTCTCTCTGAAAAAACTGAGATGACAATGTTTTGTGTGAATGTTTTCGGCAGTACAAGAAAGACTTGATCGTGTAATTACAAATACTGTGAACTGACCTTCTATGTTTATTTATGGTTTTGAGTGTAGCATAACCAGACATATCCATTTGTGTAGGGGGCGAACTGGCCACTTCACACGTTGAGAAACCTAAAACAGAATATTTAATTTATTATCACAGTAAAGTTGATACATATATTAAGTATATATACAGGGAGATTTTTCTAAGGGTGCACAAATTTACATAGTACGTTTAGACTTGGTAGTATAATCATTTATTGGAATTAAAAAAACTCTTTTTTTCGAAAAAATTACCATTCTATTTCCTAAAAAAAAAACTTGTTTTAATGATGATTGAATTTTATTATATGTATAGTCATCTATAGATATAATAAAAACCGACAAGTTAGATGTTACCCGGGAAATGCAAAGTGAAATTTCGAATGTGTGAATAATTTTAATTTTGGACAGTGTTTAAAAATCAAACGTGTTCTAAAATTGACTTCCAAATTCGTATAATCAAATTTGGTGATCCTAACCTGTGCAAAATAAATAAAAGTAAATGATAAACAGTTTTGTTTTTTGAATGTCTACAATATGGTGGTACTCATAACACACCCCCTCTTCCAATATGGAATGGATCTGGACATAACTGCATAGTCACCCAGTATCAAACTCCGTGCCGCAGATTCGCTTCGTACACGGACATTAGACGCGTTATCGTTTTATTATGTTTTACAATTATTCTTTGTGTTTTATTATGTTTTTGTAAAATGTACTTTGTTTATTTTTAAAATTTATAAGTGTTCAGTTAATATAATGATTAGTATTTTATCAGATAGTATGATTTCCGGGAGAAAAGTCGGCGAAGCGGTTCGTTCACGTTTCGTCTCCCGGAAAGGCGAAAAGTGCATTGCGGAGACCCGTTGGGCCACCCTAAATGTTCGTGGAGGAATGAATGTGAAAGTCCAGGGAGTGTATGAGTTAATGAATACTAGGGGTATAGACAATGTGTATGAGTGAGACGAAGAGAAAGGGAAAGAGTGTTACCACACACGGCATGCACACCTCGTATTGGTCAGGTGTTGACGGGTGCGAGAGAGCTTGTTAAGGTGTGGGCATTATTCTTTTTGAAAGGCTGAGTAAATGTGTAAAAAACTAAGACTACAATACTAAAATAAGTTACGGCCGAGTTACTTATTCCGGAATAAGTATAATAGGGTTAAGAAATATGACCTGCATATGACCTTAATTGTTTTGGAAGTATGTAAAAATGCCAGAGGTAAGTCAGAACAATCAAGAATGAATGTTGTACGTGATGAAAATGGGTTTATTTTGAATGACGAAACTGCAATTTTGGTAAGATGGAATGAATATTTGGAAGTGTGTTTGAGTGTGAAGAAATGTCGGTGCGACCACCACCAACTTTGCATGAAGAAAAGCATTTAGAGATCGAGATTATTATCATCGAAATCGTGAAAGCTATAAAAATATGAAAGCGGGAATAGCGCCGGGGTACGACAGGATATAGCTTGAAATGCTGAGGGCTGGGGGTGGTTTATTTGCCAGCTGTGGGTCTTGTTTAATATACGTTGGAGGCGTGGCCGAGTATCGAGTGATTAGTGTAAGGCTTTTACAATCCCTCTATATAAAGAAAAAGGTTCACAGCATAACTGAAAAAATAAGCGAGGAAATAGCCTTCTCAGCATTGTAGGTAGACCTTATGCGAAGGTCTAGGTCTATTGTAAGTCATGAATGAAACAGAAGTAAGACTATGGGATACACAAACTGGCTTTAGGAAAGGGATGGGATGGACGGACTAGGCCTTTTCTTTGCGTATGATCACAGTAAATTTTTTGGCTAAAAACTATATATAACAAATAATAATACAAAAATAAACTATAAAGTTTTCTGTGCTTTCATAGACTTAGAAAATGCTTACGATAAAGTACGAAGAGAGAATCTGTGGTCAACATTGATGCATCCGGATTGAGCAGTGATCTGATAGAGGCATTACAGTTTTTTCTATATATATTCTACTGCTTCTGTTAGAATAAACGGGGCCTACTCAGACTATTTTAGCATCAATACAGGTATAAGACAGGGCTGTGTAGCATATCCGTGGCTGTTCAATCTGTTTATGGGCGACTGCTTAAAATCTTTGAAAGACTGTTTTTAGAATGTCTTCTTTGCGCCGACGGCCAAATAAATAGTATTTGCATCATCGGCGCAGGACTTACAATTAATGGTAAATATCGTGAATGGATCATTGGAAGGCAAAGGTATGAATGAAATAAATGTAGACAAGACAAAAGTAATGGTTTTTGAAAGACAGTGATTGAAATAGACATAAACGGTAAAAAAGTGGAATAGAAGGATGAGTTTGTATATTTAGGGTGCGTGTTCAGCAGAGATAGTAGGTATATTAAAGATATGGAACAAAGAATGAAGGCGAGACATAAAATGAGTGGGGCTATAGGCACTGTAATGAGGAGCCAGAATGTGTCTATAAAGGCACGTATGGCAATATGTAATGCCATATTAGTGCCCACATTAAAGTATGGGAGTGAGAGTTGGGTATGGCAGGACAAGCGCTCTCGTAAAATTAATGCAGTTGAGATGCATGTCACTGAGAAGTATGCTAGGCGTGACACTGAATGATAGGATGAGAAATAGCGTTGTAAGGGAAAAGTGTGGTTTAAAAGAAGATGTCGTGGCTGAAATTGAAAAACGTATGCTCCGGTGGGTCATGCCCGTTGAGAGAATGAATGAAAGGTGAATGTGGAAGAGGCGAGAGGTGTGCCAGCACCGTGACAAATGGAAATCCGTAATCTGCTGCTGGTTTAGGGCATGAGTGTATCTTTTAATTTCAGCTGCTCTGCACATAAATGGTCACAGGCATTTCAGTGGGCGCGTCAACGTCTCGATCTGTCACAAAAAATATTTGTGTATTTTTATGAACAAAAAATAATTAGAAAGGTGGTGACTATACTATTGTGCATTTTTAATGAGCATTTAACACCTATGATTTTCTGAAAAATTGGAATGCATTAAGTGGGAGATCAACTATGTCGATGACACCGAATAATAGAATATTCCATGGGGAAAGAAGTTATTTCTAACATATCCGATACTTAAGAGAATAAGTAATGAAATGTACTCACTTGAAGTGGAAGTTCTGCGTTGTGACTCGGACAGCCGGGGACGGTGTGAGCCGCTGCTACTTTTCATACCATAAAGACTCGATGAACTTGGTATGGGACTGAGTGTTAATATCCTGTCACTAGTATATAAAAAAACATATAGTTTAATATTGAAATAACATACAACAGTAATAAAAGTAACGAAATAAATTTAAAGGGTTATAAAACTGAATTATTACACTGGAAGTAGAGGGTTTCTGTTTGTGACGAAGCTTGAACCATGTCGCACTTTGTGTAATATTTCACAAATTGACTAAAAAGTAAATAGCAGTTGTTATCTTTGTCTGTCATTTGTTTCAACTTTATGATATAAATATTATTCAAATATTTTTTAGGCGTGAATTTCCTTGGAGATGTGTTGTACTCTATTCAAAGTTGGGCTCTAATAAACATAAAAAAATAATGAACGACTCACTTTGTAGCGTATATTTGTTGACACGATTTGTTTT
This sequence comes from Papilio elwesi, assembly GCA_029849275.1. NCBI lineage: Eukaryota > Metazoa > Arthropoda > Insecta > Lepidoptera > Papilionidae > Papilio > Papilio elwesi. Next base: position 8,825,095 of record CM056692.1, on the reverse strand, counting down.
ACGTCAAATAGTAAATAAAACAAATGAAACTACAAGTTTGATACTTACGGTATAGCATATTTGCCGCCGGCCGAGTCACAGCTGCTGACGCCGCTCGTGCTCGACTCACTAGTATTTCTAACTCTACCCTCGTGGTGTTCTAACGAATTCATTCTTCCCAGCAGCAATCTGTTCTCGAAATGTAACCGATAGGGTCCGGGTCGTTCGTAACTCGAACAGTCCCTTAGGATGTCGACAGTCCTTGATTCGGTCAACGCGGGTCTATCGTGGGTAGTGGAACATCCTGGAGTGGGTAATGTATGCGACTTTCTTTTATTCACTTCGCGACGAGTTTCCGTGTAAGACGTCTTATAATCGACGACGTCATGGTCAACAGGAGTCTTGCTCCCATGTTTCGTGTTCTCGGAGTGTACACTATCGGCAGTACTCTGGTCTGTATGGTCAGAGTGCTCGCTTAACTCTATATCGAACGCGTTGTAGCGTCGCTCCGGTGATGTTACCAAATAGTTGCCATTTCTAGTTGGGTCACAAGACGGCGAGAAGCTCTCGTCCGGAATTATAGGGAATTGATCGTGCCGGGTGTGCCTCACGCATATCCAACCTAAAAGTATATTAATCAAACATGAAAAACTTTAACATTAACTTCATTTTATAACTAGATGGCATTATTGTCAATTTTTAAATCTTATTCTTATTTTATTATCCTGTTTTACAACAAAAGTCCTAAACAAATAAATGAAAAAGAATCATGTTCCTAGGTCTACCAATATCCGTTCAGCATTGAAAGTATAGTGAGTGAGTCAGATTGTTCTTTAAATATATTGCAGTTAATGGCTGTGGACATTATACTAAACGTAGAAATAAATATAAAAACGTGGAAATATTCCTTTATATACCTATATCAAAGAGTCGATTAGCTCCTTCAAAGGTGCTGCCGAACAGACCAAGTACGTAGAAGGCTGTCGCCTTCACTGAATACACCGGGCTGTACTTGGCGAGGCGCACGATGTGCAGAGGCACAGATTCCTCAGAGCTCACAGCTAGCAGCTGCTGCAGGCCCTGGCTTGTCAGGGCCGCGTTGCCGACCGCCCATAATGAAGCCTTAAGGTCGACAATCTCTTGCTCCGTGGAACATTTTTTTGCTTGTATTATCTGGAATTGACAATCTGTTATATAGAAAAAATAAAACCCAAACCCATGATTATTAGACTTTTTGGTGTTGTTTGTGCGCGCTAATCTCATAAACGGCTTAACTTAATTGCACCTAAAGCACCTTTTGCGGTATTTACTAATATAGCATGTGCCAAGCTTCACTCAAAATTTAGTGTTTGTTTTATCTCAATCGGTTCATAAGTAAAAAGCTCGTATTAATTTAAAAAACCCTGTCGAACAGTTGTTCGATAAAAAATACTATAAAATAACTGTTGATTGAATATAACGTTTAATAAAGTTCAAAACAGAACAGTTTCGGAGATTTTGCAAGCATCAGCTAGACACATTGTGCATTGAGATATTCATAGCACTCGCATGTATTTCGGAGACGCACAAGGGAGTGCCCCTTGTAATGGTAACAGCTACCCTGCCGGACAAAAGTTTGAGACCACTTTGTACACAGGTTATAATTTGCAAAATATTTTAAATCTGCGTATGATAACATAACAATATGAACACCTGTGTAATCTACTAATCATTTTGAATGTCTAAACACCATTTCTCTTATCTTTTACACAATGACTATGCCATAAATGGGCATTGTTTATTTACCACAGATGAGTGCCGCGTAAGGACTAGGCGTTGCAATTGTCATTATATTTATTATATGGCGGCTCCCTTGTACTTGTTTGGTTATTGTTTTGCGTTGATAAATATTTAGGAATATTTTTAGCCATAAATCCTATTCATAGCATGACTACTTAAGGAGTTAGTCTTGGTTAAATCTATTCAGTCTGAGCTACTGTTTTGTCAAGTGAAGATCTCCGAAAATGGGAAAAGTCCGTGAAATCTCCAGTGTAACTCGTTCCGCCATTGTTACTCTATACGACGAAGGCAAGTCTGAACGAGAAATTGCCGCTAGGCTGAAGTTATCGAAGACTTGTGTTCATAACGCAATAACTCGATACAAGACAACCGGCAGTCATCAAGACCTACCGCGCTCGGGGAAGCCGAGAGCAACCACTTCTAGCGAAGACAACTTCATTGTTGTAACAAGCAAGCGTAATAGACGTTTAACAGCACCAGAAATTCGAGCTGAACTCAATAAAACTCGACCGGAACCTGTATCATTGACAACAGTAAAGAGAAGACTTCGAGATGCCAATTTGTTTGGTCGCGTAGCTGTTCGTAAACCACTGTTACGGACACAAAACAAAAAGAAACGTCTGCAGTGGGCTCTTACTCATCGATATTGGACTGAAGAAGACTTTAAAAAAGTTCTTTGTAACTGATGAATCAAAGTTCGAAATATTCGGTGCGAAAAGAAGAGCTTTTGTACGTCGTAGTGCCGAAGAAAAGATGTTGCCAGACTGTGTTGTGCCAACAGTCAAACATGGTGGAGGCTCTATTATGGTCTGGGGATGTTTCTCTGGCTATGGGACCGGAGATTTGGTTAAAATTGAAGGAATAATGAAAAAGGAGCAGTACAAAGAGATACTGGAGCGAACCGCTGTTCCTTCCGGCCTACGTTTGTTTGGAGATAGATTCATTTTCCAACAAGATAATGATCCAAAACATAGTTCTAAACTATGCAGGGGATATTTAGAGCACAAAGAGACGGAAGGAGTTTTGAAAAACATGGAGTGGCCCCCTCAGAGTCCGGATCTCAATCCGATAGATCTTCTGGCGGAGGAGATGGACAGAAACGTCCGTAGTCATTGTCCGACGTCAAAAGAAAACCTCTGGAGGACTTTACAAGAGAGTTGGAGCAATGTTTCAAAAGAAACTATCAATAAACTAATAGCCCGGTTACCAAGATTGGTCAAAAAAGTTATAAAAAGTAAGGGAAGATTTTTCGACGAAAAGTTAGTTTAAATAATATATTTTTTTTTATTAATAATAATGGCAATTATTTTAGTTTTTAAATTATTTTATGTTACATAAAAAGTTCCCTATTTAATAAGGTAAATAAATAATTTGTAGAGCACTAACTTTTGGAGTTTTATTCAATATTGTAATTTTTTCAGGGTGGTCTCAAACTTTTGGCCGACAGTGTATATTTGATAAATTTGCACGTATATAGACGATTTGAGAAATTATGTATGTAAAATAAATAAATATGCGCTCACGCCCGTAACCCAGACGGGTAGGCAGAGATCATGGATTTCCATTTGGCGCGATCCTGGCACACCTCTCTCACTTCTTCCACATTCATACATCTACGCATGCATACTAGTCGGTTATGGGTGCTCCTTACATCGCCCTTTTTTAGTAAGTCATTAATCTGATCGATATAAGTTTTCCTAGGGCGTCCCCTACCAACACTGCCACTCACTTTTGCAACATAAGTTTGTTTTGTTATTCTCTCTTCATTCATCCTTCTCAATTCTAGTCACAACGTTCACTTTTAAGCCAAACTTTTCTCTTATAATGTTATTTTTAATTCTATCATTCAATGTCACGCCTAACATACTTCTTAAGGATCGCATCTCAACGTCATTAACTCTACTAGCATGCTTTTCCTGCTAAACCCAGCTCTCAGTTCCATACATTAAAGTGGGGACTAGTACAGCATTGTGTATTGCCAGACGAGCCTTCATAGACACATTCTGATTCCTCACTACTGTACCTATAGCCCCACTCATTTTATTTCCCGCACTCACTCGTCGTTCAAAATCTTTAACAATCATACCATCTCTACTAAACATACACCCCAAATACACGAACTCTTCCACCTGTTCCGCTACATTTCCATTACCCTTTATTTCAATTACTGTCTTACTTTGTTCTCTTTCAAGTACCATTACTTTCGTCTTATCCACATTCATCTTCATACCTTTACCATCAATCATTCACTACATTCAGCATAAGTTGTAAGTCCTCCGCTGATGACGCAAGCACAACCTGGTCATCAGCGTACAAGAGACATTTTACAACTAACTCACCCATTCTTAATCCACAATCTTCGTCTTTCAAAGATTTCAAACAATCATCCATAAAGAGATTGAACAGACACGGGGATGCTACACAGCCCTGTCTTACACCTTTATTGATGCTTAACCAGTCTGAGTAGGCTCCGTTAATCCTAACACAAGCAGTAGAATCTTATAAAGAGACTTTAACGCTTGTATTAGATCACTGTTCAATCCAAACTCAACCAAGGTTGACCCCAGATCACAGATCTCTTTTTACTTTATCATAGGCCTTTTCTAGATCTACGAAGGCGCAGAAAACTTTTTGGTTTAAAGTCAAAAACTTTTCTATAATCATACGTAAAGAAAAGATCTGACCCATGCAATAATTTGAATAATATGGTTAAAAATAGCATGCAACCCATTCCTTTCCTAAAACCAGCTTGCACATCCCACATTCTATCTTCTGTTTCTTTAATGACTCTTTCAATGAGAACTTTAGCATACAGTTTTCCCAATTATGTATGTATTCTTATATATTATATTTTGTTAGTTTTGGTTAGTAGCTATTTATTCCCGTGGGTTGAAGTTAGGCAGGCGGCCGACCGTAAATACTGTAGCCAGAATCTATATAGTATGGACTACAGTAACAGTTTAAAAAATGATATGTGATTGTTAAACTTTGCTACGGTCATGCTGTGTCGACCCCACATACGCAGGAAAAGGGTAGGGATATTATGGTGATGATGAGGTTAGGGTAGTTTAAGTAAAATAGCTGGGCGCGTGAAACCGCGTGGCACAGCTAGTGTTTTCAATATTATTTTATAATAAAAAAAACGATAAAAACGATGGAAAAATTAATATTTGTAAATATATTATAAAAGCACATAGAAAGTAAGAAGCAACGTAGGGCAGACTCCTTCCCTATGGACCGATAACCTCGTACAGACTTTTTTATGGAAGAAGGTGGCAAACGAGCAAGCGGATCACCTGATGTTAAGTGAGCGCTACCCATAAACATCCGCAACAAGCAAATGTGTTGCAGACGCGTTGCCTACCTTTAATGGACAGAGGAGGGCATAAGCAGGAATTCCCCGTTATCCCCTCCCTCCTCAATCCTCTTCCAGTTCCCATCTTATCCTTATGAAGAAAGGTGGGAAGGGGAAGAGGACTGAAATCGGGCCTCCGGCACCACACTCATCAGACGAATCGCAGAGTACTTCTACTTCACGCCTGTTTTCTGTGAGGTCGTGGTATTTCACGGGTCGAGCCGGCCCATTCGTGCAACAGATGTTGTTGTTGTGGGCTCTACTACTCTGGACTAAGGGAAATGTTATACCGTACTAGTTATACAGTTAAATACTTTACCTTGTAGTGTGGTGGCAATGCCGCAGCGAGTAAACTTCGCAGCACCGCGGCTATATTGGTTCCGGGGACTGCGGTACTGGAGGGTGCTGGGGCGGGGTGTGCGACGGCGGCAAGAGCGGCGAGCAGGTGAGGCGGGGGGCGGGCGGAGCGTCGGGACGCTCGAGGCCGGCGCGCGCCCTCGCATAGCGTTAGTGCTTCGTGCACGCCCGCCTCTACTAGGCGTACATATCTGATGACCACAACACGTAACATAGTTCAAACCTTTATCAACGTTAATGAATCTTCTTAAGATTGCTTCCTTTGCCTTACCTGTAGTTATAGGATTTTGCCCAGAACTCCAAATGTTTCTTGAGAAATGCTATAGACTGCGTGTCGGCAGTCTGGACGGTAGCAGCAACCTCAAGTCCTAACCATATCAAGTAGCCTCTATCACCAATAGAGCTGAAGTCCAAAGTCGAGGGATCAGTATTTTTATCTAGACGACAATTCTGCCCGAGAGTGCCCTTCATTGTCATAAGTTTTTCCAAGAACGCCTGAAAACTCCTTCTTTATTATATATCATTTTAATACCTATTATTTATTACCACCTTTTTGTACATAAAATAAAAAAAATGAATTTATTATATTACAAAAATATATGAAATTAAATTTTAATCAACATAGTTAAATTTTTTCTTTATAGAAGAAGGTGGCAAACATCTCTGCTACAAGCTAATGAGTTGCAGATGTATTGCCTACCTTTAATAGACAGAGGAGGGGATAAATAGAACAAAGGATATTTCCTTTCTGTTTCCCTCCCCTCCTCCGTCATATCCTTTTCTCCTGCCCATCCTATTCTTATTTGAAAAATTGGAAAACAAGAAAAGTATGGGTAGGGAAAGAGGACCACAATTAGGCGTCCTGCATCGTGGTTACAACCTAGTGGTTGGTATTTCTCCAGTCGAGCCGGCCCATTCGTGTAATAAATGTTGTTGCAGGTTCTACCACTGTTAACTTTTTAAATTATTTTTTTATTAAAACCTTAGACAGAAAATCAATATGCAATTTTCATTGATAACAAGGAAATGGTTTAAATGAATCAATAATTAAGCTATAAATCTAAAAAAACTATAAAATACGCCTTATAAAAATGTAAACAAATCAAGGTTTATTACAAGATTTTTACATTGTTATCACATAGATGAAAAAGCTTCAAAGGTAGAAGGGACTCTTCATAATATATCACAAGTCCACTACATTGACATTATATTTATTACAATTAATGACTACAGAAACTAATAACAAAATATATTTACCGGTACACTATATGCCTCTTCCAGTATGGATAAAGCACATTTGACAACTTTCTTAGATTCATCTTTAACTTGTCCAACCAACATTTGTAGTACCCAGGTGTCCATATCGACTGCATTTATACCATCACCACCATCTCTATAAGCGTGTTTCCATTGATCTTGGGTGTAGTTCTTCTTTAATTTGGATTTCTTTCGGACTAGTTCACGAGATTGTCTAGAAGCTCGTAGAAGGACGTTCAGAAATTGTGTAGCATATAATCTCGATGCTTGTATGTTACAAGTTAGTGTTCTCGCCAAAACATCACGTGGACTAGAGTCCATTGTATAATCTAAACTCGATATAACGAGCTTAACATAACAACTGTGGTGGGTCTTTGTTGATAGTTCCAAGAGACTGCAAAAAGAACAATGCCATGCTAAAAATAATAAAGTACAAATGTAACTAATTTGCTTGTCGTGGATGTCTATGGGTAGTGTTCGCTTTACATCAGATGATCCGCTTGCTCGTTTGCCACCTTACTCCATAAAAAAATAAGGCGCTCATTATCTCCAGAGCCGTTATGACTTCGTAAAAATAGTAGAAATTGGAGGCCAAAGACAGTGTTCCAAAAAACCTTAAACAATTTAGGTCTATGTTCAGCAGTGGTTTATATTTTCTGAGCTAAAATTTTGGACATTAAATAAAAAATTTGACTGTCTTACTTATCATAAAGTCCAGTTTCTTTAAAGAGCTTCAATCCCACTTGTGAGTGGCATAGTTGTGATATAAAGAGGAAATACATCTGGCACATTGTGTTGCACATGTGCTGCGGACTGAAGAGGCACTCGTGCGCCTTTCGCCCAGTCTCTATCGCTTCGATCTGTCGGCTTACGTCAGTAAATAATTCTTCCAGCATCTTCTGTGAATCAGCCTGGAAAATACACACCATAGTAAGTGAACAAAGGTCTGTATTATTTAGGGATAGCTATAAATTAATTTTAACAATATAGTAAAAAGATGTTTCTATCCATACAGAGAATTGGAGAGTAAGAGAGAGAATCTATCTGCTACATGGTCCAGTCAGTAAAGCATCAGTAATTTACATGGCTTATACCTTACTGACTAGATTACAAAATTAAGATGGCTGCAAGCAATTTTAACATATTGATCAAGCTCCTATAAATCTATATATATATAAAATTCTCCTGTCACAGTGTTAGTTGCCATACTCCTACGAAACGGCTTAACCGATTTCAATGAAACATATACATTCGGTAAGTCTGAGAATAGGTGTTTATTTATCTATAATATTAAATATGCAACTCGGTACTGGAAGTTATAGTTGTTTATTTCTCGCAAGCCAGCATTAGAAGATTACGTGGCTGCGGAAATCAAGCATTAAATTCTTATACATAAAGATTTAGTGGTTACAAAATAGTTAAACTCACATCATTATGCTGCAATAAATGTCTTATTAACTGACAGCCAGCCCTCGTAGCCGAGTGTCCGTTACATGTGCTCGATAAATCTGTATGTGAATACTTGTTGGACGAAGGTTTGAGGTAATTGATGATGCGACTCGCCCAGGCTTTGTGTCCACTATCGTTTAGATTCAACAGTGGCGTACCATCCGTTTCCTAAATAAAGTAAATAATTAAAATATGTATAGAACTGTCAACAATGATGAAATAGACATTGTTACCTTCAGTATCGTTCGTATAATTTCCCAGTCCCACATGTTGCCATCCTTGCTTTGCATCACCAAACTCGACCTTATCCAACTGTCACTGTCGCGTTCGAACAGACTGAAGAACTTTGCCGATTTGGACACTTTACCCACTGAACTAGTCCGAGAACTGACACTTTTGCTTTTCACCAGCGCACTAACATTCCTACTGGTGACATCAGCACGTGAGCCGACACTATGTCTCTGTTTCGGTTCGTTTTCATTGTCGGATTCGTTAAGAAACTCGATACTGCTCTCTTTATGCTTGTAGAGCTCGTGGTACGGCTTCGCAATGTTTGCATTGTCCTTTTCCTTTCGACTTTTTGTCATATCTTCTACTTTATGCCTAAATGCGCCACTACAATATTGTATGATGTGGTCTAGGAACAAGCTGTTGCTAGCAGGGCGCGCCTCCAGCATGGAATGGAGTCTCCTTAAAGCTGCGACGGCCGCCAACGCCTGAGGCTTGCCCGCAGACGCTTGCGACATCAAAGTAGGCAATGCAGGCGTTAAATTACATATTTCAGGTGGAAGAAACAGGTGTATTAAATGCAATAGTTGACCTAATAGTACGGTGGCTCGGACCGATATAAATGTATCACTCGTTACTATTACTTCCGCTAATCCATCCAGAAGTCCAGCCTGTAACAATAATATGCTATAAATTATTTTATTAATGCAATTTCAATAAATATAAATTAAAAATTTACAATAAATTAAAAAATGTCCTGAATACACAAGTTAACTAATCTTACCTCTAGGAAGCATTGAAGTAAAAGAGCAAGATGAATTTCGATGATATCAGGTCCGGTTGCGCTGAGGTGAGAAAGAATAGCGGTGCCTTCAGCTGCCACGAAGCCTTCGTTGAGACGCCATGAATCCTAATAATATTATCAACACATATAATTCTGACTGTCAATATGGTAGACTAATTTATTAAAGTAACAGAGAAAAATAATTAGCGAATACCTAGAAACTCATTAGTAACCATGATTTGTAGAATTTAAATTCGACTACGAAACTATAAATGTAATATTTAAAAAGAATAAACATGATACCTGAAAATCCGATGGATCTACAGCATCTAAGGCCACGGATATCTCGTCTGTCCAATCAGGTTGTGGTAGTCCAACTAACTCATACAACAAATCCAATATAGCTTTCTGAAAAGGAAAGTCTGCTTTTTAATATTATTAAGTTTTCTTTTATAACATTGAATACTACAGCTATCATTGAAAAAAATACCATTTTGTTTTTTAATATATTACGTGTACTTAATATTATAAAGAGGAAAGATTTGTTCTGATGGATAAACTCTGAATGTACGAAGCCGATTTTAATCATTCTTCTCTCATCATAGGAAAGCTACATTATCATCCAGTTGTTATTAAATCCCCAAAGCGCGAAAATTCTTAGTCAGTGAAGAGCGTAACTTAATTTACTGATCATACAACAAAGTTATTTAAAATGTATTATCGAAGCAATTTTTTTAGAAAAAGCTGACAAATGGTCAAAAGTTCCTGGAGTATTACGGCAATGCTTTTCCATGATCTTAGTGTGTTTAGAACAACTAGTGAGTCGCTTCCTGTCTCTCCAAACAACAGAACTTTATCATACAATCCATTGTGATTTGACGAAGAAATTGCCGTTATCACATCTTACAAAATTACCACAAGTAAATAGTAACGCCAATTCAATAAAAACATTAAAATTTGATTAATTGCATAAAAAAGAAATACAAATCAATAAGGGAAATACTCACTCGGACCTCTAACCGTGGCAGATATAGAGCCGCGACTAGAGCACGCAGTCCGCCTTTACTGCAGGGATTACAGAAGTGCAGGAGGCCCGGCCAGCTGCGCAGCACACACAATAGTGCTAGTCTACTGCAAGTGAACCGCATCTCGCGTTCATCCCTGTGCAATAAGGCAACAACAATAACATTTTGAAACAATAAAATTTAAGGGAATTATTTATAACATAAATATTATAAAACAAACAACATGCTTCACCACAGCACAATAACATGCAAAAATTTTATCAACATTAATCAAAGATTAGCATTGTTTATAGCAAACTTTTGTATTAATTGACCATTCTTTACGTAGCTTTATTTTAAACATTCTAGTATTTAACAGTTTTGGTTTATTAGGTATCTTTTATAAACTCAAATAAACATAAACAGACAGTTTTTAGTATATTTGCTCAGTCTGGGGTTGTCTTCCAATATTAATCTACAAGGATCTCTCCGGCTACGAGTAGTGACATCAAAGAAGTGAAGCAATGAAATCTGGTTGTATAAAAATCCATAATATTAAAATATAGTAAATATATGTATTATCAAAGTTTACAATCTGTTAGTAAATTACCTATTTGAATCAGTTCCCGCAGGGCGACAATGGAAATCGCAGTATGGTGAATTGAGACCAGTCAAATCTATTCTAGCTGCTCTCCGAGATAAGGGCTCGTTCAGAGTGTGCAGTAACACGCCACATAGGGCTTCTGCCATGCGCGGAGTGGCACACTCCGCAAGCTGACGTATCACCGCGTTCACACCACCGCACGAGATGAACAGGTCTGGATTAAGCACACCTGGAAAATTATCTACACTGTATAAATGTGCCCTTCGTACTAAACTACGATAGTAAATACACTGCGAGCAGCGTTTAACAGTTTAGAGGACAAGAATATTAAATATGTGTATGTAATTGTGTGGGGAGCGTCGTGTGTTTCATCTCCAAGTGAAGTGTATTAACAATGCAAAAGAGGGCGTTGTAATTAAAGTCAACATTGTCTTTGTTGCACGTTTCGCTCGTCCGGTGCGCCACTCTCGTTTTCGGCATTAAACCAAGTGAACATATCTCCGAGTTTTATTTATGAATGTATCAATGGCGACGAGGATAAACTGAAAAGTGCGTTTTCAAAATGTCTTTTATTGGAACGATAGACCCTTTTGACTTTATAGTTAACGAGTGGTGTATTTTCAGAAGTCGTTTAACTCAGTTTTTAAAGTTAAATAAGATTAGTGACAATAAAAGTGCAGTTTTGTTGACGCATATTTCTGAAGATACCTACCGTCTGTTGAAAAATTTAGCGTATCCCAAAGATCCAGACACAGCATCGTATGATGAGCTTGTGGGATATTTCGATGGACATTTCAAGAATCGGGAGTGCTCTTACGTTGACAAGATCAAATTCTATGGAGCGTTAAGGGATCCAGGCGAATCTCTAGGTGAGTGGGCGGCGAGGCTGCGCGGACTAGCAAGCTTCTACTAATTTGGAACCGCCCTGGAAGCAGCGATACTGTGCGATCGTTTCGTCCTCGGCCTGGGTGCTGGCTCGGCGCGTGATAAGCTTTTCGAGCAAAATGCATCCACCTTGACCTTAAAAAATGCGTTGGAGATCGCGAAAACGGCCGAAAGTGCAAAGGAAGCAAGCATGCTGATCTGCAGCAGCGCGCGTGCAGCGATTACGAGGGAGCCAGTGTGCCACATCACGTCGGCAGGCGACCACCGGGCCGCGCGCCTTTGTGCGCGACTCGCCCGGAACAGCGACAAGAAAAAACAGTGCCGTGATATGTGTCATGGTGAGTTATGCGGGATGAAAAGTCATCCCAGTGAAAGGTGCCGCTATAAGAACTCTAAATGTCAGAACTGTGGAAAAAAAGGACATTTGAAAAAGATGTGTAAGTTACGGGTAAATAACATCGAGAAGGAGGTATGTAATGAATCGCGCAGGCCCAATGAGGACTGTAAAGCGTGCCACCTGTTCAACATGAGGTACGATAGTTATAATCCTTTCACAGTATCTATATTTGCTAATAGTGTACATGTTATGGAGTTAGACTCCGGGTCAGGTGTTAGTGTCATTTAAGAAAAATATTATTTAAAACATTTTGGCAATATAAAATTACACAGTTGTTCTAAAATAAAAATGTGTGTGTATAATGGACATAAAATAACACCATTAGGCAATTTTTGTCTTAAAATTACTTATAATAATGTTGGTAACGAAATTACATTCTATGTAGTACGAAACGGCGGACCACCACTTTTGGATCGAGATTTTATGTCTAAATATAATATAAAGTTCACAACACCATTATACAATTATTACGCAAAATGCTTAACGGATGACTACAAAAGTGAGGTATCTGCGATATTGAATACGTATAGTACTTTGTGGAGCAATGAACTAGGAAAATTTAATAAATTTAAAATAAGTTTACGTCTAAAAGACAACGTTGAGCCAAAGTTTTTTAAGCCTCGAGCTATTCCGTTTGCTTTGAAAGAAAAGGTGAATTTAGAAATTAAACGGTTGAATGATTTAGGCATATGAGTACCGGTAACTATAACAAAGTACGCTACGCCTATTGTGCCGGTATTGAAAAATGACGGTACAATTAAAATAGCGGGTGACTACTCCGTTACCTTGAATAAGGACATACTCATAGATAAATATCCTATGCCTCGGATTGAAGAGGTATTTGCAAAGTTAGGAAACGGTGAAAGATATACAAAAATTGATTTGAGTAATGCGTACAATCAGTTTGTTTTGGACGACGAGTCTCAAGATTTGACAACAATTAATACGCTTGGGGGTTGTTTAAATACACGCGTCAAGTCTATGGCTTGGCTAGCGCACCGGCTATTTTCCAGAAGACGATGGAGACTCTTCTAGCCGGGATAGAAGGCGTCAGTTGTTGGTTGGATGACGTGTGTATCACAGCGCCCAATAAAGATCTGCATGTGGCCAGATTAAGGCAAGTATTAGGTCGACTTTCCGAGGCGGGCCTTAAGTTAAAAAAAAGTAAGTGCGAGTTCTTTAAGAGAAACGTTACTTATCTCGGATACGTAATAGATAAGAATGGATTAAAAACATGTCCAAGGAAAGTCAATGCCATATTAGAATGTTCGCCACCAAAGAATGTAACAGAACTAAAAAGATTCTTGGGTATGATTACGTATCACCGTAATTTTATTCCTGGAGCGTCGTCAATTTTGCATCCCCTACATAAGTTGCTTCGTAAGGACGCTGAATGGGTGTGGACCGAGTGCCAGCAGCAGGCGTTTATAAAGGTTAAACGCGAACTCGCTTCTGACCGAGTGTTGACCCACTTCAATCCGGAGGCACGCTTAGTGCTCAGTGTCGACGCGAGTCCCAGCGGACTCGGCGCCGTGCTGGCACAGGGGGAAGAAGGCCATGAGAGGCCCTTTGCGTACGCATCCTGGTCACTAGCTAGTAGTGAAAAAAATTACAGCCAAATTCATAAAGAGGCGGCGGCCATAATATTCGGTGTGAAACATTTTCACCAATATTTGTATGGCCGCAACACACCATTCATCTTAAAAACAGACCACAGGCCGCTCTTGGCGATCTTTGGTAAAAAGAATGGTGTGTCAGTTATGGCTGCATCACGACTGCAACGTTATGCGCTTTATTTATCGGCGTATAACTACGAGATACAATACATATCGAGCGAAAAAAAATGCTATCGCAGACTATTTTTCGCGCGCGCCGGTAGATAGCACAACCGATCTCCATAAAACAGAGGATTCGGAATGTGACGAGGCCGATCGCCTTTATTTAAATTTCCTCAGCAACGAAATTTTACCTATTTCTTTTAAGCACGTCCAAAAGGCTACGTCGCAAGATAAAACGTTGCGAATCGTCGTAAAAAACGTTGTTATGGGTTGGCCGCGAAAAATTAATTGCAAAAATGTTCAACCGTATTTTAAATGCAAGACGGACTTAGACGTTGTGGACGGCTGTTTAATACGAGGACATAGGATCGTTATTCCCGATGCATTAAGGCATCGTCTACTCAGGGAAATACATAAAGCGCATTTAGGTGTAGTTAAGACGAAGAGTTTAGCCCGCGGTAAAATGTGGTGGCCCGGCATGGACGCCGAGATCGAACGCTGCGTGTTGTCATGCGCGGCGTGCACCGCGGTGCGCGCGGCGCCGGCACGCGCTCCCCCCGCAGCTGCGCCCTGGGAGCGCCTGCACATCGATTACATGCAGCTCGGGCAGCGCGTGTACCTCGTAGTCGTCGATAGCTACACGAAGTGGTTAGACTGCATGCCGATGTTACACAATAATGTTGCTACCAAAGTGTTAATAAATAAACTGAAATATTTATTTTCCGTTTTTGGTTTACCTAAAACCATAGTTTCTGATAACGATCCCAAAATTTACAATTCTGAATTTATTAAATATTGCGACATGAATGGTATTAAACACGTCACGTCACCGATCTATCATCCAAACAGTAATGGTCAGGCTGAAAATTCTGTCAGAACTTGTAAAAAATTGTTAAAGTGCGCTCTTAAAGAATTAAACAATGTTTCCACAGAACAACTGAACGAAAAATTAATGGAAATTTTATTTCAGTATCGCAATAGTATCCATTGTTGCACGGGCGAGTCACCCGCTAGGTTGATGTTCGGTCGAGAACTGCGTAATAAGTTGGATCTCCTACTACCTCAGTCATGCGGTCCCCTGGCGGCCGCAGATAGCTCGGATAGGTCGATATGTCGGTCTTATAAAATCGGTCAGAAAGTGATGGTCCGTTGTTATGTTACGCGAAAACCGACTTGGTCCACTGGTACTATTGTTAAGGAGTTAGGTCAAAGAATGTATTTAATTAATATTGAAAACAATGGTTTATGTAGACGCCACGTGGATCAAATACGTCGATTTAATGAGCCGTACAACAGTTGTAATAAACAAGGGCTACAACAAAATAACTCTGGGGGGAGTCAACCAGGTGCTAAGTCGATGACAACATCTGTGACATCAGTCACGTCGGCGCAAGCTGACCAGTCTCCTCCGGTAGATAGTGAAAGCCGTACGACTTCGAACCCGGGACCGCAGTCAGAGGCGGTAAGCTCGCCGTGCGGTGAAGCGGCGGAGCATAGTATGAGCGGAGGAGGCGTCCGCGCCTGCCCCCGCCGTGAGTTCGGAGGCTAAGTATAGTTTAAGGCCTAGACCCATCATTAATTATAAGTATTAATGTACAATTTTATGTAATTATTTATAGATTTATGCTTGTTGTTTATTGATTGATTGATTAATGATTTTTATAAATTGTATAAGGATTTCCGAATGAATGTGGGAGGAGTGAAGTGTATTAGCAATGCAAAAGAGGGCGTTGTAATAAAGTCAACATTGTCTTTGTTGCACGTTTCGCTCGTCCGGTGCGCCACTCTCGTTTTCGGCATTAAACCAAGTGAACATATCTCCGAGTTTTATTTATGAATTTATCAGTGAACCTGTTGTACAGATCCACGAGGACGTACCTCCACCACTGGATGGGTACTTCAGACTCCGGTGTTCCCCGGGCAACATGGCTAGTGATTATTACCTCTTCCTAGCTACGGTCGAGTGGTGACACCCGCCGGTGAATGTGGGTGTAACCGGCGGGTGTGACCTGCACTAGGACCTGCGCAGTCGAGCGCTGTACGCGAGAATCACGTAGTCCCGAGGGGTTGAGCAGAGTGTCACATGGGTTTAAGTGGCGTAAGTCACCACGCCTTGATTTCAAGCTAAACGGTAATCTTGTCTCCTAGCCACAGGTAGGGAAAAGGCCACGCGTCCCATCAGAGAGGCGCAGGCAAGGAGGGTAGGGTCCACAGGGTGTTACGGGAATGGACATGCTACAGGGGTAAGTGACGGTTCCGCAAGTGGTCAATACCGAGTCCTTTTTAGACGAGGCTGCCAACCGGTTGCTCGTTTGCCATTATCTTCTAAAAAACAAACAACAGACTGCATCATCGCAATAAACTTTGGTCCTACTCCTTACCACGCATTTCCACGATGTACTCTGAGTAAAGCAGAGGAATGGACTGAGGTTAGTACTACACCTCGTCCCCAAGATTGGAAACTAACTGAACAAATAACTATGCAATGCGCCATCAATAGTTTTTGTATTTTTCCGGGTCTGCTGCAATGGAGAGAACACCTGCTAAACCAAAGACTGTTGAATTTAATGAAGTTGGGTTTAGCTTTTAGGTACGTAACCAAAGGATGGAAGGAAGTAAACGTCATCTTCATATTAAAGAAGGTAAAAGAAAAAAAGGTAAAAGAGATTATACCAACGCTTAAGTCGTCAGTCGTCGTCGTTGAGTCCAGTTCAGTCTTACATCATTAATTCTAAGGACTATGGAAAGATTTATAGAGAGATACAACAAAGAGAAGGCACCACCACCTAGTGAATAAAATTGAAGCAATTCTGGAGACAAAATCGATATGCTTAGGGTTCTTTATCGACATAGAGGGGCATTTGACAAGACAAGCATCAAAATTATTGAAACAGCCCTACTAAACTATGGGGTTATGGAAACAATCAGTGATTACACAGATCTCTAGTCTAGCAAAAGAGTAATCCGTACAGAAAACTCTAAAACCGTAGCAATCACAAAAATCCTTCTGAAATTGCGATTGTGAGAGAACACCCCCTAGTGGATGCCCACCACTTCTGTGGAACATGGGGATCGATGACTTGATCGACAAGTTGAAAGGAAACCATTTTTACACAGTGGGCTGCGCGATAATGGTTTCAGCAAACTCAGCCTGTATTACCCTTCCCATCCTTTCCTTATTAAGAGTGGGAAAGAGAAGAGGATTACAATTAGGCCTCCGGCTAGACACTCATCAGACGAAACGCAATGTAAAAGGTCTATTGGCAAAAGATGGAGACACCCAAAGTTGCCCAATGCTATGGTTTGACGTCTCTATTATCCAAACCTTGATTAAGCAATTGTCTGGCGGACAAAAACTAAGCAAAGAAATGCACGAAATAAACTACATTACCTAAGGTGCAATTGTCTGGCGGACAAAAACCAAGCGAACAAATGCACGAAATAAACTCCAGAGAAGTCAAATACTAGCGCGCTTGGTGTCTACTGGTAGCATCAAGACAACTCTCACTGCCGCCCTCGAAGCTATGCTGAACTTGACACATACAAATACATATCCAACAAGTAGCAACCTTAACGGCTTAAAATGATGGAGAAATTACAGAACCCGCACATATCTGTTTTGAACACTCTTCAAGCAGAAGTCGCCATCATAGACGCAAAGCATCATCCTAACCCTAAGAAACACGTTTTTGTTAAGAGATACAGAATATAACTAACGAACCCGAGGATATAAACAAAACATACAGTACACAGCGAACTGAGGATCTACACTGACGCGATCCAAGACGAAGGAAGGTACAAATTATGGAACAACTTGAGTGACTTGAGTGGGCAGACAAAAGCCAATCCAAGGATTGACAAAACTTGAACCCTTGAACAATATAGGTATCACCATCAGCCCTCTATACAAAGCATGCATGGAGAGAGAAGAGTGCTACATTGAACTGCAGTTTCCATATACAGGGTTAAATATCTTGGCTCACTGAGGTTGCTGCTGAAGATTGCCGGCAACATAAACAAGTTTCTGGGATTCTTTGAGAAGCTGGATTAGTTGGAATAATCAATGACCCACACGCAAAATACGCGCTAGTCATGGAGTTGCGGAAAATGGCGGCTATTTTTCTTGCTAACGAATTATATGCATATATCATCTGAAAATTAGGTGTCATAAGTCTAATGACCATCCCCCTCTTCATTTTGGCCCTCCTCTGTGCAATGTACTTGCAGTTTATCTGGTTGCTGAAAATGTATATTAGCCGTGGATGCTTATTAACATTATGTATATGAGAATGTAAGAGCTGTAATAAAGTAAGCTACTTAAATGGATCACTACCTTGTTCCAATAACAAAATTATTGACTTACAAATCTCAGCTAATGTGGCGACAGCCGGTCTAGACAGCCTATCTCCTGTCCCATCTCCCGCACTGCCAGCGCGGGCCACAGCAGTCAGACATCTCAGCAGGCCCTGGTCAATGTATGCTGCCCGGTGATATTGTAATGATTGCTCTGCTGCCCCCACCACTGCTATCACGCGTCGGACCACACGGAGGGCTTGCGCTCGTTCTTCTTCATTCCGTAGCATTAAATCCATGGACCTTAAAGATTTTGCATAACAGTGCAATATACATTTCGGGAGCACAGATAGGGCGCACACATAAATACATTTAAAAAGCAAATGATTAATATATTCTTTATAATAGAAGGTGGCAAACGAGCGATTGGGGTACCTGATGTTCAGCGACAGCTACTCATATACATCCACAACAAGCAAATGAGTCACAGACACATTGCCTACCTTTAATGGACAAAGGAGGTGATAGACATGAAAAAGGAAATTTCCTTTTTCTATCCATTCCCTCCCATACCAGTCCTTCTCCCCTTCCAACTTGTCCTTATTAGAAAAAGATGGAAAAGGGGTGAGGACTGAAATTGGGCCTCCGGCACCACACTCATCATATGAAAATCAGAAGTTGTGGAATTTCACCAGTCATGCCAGCTCATTCATGCAACAGAAGTTGTTGTGTATATATATATATATATATATATATATACATATATATATATATATATATATTGTAAAATAACAATCCATATTAATCAAACCAAATTTATTTATTTCTCATCAATACAAATTCCGATATATTTTTTTTTCTCTTAGGGTCTATAAATCTAGATGTTTTGTGTCCATAGATTTAAAACATCTAGATTATCCTAAATTGTCTGGGATACTTCTTTTATCTTTACTTTTTTTAACTCAATACACTAGATACAACAATGTGTTTAACAATCTTAATTTTTTTAACTCATGACTTATATATCAAAATAAGAAGTACAAAAAGGATTTAAAGTTCCAAGTGAATTCAAAGTAGAACATTCACATTTTAAATTATCCTTATGAATATAGTGTATAAGGAATCCATACCTAGTCACAATATGTGTTAACTTCAGTATGTTGAATGTGGCTACATCACTCTCAGTTTTGATTAAATATCTCAAAGCTCTCAATGCTGAAGCTCTGATAACCATAGACTCATCTACGAGGCTGGCTCGAATGCTGTAAAATAATAGATATTAATAATAAAATCAGCCTTATTTTCACAGCATCTATTAATTATTACTAAGCATGTGTTAGTAATCTGTTTCTCCATCCATCAATAAAATCATTTAACTATAAGGATTAAGGATTAAGCATTAAGGATTCATATGCAACAACAACTTCCTATTAAGCAGATCTATACAAACATAGTACTGGAAATTACTTTTAAATGTATTAGTCATCAGCCATTACTTAGTTATTGCTTATATCAGTAGTACCACATCAGAAATAGTTACTTGAAATTTTGATAATTATGGCGAATATTCACTTAAGCAGATTGATCTACATTGTAACATAAATTAAAATTTAAAAATAAATTAGCCAATAAAGCTTACCAAGTCATTAATTCATCGGTTGAGAATCCTAAATTATTTCTATCTTCTTTTGATAGTAAAACAACTAAAGCATTTAAACAAGAAAGTCTATATGAATCAGAACCATTTTTCAGCGCATTCCTTAACCCTGTCTTGAAATCCATGGTTAAATTCTTGCTAGTAGGTGAAGTGTCATTATTAAATGGCTTCTTCAAGTATAAGCCATGCACAATCTCTTTTATATTTTCTTCAGGTGACTTATTTTTAGTGTCTAACCTATATAGATCACCACCACCTTGTTTACCTGTAATATATTAATTTTACATACCATTTAGTTTATTCGATGCCTAAGCCAAATTAAAATTAAATTAGGCAAAATCATAAGAAGACTTCAACTGGAACATAAAAAGCAATTTTACGTAATTACAGTACAATAAACATTTACCTCTCCGTCGACCTGACCAATTCTCGTAGGTAGCCATCATAACATTTTATAATACAATTACTAAGGTTTAGGGCACAAATGGTTTATTATACTTTTCTCACAACTATTACGAGTTTCAGGTTCTAGTTTTCTCCAGAAACGTTTCAAAAATATAGAAAAAGATCAGAAATAAGTTATGCTTAGTTCCTGTTATTGTCAACGCAGTGTTAAATTGACGTTTCGTGTTCCGTGTTGAAGTTGGTAAAGTTCAAAGAGTAAATAAAATAAGAGTGACTTTGATTTGAAAGTAAATTAATACAATAGAATAAAATAAATAAATAAAAATGCACTCAGGCCCGTAACCAAAAGTGGTAAGCAGAGATCATGTATTTCCATTTAGCGTGATCCTGGCACACCGCTCTCGCTTTTTCTACATTCGTGCATCTACGCATACATGCTCGTTGGTTATGGGTGCCAATAGGTGCTCCTTATATCGCCCTTTATTAGTCAGCAACTAATCTGATCGATATAAGTTCTCTTAAGGCATCCCTACAAACACTCCAACTCACTTTTGCAACATAAATTTGATTTGTTATACTATCTTCATTCATCCTTTCAACATGCCCAAACCACCGAAGCAAAAAGTTTCACAAATCTATTCACAGAACTACTTTTAAGCCCCACTTTTCCCTTATCGTGCTATTTTTAACCATATTATTCAAATTATTGCATGGGTCAGATATTTTCTTTACGTATGATTATAGAAAAGTTTTTGACTTTAAACCAAAAAGTTTTCTGCGCCTTCGTAGATTTAGAAAAGGCATACGATAAAGTTAAAAGAGATGATCTATGGTCAACTTTGGTTGCGTTTGGATTGAACAGTGATCAAATACAAGCGTTAAAATCTCTTTATATAGATTCTACTGGTTGTGTTGGGATTAACGGAGCCTACTCAGACTGCTTTAGCTTCAATAAAGGTGTACTAGGTGTAGGTTACTTTTATACATGATAAAAGTAATTTCGCTTATTTACGTTTACACTTAAGCTCAATGTTCTTAAGTAAAATTACCAATTATAAATCATACAACATTGAATCGAATGTGCAACTCTCGAGCCTCGAGCCGCTCGTGAGGCAATTATTTGGTGTAACTCTGTAGCGAACTCATACAGCAAATTCGCGCGCACTTTGCGAATCGCTCGCGAGCTGCACTAAAGTTGTTTCAAATATGGATATTTTATTTATAGGAGCCTTGATTTTATTGATATCGATGACCCAGCGTACTTCACTATTTAGCCCAATTTAGCCTGATAGGTCGGCAGCATCGTTTTTCCTTGTCTGTCATAAGTCTGTCAGAAAATATGAAGTGAAGCTTGAGATAAATAATTGCACATTGGTTGAAATTTTGTGCCAAATTGACATAATTCTTTTGTTCGGAGCCAACCCTTATATTAACGTAGTTATTGGTATATGTTGGTATGTGGTTATAGTAATATAGGAAGTCTAAGTATTTTATATGCTCTATGGTATCACATTCTCTTTGGTATTAGTGAAGCAAGATGTCGTACCAAGCGAGTTTTAGTAAGTTGTAGCCATAGCCTATTCCGTTCAATTTGATGAAATCACAAACGGGTCTTCTCTAATAATCGGCAATCGTAAGAATTGATACGTGACGGACTTTTGTTCATCCCTTTAGTTTACATACAAATATGTTCGATCCAAGCAAGTCGATAAATATAAGTTCATGTCGTATATGTTTATCGAGCAAGAAACCCTTGTGTCCGTTATTCAGATATAAATTATCTGGTAACTATGCTGAAATGCTTACGGCAATTGCTGATGTAAAGGTAAATATCAAATTATATGAATAGTTCTACTTGCACAAGTCGTTGAAAGCGAATGTTAAAAATCTTCACAATTCATTTCAGTAATTTGAAGAAAGACAATGCGTCTTAATCAAATATAATTTTAGAATTAAAATTGTTATAGAATTAATTTTGGTAGAAAACTTATATCATATAATGTTATCTTACCTTAAAGTACTTAATACCAGTGTTATAAATCTTAAAACCACACCAATTGTGAATATAAAATTACAATTAAATTTTTATTTGATTTTAGGTGCTATCAAATGATGGTTTACCTGAAAAGATTTGTCATAAGTGTTGTACTTCATTAGAAAAAGCATACCTTCTAAAAACAGTAGCAGAGAGGTAAATATAATATAGGAAAAAGTATTGCATCTTATTAAAATGAATCTAACAGTGATTATATATTTTGCAGGACTGATAAAAAACTTCGTAACATTTTAGATAGAGCCAGTCAAAATGTGCCTACAAAAAAAATTGCATTTGATTCTTTCAAAGATATTAAAAGTGAAATTGGCCCATTGTCAATTAAATCGGAACCTGTATGGGAAATGGAAATTAATGTTGATGCAAATAAGAAAGTAGAAACTATTGATGGTAAGGATATAGTTATAGCAAATACTGTAATAAGAAAAGTCGACCCTGAAGTTGAAGAAACAAAAGTAGAGTCTATTGCTGATGACAAAGTTGATATAAGTTGGAAGTCAACTAAATCTCATAGTGAAGATTTTAAAGCTGAAAATAATAGTGATGATAATGATGATGTAAGTATGTCTATTTTAGTTTTTCTTGCATACAACTAAACTTAATAATCTCCTAGGATATTATTATAATTATAGCCAAGCATTCAGGATTTGTGATTGTGTTATGTATTCAAATATCATAATAATGCAATATGCTATAAGAGTACTTAATGTCTACTAAACAAACTTTATCAAGATTAAATTCCGCAAAAACAATGTGTCAACAGGTTCAGAAACCTAAAATTGCTTGTAAGACAATCATTATTCTCTTGTTAAAATAAACCATTGATCAACCTAACCTAATTGTAACAAATCCTTGGTATTACAAATAATTTCTCACTATCTTCAGCTTTGTGATATGAAGGCTGCTGGAGATTATTTATCTCCATCAGACGTAGTGTTTATCTTTGCATTCAGCATAGCTGCCACTGTGACCCCGGGCTACAGAGCCCCTTAACATATATAAGCAAAAATGAGTAGTATGTTATCCACAATGTCACTTATTCTCATCAAAGCACAGTGAGCAAAAGTTATTTTTATATATTATTATACTGTTTGGGCATGTTGAAAGGATGAATGAAGAGATAATAACGAAACAAATTTATTTTGCCAAAGTGAGTGACAGTGTTGGTAGTTGGTAGGCCTTAGGAAAATTGATATTGATCAGATTAGTGACTTACTAGTAAAGGGCGATATAAGGAACGCCCATAACCGATGAGCATGCATGCGTAGATGTATGAATGTTGAGGAAGCGAGAGAGGTGTGCCAGGATTGCGCCTAATGAAAATCCATGATCTCTGCCTACCCCTCTGGGTAACGGGCGTGAGCGCATATTTATTTATTTATTATAAAATTGTGTTCTTTTGATTATTTATTTATTTAACTAATAAAAGTTTGATTTCAACGTAACAGATGAAAGAAGTGTTACAAAATCAAAACTAATAAAAAATATCTAACTAAAATGGGGACAGGAATGGCTATCAAAATTGTCATCAGAAATTTTACAAAAACAGAAGTCATATTCAGCTATAGATTATTTAATAAATCAATTTGCCGGAGAAAAAAGGCAAGAAAAGTGTATATTTCATTTAAATTGTTTGCTAGCTAAATTTATAGGAGGAAGTGGTAGCTCCATAGTGATCAATAAATATTTATTTTAATTTAATTGTAAGCATTTTTGTTTTTTGGAGTCAGCAAAAACTAGAAATTATTTGAAAAATGATCTTGCAGTCAGGCTGTTTTTCGTTGTATTAAACTATGATTGCAAATCATGCAGAATGTTATGTATGTTATTATATTTCAAAGTCCTTTTAAGAGGAGTGTGTTGTAATTATTACTACTAATATATAAAAGTATTATTTTTTGATGTATGAAAGTGAGAGACTGCACAAGAAAAGCATTTAAGTAGAGTTAATGCTATTTTGATGTGATTGATAAGAAATATGTTATAAGATAAAAAGTTGTTTGGGCATGTTGAAAGGAAGAATGAAGAGAGATAAACAATTTATAATGCAAAAGTGCTTGCTACAAATCCCAGGACTTCTACCAATCAAATTAGTGACACACTTAAAACTATTATATAATGAGTACCTGTAAGCCACAAGCTTGTGTGCATAGATGTATGGATTTAGAAGTAAGAGAGGTGTTCCAGGATCGCGCTATATGGAAATTTGTAATCTCCGCCTTCCCCTTTAGGTTACGGGTGTGAGCGAATGTTTTTTTTATTATAACAATTTAGATTGTGATTAGTGATTATATTATTTAGTTATATACAACTAGTGACCCGCCCTGGCTTCGCCCGGGTATTAATAATTATGTTGATCCGATCACTACCAAACACAGTGCCAATAAGGACAGTCCCTGTAAATTTCATCGAAATCGGTCCAGCCATTTCGGAGTGTATAGGTCTACAGGGAATATACATACTTCGCTTTTTATATACTTTTTTTTCATAAAAATTATCCTATGTTACTTCTAATACCTCCAAGAATAATCCAAAATTCATGATGATCGGTTGAGTGGTTTTCGCGTGAAAGCGTAAAAGCAAACAAACTTACTGACAAACAAACTTATGTGGTTAATAATTATCAATCTAAATGTCTTATAATATTGCAGGTTGAATATTTAGATGATATATATAATGATGATGATGATGATGATGATTATGTGCCACCAACAAATAAAAAAAATAAATTCAAAAAACCAAAGTTATGTGATATTAAAGTTTTTAAAGGTAAGAAGGCTGTTGTAAGGAAAGTTAAAGTATTGAAGAAACTCAACAATGAATTGGAAGAAAATGGAAGTAAAAGTGATGATGGCAAAACAAGATCCACCACAATTACATGTTGTAAGTGATTTGTGTTCCTTGAGAATAATATAGTTTTATGAATGTTTCTAAAATGTTCTTCAAAATAATTGTCTGATAGAAAATAAAAATGATTAGCCATGGAACATGCATAAAGATCATTTCTTGAGAGTTTTTTAAAAGTTTTTTGTGTTTTGTTCACAATTAACAGTGTGATAGACAATATAATCTTCATATAGTCCTTATAAGAAATATATGTAATTTAGTAATATCAATTATTATTCAGATCCGATAATGAAGAATGGCACCAGGGGACCACCAATATTACTAAAGCGGCCTAAAGATGCAACAGTGCTTAAAGTTCATCCCAATTTTAAATCGAGAAGTTCAGGCAGTTCTCTTGAAGGAAATAGAATGGTTCGCAGGGACAAATCAGTGAGGATAGTAAGGAATCAGAAACAGGAAGTAAAGAAAAGAGAAAAACTTGTGTGCCCTGTTTGTGGTATACTCACATACACACTCGGAAATCATATAGCAACTCATGAAGGTAAAAATTTATTCTTCCTTAATGATGTATGTGAAAGTACACTGAGAAGAGTTACCATGTAATCAGTTCTTAAAATTATAACTATGTTAGCTTACTGGTAGCAAAATCAACAATTGTTAGGATACCTAACTGAAAGAGGCAATTGGTTTTATAATGGACAACAATATTTATGTCATCGGCAACTAACTGGCAAGGTATAATCATTTTGATGTTGCTAATGATTATAGAAGGTGTTCTTGAAACATTGCACTCCAGCTATAGAAGTTTATATGGAAACAAAATTATTTAACCTCACTCAAATTTTCAAATACAAAACTTGTTTTCTAATAAAGAGTTGCTTAGCAAAGAAATTTAACAACTACACAAAATACGCAAAAATAATACATGTGTTTTAAGAAATATATGCTAATTAAAGCCATGCCAAGAGCAAATTATAGTAACAAAACTATTTTATTTGAAGGTTTCCCTTTTTTTAACCGATTGCCAGATGAAATACAAGATTGTAATAGTTTTATTATCTTCAATAAATTGAGTTACATGTTATTGCCCAACTAGCATAATCTACATGAATTAAATTTGTTACCATTTCTAACTCCTACATTAGAATATTTTTCCTTATATGTTTAATGGGTGTTTTTTTATTAATGTATTATGTATCTACATGCAGTACCATATATTGAATTGTTCTAAATATCTGAAAAATGTAAGTAAAATTCTGTCTCATAAGAGAAATAAAAAAAACTTTAAACCTAAACATAACTTTAATTAGGTAAATTAGTATTTAGAGGGTAAGAAAAGTATCATACCCTCAAATAATACCAATGTAAAAAAAATGTGTACTGTGCAATGGTTCCTATCCTTTTCTATCCCTTTCTTACATTTTTACAAACAAAAAGATATTTATGTCTCCTACTTTTCAGTTCCATTAATAGTTTGTATACAATGCTTATACAACAATATTAACGTTTCTTTTACAGAAAAGAAAAAATATACTTGCACTCAATGCCCACGATCATTTATACAAAAGAGCAATTTAGTTATGCATATGAAACAACACTCTGGAATAAAAGATCATATTTGTGAAGTGTGTGGCGCAGGCTTCTACTCGCAGAAATCATTAGCAAGGTAAATTGGGTTAAAGCATAATCACCTTCCTCTTTCTGGCTCTGTCTTCACCCTATAAAAGCAGCCAATGCTGCTTTGCACACAATCCAATGCCAATGCACACAATCAAATGTGTTGCACATGCAACACATTAATTTATATCACCAAACTTCTTTGTGATATAGTTCTTATGCAAATGCATTTTATGTAGTGTATCAATATGTATGTATATTTGATGCTTATCAATTGTCGTTTCATAGATTCTGAATAGATGCTTACAATAACTAGTGAACCTATATAATAAATGTAAAGGAACTTGACCATTATGTCAAGGGGAAGTCAGAAGTAGCTATGATTATTTTTATCATCATCGGTTCACAAAATGGCGACCCATAAACATCCCAGAACCAGACTTGCAAGACTACCAGCATTCCTGTAGGAAGAAGATGGTTGGGAAAGAAAAGGAGAAACAGATGGTACAGGAAGGGGATAAGGGTTTGAAGAATGTTGCTATATTAATTCACATTCACACTTCAACCTTGTTGATAGAGCGCCTCTATAGATGAGTGTAGAGTACTCATGTTTTAAATAACTTGAAGCACTATTTCAAACATTTGTAAACCTTTCTTTACAGACATAACCTTATCCACAAGGGCGAAAGACCATTCTCCTGTCATTTGTGTACAAAGAAGTTCATAGCGGTAATTAAATTATAATTCGTTTCATGGTAACAGTCTAGTCTATATCGTAGATAATTAGTTTTCTGGCACTCCAAAATTTTGGATTTGAATAAAATAATGTACTAAAATCTCTTTGTAACAATTTAATTATTCTTATTAACTTAAATTGCTTTATTTAATGGATGAATTATTACTTGCACTACAGTGTATTAAAATAGTATAATAAATAATGTTTATTTCAGCGATGTGATTTAAACCGCCACTTACGTATCCACGCCGGTTACAAGCCTTTCAAGTGCAACGAATGCGCGATGTCTTTTAACGCAAAGCACCAGCTGCAAAACCACGAGCGAATGCACACTGGCGAGCGGCCCTACTCTTGTCAGGTATACATCCACTTTGGCATTGACACCGCTGCGTTATAGATACAGAAAGGGAGAGGAAGATGGGATGGGGCTGAATGAGAATTGAAATCTCACTTTACACAACCACCAAAGACGCCTCTAAGCCTTTACGCGTTTATTCTGAGATCGTGATACTTCGGTCGTGTCGGCTCGTTTAGATTTGCCTCTACTAGATTAGACAGACACCGAATTACCGGCGACTCAATGTAAGCTCAATGTAATTTTAACAGTGGTAGAGTCCGCAACAACAACATCTGTTGCACGAATTGGCCGGCTCGACTAGACCACACAGAAAATAGGCGTGAAGTAGAAGTACTCTGCGTTTCGCCTGATGAGTGAGGTGCCGGAGGCCTAATTTCAGTCCTCTTCCCCTTCCCACCTGTTCCTCGTAAGAGGGATAGGATGGGAAAGGGAAGAGGATTGGACGGGAAGGGGTCTTAAAAGGACATATCCTTTTTCCTGTTCATGCCCTCCTCTGTCCAATAAAGGTAGGCAACGCTTCTGCAACACATTCGCCTGTTGCAGATGTCTATGGGTAGCGCTCACTTTACATCAGGTGATGCGCTTGCTCGTTTGCCACCTTCTCACATAAAAAAAGCCGTTCTATCACATCGGGGACTTATTAAGACTTACAGGGAAAGGGGTTAAACCCTGTAAGATTAAAGACCTGACCTTATTACATCTAAGACAATAATTATTATCATGATAATTAATTTTCAGGTGTGCAATGTGGCATTCAGTTACAAAGTCAACTTGAACAATCATGTCTTCAAAGCGCATGGTCTAAACCTCAAGTTTAAGTCGATCCATACAGTGACTGAGGACGTGCTACGACGTGAAATGGGTATGGTAAACGAGACGCGCGCCGCCATTGCTCACATACTGCCACACCTGAGCGACGTGCCCACGCCCGCGGCTCACGAGACTGTCCACCACACCTCGGAATTTTAGGATTGTTGGTCGTACGTACACGTGCATAATAACACGACACACTCCGCGTACCTTGTATAGTACATGTGTAGCTATTATCTAAAGGAAAGAGATAGAGAGAGTACTTAATATTATATCGAGTGCAATGTACTTTTGTCCTTTAGAGTTGAAAATTTTAACATACAATTTCAGGCGCCACTTTTTATAGTTCAAAATGAACAGACTATAACTATACTATATAGCGTAAATTGACAAATCTCTTGGCGCTCGGCGCTGTATGCGTTACGCTTGCTCAAATATAATGAATATATGCGTGACCGTGGGTTTCCACTGGCGTATAATCTTGTCGTGATACAAACCCACGGTGAGAAGTTGATCGGACTAGACCGCCGTTAGCGCGTTGCTGACACACACCTCAATGCTATATATTGACAAACAGATGCAGGCATAGCCCCGGGCGCCGTGATAAGTCGAACTGTCTGTGTACACTACCAACCACGCTGCTGTGTGATCCAGGTTGAATGTTATTGTGCATAAGTAGTATTTGGTATTGTAATAGACGTCTTCGTAATACGGCCGCTAGATGAGCTAGTTATTAGGCCGCGGGTGCTCAGTTTGATTCTCAGTCGGGAATGAATGTTGTTTTTACAAAAATGTCATTGCTTGACGCATTAGGGACTTAAATAAGCTCAGCTTAAAATGGGACACAAATCGGGTCGTGTTAAAAACGTGAGATAATTTTTAATAATTATCAAAATATAATAATACTAAAACACAGATTTTGCATTATTATTTTTATTTTAATATATTTCTCCTCTTGAAATTCTTATTTTCCAGATCATATTATCCAAAAAATCTAGACATACATAAATATAACATTTTATACTAATTTTTTTATTTTCAATTGTGATTGAGCAATAATTAAAAGCAATATTAAGCATGATTATATGATTTATTTTTAAAATTTATATTAGATAGTTTAAAATTTTCAGTGTCTTAAGTATTATTCATATGATGGGCTCAAGCACTCCAAATATCAATTGTGACTATTCAGTACTCTTAATAAAGGCACTGGTGCAAACACATCCAGTGGTAATTTGCTTTCTGATGGCCACATAGTGGTTCTTGAGGTCACGAGGGAGCTCCAAATACATGACCACCTCGTCTTCCTTGTCTGGAGATCCTTTTTTCTTTAAAATCGTTACCTAAAATAATTAAAAAAAACACATTTGATAACCCTTTTTTTTTAAAGATATATGATGGTGGTTCAGGTATGTTGAAATGCAATTGAATGAAAAGATGTATGAATTTGCGGGTTAACACGATACAGGACCTATTCTTTAACGTGTTAACCAGCCCATACAAAACATATATGTTTTTTTCGATGCGATATGTCGAAAGTGTGCATCGATATCTTCCGATGTACCGTATGTTAGAAACATCGATGTTTACGGAAAGTCGAGTACTTTTTGAGTAACATTACGCCACAACTCCATCACCGGAATGTTTAATGTCCTATTTCCAGTGTTATTATGACAGACTTTGCAAGAAGAAAAAATCATTTAAATACTTTCTTTTGAGTCTATTTCGTAGTTGGTTGACGATTGACGAGTAATGCCGTTTTGAAAAACAAACGTTCAGATGGGTATAAAGTTTAGGAAGATGAATGTTGACATCATTCCAAATTTCTTAAGGTTCTCATTTAATCTGGCTACTGGGCTACGCAATTAAATACGTAGACAGATATCGACCGACGCCGTTTTCCAATACTAATTTGCGGTGATCTGCCCACAAAGAAAATTCAACTTCCAGTTTGCCAGAATGATCTGAAGAATCAGATTCGACTGTCTCATTTTATACTTTTGTTTTCATAATTGCTTTGATTTTTGTGAAAGCTGCGGAGCAAGAGATTGAGTCCATAAATTGCATATTTTGAACCTCGGGTCCAAGATTGTGACTATAGAGATAGAAGTTACTCTATAACACTCATTCTCTTGTCAATCTCTTTTAGGATCAGCGACTACAACTCTTTGGTAATAGACTCTTCGAGTTTTAACTTTCAAAACAAGACAATGTCTATCGTATATCGAATATCCCAATTCTTTGCCGGACTTTTCGACGGGACGAGAAGGGGATGGTTTCTCACATTTCCTTCTTTCCCATGCATACACTGACAACGCATCCGATTCTCCTCGGCTCGTGCGGCTAACCTAGTCTTTTTATTAATTACTTTTTTTTTATATTTTTTTCAACTTTCATGTTTTTATGATTTTAAAAATTGTTACTGAGTTATACTTCTTCATCAAGTCATTAAGGGTATTTTATAAATTCATACGACCTCATCGAAAGTTTTTGTTTATTTCTCCATTTTAGTGAATCTAAAGTTTGTGCCCTTGTTTTATTAGTCAGGATAATATGGGTTGACCTAATAAGCGTGCTGCTCATATGAGACAGCGTCTTTTCAATGAGACAAAAAAGACATGA
Organism: Papilio elwesi; assembly: GCA_029849275.1. Taxonomy (NCBI): domain Eukaryota; kingdom Metazoa; phylum Arthropoda; class Insecta; order Lepidoptera; family Papilionidae; genus Papilio; species Papilio elwesi. The sequence goes on along the minus strand of CM056692.1, from coordinate 8,793,841 downwards.
CGGAACGCCTATCTAAAATTAGGATATCTACTTCCAGGGCCATTTCAAAACAGACTAGTGAAGAACACAAAAACAGGAATTCGAAAATGCGGGCTTACATAAAAAAAATTCTGAACAGAGAAAATAAAAAAAATGTAATTACGGTCATGACTTGGTAAAGGATCGTTTGTGTAAAGAGTCGGAGGAGCAACGTGCCCACCGTATTGGCTTAATGCAACGTCGTTTTAAAGTAAAACGAGAAGACCGTAAATGTAGAGTCAATTTAATGAGCTTTACTAAGAACTACTGGTTAGATCTTGATCAAATTTATATGGGAATATGATAACAACCAACTTTCAATCAAAGAAAGATAACCAACCATAGTACATAGTAATAAACACATCGCTAAGCCCGGCCGTCTACTGCGCGGCTTTTGAAATCACTTGCGCGTAGTTTTTACTTACTTTGTAGTTAAACTTTTGATATCTTCTAAACTATCGGTCAAAATGATATAGTTTAAAAAGCAATTATCTACATTAAATTCTCTTAATTATTAACACATTTAAATGGATAAGGATTCATACCCCCAACGCTAACAATAGCTTATTAAGTAGTGTATACTTTGTAATTAATGTTTCATAATAAAAAGTGCTTATTGTGAGACAACTAGCTAGCTAGCAACTTTAGCCTATGTAAGCCAAGAAATAAAATTTCAAATTTTTCATATTACGCATTAATAAGAATAACTCAAAAACTACCGGTCGGATATTGACTAAAAAATATGGGACCAATCGGGAAGCACTAGCTCTCGAACAAAAAAAGAATTATCAAAATCGGTTCACCAGGAGCCGAGTTGTGAGGTAGCATACATAAAAAAACATACAGTCGAATTGATAACATACTCGGGCTTGAAGTCGGTTAAAAATATAGGTCTAGCCTTTATGGATATCTTTATTTTGCCTCTTTGACATTTCAAGTTTAAAAAGTGTCGTATATAGTTTTCTGTGTTGATTTTACGATTCCTGAAAACTTGTGTCTCAAGAACTATCTATTTCCGTAAGACGAGACTACACAACGAAACTACATACCGAGACCTTGAAAAAAATCCATCCTAGTAACTGGGCAACATTGTACATGTTGACCTTTTTGGTAGTCTGTCTGTCCGACTGTGTGTGAATGTTCTTTGAAACGGTTAGACGGATTTTGATGGGACTTTTACTGGCAGTAAGAAATAACATAGGCTAATTTAATTTTAGTGAAATAATCAAGGGTTCACAAAAAAAGTTAAAAACCCGAAATTGTGAAAAAAAGGCATCACCGCATCGAAAGCGCCGCTCACTACTTCCCACGGACGAAGCTATGGAAACATCTAGTAGAATATAAAATTATAAATCAATACATACATTATATAGGTTTTCTTGACATCTGTAGGAGGGGGGGCAGAAGCTGGCACAAAATTTTTTTTCAATGTATCTAGGAAAATAATCAACGCCTAAATCAATTAGTGTTGTTTCTTTTTCGTTCTGGAAAATATAAAAATGATTATTATAATACACAAATACCAAAGAGCTAAAATCGATCAGATGTAAGCACAGGGTCCCTCATGGAATGGGTGCGGGACAGCCGCAATTGTCCTGAAGGAAATTGCAAGTCGAGTGGATGGTTCACTATGCAATTACGTGAAACCCGTGCGATAATGTAAAAATGTATTTCATTATATATGTACTAAGTATGTAAATATGCATGGCTTGTCGTATATATTTCTTTTAATATTATGAGGTGGCAAACGAGCAAGCGGTTCACCCGATGTCAAGTCACCCATATACACCCATAGACATCTGCAACCATCTGCAACTAACTAATACGTTGCCCACCTTTAATGGACAGAGGACGGGACAAACAGAAAATGATTATTTCCAATTCCTATACATCCCTTCCACGGTCAAGTTCTCTTCCCCTTTCTATTCTTTCCTTATAAGAAAAGGGTAGGAAGGGGGAGAGAACTAGAATTAGGCCTCCGGCACCTCACTCATCAAACGAAACGCAGAATACTCTACTTCACGCCTGTCTTCTGAGAGCTCGTGTCATTCACCGGTCGAGCCGGCCCATTCGTGCAACAGATGTTGCGGGCTCTACCACTGTTAAATGTGAAAGTTATGTAATATAAGTAAAAATAGATAAACGGTTGCACATATAAAGTGAGTGCGTGTGCATATTTTTTTTCGAATGTAGAATATACGTACATCATCTGGCGTGCGTTCGCAACTGCAGGATGCGTGCTGGGAAACATAAAAGAAAATTGTAAGACATTAATAATCATCTCTATTTTGGATATAGCAAAACGAACGATAATAATAATATCGCCCGTTGAAATCTACATATAATAATAAACAAAATTTTTAACAAAAACAAAACCGACTTCTAAAAAACTATTCAATAACAATGCACTAAAAAGTCTTCTTTTCTTTTGCTGGCAAGCTGTTGCTAAACGTAAATAAACAAAATGTTCTTGTGATGTTAGTTTCAATTATTTTCGTACAATTAGTAACTAAAATTATAAATTACATTTACACACTGAACTAAAATTAAACCTGTTATTTATTTTGACAAGAGTAATTGAAGACAGTGAAAAATAATTATTAGTGAATTCAACAAAATGTTTTTGTTAAAATTATTTTTAATGTTTAAGAAACCTGTGTAATATTGTTTTTGACGTTTATATCCAGTTTATAAATGTAAAAATTCTTTTGGTTATATTTCACTGTCCATAACTTGTTAGAAAATAAATATATATACTAAAGGATGACTGGCAACGATTTAAAAAAGCGGGTCTTAAGTTTCGACCAATCAGCGCTCAAAGTTCGTTTTGTAGACAAAAGACATTCATGTCTATTGGATAAATATGCGTCTGCCATAAGTCTCCTCTGTAAAGTGCCTAGAAAAGAACCGGCGTATTCTCAATAATTTGTTAAACTGTCAATGTGCCGACCGTTTCGAGTTTGACTAGCCCGATTAAAGTGCCTGCCCTTACAATCGGTCGGCGACGACACCCTAAGCGCCCACGATCCTGAGGGTCCCTTTTTGTCGATGCTGCGACGCAAGGGACAATGACATGGACGTATCCTGGTCCAGGCCTACGGGGCAAACCAGAATGCCCCGAGGAAACGCCCCGAATCCTTCGACTTCGAGTTGGGTCCATCTGCCCCCGCTCTCGCCGCTCAGCAATGTTCTTTTGGGCCATTACAGTTTCGCAGAAGGAGATTAGCGCCGTCCATTCCAATTTACCGGCCAGCGCAGCCCCTACTGCTGCTGGCAGGGTGAGGTCCTGCCCGATTCTCTGGACCAGGATCCGCCGCTCGGACTCCCACGCAGGGCACTCGGCGAGCGTGTGCTGCGCAGAATCCCGGTCCTCACCACAACGGTGGCATTGCGTCTTCGCTTCGCTTCCGATCATTTTTAAGTACTCTCCGAAGCAACCATGTCCGGTGAGTATTTGCTTCAGCCTAAAAATGTCTGCATAGCAAATGGCACTAACGCCGATGGGTAGATGGACTCGCAGGACCGCATATGCGTGGTTCCACAATAGTGGACCTAAAACAGATCCTTGTGGAACCCCACAGCTTACGCATATATTAACGCATTCCGACCCTCGTACAGGACACACCTATCACACAAGTACGCCCCAACGATCCGCTGCAGGTAGAGGCACGCGGTGGTACACAAGAACCTTCCTGATTGTTCCCCAAGGCAGCGTGTTAAATGCATTAACTATATCAATACTTATAGCCAATGCCACACCACCTTTTTTTAATGATCATCAACCTTGCTTCCTTCCAGCTAGAGGGAAAGACACCCCCGCGAAACAGCTATTCAGAAGCTGCTTTAGTTTCCCCTCTAGGCCGGTGGCGAAAGCTAAGGTCCAGGCTCGACTAGGAATTCCGTCTGGGCCTGGTGCAGTCTTCTGAATTCTGAGGCGCCTAATGGCGCGGTCCGTTTCCTTGTTTGTCACACCCAATTCATCAGACCATTGCACATGATCTGATGTGAGGGGCATTCGTGAATCAAGGGGAAGAGCGTGTCAATGACTCCTCCCACAAAAATAGGATCCAGAGTCTCCGTCAATGGAGACTCTGGTGCCCGCAATTTCCCCAGTACAGCCTTCTACGGGCGTCCCCATGGGTCGTACAGCCCGTCGACGAGTTCGCGCCAGGATCGCGTCTTTTCGCTTTCTATAGAGCGTTGTAGTAATTTCGTGGCAACTCTGTACGTCTCATATGCTCTTGTCTTTTCGTCTGCAGTGGCTTGCCTTCTTTTTCGGGCCAGATTCTTGCTCGCTTCTTCCATCAGTACACCGCCTTGAGCTTGGGTGAATCGGCCCGATGCATTGCTACGTCGCAGATCGACGTCATTGTTGTCCGAAACCAGGTCGCTTCTCTTTCGGGATCATGCAGGTCCCCTTCAAATGGGGCCTCCGACCATGCTGCTACGATGGCTGCTTCCTTAAACATGTCGCAGTCGAGGAGCTTTAGCCACGTTAAAAAATACAATTATATACTTTTATCCTGAAGTGATTAATATGTTTTAATTTGATTCCACGCGGACGAAGTCGCGGGAAACAGCTAGTATCATAATAAACATAATACAAATTTTCATTTAAAATACATGACACCATTAAGAAATCATAAAACGAGTTCTTTGTCATTTAATTAAAATATATCCATTATAATTATGTTAAAAATAATAATATTATAATATTTATTAACAACTAGAACCTTATTCGAAATCGGTCCAGCCGTTTCGGAGTCTATAGGTCTAGGGAACATACAAACTTCGCTTCTTATAAACTATTTGTTTTATGAAAAGTATCCTATATTACTTCTAGTACCTCCAAGAATATGTGTACAAAGTTTCATGATGATCGGTTGAGTAGTTTCCGCGTGAAAGCGTAACAAACAAACTTACATTTATAATTATATAATACTAGTGACCCGCCCCGGCTTCGCCCGGGTACCCTAATTAACAAATAAAATTAACACAGGAACCCCGGGAACTCGCGCCGTCAGTGCCCCAGTGGTAGTTATAGACCTATCTTGGCTGACACCGACTCCAAAAATAAATATGATTAAGAATTGATTCTAATGTTTTCTTGCATAAAATTATTTTATACTTTTTAGTGCATTTTTTGTTATTTAATATAGTTTTTTTGAAGTCGGTTTTGTTTTTGTTAAAAAATTTGTTTATTTCTCGATTTTTAGTGAAGTTTGTTAACTTATTTTATTTGTCAGGATATGGGTTGACCTACTAAACGCGCTGCTCATATGAGACAGCGTCTTTTCAATGAGACAAACGAAGACAGGACGGAACGCCTATCTAAAATTAGGATATCTACTTCCAGGGCCATTTCAAAACAGAGTAGTGAAGAACGCAGAAACAGGATTTAGAAAATGCGGTCTTACATATAAAAAGTTCTGAATAGAGAAAATTTTAAAAAAAACGTAATGACGGTCTTGACTTGGTAAAGGATCGTTTATCTAACGTGTCGGAGGTGCAACTTGCCCACCGTATTAGCTCAATGCAACGTCTTTTTAAAGTAAAATGAGAACACCATCAATGTAAAGTCACTTTCATAAGCTTTACTAAGAACAACTGTTTTTTTATGTAAGAAGGTGGCAAAAGAGCAAGCGGATCACCTAATGTTAGGTGAGCTATCCATAGACATCTTTTTTTTATAGCATAAGGGGGCAAACGAGCAACGGGTCGCCTAAAAACTAAGAGATCACCGCCGCCCATGAACATCCGCAACACCAGAGGAACTGCGGATGCGTTGCCGGCCTTTAAGAAAGGAGTACGCTCGCTTCTTGAAGGACCCTAAGTCGTATTGGTTTGGAAATACCGCTGGCGACAGATCATTCCACAATGCGGCTGTCCGAGGCAAGAAATTACGCGAAAACCGCACCGTAGTGGAATGCCAACCATCAAGATGGTGAGGATGGTAATTGGAGCTCTGTCGAGTTGAGCGATGACGAAACTCAGCGGCAGGAATTGTTCCAAACAATTCTTCGGAACACTCCCATGGTAAAGACGATAAAAATGCAAAGGGAGCTGATGTCCCTTCGCAATGCCAGTGAGTCAAGCCGATCAGTAAGAGCTCGGTCGTTGATGATTCGAGTCGCTCTTCGTTGTACGCGGTCAAGTGGAAGAAGCTGGTAATTGGGGGCTCCAGCCCAGAGATGCGAGCAGTATTCCATATGAGGCCGAACCTGTGCCTTATACAGCTTTAAGCGATGGGCAGGCGTGAAATACTGCTTCGCTCTACCGAGCACACCAAGCTTTTTGGAGGCCAACTTGGCCTAACCTTCTAAATGACCGCGAAATTGGACGTCGCTCGATATATCAACGCCGAGAATACTGATACTAGCAGAGGCAACCAGGGGAGTGCTTTCAAAGTTCAGATTAACGACGAAGGGTTGTTTCTTGGCTGTAAACGCGCAAACTTGTGTCTTTTTGGGGTTGAATTGGACAAGATTTTGTCGCCCCCAATTCGAAACGTTACCCAATAGAGTCTTAAGTTCAGACACAAGTTTGCTCCGGTACTCATTGACGCAATCCCGAGAAATATAAGCGCGGGCCATGTACAGGGCATCACCGGTACTATCGTCTGCATAACAATGAACGTTACTATGCAACATGTCATTGACATGCAGAAGAAAGAGGGTGGGAGATAGTACACAGCCCTGTGGTACACCAGCATTAATGAATTTGGTGTCCGAGCATGCACCGTCGACTACGACCTTTATGCTACGACCCTCAAGGAAGCTGGTAATCCATTCGCATAATTTCTCGGGAAGCCCGTAGGAAGACAGCTTCGAAAGAAGCCCTTTGTGCCAAACCCGATCGAAGGCTTTGGCTACGTCCATACTAACCGCCCAGGCCTCCCCTTTGTTCTCAATTGCCTCTGCCCATCGGTGAGTTAGGTAAGCCAAAAGATCACCAGCTGAGCGTCGCTGACGAAAACCGTACTGACGATCGCTAATCAGCTGGTGATCCTCTAGGTACCGCATGAGCTGGCAATTAATGGTTGTTTCCATTATCTTGGAGAACAAAGAAGTAATGGCAATAGGCCTATAGTTGGACGGATCCGAGCCGTCGCCTTTTTTTGGGATCGGGTGGATTAAGGCAGTCTTCCAGGATTTTGGGACGACGCCTAAGGAGTAGGAGTACCGAAAGAGACGCGTTAACACCGGTGCCAACTCAGGAGCACATGTCCTAAACACAATAGGAGGGATTCCGTCAGGCCCACTCGACTTATGGATATCCAGAGACTGAAGCGCTTTACGCACCGATCTCTGGAAAATGTGGATTTCCGACATAGTGGTCTCACCACGCGGGAATTTAGGCGGTGAGTTACCTTTGTCATCCAGTGTCGAGTTAGATGCAAAAAGAGAGACCAGAAGATCGGCCTTCTCCTTTGCAGTATGGGCCAACGAGTCATCCTCCCTGCGCAAAGGTGGTAACGATGGGTTACAGAAATTTCCTTGGACAGCCTTGGCGAGAGACCAGAACGCGCGAGTTCCAGAAGGAAGACGCACTAGCCTCTCCCCAATGCTGGCCACGTGTTCCGACTTTGCCCTGGAAATAACCCTTTTGAAGGACCTGGAGGCAGAGTTATACTTTCTTTAAAATCTGCAACAAGCAAATGTGTTGCAGATGCGTTGCCTAACTTTAATGGACAGGGGAGGGATAGACATGAAGAAGGACATTTCCTTTTGCCTGTTAACCCCCACCCAGTCCAATCCTCTTCCCGTTCCCAATTTATACTTTTAAGGATAGGATGGGAACGTGTTAGATCTTGATCAATTGTATATGGGAATACATGATAACAAACAACTTTCAACCAAAGAAAGCTACAATTATTTCATACATCGTTTTAATGTAAGTTCTATAGTTTAGCCTAAGTAAGCCAAGAAAGCAAATTTCAAATTTTTCATATTACGCATTATTAAGAATAACTCAAAACTACCGGTCGGAACTTGACTAAAAAATGGGACCAATCGAGAAGCACTAGCTCTCGAACAAAAAAGAATTATCAAAATCGGTTCACCAGGAGCCGAGTTATGAGGTAACAAACAAAAAAAACATACGCGTCGAACTGATAACGTCCTCGTTTTTGACGTCGGTTAAAATCAACATTTATTTATTTTTCTTTTTTTGTACATATGCATTCCTGACGCGAAAACTCCGAGAACATTCTAAGGGGGCGCTGTGCGTACGTGAGCTTTTTGTGGAAGACGAGCGGAAAATTTTCTATAGTATGTTATACAAAGTCAAAATAAAATAAAACAAAGTATTCATACATATTACGTTCGTATGCCGATTTCTATTTCTTATTACTACGAATCACCTGGAATCAAGTATCAAGACATGTTACTTTTTAAGTTATAATGTAATAAACTGTAATTGTACTTACATCGTCCCTTTTAAGTTTTAAGTTGCCTCGTTTACGGCTCCTTGTTTTAACGGAATTGTCCAATAAAATGATATCGTTTCTAATCCTATTGGCATAATCGACTATCAGCGACGGTAGCTCCTCAAGGTTTGATTCAGTATCGATGTAATCAGTAGAGTACGTGCCATCGGATTCCTCAATAACGACAGGCATTCTATCCCTTGCCCTCTTAAGGTAATTCTGTCTTCTATGTGTTCTTTGATTTTCGTCCGTTGATTCGTCGATATCTGAAGTTTTCTGTAGCGCTGATGTGGTCATGCATACTTGAGTAATTAGTAGAATAGTTGTACAAATTCTGGTTACAGTCAAATAACTTTTTTCCTGTAAAAAATATTGAAGCAAAAAATTATGATTAATGTTTCCATTTATGCAATTAGCGGACACAATCCGCTTACATATCTGGAGAATTTGGCCCATTAATGATGATGATAATGATAAAACAATACATATTGATTTGAGGGAGCTGCACGTTTAAAAGTAGCAGAATAACGCAGAGGTAGTGTTGCAAAAATGGGTCGTATCACGACCTCTCTATATAACCTTTTATTTATAGCAGTTATTCTATTTTATGCATTTTTTTCCAATGAATAAGATATGCGGAGGAGGAGGCCTTTTTTATCTCCTATATCTTTCCTTTTGTTACGTTACTCCCCGGTTTCCTTTGTTTTAGTCTTATTATTTCATTGTTATAAATATTTTATTATTTGTTCTTTTAATACCATATAATTAAATCAAGGCGATTTAGATTTGAGTAATTTTAAAATAGTTTTTATTTTTTTATTATAAGTACATATTACATACAGTTGAAAAACTATCACGTATAACACAGTATTAGTAAAAATATGAAAAATAATGTAACTTACCATGATTACTATAGTCCGTGTTTATCACTGTACTGTACTGTACCTAAACCAATACTACGCCTTGAATATGTTTCCCTTGGTTTATATAAGAAAAATTGATTGACGTGCCTGAGAATAGATCCATTAGTTGAAGGAAAATTTTATTTCTTAGGTGTAATTAAAGACCCTTAGCTAACAATGGGACAGGAACGTGACAATAGAGACGACAAGCTTTGTTAAGCCACCCCCCCCCCCCTATATAATAGGTGGAGAAAAAGTTTTTTCGTATTTCATACAAAAATTCGAGAGGAAGAATAAATAAATAAAAAACAATTTTATTGCTATAAAATTGTATTATTGAAAAAATATTAATTTAACTTTGGAAAACTTGAATTGACAACTGGATCTGCTTACAAAAATAAAAAACCTAATGGATAAAAAATAAGTTAAAATGTCAAAATTATAAAAAATATAAAAACTATATAAAAATTATAAAATATAAAAAATATGAAAAAAGAAAAAACAAGATCCCATCGCTTTTGCATGTGTTTACATTTTGTTTTTGTTTGTTTCTCATAGTTTGTTTACATTTCGTTATAATTTACTAGTGACCCGCCCCGGCTTCGCCCGGGTACCACTAATTATGTTGATCCGATCGCTACCAAACACAGGAACACCCGCTGTGCCAATCTGAACAATCCCTGTAAATTTAATACTATAGGGAACATACATACATCCCCTTTTATACACTATAAATATAGAAAAACCCCAAAAAATCCCAAACAGCTGATAGTCAATTGGATTGGATATTGACGTGACCGTCGATATTACAGTTCAACGGTATTACAGTACTCAGGGTTGGAACTTCATTACTGTACTGCTAGGTGGCGTTGAAGTAGCTAGATTTTTAGATTATTTGATAAACATGTTTTTATTTTTCGTAAATGTTTTCTTCATAAAACGTATCCTATGATCGGTTGAGTAGTTTTCGCGTGAAAGCGTATCAAACAAACTTACATTCACATTTATAATATTAGTAGGGGTATGCACAATTTTGTTCGATAACTTATTGCCACGTTGTAGGTAGGTAGGTAGACATATTCCATTGCCTTAGAAATTTTGGGACTTGTGTTAATAAGCTGCGAAAAGTAGTTTCGAAAGTCGTCCCTTGACGTTAAGTTCACACTTCCTACGAAGAGACCGAAACAGTTGAAAATCTGAAGTTGCAAGGTCAGACCCCACGAAACTCTGGCTGCTGTTGACCGTTGACGATAGAGCTCTTACGCTTTGTTGCATACGTTTGCAATGTGCGTCTTAAAGGTGAGTCTATCGTCAACTGTCAAGCTCCGGATCTTTATTTATTTAACTAGCTCAATGGATCGTCCGTTCATGTTTAGACGCGGGGTGTCCAATTTGGTCCTCTTTGGTGGACCATGGCCTTGGTTTTGTTTGTCGCGAATTTTAATTGGTTTCGTACCCCGATCCATTTCGAGAGCCCTGTTGGCCCTATCCTGTATTTCCGATGATCTGTCCCCAGAGAACATTAGCACCACATCGTCGGCAAAAGCCTGGCACTGGACACCCACACTATCTAACTCCCCTAGAAGTGGATTCAGCAGCAGGTTCCAAAATGTAGGCCCCCCGATAGAACCCTGCACGCAGCCCTTGGTGGTATGCGTAGTGTACTCCCCTCCCGCTAATCTGACGCGCACTGATCGTTCGCTAAAATAGCTGTCGATCATGCGCCTCAGATTTGCGCGCGGACACCAGGCGTTGTGCGAAGGCTATGTCTAATGATACCAGCACGATAATCTTCTTTTCTGATAACTTAGATCTAATGTGCTGGACCATGTCATACATACATGACTCACATGAGTAGGGCATAGAATCGACTTATATAATGGGTGACTTTAATGCCCATCTCAATAAACTCTTAAACTTTTGTAGAGAACAAAGTTCGTTTTGCATAGATGTTGATATGTTAGGACGTTCATCAGATACGCACACTTTCATGAGCGAATCTCATGGATCCAGGAGGCGGCTTGATCATTTGTTAATGACGCAATCTGCCAAAAGTACTGTATGTAATGTATATTTTCTATAAATATAATAAAACTGTAACTGATATCTGTCTGTACATGGAAGATATTTGAGAAAAACTATCATTGGGGTCTTTATATACACAAAAAACCGAAAACAATGATTATTACAATTTTTGTCTGTTTGTCTGTGCATTTGTTACCGCTAATCTCAGAAACGGCTTAACCAATTTGGCAGCACTAATTTATTGTGGTAAGCTTCACTTTATATTTAGTGTTGGTTTTATCTCAATAGGTTTATAAACAAAAAAGTTATATCAATTTAAAGAACCATGTCAAACGTTTGTTCGATAAAAATACTATAAAATAGCTGTTCAGTTGAATAGGTTGAACTATATGTTATTAGTTATACGGGTGTCCCAAAAGGTTACGTACATAGGAAGGGGGATGATAGGGGTGGTCACAAGGGTCACCAGAAAAATAAAATAAAAATTCCCCTCTGGTTATTAAGAAAAATAAAGGGCATTTTTTAAAAACTTAAAAATTTTACACCTTCTGGGGCAATTTTGTAACCAATGACCTACAAATATGCTACATTTAAAAAAAAGCTATTATGTTATCGTCCATAACCCTTTATCAATATGAAATAAAAAAAACAATACAACTAACAAAGATTTTAAAGAAAATTAAGTTCCTGTCCAGTCAAGAACTAAGTAATTACGATTTCAATCAACTTCCTCCAAGTGTACTGAAAAAAAAAGTACTATGCAACTCCGGCGAGTAACTTAAAAAGATAGGGAATTTTATTACAATTCCAAAATGGTATAATACTTGCTTAAAAAAAATCATACAGTACATCAATCGTACAGTATAAAGTACAGTAATGAGGAGTCAGAATGTGTTTGTGAAGGCTCGTCTGGCAATACACAATGCTGTACTAGTCCCAACTTTAATGTATGGGCTGAAAGCTGGGTTTGGCAGGAAAAGCATGCCAGTAGAGTTAATGCCGCTGAGATGCGATACTTAAGAAGTATGTTAGGCGTGACATTGAATGATAGGATTAAAAATAACATTATAAGAGAAAAGTGTGGCTTAAAAGTGAACGTTGTGACCAGAATTGAGAAAGGTATGCTTCGGTGGTTCGGGCATGTTGAAAGGATGAATGAAGAGAGAATAACGAAACAAATTTATGTAGCGAAAGTGAGTGGCAGTGTTGGTAGGGGATCCTAGGGGGCCCGAAACTTATATCGACCAGATTAGTGACATACTAAAGGGCGATATAAGGAGTACGCGTAACCGACGAGCATGTATGCGTAGATCTATGGATGTAGAAGAAGCGAGAGAGGTGTGCCAGGTTAGCGCCAAATGGAAATCCATTGGCTCTGCCTACCCCTCCGTGAGCGCATATTTATTTATTTTATTTATTCTTTATTCATTGTAAAAAAAATTATCAACCTTGACTTTTCCCAAGAAGAGCAAAACAAATTAAATTTATAGATAACAAAATTGGTTTACAATATGTTTATTTATACATCGCAGAGTTGATACAGTCAGCAGGCCAATTTATTTTGTAAAGACTAAATATTTTGACGGAACACTAAAGAAAAGATACGTATTGCCACGTGGGTTTCAACGGGTATGTTACGCTTAATTTTTAACCGACTTTAAAAAAGAGGTTATTAATTCGATTGGTATTTTTTATGTATGTACATCGATTACGGTGAGATTTATGATCCGATGTCGATGATTCTTTTTTTTATTCGAAACGTGGTGCTCGCCATGTGGTTTTTAGCCAAGATCCGACCAGTTGTTTTTGAGTTATTCTTAATAATTCGTAAATGAGAAAGTTCAGTTTTACTTCTAGGCTAAACTATAGGAAGTACATTAAAATGACGTATGAAAGAATTATAGATCTCTGAAAATGCTTAATAAAAATCAGCGATGGCATATCTCTATCTTCTACGGTTATCTCATAATAACTACTTTTTTCTTTACAACAATCAAACTTGAATTGAAATTTTCTGTTTAGACATTTTTTCCGCCCGAATTTTAGAAAATCTATTTTTGTGTCCCTCACTTGTCTGTTTTGAAATGACTCTGGAAGTAGATTTCCTAATTTAAGATAGGTGTTCCGTCCTACCTTGGTCTGATTCATTGACACGACGCTGTCTCATATGAGCAGTGCGTTTAGTAAGTCTACCCATATCGAGACAAAAAAAAACAGTAAACAAACATTAAACGTTCACTAAAAATTGAGAATAAAACAAAGTTTTAAACTAAAACAAACCCGAATTTAAAAACCATATATTCTAAAACAACAAATGCACTAAAATGTAAAAAACAGTTTAACGTAATTAAACATAAGAGGCGGTTCTTAAATCATATTTATTTTTGGAAACTAAAATAATTGCACAGATGAATTCATTCACTCATAAGTCTTCATCCTCACAAATATGCAGTCGGATAGTCTTTATCAAAAATAAATGTTTAGCATTGAACGCATTCGCGTATTTCTTAATATACCACCAGATGGTGCCAATAAACGATAGATCTTCAGTCAGATTAGCTAGCGACTAGCGACTAGCATTTGTTGTATGTCGGGCTGAGAATCTCAGCATGTATAAGCAAAACAAAGAACGACGCTTCTGCACATTTACAAGACCGCCGACCTTCGTCCGGGGTCGACGATTTAAGCTGTTACACTATCAATTGCATTTCAGTTCATGTTATATCAGTAATACATTTTTTTCATGTCTCTTGTACGCCGATGACCAGGTGGTGTTTGCCTCATCGACGGAGGACTAACAATTTATGCTGAATGTAATGAATAATGTAGGACAGTCATTGATATAAATGTTAACGACAAAGAGGTTGAACAGGTGGAAGAATTTATGTATTTAGGATGTATGTTTAGTAGAGATGGCAATTAATGGGGCTATAAGTACAGTAGTGAGGAGTCAGAATGTGTTTCTGAAGGCTCATCTGGCAATACACAATGCTGTACTAGTCCCAACTTTAATGTATGGAAGTGAAAGCTGGTTTTGGCAGGAAAAGCATGCTAGTAGAGTTAATGCGATGTGGTTAGCGCCAAATGGATAATGGTTCGCGCCAAATGGAAATCCATTATCTCTGCCTACCCCTCTGGATTACGAGCGTGAGTGCATATTTATTTTTATTTTTTTCCAAAAACAAGTCACAATTCACTATTATTGAATATAAATTTAATGCAACCGCACCGTTAACCTAGGGCCACTGCTAACCGGGAATTACAATATTAAACCCGGACGTTGGAACAACCAGGATGTTTGTTATTCTTTACACAAAAACTACTGAATGGATTTTAATGAAACTTTGCCTTAATTATAAATCAGAATAACACATAGGCCATAATTTATAAAGATATTGTGTGAATTTTCCAAAATATCACGATAAGTGTCAAGTAAGGAGGACAAAACTACGCCATATGCGAGGTATTCTGGTCTACGCTGCGGAAACCGTTAGAATTACACGTATATAATGTAAAATCGAAAAGTTTACCTAAGATAGTCCCAAAAAAGAGCCCGTGACAGCATATATCGTTTATGTGTATGCCATTATCGCCAAAACGTTTACTAGAACTGTGTATTAATTATAGAACGGAGCGAACTTTGCCGGGCCAGCTAGTGAGGGTATAACTTCCGTATGCCGGATCTTTACTACTACTATTAGTATCAATAATATCCAAAAGATATTTGTTATTTGATTTTTAAGAAACATCTTTCGATTCGTGCTCACATAGTAGTTGTAACACATGTTGTATGGTCACAACAACTTCGGTCGTACTAGCGGGGCGGGTCGCTAATATTATTATATAACACTTAAAAGGGACTAAGTAAAAAGTCGTTAATATAATTAATAACTAAAAAAATGGTAAGTGTTTTAATTATTATTTATATATTTAGAAAATGTTTGTGGTTTTTCCTTTATATCAAATTATATTGTATTATATTTTACAGAAGAATAATATTAAGGTAAAGAGGACTAAAGAGGGATTGTTGCAACAAAGTCATGCTGATGAAAAGCTGCTGCAGACACGGCAGCGCCCTTGAATGTTGGGCGGGCGGCGCTTTCCCGATAGTGAGGGCGAGGGCGCGAGGGCGTGAGGGCGGCGCGGGCGGGCGGGGCGCGGGCGCGGCGCTGGCGCAGCCGGGCCGAGCGAGTAGAAGCGCGGCCAGTGTCGCACGCGCCGCCCGCGGCCGCACACCGTTTGCCGCGCTCGCCGCCTCCCGCTCTGCCGCACCACGCGTCCGCTGGGCGCGTCGCGCGGGCCGCGGGCCAGGCCCGCGCGCCTGCTGCTGCTGGCCGCGTGGCTGGCGGCCACCTCCGCCCAAGACCCCACCTGCCCCAAGGAACCTCTCGTCTGCGCCACCTGCCGTTCCTACGAGAACGCGCGCGAACACAGTCTCCGCGTGATCCGCGAGAGCCTGCTCGCTAAGCTGGGCTTCACGCAGGCGCCCAACACGACGGGGCGCGAGCTGCCACGCGTTCCCGCCGACCTCATGGAGCGCTACGAGCGCCGTCCGCCGCCGCCAGGCGTGCAGGCCGACGCGCCCGCGCCCGCGCGCACATTCGTCACGCACACCGAGCGCGACGACTTCCTGGCCCGCACCGACAATGTCCTCATATTTGCCCGTTAGTATCTGCATCTGTATTTATACCGCCGTGGGTAACCCTCCGAGTCCTGTAGAAGTAGAACCAGGTTCGATTTCCCTAGATACATTATTTAGTACATAGTGATTAAAGAGCGAATCGCCGCATTTACACTGCTTACGGTCCATCGCTGTGAAATTTTACTTATTTTTAGGTCCAGACTGTTAAAAAGGTATTTAAATGGGTGAAAAGAAAACTGCCAAAGTTGGGACGCGTATCACCTAGGTTTAGCCCGTACGATGCTCGCGTCTAGCCACTAGCCGCTTGCCGACACCACGTGCGAGCGACTGTTGCTCGCTATGGTCCACAGAGTTCATTGACAGGCACGTGTGCAGCTTATAAGTGGGTAACGTACTCCGTGATCGCATCACGCACCGCCAATTTTAATTAGCTAATGATTACTTCAAAGCGTCGTAGCATTGTCTATGGGACTATGTGCAGATTTCTGTCGTGAACGCTGACTACGTCCGATGAATACAAAGTTAGATTAGTTAGGATTGTGTACATTGAAGATTTTTTTACTCTCGGATTCTTCGATTCGCGAATACATAATTCAATTGTAGATCGTCAAGAATTTCAAACTTAGGCTAGATCAGAAAAAAGCAAAGAATCAGTTATTATGCGAAAAAGAGGCTATCTAAGTTCATACAAATATATGATCTGCCTAAAGCCAAGGGGCTTCGACCGCTCCTGATAACGTCAATTTTAACATCGACGCAATGCGCGAATAGAACAATTGATAGAATCGTTAAAACAGTATATAAACTTGTCGCATTAGGGACACATTTTAATTACGATCCAACAAAAGTTAGTTTTAACTGTATAGAAAAAATAAAAAGGGTAACATTCGTTACATTCGTCCTGAATTTTTGAATTCAATAGTTTTTACATCTTTTTGTTTTTATTTTTTATTATTAGGCATATTCATTTACAACTCAATATAAATATAAAAAAATCTAGTAGCAATCACGTGGCCGTCAATTTCATCTTAATGCCAAACAGAAAATATTTGCAACAGAGAATTCCCACGAACATCTTATGACCTATATGACTATTTATAGTTTTAGCATATCAAAGACGATAGTGTACAGTGCCTTTGTATAGCAGCAACATATGAAAGGAATATGTAGCAGCTTACAATACAAAAGTTAATATTGAAGTGTGTCGCTTGGCAATTATGCAAAGTATCTATGTATTCTTGAATTATAATTCTTACAGATCCCTATTTTGTTAACATTGGTTATCGCTAGCATAATTTGCAAAGCAAACACGCTTACAGTAACTTGTTGTGTGCATTCGTTTTATTCGGGTCGGTATGGCTGCATGTAGTACGTGCAATTTGTTGTGGGTGAATTTGTATTTGTGCATATGAAGAATGTTATAAAATTGATCTACAAATTTATTCAAAAGTGCGAAGGTGCGTGGCCGCCACCGCAAACTTTTCGGCGCGTTGAATAAAAATGTCTGATCAATCTCTTTGTGAGGTTAATGCATTTATTGATGATGCAGAACAAATCTTAAGTGTGATGGTAAAATAAGAGAATAAAACAGATGTTCACAACGTATTTCCAACAAGGTGATGTTTGTTTAGTCTGCGGATTTATCTTAAACATAACCTATTACAATATCAATAAAATGTTAAGAAGTTGTAAAAATATAAGCGAAATATAAAATAAATTTTACAGTCTTTGTATTCCAAATGACGTATTTATATAGTGTTGCTATTTTTTCAACAAATGATAAGAATATAGAGAGAGATATTAGCAAGCCGCAATTGCCAGCATATCAATATGTAGGCGTCTACCGCACAGACTCGAAGTCTGCGAGTTGCTGTTCTTACAACGCTGCCCGCGAATTTTTCAGGGTTGTCAATTCTTTATTTAAATACTATCGATATACAAAGTTTTAAACTCATATCTTAACTTTATAGTTTGAATTGAATCGAGTGTGCAAATATTTTTTTTCAAAGCTTCGAAGCAAATATTAAATTTCACAATTCGCTGTAGCACAGGGAAAGCTTTTAATACAAGACTGTATAAAATATTTACATAACGTGTTGTTTTTTAAGTTGTCGTGAATACATTTAATAACAGGATAAATTAGGATACAATCAGACAAATTTAGCAACCCTAATTTTATTCAACGTGCAAACGTACCGCCTTCATATAACTGGGTGACACAATTCTTGACACATTACCTAATAATCTCGATGTATGATGACAATATCCGAATTTTGATTCGATGCCGAGATCATCATTTAAATAATAAAAAATAGACTTTGCGATATATTTCATATCACTTTAATACTTTATCGGAGCTTGGGACAATTTAATTCGTCTTTATCTACTTTTAACCAGACTTTATTTGGAACAATGTACCGCAATTATCAAACCAAAAATATTTTATAGTACATAGATCTCGAAAAAGATAACCTTTTCTTTAATATAAAAAATAAATGAAATGATTGGTAACAGTTACTGTGAAACTGCTATCTTCAAGAATTTTAATATAATAAAATAATATAAAATATCAAAAGCAAATTTGCTTTAATATTGTTTTGTTGATATGTTTTTAAACATCATTTTATGAGTTATTATAATTATGTAATAAAACCGTTAGAAATATTTAAAAAAATGGAACAGGATATAACTACGAAAAAATAACTACAAAAAATTGAATTGTGAATTTGTTTAAATGAATATCGACGTTAAGTAACATTTAAAGTTATAGTTGATATCGTCAGTAAAACATATTTCCAGAGAGGACTAGGCCTACTGGGGATACCTCTAAAAAAAAAGCGCACCTTGGTTCTTACCTCTGAGGTGGTGTGGAAAAAGAGCTTTGTTTATATTTAAAATACTTCCACATTCATGCATACAAATATTCTTAACACTTATCTTTATTATTATTTAACTTTTCGCACAATCGCATTCATATATTATGCATTTTATGTTTTATTATTCAATTAAATACTAGCCAAAAGTAATAATACAATAATGATATGTAGTGAATATTTTTCCCACTTTCGATAGGTTTGATAAATTACATAAATTATGTTTTTGTAACCGCAAGTCACACATCCTGCCAGAACTAAATAATAACTCAATAATGCACAATTGGCTTATCGTGGCGTTACATCTACAAGATATTATTATATTGAAATATATTTCCCAAGCTTCAAAATGTATTAACTTATTCATAAGCTACAAGCTGTTGACCGCGGCTTTGCGCGCATGCGTTCCTTTCCTATTTTTTACGCAAGAAATTTTTTTAAGATAATTTTGCGTAAAATAACTTCGAATTATAGGTAACCAGTGTCATTAGGTAATATTACCATGGCAACCGATATCGTAAATGAACGTTTCATTTATTTTTCTATCCTCCGGGAACAGTTTTATTTTCTAGATAAATAAAAGGTGCCCAATGTTATTTTCATACTCTTGACAATGTGTAGAAATCATGATGATCGGTTGCGTCGTTGAGGCGTTATAGCGTAATAAACAAACATTGGAATTTGTAATATTACTAATTAGGATAAAATGTTAATGCTAAACTGAATAATAACGTCTTAAAACGTTTATTTTTTTAAATAGATAAAAAGTGGCGTAAGATTTAGGCAGGTTTTTATTCGTTAAGTCTACGGTCTATTCGGCATAGTTACGCAGTGATTTGAAGGATATTACCACCCTATTTTCTTTTAAGTTACTTTCACAGTGGTAGAGCCCGCAACAACATCTGCAGCACGAATGGGCCGGTTCGACCGGTGAAATACCACGACTTCACATAAGACAGGCGTGAAGTAGAGTATTCTGCGTTTCGTCCGATGAGTCAGGTGCCGGAGGCCTAATTCTAGTTCTCTCCCCCTTCCCAGCATTTTCTTATAAGGAAAGGATGGAAGAGAACTTGACGGTGGAGGGGATGTTTAGGAATTGGAAATAACCATTTTCTGTCTGTCCCCTCCTCTGTCCATTAAAGGTAAGCAACGCATCTGTAACTCATTAATTAGTTGCAGATGTCTATGGGTAGCGATCACTTGACATCGGGTGAACCGCTTACTCGTTTGCCACCTAGCAGTATAAAAAATGACATGGCCATGAAATGGTCATTACTTTTACTTTTCCATGAAATTTACCTTAAACTGTGATCTAATAAATTGTTTCACACTAGCACTACACACATTAGCGATCTCGTCTGCGCGGTTATCACAGCTGTACAATTTCATTTATAAATGTTTCTCAAGTAACCGAAAGAAAAAGGAAGACCCGATGAAAATAAAACGAATTTATAAAATAAGTACTTTATTATAAAGTTATTATTATGCAATTTGTAATTTTAATTTGATATTCGATACTTTACGCCACACATGTTTATATTGTATATATAAAAAAATACTCTATACATTTTTCTAGAAAGGTCGGGCTAATTGTGAGTGTATCTGTTCATATTTTCACCTAACTGACAAATGCATCACAGTTTAATGTGGATGCGTAGGTGCAAAAGTACCAACCGGCGTGAATTATTTGTCATTTTTATAAATAACATTTTCTTATCGTACGAAGCAAGGACGCATGCTGTTGCGCGCATCGTAACTGCCTTTTTTATTTACATGCCTACCACTCTTAATAACTACCAACTACTCGTATCTTTCTCCGGATTATTATGTAAGTGTGAATTATAAATATATAATGTGATGAAATGATTTATGTCTCATGATAGCGATAATGAAATCCACTTAGAGAATATCTGCGACATGTGACTAATTTACAAAAACAAACGTAACAAATGTAGATATTATTTCTTTATATATTTATTATTATGTTAAAAAATATCAAAAATTGCAATCGTCGGTCTTTTTATACAATGTTTGTTATTTAACTAATGCATACTAGCTATAATATAAATAAGAATGTAACTGTTTGTTACGCTTAAACGCCTTAACGACCCAACCGATCATGATACTTTGCACACACATTGTCAGGGGTATAGAAATAAATAAATGGTTAGAATATATACCTTTTATCCCGAACAAAAAAGTTTCCGAGGAAAATAAAACTTCATAGAGGTTGCCATGATAAGGCCTTATGACAGGAGAATATCTTTTTGACATTTTATTTCATGACATACATAGCCATTGCTACCATCGTTGGTTGACTTTTGACCTATAATTCCGAGTTATTTTACGCGAAATCAAGTTACAAAACTCTCCAGCGAGAACGATAAGAAGCAAATGCGTGTGAAGCCACGGGCAGCAGCTAGTACCTAAATATACATAACACTAGCACAAGTATTGGATAGGTATTTAAACCTATGTTATAGGTGCCACAAACACAAAATGATGAGATCATTTAATATATTGTGCGGTGCGAGAAAAATATATAAGATCTATTGCCATCTAGATTTTTTCCAGTTAGTTTTCAGTACTTACATATTTAGTTAAACAAAGTAATTTTTTATGTGTTTAAGTCTTTATCGCTTTAAATAAGTTTGATTAAACCTTGGTCTTATTTCACTTAATTTATATAAAAACTGAATGAACCTTTCTCACTCTCAAAATGTCTTCGTCTTTTGGAGAAAACCGTATAAAATTTGTTTAGTTGTTTTTGAGTTTATCGCATTCAAAGACGCGTCGAGAGGACTTTGCCTTATAATATGCAGCGATATCATAATGACGGCGAGAGAAGGTCATTCATCTGTCGGTACTGTAGTCCCGTAACAGTGCTGTGTTACAAATATTTTTTTAGATCGACGAATGCAGATATATAAACTAACTTTAAATAATTTTTATGAGTTGAAACGTTGGAGTCATTTGAATGTTTGTCTAGTGGTAAGTAGAGGTCAAAGGCTCAAAACCACCATTCGACTATTTTCGTGTACCAACCTTCATCTGACCCATTAAGCTAATTCCAGTTATGGAATGAATAAAATGGATGCTAGTTATTTATTTAAGCTAATTTGATAAAACGTGGTGGCTCACTCTGCAAACATTCACATACATGGTGTCATCTCTGTCTTTCTCTCTGAAAAAACTGAGATGACAATATGTATGTTCTTTGTGAATGTTTTCGGCAGTATTAAATCACGATAGTATTTTTCTAAATGTAAAACAATAATATATATTCTTATAAAATTGTGCTGTAAGTTAAAGATCCTTTGAAAAGAAACATTAAAGTTAGTACATCATTCCGTACAAATGTGCTCTAGACGTCCTGATTCACGAGCAATTAAGGTGACTGCCAGCAGCCAAAACAATCGATCGTTGCAAATGGCCGCCCACCCCGCACGCACCGCATTCGCGGCAACCTTAGCCTCTCATCGTGACAACTTTGTAACATCATTAACAAATACACATTTACATATGTACATTCACAGTCACAATAGAACTACCTCCTTCCTACTTACAATTATTTATAGGATTATCCCATACATAAATGACGAGGTAAATAATACCTATTCCTTTTCCATGTAGCTTAAGTTGTCAGTTATAAGCATGATCGGAGGTCATGTGAGTGTTATGTATCAATAACCGATTAGGCCAAAAAGAATACAATTTTGTCTTTATTATAATAGAATAATACAAATGACGCCAATCGCATAAAAACCTTGGACACTAGTTTATTTGTTTTTTTTTACATAATCGTAAACCAAGAGTATACGCGCATATAAAATGAAAGGTGTTCTATTTTTTTAATCAATTCAACGTTTTTTATAATCATAATGTATAATTTACGTGTGTGTTTAAGATTATCTGTGGGTGGTACGAACGACTAACTTAAATTGTCATTGCATCATATATATATATAAAAGAAGATTGCGGATATCTCAAGCAGGTGGCGTGCAAAGCGCGTCCGCAAATTTTAAATAGAGTACATATTTATAGAGAGTACTTATGAGCCAAACCGCATAGCAGCTGAGCCCGCATGGTTAGACCACCCTCCGACTGTGCAAAAAAACTTATATATACGTAGTTAGCTCTCCCTTGTCGCCTCAATAATAGGACAAATTACCGTAATGGTCTCCGAACGACGCTTGTATTATATAGCTATAGATTTATCGACGGGAAAGTCGATAATCACTTAATGCCAATTATGGCTACTCACTCACGTATTTGTTGCGCGCTGTTACATTTTAACAATCAAATCAACTCATTATTTAATCCACGTGGCGCTGTTTATAAATAAACAAAAAACAAAATCGTTTTTAAATGAACATTATAAAATATAAAAGATATTTTAACTAGTGAAATCAAAATGAGTGCTTAGCTTAGATAAATGTCAAATGTCATTTGAGTTGCTAGAAGCATGATCAAGTTTTTATTAGACAATAAAATTGATTTGACATTACTGTTCTTGTTGTTATCTTGAGAGGAATGTTAGTTGAATGTAAATTTGGCAAACCTTTCAGAAACCAGGTGATATCTTTTTAGGGATTAAATCAGAGATAGACACTTCATCGTATTAAATTAAGGATAATGAAGATAAATGGATAGACGATTGCTTGTTACTCTTGACGCAAAAAATATACATTTTTAAAATTACAGTTAAGATAGATATTGTATCTTATGTAAAAGAATAACACTTAGGTTAAATATTTTTAATGTATCACGGAAGTTAACCTAAGCATACGATAAACAATCAAGTTTAAATTTAATTTCATCTGAAAGCTATATCGGCCTGCGTGATAGTTCTAAAAGATTTAGCCATCCACGCGAGGAGGAGCATGGTGGTGTATAAGTTATTAACTGGATCATAAGTTTCGTCAACTTATTCAGTGGGTAATTAGTGCACTCGTGGCACTCCAAATGCGTATTGTTACAAAACACGTTCAGCGGAGTAATCAATTAAAAGAGGCCCATATCTAGAGCACATCAAATCTGATGTACATGAGTATAAAGGTGAAATATTAAATATTATTTTGTTAAAGAACATTGCGAACGTTTTGTTGTGCCATAGTTAACTTCTGCCTTATTTCTTTCCCATGGCTGTTTGTACGAATAGTAAATTCATAATACTATCTTTGAACTCCACTGCACCTATTTTATTTTCAATGCATTACACTTTTATCTATATATAATTAAAAATGGACTTCGCTGTGTTTCTGTTGAACATAAGGGTTTCATTTATTCATAATACCATTTTAGAATATTTGAACAAACAGTACTCTTAACTTATAATTATACTTAATATTAAAAAGATAAGGAAAACAGCATTAATGAATCCTAAATAAAATTATAAATGCGAAAGTTTGCATGTATGAGCTATTCTGGTGTACGCTGCAAAAACCGTTAAAGTTACACGTGCATACTGTATAATGAAAATATTTACCTTAAATATTCTTACAAAAAAAAAACAAAACGAACGTCAAAAAAACTATATTCCAAAACAATATGTATACTAAAAACTATAAAATAATTTTACGCAATAGCGTTTAATAAAACATAAGAATCAATTCTTAATCATATTTACCTTTGGGCCGGCGTCGGCCAAGGAAATGCCAATATACGGGGATGCCTTAAGAAAACTATTTTACAAATGAACTTTATACTATACTAGTAACCCGCCCGGGCTTCGCCCGGGTACCACTGCACATGATGCTCCGATAGCTACCAAACACAGGAACATTCGCTGTGCCAATCTGAACAACACCCGTAAATTTAACCGAAATCAGTCCAGCCGTTTTGGAGTCTGTAGGTCTATAGGAAACATACATACAACGCCTTTTATACATATACTGTATACATAGAATATATGAAAACCACACACAACTGTTCCACTCCTACCCTCTCACCGGGAACTCGCTTCGACAGTCCCCCTAGTTACAGACCTACCTTGGCTTATTAGAATTTTTGTCTTTTTGTCTGTGCGCTTGTTACAGCTAATCTCAGAAACGGCTTAACCGATTTTGTGCGGTTTTCACTAATGAATTGTGCTAAGCTTCACTTGACATTTAGTGTTTGTTTTATATCAATCGGTTTATAAATAAACATAAATTAACATTTATTTCAATTACTGTCTTACTTTATTCTCTTTCGGACACCATTATTTTCGTCTTATCCACAATCATCTTCATACCTTTACCATCTAGTGAATCATTCACTACATTCAGCATAAGCTCTAAGTCATCCGCTGATGACGCAAGCACAACCTAGTCATCAGCGTACAAAAGACATTTTACAACTAGCTCACCCTTTCTTAATCCACACTCTTCGTCTTTCAAAGCTTTCAAACAATCATTCATTAGGAGATTGAACAGACACGGGGATGCTACACAGCCCTGTCTACACCTTTATTGATGCTTAACCAGTCTAAGTTAAGGCCCCGTTAATCCTAACACAAGCAGTAGAATCTTTATAAAGAGACTTAAATTCTTATATAAGATCACTGTTCAACCCAAACTCAACTAAAGCTGACCACAAATCAGCTCTTGTAACTTTATCATAGGCTTTTTCTTATCTACGAAGGCGCAGCAAACAAAAAGCAAAAAGCTTTAAAGCCAAAAACTTTTCTATAATCATACGTAAAGAAAATATCTGATTCATGCAACCCATTTCTTTCCTAAAACCAGCTTGCACATCCCACAAGAGAAGGCTGATTCCTCGGTAATTTTTACAATCATGCTGTGAACCCTTTCCTTTATATAGAGAGATGATAACAGCCTTACACCAGTCTTCTGGTAAACGGCTATGTCTTCAACATATATTGAAAAAGACCAGGCAGACAACCTTCACCAGCTCTCAGCATTTCAAGGGAAAACCTGTCATACCCGGGTGCTTTACCCAATTTCATTCTTTTCATCGCAATTACAATTTCATTTAAACTTATCTCATTTTCTATCTCCTCTTCTGCTACAAATGAGAGCTTAATGGCGGAGCATTGTAAACACGTTCTTCTACAAAAAAGAGCTAAATGTTGGGGCATTGTGAACGCCTTCTGCTACTAAAAAGAGCTAAATGTTGGGGCATTGTGAACGCCTTCTGCTACAAAATGGAGCTAAATGGCGAAGCATTGAGAAAGCCTTCAGCTCCAAAATATAAATTTTAGGTGATAAGGCGAAAAATATGAAGATATACCGCCCCTTGGAAGGTAGGGCACGGCTATTAAAGACACTCTAGGCTAACTGAAAGTAACTGAGAGTTAGTTTTAGTTAATATTGAGTTGTGAGCTAACTTGATAAAGAGCATCGTCGCCGTCTTAGTGGATAAAACAACCACCAAGTGAAAATAACCTTGGAAAAAGTGATGGAAGTAGTGCCCCGAAGTCGATAGTTCGTCGTAATATCTGAAGATTGTCTTACGATTAAAAGGCTTTGACCATTTGATTGTTGTTGACACAATAAACACAGACAGTCAGTCTGTTGGATTTTACGATATAAACTTAGCACTTACAAGCGGTTTGTATAAAATAATTGAATGATAACTTCAAGATATAAAGTGATCAATGTCAAATAGTTTCACCTTTTTGTTTTAATATTATATCGGCAACTTGTAATAACGACCAACTCGTACTAGAATACGGCCTTGGGTCTTAATACCGACTTAATGTTTTACTTCGATACCACGTATTGATAAGGGTCGACTCATCAAATTTATTCTAGTTACAAATGTATAAAGTGCTAGTATTCTATCTAAGACTAAAATATTAAAACTTTCGTGAGACATTATTTACTAAGTGTTGTTATTTTTAAAAATGGAATTTCAACAAATGTATGATTTTGTTAAGGTTATTTTGTTCTTTTTTTGTTTGTTGTCTGGTTAAAATAAAAAAAATAAATATGCTAAGCATTATGATACTTATGAAGTAATTCAGGTGAACTCATTGTATGTATATATACAACTTTAATTAACTTACGAACTTCGTTGAAATTTCATTTTGAAGATCATGACTTACGTGATGACAAAATTTTATAGCAATTTTCAAAGCTAATCATTAAAAAAATGTACGCTAAGCGAAAAAGAATGAAGCTTAATTGGTACCGTGAGGACAAAATTGTTTGTGAATGAATAAATAGATCGTGATGGAAGCTTGAATAGCGGAGTTATTTGCGAGTTGATTTAATAGTTTTGAGACTTCCTCTAACTATGCAAACAACTGCAGGCACCTTGGCACCAGAGGTTGTTAACCGGGACATTAGACGGGGCACAATTGAGGCCAGTGTGTGCGCGAGTTCAAGATCAATTTAGGTTCCGTAGGTCAGTTCGCCGAAGGTAACCTTGACATTGACGACAATAGTACGAGAAGCAATACTTATTTTGAACTTGAACAAAAATCTGTAGATTTATATGTATATGATCAACATATGTATTGAGACTATCCAGAATTGTTCATATTTTAAAATGAAAATGAGCGCATTTCATGCGTCAACTGGTGCGGTAAGAAGTTTGTCCGCTTTTAAGCTTTATATATACATATAAATTACTGGCCATATCAATAATTCTAACTGTAGCACAATTAGGACATTGTATAAGTTTCGTTGGATTTCAATACACAAGCAGTCTCGTTATTATCTGGCCTTTGTAGACAGATATGGCAAAAATAACCAGCCTAATATAATATAGATGTGAATTAAACCTATTTACATAAATACATGCATATATGCAATATATATATATGTATATATATATATATATATATCAAAAATAACCATGCGCCTTACCTTTGCCTTTGCCTTATCTTTTCTATGGGCAAATTATATCATTAGCTTAGATGACTAGAAATTTCGTATTATCAATGAGAACCTTGTTTTTAACATTTATATCCTGGAATCGGTGTTTTAGTCAATGTACACTGAGAGCCGTGTTTAAATGGACATTTTTATAGGTAAAGTGACATTAAGACTGCAAGTATTTTTATGGTATTTAAAAAAATACAAATTATTAACTAGTATGAGCTCACCTTGTAGCGATTACGTCATGTAATCGTCTTGGCATGCAGTCAATCCCATCATACTTTTGATGATTTTGACAGACTTAGACTTGAGATTTGAGTGTTTTGTGGAGGTGGTTGGACAGACGTATTCGCCTTTTTAGGAGATCTTAGACGTGCTCAATAGGGTTAAGGTCGGTGCTCCACGCTGGCCAACACAAGCGTTAAATACCGACTTCTTGCACATAAGCATCTATCTCATCGGAGCTGTGTACTCGAGCATTATCATCTATGTAAATGTCACCAAATCTTCACCAAGTACAGTCAGTGCGGGTTGACAAAGGATTTATTTTATGTACCTCAGCGCATTTAG
Source organism: Papilio elwesi (assembly GCA_029849275.1). Lineage (NCBI taxonomy): Eukaryota > Metazoa > Arthropoda > Insecta > Lepidoptera > Papilionidae > Papilio > Papilio elwesi. The sequence continues at coordinate 8,765,555 of CM056692.1, read as the reverse complement.
TGAGCCATTTTAGTATTCATTATACTATATCGGTACAATAGCTAGAACTTACACACGCGCAAAACATAACAGACCCTCCACCATAGGGGTTGATTTCTTCAAAACACACGTCAGTAAAGCGTTCTCCTGGTCTTTGTTACTATTTCACTAAAAATGAAGTGAAGTGAGTTTTAGTCGCCCAATAACCTTTTAACCGTAAAACCGCGAAAAGTGAGTAAAAAGTCACGAACTGAAAAAGGTATATTTTAAAAAACAAAAGTAAACAATTTTTAAAGTAAACAAACTTTAAACTTTCGTGATTTTTACTTGTATAAGGTTTGTAAGAGACCGGATTCCTACCACGATTAGACTTTTTGAGCTCCCGATATTTCGGCACAGTTGCATGCGCCATGGTCACGGACTGATTATAAAAGTAAACGAATAAACTTTTTCTGATGCTCGGACTCTTTATAACAAACAAACAGTAACAAAGTTTGGCTATAAAAACCTCTTTAGAACTAAATTCTTACCAATAATAATAATTCTTAAAATTACCAGTTTTAAATTTTTCAAAAGATCTAATCTATAGATATAATAAAAATGTAACTAATCGCTGTCTGTACATGGAAGATATTTGACAAAACTATTATTGAGGGCTTATATAAACGCTATAAAACCCAAAACAATGATCTGTCTGTTTGTCTGTTGATCTGTCAACTCCACATACGCAGAAAAAGGGCAGGGAGATGACGATGAGGTTAGAGTTGTATTAAGTAGGTAAAACTACGTCACTGTACCATTTCGTTTATGTAAAATTGCAGGGCAGGTGAAACCGCGGGGCACAGCTAGTATATACCTATATATTTCGGCCCGTATCTATGCGTTAATATTGCTATTATCTTATTTTTACATGTATTTTTTTTTATTTATTTGGCTAAGTTAAATTTTGTATTATTTATATTTTACAGACTTCGTCATAAAGTTGAGCCAAAAGCCATGATGACGAGCAATAACTTATAACATCTCCTTTCCCGAGAAGTTTACATTATGTTGTTGAAAATAGAACAGAGCATAAAAGCGTCGCGACGAATTTCCAGGAGACAGGACAGGAGAGTCAGACAGAAAATAAAACAAACAGTTTGTAAATTAAATGGACGAGGACATTGCGGCCGGCCGATGTCTTTCTCGCTTAGGGTTGTTTGGTGTTATTCCACATTTTAGTTTTGTTTTTACGTTTAACTTATATATCAATTTATTTGTAAGCTTCGGCATCGAAGCATCGTCACGTCAGTCGACGTTATAGCGTTTCGTGAGTTTATAATTAATGGTTTAATATTGTTATTAAATAAAATAACTACGAAGAAAGAAAACCAATAAAAAATAAAAAATTACAATGATAATTAATTGATCTCATTATTTATCTTACTTATTTTTACATAATCATTCTTTTAGACAGCATACGATTAGTATATAAAGCTAATTAAAAACTATTGTAGATGGATAAAAAATCTAAGTACCGTCGAGTTGAGAAAAAAGGTGAAGTATCCTATATGTTTGATACCATAACAATCTGGAAATCACGGATTGAATTCAAAGACACAGAAAGTTATTGTTACTGCATAGAAATATACCGTCGGGACAAGCAAATCGACTTGAGCTAAATACCTGTCAATTGTTGGATAAAATGCCAATTGAATTGCTGCTAGAAAATTTATCAACTATATGCTCGTATAGAAAATTAAATCCATTTAATATCACTTTATATGAGTGTTAGTTGAATAAAAATTTGACATCCTATTCAGAAACTGGGCGTCAGACATCTAAATTTATTATATAGATGGACATTTGGGAGTAAAATCGTTTTATGGCAAATAGCATTTGTTTTGCATAAGAAATAATTAAAATATGTAGTTAGTTTGTTTACGCAGTCACATCCCTATTCGCCAAAAGAAAAAGAGGATGAGACGATGGTGCGTGATTGCTGATTGCAATATATTATGTACTTACTGCATCAATGCACTCAGGACGTCGATTTCAATTCGACCGCATCCTGCTTTCTGAAGATATACTTAATATTGTCGAAGAGAGGGGATAATATGTCAAGCCGCCACAGTTATTATTGGGTTAAATCGTCAACTCGCGCTTTATCGTTTTATTTACACATAGAGTTAAACTCAGTTGTGATAGTACTATTAACATCTTAGTCTTTAACCTAATACAATCGAAATACAACATAAGCTGTCTATCTTTGATATTTTTCAAAGAAGCTATAAAAACATTGACGATGTTTTAATGTATAAACCTTTATAAAAACAAGGAATTGTAAGTTGTAAATTTTGTTCTTGTTACCTAATCAAAAAATCGCTTGCTATTCACAAAACAATGGTGACAGGCTTAATCCATTCATATTTGCAACCCAATAATGTCAATAAGAAGGAATAGCGATTTAGATCTAGATGAAGAAGGAGAAGTGACTAATACCATAAATAATTTAATTTTCAACAACAACATGTTATATTAGCTTCCATTCTTAATATAATCTCTATTTTGTCAAACTGTGTAACAGAAGAATTATTAATGATCGATTAGAAATGATTAGTAATAAAAGTAGGGCAACCATCTTTAAGGACCCTGTGTCGCGCCACACTACCGCGCTCGAGTCGACCATGACCCACAATAACAATAAACTCAGTTTTAGGTTATGCTTATCAACTTTGAAATTGAACCACTCTCTGTCATGTAGCATTTATATCGCGAATTTCCACTATGTACAAATACAGATGCATATATAATATGTATAATGTCATAACATGGACCATATGATATACGTTATGTATCTTTGCATGTAGTTGTAATTAACAAATACCTGCAGGTTGATGCAAAATATTATTTTTATATGAATTGATATATTTGGCTGCAAAAAGTTAATAATTTTGTTTTTGTATCCAACAAATGAAAAAAATCTAAGCTCGTTGGTAAAAAAGCTAACTTAGAATCCCATCCCTGAGTTTTAACTTGTAAATAAGTAACTTAGCTGGGGCTTTTCTTGATAAGTCATATAAGCTGGTCACATACTAAGAACTTCTGACCACATCATCATATGTAGCTATAGTCGCTGCTTACACTTTTATTTAAATACACTGAATCAGATAAAAGTAAATGATACTGTTAGACAATTTGGCAAAATGTAGATATCAGTAATAAAATAAGAAGATAAAGAAGTTTTCTTAATTATGTATTCATAAGGGATAGTTCATTGTTGCGCGGTATCCATTGTGCATTGTTTGTTACAGCGCGCTCGGTTGGATTCGTTGCGGTTTTTGGTAGTTTTACAAAGTGGCATCTGTATTAGATATATATATTAGTTGAAATGTTTTGTATTCACTCCGTTCAACATTTAGGGTTATGTTATTTTTAAAATATTAGTCTCTTTTTTCGGGGAAGTCCTATGTCCAGCAGTGGACTGATATAGGCTCATGATGATAATGATAATTCTCTTTTTTTATTGTTCTTTTATTTAAAATACACCAAATGTCGGTTACATTTGGTGTTTCAAATAAATAATTCGGCTCTTTCATTTTTCTCCTCACCGGGTTATAATCAAACAAAGAACTTCAGCTCTGCATTCATAAACCCAGGTAGCACTGGCGGCATCGAACAAGAACGACCGCGAGCGAATGAACTGACTGGGAGTCAACCGGACGGTGTAACATCCGCTCTTCTATAATGTTTCTCTGTTTACTTACACCAAAGTTTTAGTAACTTTCGAAATTAAAGTTTGTGCAAATATTTTCACCATGAGTTTGATTTATTTTATATTACAAGGCAAGTTAGTTAAAAAGAAGCTTTCTTACTCTTGAGGTCATGAAGGTAAGACGTAATATGATTCCGCAATGTTCTGTTAATGTGGAGTGGTATCGGCAGGTTTCAAATTGCGATGAGCATAAAATGCGACATATGCCAATTTAAAGCAAATTGTGTCTAAGAGGCTATCGAGCGAAATAAAGGCTATAAAGTGTTTGCCAGCGATTTATCTATTGGGTAGGGCTGGTAATCGAAACTAGAAACTGAAGAATGCAGAATGTTGTCTTCCTTTCTCTTGCCCTTGTCTTCGTTGCTCTTGGGTAAGTTAGAGATGTTCTACGGACGGTGGTTCTATACAGTAGAGCAGCGCAAAGCAACAAACACACATTATACCGATTATATGCAGGACATAAGTCTATAGGACATGAGTATGGCCCTCAAACAACTTGAGAAAAACAAGGCTTTGATGGAATTAAGCCAGAGCTCTTGAAGATAGTTGCAGAACTGGCTCTTAAGGTTCGCTAGAAACTCTTTAATTCCGACATTCTCAATGGGTATACGACACGGGCATGGGCAGAAATGTTATGGTCCTGCTCAACAAGAAGAGCGATTATGCTCTCCTAATGATCAACCTACATGTATTGTACAAGTTGGTTTTAAGGGTTATTACGAATTGCCCAGCACGATACTATGCACTGTACTTCGTGGACTACGAGAAATCCTTCATTTCAATACAACGTCACCGTGTCAATTAGTTCGATTACAGGGTTGTTGTTGTTGATGTTTCCAATAGCAGCGCGGTGTAGGACAGGGAGGTGTTAATTCCACGAAATTCTTCACCGCAGCGTTGGAAGACGTGTTCAAGCTCAAAAGGCACCAACATAAACGGCGAGTACCTTCAATTTGTCGATTACGTAGTAGTCTTGGCTGTAACCAAAAAACTAATTTTCGTGCCTAGGAAGTTATGCGATCAATGGGGTAGGTAGGCCAACGTTCAGCAGTGTACGGACAGTCGGCTAAAAGGAAGGAAGAATGCAATTAAATGGTGGTTATAAAGCACGAGGAAATATATTCTCGTAATGTGACGTTTTAATCCTTGAGTATATAAAAACAAATCATTATAATCATCATTTTTAAATATATGTCTATGACCGGATTTGCCTGTGCCATGTGAACACCATGTCGTAATAAAAAAGTAATCGTAAAGTAACTATCGTTGACAATTGATACGATATTAGCTGCGTTCCACTATCGTTCAAAACGCCTAAAATGCTAGCCGTTCCACTGTCGACGATCGAAACGATCATGCGCTGTGGTCGCGACGAAAACGTCACTAATGACGTCATCATTTTCGCTCGCGCCAAGATTATAACTAACAATATTAATCTGGGTCTTTGTAGGCGTTGACATATTTCGCGCGATTTTTAAAACTAAAAATAGCAAAGAGTACTTTATGGACCATTATTGCGACGCAAAGAGCCGAGACTGTATAGGATTTTTTTATTATATTTAAACGTTGATTAAGTAAAAAATGAAGACAATGAAGTAAAAAAAACGTAAAATTATATTTTTTAATATTAATCGAGTCGCAAATCGCATCGATAACCCGATAGAACGTATTAGAGTTGTTGCAAGATGATAATATGAAAGACCAAGAAAGAAGAATATTTGTCTGGATGAAAATTTTTGCACGTTAAATGGAAGAAATTTGAAAGAAACGGACGGTGAGAGTGTTTGGGATAAAATAATAGGAAGGACGCAAGGAAAGCTAAAACACGGTACGGTGGGACAGCGAAGTTCAAATGGAAACGAATGTAAAAAAGAAAGCATGGCTCGATTTACTAGCAGTAAAAACCAGGAAATCAAATTGTACGAATGAAGATATTGAAAGAATTAAGTTACGATTTGCACATGGCAGACAATTATGAAAGAATGTTGGATGTGCTAGCTGGTTTTAGGAAAGAAATGCATGGATCAGTTTTTTTCTTTACGTATGATTGCAGAAAAGTTTTTGGCTATACGTGAAGAAAAGTTTTCTGTGCCTTCGTAGATTTAGAAAAGGCATAAGATAAAACGGATGATCTATGGTCAGCTTTGGTGAACAGGTGGTTTCTGTATTTGGGATGTATGTTTAGTGGAGATGGTAGATTAAAGATTTTGAACGACGAGTGAATGCGGGAAATAAAATAATAGGTATAGTAGTGAGGAGTCAGCACGTGTCTAAGGCTCGTCTAGCAATACAGTCAGTCCTCTTCCCCTTTCCACCCTTTCCACGTAAGGATAGGATGGGAAAAGGAAGAGGATTGCACGGGGAGGGGGTTTATGGGGAAAAGGAGATATCATTCTTCCTGTCTATGCCCTCCATTAAAGGTAGGCAACGCATCTGCAACACATTTGCCTGTTGCGGATGTCTATGGGCAGCGTTTACTTAACATCAGGTGATCCGCTTGCTCGTTTGCCACCAACTCACATAAAAAAAATACACTATACTGTACTAGTCACCGTTTTAATGTAAAGAAGTGAGAGTTGGGTTTGGGATATTTAAGTATGTTAGGCGTGACGTTGGATAATAGGATTAAAATAGCATTAAAAGAGAAAAGTGTGTTTTAAAAGAGGATGTTGTGACTAGAATTAAAAAAAGGTATGCTGCAGTGGTTCGGGCCTGTGGAAAGGATGAATGAAGGGAGAGTAACGAAACAAATTCATGTTGCAAAAGTGAGTTGTAGTGTTCGTAGGGGATGCCCTAAGAGATCTTTTATCGATCAGATTAGTAACATTCTAAATAAGGGCGATATAAGAAGTACCCATAACCGACGACCTTGTATGCGTAGATGTAAGGATGTAGAAGAAAAAGTGAAATGTGTGCCAGGATCCCAAATGGAAATTCTCTGCCTACCCCTCTAGATTAGATTAGGTTAGGTTATAGATCTCTCGCTTCTCGGCGTTATGCACGCAATGCTACAGGGTGAGGGAGGCGAGGCATGGGAGGCCATCGCTTCCGCAGAAAGCAAAGAGGACCACCAACCGACTGACCGACATGGTTTTTAGTGGGTATGTCTTTCCCCTTGGAGAGGAGAGTCCTGTATAAACATCGCACTTTTAAGCCTTTACTTTATTTTTTATAACCGCCATTAACCGTTATTTACATCAAAGCTCAAAAAAAACTCCATAATCCATTTCACTTTGGGCTTAAAATCGTAACGTTCCGAAACAAATAGAATGGAAAAAACGTTGTCGTTATTGTCGTAAAGCCAGAGTGGAACGTAGCCATTGATAAAGTTAATCTTGATTCTTGACAATGACACTGACAGTCGTGCACAGTCATTTGCATTCATTGTCATTTTTACATCACCGTGGATCGTAGGTCGATTGGTTACGAAATATGTATTAACGATATGAAAACATATTTTTTGTCTTTACTATGATAGACTAGCTTAAAATGTTAAAACAAACCAGCATATATTGCAACTTGTTATTTTAATATTATTTTATTATTTTTACTTTTTAAAAATTGTTTACCTCCAATATGTTTGCACAAAGTTCTTATTATCATGTTAAGTCTATCATAAATTATCCCCACAAACATTGTGCACAGTGCATAAAGTTACTATCATCCCAAGTCCGGGCGCACAAAGTCGTAAATGAAGGTCCTTGGAATTTGTACAGGGAAAAAGTAGAAAGCAAAATCTTAAGTCAAGATACCTACCAGGAAAACGTTGTTCAGCATCTACAAAAAGTTTACCAAGAAGTATCAACGTTCAATAGACCTACATTACAATCACCGCAGAATGCCTTATTTAGATTTTTTAAGAAAAAAGAACCAGAAAAGATCACAGCACCTAAAGGTCTTTACATATATGGAAGTGTTGGTGGAGGTAAAACCATGCTAATGGATCTATTTTTTGAAACGGTCCCAGTAAGTAATTGTGAGACTGTATAAAAGCTAATTTATTTCTTGTTCATGTAATTTAATCATATGTTTTTATACATTTTCTAGATAAAGGAAAAACTTAGGGTGCACTTCAATTCATTTATGTTAAATATACATTCAAGAATACATGAACTAAAAATTAAATCTGGAAAAGGCGCAAGGTCCTTTAGGGATGAGGCGTTCAAGCCTTTCGATCCGATTCCTCCAGTTGCAGCTGACATCACACAGGAGTCATGGCTCATCTGTTTTGATGAATTCCAAGTATGTATTCATGTTAGCACCATACTATATAAAAATAACTATTATTTTTTAATAAGCCCGATTGATACTAGTAGTATATATTTAAGTATGTATTTCTTGCACATTTTTTCTGCAAGTGTATTAAAATTTGAATTATAAGACAGAACAATCAGATTAAAATATATAATTTTTTAATAATAAGACAAATTAAACACTCATTATAAAACTTGAGTGTATTCTAAATGGTTCCCTATTATGTAAACTGATAACTATTGTGAGGACAATGCTAAGTGTTAGGAGTTTCATATGTGTAAATGAAAAAAATGTTAGCATTTGACAGGTAACAGATATTGGAGATGCTATGATTCTGAAGCGACTGTTCACACAGCTCTTTGATAATGGCTGCGTAATCATAGCAACGAGCAATAGAAAGCCAGATGATTTGTATAAAAATGGTTTGCAAAGATCTAACTTTCTACCATTCATACCTATTCTGAAGGAGCACTGTACAGTTATACAATTGGATTCCGGTATAGATTATAGGCTAAGGGGCTCGGGCAATAAATATAGCAAATTTTTTCTGTAAGTATGCAATACACATGCTTAAAACATACTAGTTCATATTTGATTTCATCAAAATTACTGATTCAGGCATTGTCCCATTTTAAGTACATTCATTATACTTAATTTTGTTGTTGTTTTATAAAGAAGAATGCATAGACAAAAGGCCACATAAAGCATATGTGATATTTAAGTGACTATTGCAAATTAACCATCGGAAGAGCTATGATTGTATTGGCTTTGTTAAGATAGCATAGTCATTGAAAAGGAGTAAGAAAATGGGAATGGGATGATGATATCTTCAGTTTATTTGTGATATTGTGCAAAGAGCACTAGAGCAGATCCACATAATTGCTCTTCGATGACGATCACCACATCATTACACCACCATTACATCATCATCAACGCCACTTCCGTCACTACCACCATCACCAACAACACCACCATCGCCAACGACACCACCATCACCACTGCTACCTCATCACCACCAAGGTTACCACCTCATCACCGCAAATGCTGCCAACATCGCCACTATCCCCACCACCACCATCAAAACCTTCCCCACCAAGATATCATCAACATCACTACCACCAACCAACACCACCACAAACCCTACCAAAAATCCTCTAACGCGGTTAAAGTTGTTTTCAGTTCAATTAGCATGTTGCTGATGGTGTTTTGGATTTACTAAATTACCTGGAATAACTGGACAGACAGTATATACATCATGTGTATAGAAATTTTATTTTGATATTACATACAGACACTTCAATTTTATTTATCTGTATAGAAAAGGGATTTTTTTCAAATGCAATTCATCGATAATTTGGACAGGCCCCAAAGTAGTATTAGGCCAAAAGCCCCCCAAACTCACCCCTAGCAGAAAACAAGTCATTTGTAATTTATATTGGGCTACTAGGATACAATGAATGTTATGTTAATAATTGCATATTGATCTGATATATTTATTAATTATAGACAATAATTGTTACTATTTCAGTAATAGCGAACTTAGTGAAAGTGATGCTGTGAACAATCTATTTAAGTTCCTAATTTCTTTGGAGACTGATACTGTTAGACCTCGAGTCATCAATATTATGGGAAGGAATGTGAAGTTTGCTAAATCCTGTGGTCGAGTCTTAGATTCAACATTTGAGGAGTTATGTGACAGAGTGAGTTGCTTTAAAATTACTACTTTCTATTAAGCTCATATTTAGATTTTATGTAGTCACTCAAATAGTAAGAAATTTGTCAAAAAGTCAATTGTACAGTTTTCGCACTATAGAGATATAATGATCATGTAGGTAAGCCTAACAGCAGTTTACAATAACCTATCTAAGTTTACAGATAGATCACTATCCCCGTTTGTCAGTAAGAGTTTATGTATCTTTAATTTGCACTTAACAATCAAGGATAGGTTTTATCTATCAATAAGCAGCGCATTACTTTTTTCCTTTTACCGATCTATCTTCGAATGTCTTGTTTTACTATAAACACGAAACAATGTTACGCTCTATATAACACGCGCTATATAAAATGATTTTGCAGTCCGTACCTAAAAAAGGGAGTCAAGCTGACCGTATACATTACCGAGCCATCTCAATAACTTCTATACTTCGTAAGACTTTAGAGCGTATGTAGAACTACCGCCTCATTGTCTACCTAGTTCAAATTGATCTCCTCAGCGGCAGACAATACGGATTTCACCGAAATCGGTCGACCTTCTAGTGTATGCCATTCACGTGTTTGGCGAGGCCCTAGAAAAGAAGGGGGAGGCATTTGACAGGGTCTGGCACGCTAGCCGAATAACAAAATTTCCAGCCACACACTCGAGGCAGTCAGTCCTCTCCGAACAATGCCAATTTTGTGAGATTCAATACAAAATTCACCGCTAAAAGGTTAACCTTAGCTCCGATTTTTCAGAATGTATCCTTGGAATTAACCGAATTACTAGGAATTTTGGTGAATTTTAGTTTCGAACGGTTCATTGAATCTAAGGCGAAGTTATCTGCTAGGAAGCTTGGTGTCCTTTCTTAGGTACTTTACGCCAGGACAGCTTTTCACTTTATACACTCGCTACAGTGGTAGAAACCGCAACAACAACATCTATTGCATGAATGGGTCGGCTCGACCAGTGACACGCCACGACGTCAAAGAAGACAGGCGTGAAGCTGATGTATTCTGCGTTTGGTCTGATTAGTGACGCGCCGGAGACCTAATTGTAATCCTCTTCCCATCCTTTTCTAGTAAGGAAAGGACGGGACGGCAAAGAGGATTTGAGGAGGAGTGGACAGGGAATGGAAAGATCCTTTTTTCTGTTTATTGTCTATGTTTCCTTTGTCCATTAAAGGTAGGCAACGCATTTGTAGCTCAATAGCTTTTTGCAGATGCCTATAGGTAGCGGTACTTATTGTCAGGTGCCGCTTGCTCGTTTGCCACTTTATTCCATAAAAAATATATAAAGCACTGATCCGACCGTGTATGGAGGTATTGCTGCCATATCTCGCCAGGCGTAGCCAAATACGAACTCGTGGTATTATAGGCGGGCCAGGAGACCGATTGGTGACCAAGACTTCAATTTAGACAGTCTTGAGAATAGGTGCAAAGTGGCTAGCACAGGAATTACACAAATTAATTCTCCATCTCCATTCTAGCATCGGACGTTTAGACATAAGGCAGGTCCCCATCCTTTTATAAGACATACCGAGTGTTCAAATGAAATGATTTTATTGTCATTCATCTTGCGTTTCCGTCGAATGACGTGAGGTACCTTCAAGAAAAGAGTGAATAGGCTGTTGATAAACTAGTGCGTACCATCTTTGAACCACGTCACCACTTAACATCAGGTGGGATTATGTCAAACGTATGAGCGTGTCCATCTCTGGCGAGCTATCCGTCCTCCTGATCTGATGACAGATTGCTAGTTTCTGTTATTGAAATCTCTTTAAAAATATATTTAGTTACTGAAACGAGGGATAGATTAGAGGTAGTTGAAAACGGCCGGCATATTAATTTAATGATACACTTTAGCAGTAATGTATGAACATTAACAATTAACTGTTGTTTTACATTTTTAGCCTCTCGGTGCTAGCGATTATCTTGTGATATCAAAAACGTTTCACACTGTGTTCATACGGAGTCTTCCACAATTATCTATAATGAAGCATAGATCTCAGTTACGTAGATTTATTACCCTTATTGACACCTTGTACGACAACCGAGTCAGAGTAAGTAAAAATACAACAAAAGCAACAATAAATCCTTGGTAATAAATTGTAGTTAAAAATATCCTTGTAAATATTGATTACCTTTTGTTTTAGTACATAGAAACTATACTACTAGTAATATTTCAGGTTGTGATTGCTGCTGATTGTGAACCTAAAGATCTTTTTAAAATGGAGGAAAAAGATGAATTTGGTGACGCAGACAGAGCACTTATGGATGACTTGAAGATAACTAAAGATTCAGTAAGTTAAATATTTAACATTTAACCTCTTAGTTAGAGCCAATGGATAATGTAGTGAGAATAAGTATTATTTTCTCAATACATAATTTATACAATTGTTTGGAGCAATTTACGTATGTTTTAGGTGATCTTAGTCGTCAACATAAAAATATTTCTTCATACCTAAGATAACTTAAAATTAACGATGAAGCATATTTATAAAAGTATAATGATTTATAATTTTTTATGGAAGAGGGTGGCAAGTGACTGCAGCCGATAGCCAACTGCAACAAACAAATGAGACGAAAAAGACTACTGATGTAATATCGGTTCAAAATGTAATCAATTGCTTCTATACAGGATGACGCAAAGGCAGCTATATTCACTGGGGAGGAGGAAATGTTTGCCTGTGACAGATGTCTTTCGCGTATAATGGAAATGCAGACCGATGAATATTGGGATAAATGGGGGAAGAATGTCGACTGATTTCATTGTCAAAGCTAACCAATTAACATATCTCAATATTAAACCTAACAATTTTGTTATTTCTGTCTTGTAATACATTATATAGCAGTAATGTCGAGTACCATTAGTACAAAGAAATATTATTAGACAAATAGTTAATACAGTATTAAGTAACATTCACATTTACCATTGTAATAAGAAATGTTGTTACTTATTCTTAGTCAATTGTGTTCTATTATATTTATTAAAAATGTAGTCTTGTAAAGCATTAGTGTAGTAAAATTAGATGTTTATTTATCACATGTTAGTGTCATTGTATGTTCTTACTAATTTATATATGTACAAGATGTAGCATTAATCAAAAAATAATAGCACCTACATTTTTTTTCTTCTGCCTTTATATGATTGGAGGTAAATGTCGACCTATTCTTGCAACAAATATTGACTTTGCTATTGTAAAACTTTGATGCTGTACTTTATTTCAATGTATACATATAGTAAAGATGTGTCAACTCGGTTTGACAAACCAAGTCAATCCGGGTTGAATGCAGCTCGGGTCAAACCGAATCACGATCTGACCAACTCTGTTCATACGGTTAGAGCGACCCGGGCCCGCGTGAAACGGGCTGAACCGTTCGCAACTAGCATCGCATGCGATACGGCTTGGACGGTGTCGACCCGGGCCGGAGTAACTCGCTTCGCTTGAAAACGGGTGCGACGGGCTGAACCGAATGCAACTCGCATCGCAAGCGATACGGTTTGGAAGAACGAAATTACGTAATTCTTAGCGAAACACGAGGCTATTAGAGATTACACTAGTTAGAGCTGTACAGCAACATACAATATCAGATTTTTGAACCGATTTTATATCACTGTCATGAATTAGTAATTTTAAACTTTGACAGAATAATAATAAAGCTTAGTTTCAGATAAATACTAATCATGGTATCAATGATGTGTTTAAATGTTGTCTAGTTAGCCTTGAACTCGTGGGCATTGTTTTAGTAATATTAAATATTACTTATTTAATGTGTCGGAATAGTTGCAGAAGAAAGTTTCCTACGCGTTATAAAATTTAGACATTTTTTACAATAACCATACAAACAATAAATTGAGATAAATTTGACCTGATATTAAAACCGATTATTAATTAGTATATGTAACTTCTTACAGTACGCTATTGTCAAGCTCTCCAGAATGATAAATACAGAAATGTTACGTACCTCTTCTATTACCTACTTAAATTGTACATAATTATCTGCAATAGCTAATTATATTGAAACCTATGATATCGTTGTATCCTTTTTAAAATTAAATCCGTGTATTAGATGTATGAATAATATGCATACGCTAACGTAAAATATGTAGATATTAAGAGAATTTAATGTAGATTATAATTGCTCTTTAAAATACATACATAGTTCTGAATTGTGATATTGAAAATTGAAATTACAAAACAATTCGGTTTTTATGTCGTTTCTAACCGGACTCGAGATCCCCTAAGTAGTCCTGGCTCAAGAATGATTCGGTTTGGGTAAACCGAGTTTTGTTTCGGTTTGAGCAAAATATTGATTCGGTTTAGCCGGTTTGGAAAATTTACGGTTTGGCACATACCTAAATATAAATTCAACATTGTATGTGTATTTTTGTTATATTTTTTAGTAGTTCACCTAATTTTTGGAAGTTTTATTAAATTAATGTTGAAAGTAAAATAAAATATATGTCACAGATCCAATATTTTATTAAACTGGGTTACGTTTTCCTTACTACCTAATCGTACATGTGGCTGTAATACTCTTGGTATATCTGTATATACGTCTCTTTTTCTGAGGGCGACATCTTGGCGATGACGTCATCGTCGACGCTGGTCAGCGGCACCGCCTTGCCGTTCACCATCACCGTCGGCGCGTTGTCCTCCGACTCTGAATCCTCGCTCTCCATTTCATCTGAAAGAATTGTCATCATCTGAATTAAAACAAATCAATATAAAATATGTGTAAATAGTGTTTTCGGCCACAGAATTAAAGGGTATGTCGGAATCATAAAGTTTTATTGCCATGTCTATGCCATTTTATTTGTTTTTTAGTTTTATTTTACTGCCATGACACATGTATGTATACCACCACCACATGGGCGAAAGGCCCTAGACACTTCAACTCACCAACGGCAGCGAGTTCGTCTTTAAGTTTGTACGGATCTTTGGATTCGTTGTCACTTGAGTCGGAGCTGTCAGGCTCTATGCCCTTCAGAGCGTTAGACACGTTGCTTGCTGAAATAGAAATTGAATAAATTGAGAAATCACGATTCACGTAATTTTGTTATGTAATTCCAAACCAAAATTAATATTAGCTGCTTACAACTTTTATAATGTCAATGTTATACATCTGTATACCGGAGGTATATTATCCCAAGTCCAGTATATAATTAATTAATTATATTTTTATTAATATATTTTTGTAATATTCTCTCTTATCGTCATAAAACATATTTGATGGGGGTTCTAAACCTGCTGTATTCTGCTTCTCGTGTGCGAGCAGGACAGACATAATATCGTCGTTCTTCTCCTTGCCGGTGCCTTTAGTGTTGCTCGCGTTGCTAGCGGCTTTTTCCAGCGCCATATCTGACGAGTGCACACTGTCGCCCTGAAATAGTATAATAGTAATATATGTGCTGTTCATTACGAACGCTTAAAATAAAAACTATTTACAAAATACTATTGGATTGGCGGCTTTAAGAAATAGTTTTTTTTTATTTTAGTAAATTATGTATTTTACTAAAATTTGTGTTAAACGTTCCAGAGGGTTCTTATGAGTTTTCATTCGTGTACTTTCCTCTACCCATCATTTCCTTATTAGGAAAGGAAAGATGATTAGAATTAGGCCTCCGACACCTCACTCATCAGATGAAATGCACAAATGCTTCTACTCCCCGCCTGTCTTTTGTGAATTCGTGGTATTTCAACGGTCGACCCGGCCGGATAAAAATTGAAGGTATACTGTAAAACCTCGCCGTCCCTAATACGCTGTTTAATGGCTGTAGTAAACCATATTTTAATACAAGCTTAAAATGTTTGGTAATAATGTAAGTAAATTATTTCCATCCTTGTAATGCGTTGAGTTTCTTGTGAGTTGTGTTGAGGTTACCTGGTCGGTGGCGATGGTGCTCTCGACCATCCAGACGGGGCGCTCCTTGCGCTGCGTGCTGGCGTCTGCCGCGGCGTCCGACTCGCCGATTGTGATATCGACCCGCGTCTCCTCCACCGCCAGACCTTGACTGCGAGTAGCTTCGCCAGACCATTGATCGCCACCCGGCTTCGGTTGCTGCTTCATTGTTAATCTGAGAAAAATGCCCACTTTATTATTCTGCTTAACACTATTTCCTGTCAAGCATTGTGAAACTACAATGGCTGAGCCCGCAACAACACCGACACAGAAAAGTAGAAGTATCCTGCGTTTGTTCTGATGCCCTCAACCTCACTAGGTCCAGTTCCCTTATTCTGAGATCTGCTAACTCATTACCTTGTTGCAGATGCTTATGGGTAGCGGTCACTTAATATCAGGTGAAGCGCGTGCTCGTTTGCCACCTTCTACTAAAAAAATATACCCTCTTATGGTGTTTATGTCCACCGGTTCCGGTTCCAATATCTCTGGTGCCAGTTTGATGCCCTCCACTTCTCTCAGCAATATATAAAGAGTTTCTAGTTGTTCATTAAATTTTGCGAGGAGTAGTCGGGAATCCTTTTTGGGCAGAGCGGACTGGTCCTCTTCGACGATCTGGTTGCAGAACGTGCATCGAAACTCTTGCGTCATCATATCATACAGTTGATCCGCCTGTAATAGTAAAGTGTCCAATTAATGCTGATATAAACTAAGAAATTGGTATTTGGAAACTGAAAAGTAATAAAGGCGAAAGACCACGATCGTCTAGATCAGGGATTCTCAAACTGGGTTCCGCGGAACCTAGGGGCGTCACTTTCCCTTTCCATAGAATAGTCATTACGGTTCCGCCAAAATTTCATTCTTCACATTAAAACTTTAAGTTAAGAATAATGCGTTTCAATTATATTACACTAGCTGCGCCACTTTAGTTAAACGAAATGATATTACCTACTTAATACTACCCCTCCGTCATCTCCCTGCCCTTTTCCCGCTTATGTGGGATCGACAATAGTTCGGGTAGCACAGTTTACCAATCACATATGATTGTTAATCTGTGACCGTAGTCCACACTGTATAGGTTCTGGCTACATATTTTAGGGCAGGCCGCCTTCCTAACGCCAACCCTCCTTGGGAATAATAAGCTACTAACCAAACCTAACAAAACACGTTACATAAGAATACATACATCATTTCTAACATCGTCTATATACGTGTCGATACTGTGTTACCAAATATAGTTGTTACCATTACCAAAGAACGTCGTGCATCTCCGAAATTCGTGCGTGTGCTATGAATATCTCAACGCACAGTGTGTCTAGCTGATGCTTGCGAAATCTCAGAAACTATGTTTTTTTGATCTTTATATAAACTTTAAATTATCATTATTTTAAAGATGATAATAGGTAATATATAGTTAACTAAAAGTCCGAACTATTTTATAGGGTTTTTATCAAACTAATGTGTGACATGGTGGTTCTTTATATTGGTATATATTTTTTATCCATGAACCGATTGAGATAGAACAATCACAAGACTGGGTTAAAAAATATGAGTCGGTGTTTATATGATATCATCTATTAAATTGCTAACATAATTGTTGATGTTTGAACATATCTCCTGGCAAATTTGACCTTAAGCCGGTTCGGTGGAGGCCGTAAACCAACGTAGCGACTTGTTATATGGTCTTACCTCGAGATCAGTAAACGTCTTCCCGCACGCTGGACACTTGAAGCTGGCGCGGCTAGTAGCGTCTCTCTCCTCGGTCTCCATACGTTTGCGCATCAAATCCAACTTGTACTTCACCACGTTCACAAAGGTCTTGTAATTTATAAAGTAGTAGTTCACCTTTTGCGCTTTGCCGTCAAGACCTGTAAATTTATAATCGATTTCCATTTTGATGGAATATTATTTATTAAATATTAATAGACTTCTACCTCAAAAATTAAGTAATATATAAGTCTACAGAGTCTTAACCACTAGGTCGATAACGTACCTGTTTCCATTTTTAATCTGACTTGAATAAATTTGTCGTTTTTTAGCGTGGAAATTCTCGCCCTCAACATCTTTCGCTCGAACTTTAAAAGCTCACAGATATCATCTTCTTTCATACCTAAATTGTAAAAAAAGTTCAACAATTATTCTAAATTCAAAGTTGTACGCTAAATATCCCAAGAATTGAAGTTAAACTTACAAGGATTTCTTACGAGCATGTCCACTATCAAAGCATCTTCAATTGTGTAAAATCCTCGGACGACAAGTCGTGCGAGCTGCTTCAAGCTACTTGGCACCTCTGTCACTAACCGTTCCTCCGTCATTGTAGCTAAAAGTTTAAGCATAGAAACAATCAATACGAAAGTGTAAATCAAAGAGAACGTCGTCATTATCAATCTTTTTATGTTGGGTAAGCGAGTCAATTTTAATGTGTTTCTGTTTAATGTGGGGTTGTAGCGAGTGGAATCAACCCTCAAAACTGAATTCAAAAACTCCATTAGTTTTATTTATTCTTATTGTAGGAAGCAAGCGTGCAAGCTACGCTGATGATAAGCAAGCCTACATCTATTCTCCTTATCTGGATGGGAATGGAGCATAGATATTACTTACCAAAGGCAGAAGTATAAATATCTCTACGTTACTCCCGTTCATATTAAGGTCGTGTTATCTTATTTCCCTAGACGAATAGGGATTTGGCCCATTCGTGCAAAACAGCTGCTTATTCTATATTTACCAGTTTAATGTTATGATTCTAAGTAGTTTAGATAAGGACCTTCAATTTGTACCGTTGACCTTCAGTTTTTTGAGAGCATGAAAATATCCAGAGTTGCTATATCAAGACTGAGAATCGAAGCCTCGACTTCGTCGACTCGATCGTCAAAAGCTTGATTGATTGAGCTTTCAACACAAAGTAAATGTAATTAAACAACATTGAGCTATTAAAGACTACAGAATTATCATTCATTGCAGCCTAGTATCACATCTAAATATTTATTTGGTGGACGTAACACAAAGCGTTTTCTTAAGACAGGACTAGAGTGTGATGGAATCAAGGTATACTCTATGCAGTAATTTTACAGACGACATCGCCTTCAGCTTTCATGGCGATTATTCTGCAGTTCCATACTGATTTACGAGACAGTTATGCTTGCTTGTGTATTTGTTACGGTCTTAGATGTATGTCTAGTTCTAAGTATATGTCAATATATTATAGAATAAATCACTTCTATTTTATTTCAATACGAAGTTTCGATTTTATATAGAAAAAGTTTTGTAACATTTATTAAATAATATTGTAGTGGTTACGGAAATCCATTTTGGCACATCCTTATAAACGAATTAAAGCTGTTATTTATGGATTCTCAGTTAATTTTGCCCATTTATTATTGTATTTCACAGATTAATTTAAATATCGTACGTTGTCTTAATTCCACATACATAAAACTTATCAAAAGCAGTTAGGGTTTTGAAAGCGAATTTTCTTAACACAGCACATCTTGAAGGCCACACAAATAAAACAATAAATAAAAATAGCAAAATACTCTTATTTCAGTAAAAATCAATTGGCAGTATTATTATTAATTTGGTTGAAGAGTAAAGTAACAACATTAGCTAATCAAATTCAGTCTTGCAGAAATAACAAATGGATTAATAAATCATCACATAATACTCAGTGTCCGCAGTAGTACCACTGGCCGCATAAGGCAAGAAACAATTTTCATGTTTTTGGTGATTGTTGATATAGAAACAATAGATTTCAAAAATATTACAATTCCTTCTTTTTCTTTTCCAAAATGTCTGTCATCTTTTAAATCCGTTCATTTTAACATGAAATTTTATGTAATTAAAAATAACATAATTTTGGGAGCAAAGGACTA
The DNA here is from genome assembly GCA_029849275.1 of Papilio elwesi. Classification (NCBI taxonomy): domain Eukaryota; kingdom Metazoa; phylum Arthropoda; class Insecta; order Lepidoptera; family Papilionidae; genus Papilio; species Papilio elwesi. Next base: position 8,746,103 of record CM056692.1, on the reverse strand, counting down.
AAAATAATATTGTACATTTACATTGGCGACGCTTTATACCCACATTATGAGGTAATGTCGCAGTTTGACAGTAGTCCATACTGTACAGGTTTGGCTAGATTTTACAGTTGGTCGCCTGCCTACCATTTCCTTGGGAACATTTAATTTGTTTTCTAAATAATTTTATATATGATGTAAAATGTGTACGAAATAATAAAAATTCTACCATTTTCTTGTGTTTCGATGTACAGGTTATAACTGCCTTTATTTCTTTAGATACCAATAATAAAGCCTCTCAATGTACTCTGATCCACTCGCCATATTTGTCCAAGCTATGGTACTTAATTTCAATAGTAATTCACATATACAGATAATGTTTCAATTTATATATATTTCTGTATTTCCCTGGTTAAAGTTTATGACTTTTATTAACTTTTTTATTGTATTGTTATGTTTATGTCACTTTATTTTTGATAATTCAGCTTATTGCATGGGATTTAAAAAAGTTACATTTTAATCATTTTGTACTGCCAGAAACTAATAGGACCTTTATGGCTCCCTTCCCTGGGTCTGTGGAATCACCTTTATGCAGAGTCTATTGTTGATTGACTCATTAATGTAAGACATTGTTAGATTGCAAACACTTTACAATCTCATGTTGAAGTGAACAGGTCATAGTTCCATTATGAATATATTCTTAGTATCAGCTTCCAGCAAAAAGTACTGAATTTATATTATAACAAATATGCATGTTTTGTTCACTTAGGCAATAAAATTGTAAATGCTACAGTTTAAAGATTAAACCATTTAAATCCATACAAAAATGTAATATTCTAATAAATAAATTAATAACCACATATTATTCTGAATGAGTTCTCTCAATTATCATTTGAATATTATCGAGAGTCTGGTATATTATTCTAAAATTGGGGCGGTCACTGGGTTGGTGGTTCCAGCATTGCTTCATCAGGTCATATATACATCGTGGAGTATTATCAGGGCAGGCAAGAACATTCCCATCTTTCAAAAATCTCACTACTTCTTCATGAGTCATTCCAAAATAAGGCTGTAAAGCAAAAGAAAATATTTCCCAAAGACACACTCCATACGCCCATACATCAGATTCTAAAGTATACTTATTATATAAAATACTCTCTAGTGGCATCCATCGCACAGGAATAGCATCATGCTCATCCCCTTTGTAATAATCTTGTAAGTAAATTTTGTGAGATAATCCAAAATCTGCAATTTTTACAACCATATCATCATTAATAAGGCAATTTCTTGTGGCTAAATCACGATGGACAAACTTTCTATCAGAAAGATAAACCATTCCTGATGCTATTTGTCTAGCAATGTGTAATAGATCTAAATGGGTAAGTGGTGTCGCAAGCAATCTTAAGTCCTCCCTGTTCTCTACAACTTGAGGGAAGCTAGGTGCCGTACTACATGCCCTCAAGTATTCATTTAAATCACCCTTCCCCATATACTCAAACAACAAACACATTGGTCGTCCAATAGCACACACACCAAGTAATTTTACAATATTTGGATGATCAAAGTCAGCCAATAAACATGCTTCTCTTTCGAAATCTAGCTGCAAGTCATGAGAAGCTTCATCTTTCAACATTTTCACAGCAACAAGTGTAAACTCTTCATCTGGAATCAAACCTGGGGCTTTAGCTTGAAAAACTCTGCCAAAGGCACCCTGACCCAGGTCTCTAATGTAAATAATATTATTTCTTGGAAATTCTAATTTTTCTAATTTTGGATTGAGCTGTGCACCAGTTGTATGATAGGCAAGGTTACTCGGAAGTTTGTCTAAATCAATATCCATGTTTTGCATGTTTCTGCGGCTTGACATACTAAATTTAGAGTAATGGCTTTTCAAAAAATAGTGGCACAGTAAAGTTACTGATGCAATGCCTAGAATGCATGCTAGGCCACCAATTGATAAAAACAAAACAAATGTTGGTGTAAAATAGTTCTCCATAACAATATTTGGTCCATCTATATTGTCAAATTCTTCACTTGAATTGGCACATAAGGGTATGTTACAATGCTGCCACCTTGTGTCCGGGTCCATTGTGTAGCACCACGGTTTGCGCTCTTCTCCTCCTGCATTTCTACAATAATTTGTTGCATTCTGAACTTCTGGAAACACTAATGGAGGTCTAGTATGTTGATGCGGGTATTGTGATTCCCAAGCTTGACAAGCTAATCCAGTTTCTGTAATATTCATAGTTCCTTGGTAATAGCGACCATTTCCCTTAATACAGGAGGTTGTGACCTGACTGTAATCCATGTCTGTTATACCTGCATTGTTGCAAGTGACCTCGGTTCCCTTTCCAGATAGTCTCGGTAACTTGTCACATTCAGGGAGTCGGAAATGACCTCTAGATTCAAAAAACACTCCTCGACGTTTTTGTTCTTCAATAACAATCCAATCATTGTAACAAAATTGCATTTTTACAGCCATGCAGTCTTCATAACAAAGAGGTAATCCATAAAAACCTATTCCGTCTTTGTCAATGCACTTGGGAAAGGCATAAGCACATAATAATTTTTCAGCCCTGCTCCGACATGGTTCTTTAAGGGTTGAAATCATTTCGTTCCAAAGACTAGTTGCGATTTTTTCATTTTCGAGGCCACCTGTTCGATTATACCAAACGTAACCAGTGGTATAATTCTTACAAATTTGTCCATTGTATGGACCACAGTAAAGATGCACTGATTTTGCAAAAAGAACCACAATAAGTAATTTGTAAAACACGGTCATTGTTATAAGATTAATAGTACTTCGATGTACCGGTTATTGGATCGTTGCATTTTAACTAAACTTTATACAATACGTTAAAAAAACCACATAGGTTACACAATGGCGGACGCATTATTTATTATTGATTTTACTTAAATTCTCGAGAAGACAAATTAACTAGACAGATAAAGAAACACTCACAGATTATATGTAGTATAATTATTGCATATGAAGTTCGTTCGTAGTATCTTTTATATCCTATTTGGTAGTACACCGACAGAAACGGAATGTCCTCCAACCAACTAAAGAAACATTTTTAATTGCTCATCGCACAATGCTCAATATCAATAGTGAATAGCCTTAAATCTTTCCACCAAATCTTTCTTTTGGATACGAAACATTCTGTTAATTTTGTATCAGAAACCCATATTATTCTTAAAATGATATGTATTTATACCAATACAATTTAAATATAAAACACAATAAGGATTATATGATAAGTGATATTTTATTACCACATTTTGAATCAACAATGTTGATGACTGAATGTAAAAGGAAAGAACGAAAAAATACCAATCGAATTGATAACCTCCTTATTTTTTTTGATGTCGGCTAAAAAGGCTCAGAATAAAGATAACTCACACGTCTTATGAAAGATATTGTTCAAATGAAGAGGTTACCAACTTTATTACTGGACAACGAAGCGGCTATTCGTTTGGCGAACAATCCGGAGTTCCATAGACGAACCAAATATATAAGGATTCGACACTTCTTTGTTCGAGAGTTAGTAACAAATGATCAGCTAAAGGTTGAGAAAGTAACCACTGATTTCCAGTTAGCAGACATTTGTACAAAACCACTGGCTAGACCCAGGTTGAGGAAATTATGCAACCTTATTGGTCTCCACGTCGAGAGAAGATGTTGATGTTACTGGCAGCGACGTGAGACAAATAAAGTATAATTTAAATTGATTCCAGTTGCTATGAAGAATCAAGTTGTTGATTGCTTTTTCTGTAAGATGTATTAAATAAAAGTTTAGTTTAATTTAATTTCAACAAAGTATTTCCTTAAAGACTCTATTGCCCTTGCACAAATAACCAGATTGGCTTAAATAATGGGTGCACCTTAAATCGCCCTTTTTTAGTAAACCACTACCACTCACTTTTGCTACATATGTATGTAAACTAATTTTTGTTTCGTTATCCTCTCTTCTTTCATCCTTTTAACATGCCCGAACCACCGAAGCATACCTTTCTCAATTCTAGTCACATCATCCACTTTTAAGCCCCACTTTTCTCTTATAATGCTATTTTTAATCCTATCATTCAATGTCACGCCTAACGTACTTCTTAAGGATCGCATCTCAACGGCATTAACTCTACTAGCATGCTTTTCCTGCCAAACCCAGCTCTCACTTCCATACATTAAAGTGGGGACTAGTACAGCATTGTGTATTGCCAGACGAGCCTTCATAGACACATTCTGACTCCTCACTACTGTACCTATAGCCCCATTCATTTTATTTCTCGCACTCACTCGTCGTTCAAAATCTTTAACATGCCTACCATCTCTACTAAACAAACACCCCAAATACACGAACTCTTACACCTGTTCCACTTCCTTACCGTTAGCCTTTATTTCAATTATTGTCTTTGTTCTTTTCCAACACCATTACTTTCGTCTTATCTACATTCATCTTCATGCTTTAACCTTCTAATGAATCATTCACTACATTCAGCATAAGTTGTAAGTCCTCCGCAGATGACGCGAACACGACCTGGTCATCGGCGTACAGAAGACATTTTACAACTAGCTCACCCATTCTTAATCCACACTCTTCGTCTTTCAAAGCTTTCAAACAATCATCCATAAATAGATTGAACAGCCACGGGGATGCTACACCGCCTTGTCTTACACCTTTGTTAATGCTAAACCAGTCTGAGTAGGCCCCGTTAATCCTAACACAAGCAGTAGAATCTTTATAAAGAGACTTAAATGCTTGTATAAGATCACTGTTCAATCCAAACTCAACTAAAGTTGACTACAGATCATCTCTTTTAACTTTATCATAGGCCTTTTCTAAGTCTACGAAGGCGCAGAAAATTTTTTGGTGTACAGCCAGAAACTTTTCTGTGATAATGCGTAAAGAAAAGATCTGATACATGCAACCCATTCCTTTCCTAATACCTGCTTGCACATTCCACATTCTTTCTTGACTCTTTCAATCAGTACTTAGCATTAAGTTTTCCCACAATACTGAGAAGACTTATGCCTCGGTAATTTTTACAATCATGCTGTGAATCTTTTCCTTTATGGGACGATGACGGCTTTACACCAATTTTCCGGTACTAGGCCATGTCTCCAACTTACAAAAATATTGAAAAAGGCCCACAGCAAGCTTGCAACTAAACCTTCTCCAGCTCTCAGTATTTCAAGGGAAATCCTAAAATACCCGGGCGCTTTGCCCTATTTCATTCTTTTCAACGCAATCACAATCTCATTCAAAGTTATCTCACTTTCCAACTATTGTTCTTCATGAAGAATAGAATAGAATAAAGATCTATTTCATTTATCTCAAAGAATTATCTTTAATTTAAGACTTCTTATTAATTACGTAATTTAACTATGCCCAAACTAATCGTAGAAAAAACAGTACAAAAACTAATGAATACTTTTATTATGACAGTGAGAAAAGTTTAAAAAAAAATTGTTTCTAAATAACGATGCTTTCATGTTTTTTATGAACGAATATCAAAACGTTCCGATTTTTAATATCATATGGCAATCTTTTCTATTTATTTTTAATGTTGGTACTGGTACAACTAATTGTAATTAACAGAAAGTGCAGTAGAGATACATCAAAATATTTAGATAGAAGCATCACCTGTGAATGGCGGCGATTGAGAAGGTGAAGGTGGTTGTTCTTGGTGACTCCGGTAATGTACTCTACTTACATTTTCATCTTGCACAATAAACACATAATTTTTTAAATTGTACACTATTACTCTAAAAACACAATAGTGAAGCACCTTCTGCCACTCGATACTTGACAGTGGCCATGACACATCAAGTTAGGCAACATTAAAATTTACATGTTTACTTTTGGCGGTAGCGGTAGTAACTACTTTTTTTCTCAATTTTGTGTGTGGTAGAAGAATTGTTGTATATATACTTTCTTTTTTTTCCTCATTAATATTAGTATATAGTATGAAAGAGATATTGATATTATTAAAGAAACTATATTTTATTATTTTTTAGTTGAATAAAAAAATGAAATATCTTGCTTCAAATAAAAGTAGTTTAGTAAGTAAGTTAGTTTAAATTCATCGTAAGAATTTGTCTAAAAAATCATTTCAGGTGTTGGCAAAACATCATTAACATATTTAATTGCTCATAATAAGCCACTGACATCACCAGGATGGACAGTGGGTTGTTCTGTGGAAGTAAAGTTACACAGGTTCAAGGAAGGAACCCAAGCGCAAAATACTTTCTTTGTAGAACTGTGGGATGTAGGAGGATCAAATGGCCATAGAAATACTCGAAATGTTTTCTATCAACCAACTCATGGTATGTTGAAAAATTAAATTGTATGTTGTGAGATGAAATGGTAATATTATATTTTTATTTAACTTCCAGGTATAATATTAGTCCATGATTTAACTAATAGGAAGAGTCAAGTAAATTTACAAAAGTGGCTAACTGAAATTTTGAATCAAGACAGCTCTAATCCTACATTCCAACAAGTTGATGTGGATCCTGAACAGTTTCTTGGATCAACCCAGGTAAAACTCATGACTCATTTAATGCTTGTTACTGTTACTATGGAACATAACTGATGCAAAAAGAATATTAAGTTACTATAACTTTTGTATTAAGTCTTTAACTTTTTTAGTTCAAGAAGTCGTCAAAATCTAAATTTTATGAAAGTGCATACTGAGTTTTTATAATGTAACATTTTTTTAGATACCCATATTGGTCATCGGTACAAAATTTGACTTGGCAGAGGAAAAACAAAGGAAAAATCAATACAGACGGCTATCTAGTAGCATTGCAGAGCAATGTGGAGCAGATGAAATATTTGTCAATTGTTTTCAAGCAAGGTCAATGTTCATTTAGATTATTACTGCAGTTTAGTTCAATGATTTAATTTAAGCAATATGCTTATTTTATTTTATTCATATGCTCATTGAATGCACAGCAGTGAACACAAATAAAACATGGAATAGTAACATCAAACAAAATTTTCTTTAATAAATGTTTCTTGACATTTGTTTTCTTTTTGTCAGTAGTATGTTTCTATCACCATCATGAAGTACCTCAAAGTTTTATTTGCATTCACTGACCCACATCCCCTGTGCTGTGAATTTAAACCTACTAACATTTTTTTTAAATGTAATACTAATAATTAATTTGTGCTAACTGCTATCTACTCTAACACATAGACTACAAGGTTCTTTAGTGTTGTAAGGAATAAACAATTTAATTTATCTTATATTACTAATTAGAAGACCTTTGTCAATTTTCATATACAAAACAAAATAAATTTTGATATAAAATATACAGTTTCCTTTATTACAGTAATCAATTTTCATTTGTAAAAAATGTTACAGATCTCTTGCTCCAGGGACAAGCAACTCAGTGAAACTTACTAGATTTTTTGATAAGGTTAGTGTTACAGAGAAATAAAGTGTATTCACACAACCAGTGTTTAATGAAATTTCCAGTTTTTTATTCTGTGACTATTTTGTACTTTTACATTAGTATAACTTGTACTGGAATGCAATAATGTCATGTTAGCCTATACTAGTTAGTTAGTTGTTAGGTGGCAAGTGGCACTTAAACCTGTTCTTACAATTTGAGGCAATTTGAGTTCAAAAATTGTAAAATTGTAAAATCTTAATTTTCTGAACTTATTTTATCCGCTTATCTGCTTTTTATGTTAATTAAATATTTTATGTATGTATGTACCTTATGTAGATACTATTTGCAGCTTCCAATATAAACTTTTGTGTAAATATGTCAAAAATGTCAACCACACTATGCTGTAATGAAAAGAAAGTTAGGTATTAAATATTACAATATCCAATCATGTCAGGTTCTCCATATCCAAGGGATCTGTGATTTCTTTAAAAATAAAACACACCAATTCGTTTTTCAGGTAATAGAACGACGGTACTATTCCCGAGTGAGCCCGTTTTCTGACAAGAGGCGTATACCGCCATACATAATGGCGCCGTCCACGCCACTGTCCAGTAACAAACCTCCACAATACATGAGCCCGCGCTTCTACCATATGGATTAATTTTTAAAAAATGTTATTATTTATTGAAGTCTTGGGATGTGATACCGAAGAGAGGCTTTATAAAAGTCCAATGCAAATTAGTAGACTAGTAAATAATAATAATTTATTTTAAACACTTGATTATACTATATTTTTTAATTTTCAATAAAATAAATAAATATTCGCTCACGCCCGTAACCCAGAGGGGTAGGAAGAGATCATGGATTTTCATTTGGCGCGATCTTGGCACACCTCTCTCACTTATACATTCATACATCTACGCATGCGTGCTCGTCTGTTAAGGGTGCTCCTTATATCGCGCTTTTATAACCGCTAGTCTGATTGATATAAGTTTTCCTGGGGCGTTCCCTACCAACACTGCCACGCACTTTTGCAATTTAAACTAAATAAGACTAGTACAGCATTGTGTATTGCCAGACAAACCTTCACAGACACATTCTGACTCCATACGACTGTACATGTAGTCCCATTCATTTTATTTCCCGCATTCACTCGTTCAAAATCTTTTACATGTCTGCCGCCTCTACTAAACATGCAAGCCAAATACGCGGACTCTTCCACCTGTTCCACTTTACAGTTAACGTTTATATCTCTGTCTTACTCTGTTCTTTCAACCACCATTACTTTCGTCTTATCTACATTCGTTTTCATACCTTTACCTTTTAATGAATCATTCACTACATTCAGCCTACGTTTTAAGTCTTCCGCAGATGACGCAAACACAACCTGGTCATCGGCGTACAAGAGACATTTTACAACTAGCTCACCCATTCTCAATCCACAATTTTCGTCTTCCAATGCTGTTAAACAATTAAATTTATATAGTATTTAAATGTTTTCCGACAGTTTCAACCCGCGGCGCCACGGTGATACTTTTTGTCGAAAATATAACATTTGTTAGTTATTTTACAAATAACGCACGAAAACAATCTCTTTTGAAACATGTGTATTAAAAAATTAAAATCTTTATTCCATTTTTACATTAATTTCGATTCACGTTTAATTACTGATTCACTTATTATAAGGAGCATCTACAGAGCCCACACTCGCACGTAGTCGACTTGTAGGGAGGCGTCTTGTCCGTCGTTGGAGTTAAGATTCCATGTCGCCAGCCAGCCAGATCGTCCATTCCAGAAGTCGGTTAAAGCCTGCACATGTAATTTTACCTCAATATTTGTGTATGCACTAATTAAATATTTTTAGTAGCGTTGAAGTAGTGATCTTATCTATATATAACGATGGTAACTGGACGAGCAATCTGGAAAAATGGATTGACAAATCATTAGTATAATCTTACTAACGAAAACGCCACCATGTCGGTCTGACTACAGGGTCAGGACACGAAACCTATCCAACTGCAGCGCGGCGTAAGAGGCGATGTTGTTTCCCAGAAACTCTTCACCGCCGCGTTTGAAGATGTCGATGGACGCGAATAAAGTCGCGAGTGTCTACTAGTCTTATACATGTAATGAGGTCAGGTGGTCTGATAACTGCGTAAAAGTTTACTTGCCGTGGGTGATCCATTCGACCAGGGCTTAGGCACGGGATTTGAAACACCGTCAGGGAAGAAGCCGTTAGTACCACCGACTGCCAAGTTAATTATGATGTAGAACTGAAAATTTATTTGACATTAATAATGAAGCCAACATTACCTACTTTTGCTATTTTATTCGTAATTTCTGTTACTTAAAATAATTACATAAGCTGTCAAGCATTTGGGATAAACGCAGGGTTAACAATAGCTGACTAACTCCTTAGTATATGACCTCGATGATTTTTTTTTCACCGAGTTTAATTATAAGTGATTTAACGGACTAAGACTACTACTATGAGTGGTCAAAATGGCGCATCACCATTTATTTTACCGATCATGTCGTCCGAGTATTTTTATACGGAATGAGTATTGTCTTATTTGCATAAAAAAGTGTGTCAACTCCGACGGACAACTGAAGTTTTTTCATTACGAACGATTATAATGAATGATGAGGGTAAATTAATGCATTTTTGAAAGCACATCATGCATGATGCATTTATTTATTAATTATACAATGAATTCGTCAATTGTTTATTATAATATAGTCATGAAGATATAGGCGCTATACTGTACATATAATACACATGTATACGTGTCGCAAACGTTTCCATTCCGCCTCATATAGTTACTCCGCACAGAGGAATGCACAAGATAGGTTGCTATGCTAATAATACTCCAGGCTTATATATCGATTCTTACGGAATAAACTCCAACAAGTACACGAGTCGTGTGTGATATACCTTTTGATCGAAGGGCGCCATTTTGGAGCTGTAGCGCCACGGATTCTCCAGGTTCTGCGTGTGGAAGCCGCCGAGCTCCCAGAAGCCGCCGCTGCCGGGCGTCACGCGGCCGATCTCCACGTCGTCTATGCTGAACCGTAAGAAATCTTCAAACAAAACGTACATAAGTATAACGAAAATATAAGTTAACTACATCAAACTTGGTGGCTATATAAAAAAGGACACAAGAAGAACATCTCTTGATTGAGTGATTTTGTTATGAAAAAATATGAAATATAATTGTGTAGTAAGGGGAAATGTCACCCACATCGTGCTATAGCGCAGAGTATAAGAGTTTATAGCTCTTTTAAGGATACAGTAAACGTACTTCTACGCCACATATAAATTCCAATTTAACTTCATACGTAACAAAAATAGCTATACAAAATTATTTAAATTACCAGGGGTCCATTCCAATTGGTAACGATGGAAAGCTCTGTCATAACCCGCAGTGTTCCTGCGCACCCAATGGGCGCGTTCCCAGCCGTTAAGGTTAGGATACGGACCGAAGTGCAGCGTAGACCCAGCCTCCTGGGTGCCGATGTGCAAGCCATTATTGAACATATTACGGTTGCCCCGGGACTCCACCAGGTCGATTTCGCCTGACGCCGGCCAGGTACCGTACGAGTTGTAAGCCGGCATCAGCCAAATTGCTGGAATAAGATATAAATTATAATTATAACAATGGATGACGTATTATTTTTCTTGGTTGAAAGCACGACCAATAATAACGCAGTAACACTCATCAACCATGAGTCGCTATTTTTTATTTTATCTATCATATCGCTTTTGCCTTAACAAGGCATCTACAGTTTGAGTTCCTCAGGTAGCAGAGCGAAGAAGGCGCTTAATTGTTGCCGATTTATGTTTTTTTTAATAGAAGAAAAAAAGTGTGGAAAAGTAGGAAGCGGTTCACCTGATATTATGCAATCGCTGCTCATAGGCATCTGCAACAAGGTAATGAGTTGCAGATGCATTGCCTACCCTTCATGGACAAACGAGGGGAAACAGAAGATACTTCTTATTCCATTTCTTTCTTTGATTATTAGAAAATGACTAAATTAAGGCCTCCAGCGCCTCAGTTATCAGATGGAACGCAGAATACTTGTACTTAACCCCTCATTCGCTTGTCTGTCAGGTTGTGGTATTCCACTGGCCGAGCCGACCCATTCGTGAAAGAGACTTTCTTGCGAGCTTTACCACTGTTGTGTTACTTTCCCGCTAGCTGGCCAATTTATGCAGCAGTTGCGGTTCTGCTACTGTTAAAATAAATATGATAACTTGAACTAGATAAAAGGCTAAGAAGTAACCCAGATTGTTTTTTGACGGACCAATGGGCATTCGCGAAATCAAAGTGACATACCTGGCCACAGCCAATCCCCGGCGGGCATTTTGGCGCGCACCTCGACGCGGCCGTAGCGGAAGCTGAAGGAGTTGACGGTACGGATGCGGGCGCTCTTGATCGGGTTCAGGATGTTTGTCGGCGTCCCGGTCCGCTCACACCCATACCATTGAGGATTGGTACATCTTTAAAATTACACAACATATTGTAACATACATACATACTGGGAATTTATATACTTCGCTTTTTATATACTATCCTTTTTCATAAAAAGTCTAAACTTCTAATATCTCCAAGAATATGTGTACAAAGTTTCATGATGATCGGTTGAGTAGTTTTCGCGTGAAAGCGGAACAAACAAACTTACATTCACATTTATAATATTATAAGTTGGGATTGTACAAAAAAGGCCAAGATTCAGAACATTAAAGAACAGAAGAGGAGAACGGTTGCTTGTAGGGAGACGAGTATCCCTACTAGCAACCGTTCTCCTCTTTCTAAGCTTAAGCAGATAAAAACCTATCTGCGATCGATAATTTCTTAATCTAGATTGAGAAACAACATTAGCAACTTTGTCAATCAAAATAAACTTGAAGAAAACATCGACTTGGATAGCGTGATAGAGTTCGCCGAGCTCTTGTCGGTGCCGCAATTTCCATTCCTCCCTGCATTGTGCCTTCCTCTTGACATTTTGATACGATACAACGTCTGCTTTCTGTTTTATTTATTTCATAAAAGATTTTATCGGCCTTACTCTCTTCCGCTTTCTTTCTATTTTTCCGTCTATAATTGTGTATATAAGATCGTCGGGCCGTATTAAGTGTCCCAACCGAGATGCAGATGCGTTGCCTACCTTTGACGGAGGGGATGGACAGGAAGAGGATATTTCCTTTTCCTACTGTTACCTTCACCCCTTTAATCCCATTTATCCTGTTTTCCTAAATGATGGATCGTTTTTTTTTGTTTGGGTTTAAATTGCAGTTAGGGGGACGTTGTAGTCTCGATACCGGTAGTGCTAAAACCGGGACTGTCCCTAATACTAATATAAACGATCCCCGATGCCTGGAAGAAATCGCTTTTAGCGATAAGGCCGCCCTTGCCCACATTTAGGTTATAAGTTAAGTTTGAGTAAATTGTATTCAGTTTAATGTGAGCAATAAAGTGTCTATCTATCTGGTTGGTTCGAGTTCATCTTACCAGATAAAAGAAACATACATAAACATACATTATTTAGGCATTTCCAGTACTGCTTTGGAAGCCATCTCAACTTATACCTGTCCGCCGGCGCACCGCCCTCGATGTTGAGATGGCCGCTAGAGAGGAAAGCTTCGCCGAACTGATCGGACGTCAGAGACGGTCGGATGTACAGAAGTCCGTTGTGAGTAAATGAGTTGGTTCGGTTGTTGTTATAGTATTGGAATTCCCAGTTCTGTGAAGAAAGAAAATTATATTAAGATGGCTGATCACCCCAGTTGTCTAGAAGGTATAGATTAGTCTTACGCTTAACTACAATTAAAAAAAATAATTGTATGTAATAAAGTGGCAAACGAGCAATTTAGCTTGCCGTTAAAACACAAGATTTACTTTTTACTATGTATTTTATGACGCGTTTTGTTGTAATATGTTTAAACTGGACACTTGGAAACCTGAGGAAAAAGAGTAGTCGGGTAGTTTATAGTCAGGTGCTAGGTCACTATGCTTGCCTAGTACTCGACAAGCATTACATCTGGGCGATGCTCGGACTAGTCACTAGATCTTGCGGCAGAACGTACTACACAAGATGACGTTTCTGCTCACATGAAAATTTTTATTGGTTGCTTTTCAGTCAACGAAAAAAGTGTGAGACGCTACTCTATAACAGTGTTTAATTCTCGTTCTATAACATAAAAAATTACGTACACCACCTCCTGCGAGAGTATTTTCATGTTGCCATTTTTCGAGGTCAAACTCTGTGAAGTCGTCCGCAAAGATCATTGCGCCCGAGCACACGGTGACGGGGGCGTGAGTGCCGCTCACTGTGGTCACGCTGGGCGTGCATGCCTGCCCGGACGCAGCGACCGCCAGGACACCTAACACCGTGGCCCACATAACGCTGAAAACAAATAGGCTTAAAAAACCTTTTCATAAGATATCACCTACTACTGTCGTTCACATACTGTAGAAAATAAATAAGTTGATTTACAGCAAATTAATGATTGCAAAATCATGTATTCTACACGTATTATATTTGTATTGTAAATAGCATACGAATATAGGAAAACGGTGATTTTAAACACGAAACTGACACGACCGGTTTCTCTCTTGAAATGGTATCTACTAGATCGTTTTGAGTCTAAAATGCTATTTCGTTTAGCTAAGAAACAATATAATTACGTACATAAAAAGTCAAGATGTAAGTTAACTAACCCGGCTTCTATTAGATAATTAGCAGTACCTAGAAGCTTTATTTATACTTTTCTCCACTTATGATAATATAATATATTATCGAGGTTTATCAATAATATTAGATTAAATTGATTTTGCAATTATAACAATATTGTTATCTGTTTTTATATCAAAGCGGTGATTTTGAATAGAAATCAATTTTTCTGTTATACACGTATAATGTTTTAGATAAGAGAATAAACACTTCAATTTTAAACCATAAGGAATCAATTTTAAATGAGTTGTTGTTACTATGACAGGAAATAATGGAATAATATACGTGTGCTTACGACCTTGGCTTGCCTCGCATGTCGTTGGTGTTTAGTAATTATAACTACAATGAAACGACTGTACATTCAACCGTTAATACTCTTGACTGGTCTGTCTATGTTCGATGCCCCGGTAATTTTCGCGATGAGATGAAGCCAGGTTTTTCCTGTTATGTTGTAATGTTTTTAAAACAATTGATGTTTCTAGACTAACTTTTATTGCAATGCAATAAATGAAGGTAGCAACGCAAACGAAATTAGTGTTTTACGTCGAAGTTCATCGGTGAAGGTCCGAACCTAACCAATAGATTCGGACCTTATAAAAGGAAACCGTTCTGTGTATCAAAAAGAATTGTCTAAAAATATAACAGTAATTCCTTTGCCGTTATGTATTTCATGCCTCTACCGACCCTGTTAAACTTGTATGGAATGTGACATAATCGATAATTGTATTTTACTTCATTTATCACAATTCAAGGTACTTCCGACCTTTGTGAGTGGTTTTCTATACAAAAGGGCAGTCCGTAAGTATAATATGAGAATATATCAAAATTAGGGATAAATGTATGTTGAAAGGATGAATTACATGATAACAGTAATAAGACAAATTTATGTTGCAATGGGTGAGTGGCAGTTTTGACAGGGGACGTCCCAGGAGAACTTAAGTCGATCAGACTAGTGACCTACAAAAAAAGTAAAACGAGGAGTATCCGTCAGTCCGTCACGGCAGAGCATCGATGCGTAGATGCTTGGATGTGTATGAAGTCAGAGAGGTGTGCCCGGATCGCGTCAGATACAGATACTTATTATTAATTATTATCACTACTAAACACTATTTTTTTAACTTTGTATTTTATTTTTATTTACATTGGGTATTGTTTATAATTAATTTAATGGTCATTTTAAAGAATGACCTTAATTTAGTTCGAAACCGAATATTATGCCATATTTGTTTTTATAAGTTCCTAGTTGCTATGCATTGTTGGAGAGCTAAGAAAACGGATATGTTTCAAAAATAAAGTGCAAGCCAAATTTCTAAGTTATTTACCAACCAGTGAAAAATCGCTTATAATTCAGAAGAAAACGGAGCCTTAAAGTGATACTTTTTTAAAAATAAATTTTTGATGATGCAATTTTTACTTAATTTGATAAAAGCTAAAAAACATGATAACTCGAATTCTCGCTTTTCCATAATGTGGGTTAAAATTATCGTAAATACTCACCCCTATCACGTCCTAACGCGAATACGTCGAATTACCAATAACCCTGTATGTATATATATAACAGATTATTATAGTATATTAATTTGACAGATTGAAGTTAAAATAAACTTACTCGTTAACGCGATGCTTATGAAATATTGTTATTGTATTGAAAATTCCCCTTTATATAATAACCTACAAATAATTGTTTGTTATTGTGATTCAACGAAACTCAATAAATAATTTAATAAATAACGCCGGGGTTTTGTAACATGACGTCGGTTTCCAGCTATACTATGAAGTTCAACGATAAGTAGGTAATTACATTTCATTATTTTTAAACTGCAGTATTTGTTCTATATTAGATGTACTCTTCTGTTTACCTCAAGTCGGTGCCATTTCAGTTGAACCCTATTTGTTTTTCAAGGAATGTATAGACTTCTGTGTACTTCAGGGGTTTGCCATCAACCAATATTGACATTTTGATGTTAATATTTTTTTTAAGTTTTAGAGAGAATAATCCCTAAGCCTACTTTCTGTCCTAGCCTCGTTTAATGTCTGGTATGGTTTGTTGAGAAAGAATAAAAATATTAAGTAATAAGTATTTCATTATCTGTCTTCGAGTTATGCAAGGGCTCAACCTAATTTGGTTCAGACGACAAATAACTTGACTAAGTTATTTAACAATGTTCCTTGATTGAGCTCGGCAACCCACTTAAGCTCTATACATGTACATATAATCTAGATCCTCACCCGCATACACACGTGCACGTGCATGCTTTAGTGTATTTACAATTTTTTTTAAATTTCGTTTCTATTTTTTTCCCAAGTAACGCAGAAAGAGGGTTATGTTTTTCAATTGTATGTATGCATGTATGTTCCGACATGCTGTGGCCTAAACGATTTTGTACTAAGTATTGCTTGTTGCCTTTGCTTTTTTTTATGTGAGTTGGTGGCAAACGAGCAAGCGGATCACCCGATGTCAAGTGAACGCTGCCCACAGACATCCGCAACAGCCAAATGTGTTGCAGATGCGTTGGCTACCTTTAATGAAGGGCATAGACAGGAAAAAGGATATCTCCTTTTCCCCATAAGCCCCCTTCCCGTGCAATCCTCTTCCTCTTCCCATCCTATCCTTATGTGGAAAGGGTGGAAAGGGGAATAGGACTGAAATTAGGCCTCCTGTGATTTATGTTGATTTTATATACAATTAAATGTTGCGATTGCACAAATGGACCTAGTCGAGCGTGGATATACCGCGACTTAACAGAATAACGGCGTGTAGTAAAGGATGACTACTGCGTTATGTCGGATAAGTAAAGTTCTCGTTTCGTTTCTACTCCGTTTTATCTTATCCATTTTCAAACCTTAAAAAAAGACTGATAATTCATTTAAAACCCTTGTGTTTGCTGCAGATGGTGATAGGTAGCGCTGCTCTCTGGATATTAGCACACATTATCGGCTAGATTGTACGAAACCAAAATATTTGTACATCATTATTATTGTTATCGTCTAGACGAGCCAAATCGGGCTATATATATGCAGGTGTTTCGTCGTATTTTCGAACCATCATAGCTCCGGCTGATGCCCGAAAGCTGTCGTTGTCAGGATATTTTATCACCAAAGCGCAGTACAGAGGGCTTCTGACTTTCCTTTAGAGATTCTGGAACCCTATCTCACCGCACTGGAAGATCATCACGGAGGGGGGTTTAGTAGGCAAAATGCCACATAATTTTTTCTTCCCCACTGATACTTCAAAAGATCCCCAGATATAAAAATAGAAGCGATGTTTTAATGTTCTGTAGTCGGGAATCGCAATAGACTGCATTTGTCATCTGTAGGACAATACCCATTTCGTATTGACTGTAAACAATTTGAGTATATAATTAAATAATAAAATTAAATTGACTAGCTGACTTTGAATTTAAACGTCAGTCCGTAATAACATGTTGTCATATTTGGTAGTAATTTGGCAATTAAATTTTCTGCGATTTCTTTTAACAAAAATTTAAAAATGCATTGAAAAAAAAATAGGTTTATAACAAACTCAAAGTTTTGCTATGGGGAAATGGTAAGTACCATCTTTAAATTTATATGAACTCGATTGACAATAAGAAAAGTATTCGCATTTGTAGCAACCATAAGATTTAAGTTCACCACGACACAATAATTACCCTACGTATATTAAATCGATATATTGTAAACAATAATTATTACTATTTGAATGTTTTTTGCAGATTGAAAACAAGGCATTGTTTTTAATAACCAGACTTTTGCCTAAACCAACATCCTTGGCATTGATTAAAAAATCATATAAGGGCATAAGTTGTAATAATACCAGATTAATACCTTCCCCATGCAAAACAAAATGCCCCAACATTTCTCATTTACTCCAACAAAAGTTCCCGTTAAATTTTGCTCAGTTAGGTACAAACAGAAATAACAAATCGAGCCTTTTACAACAGTCGAAATTCTCACTGGACTTACTTAAAGCCCTACCTAAAACTATAACGGCCAGTCAAGAAGATCCGAATAAAAGGCAAAAACGGGTCCCAAAATTGATATTACTCCAAAATCCCTTTAGATGGCTGATGACAAAAATCGATTTTAGTATGTTGAGAAGTGTTTGGGACCCGTCATTCACTGAGAAGGAATTTAAATATGGTACAAAACAGGTATGTGCTTCAATCGTAATTTTTGTGCCTGATGTCTCCTTTCGGAAAATAAAAATATAATATTAATTAAGAGTTAATACAACTGTTTCAAGGGCGAGAGTCCCTTAAAACACAGGGTCGGGCAATAATTACGGAATTTGGCACAACCCTTCGCGCTACTTTCTTCACTCCTAATTTCATATTATAGCTTGCAAATATTATGTTTAGGCGATATCCCGAATAACTCAAGTAATAAGTGACGGCAAATACGAAGAGCTCAATGGTCTCCTCACGAAACCGGCTCGTTTAAGTCTGCTCAGGGAACTAGAGCGCAACTGGAACAATCGGCACCGCGCCCTGTTGGCACTCAAACACGAACACATACAAATATCTTCGCCAAGGAAAGTGTACTTCATACGGATTGCCGGTATGGCTTCTGTGTATACTTTGTTTCACAACACGATGGAAATTTTGTACTGAAAGTTTTTATGTTCGTAAATTACCAAGTATTTTCCAAAAATTATAACATTTCCGATCGAAATATAATAAGTGTAAAGTGGCTGCCATGGTAAATGACGTTCCTTTATTTACAAAAAAATCTATCTTGCTATGAACAAGGAAAAGGTTAGGATTTTGTGCTAAATATAATTAGATGAAATGGTAATTTAATTAAAAAAATCAACGTTATACCATTTTTTAAGATCAAAAAAGTGTATTAATTTCTTATTCATTCTTTTGTGATCTTCGTATTCATTACGCGATATTTTGTCAGATACGAATACAAAACGGTCCCAGAACTTCAGGTCCGAGGCGAGCCACGCAATAACACTGTTATTCTTGTTTCCAGATAAAAAGTTCTGCGATGTTGATATGTCTTTTCTGGCACTTAAATGGGCACCGATAAACACCGTGGATGCGTTGATATTTACGGAGATCTTTGCTAGATTTCATCGTGAATACACACCGCACTGTATTCCGGAATGGACCATAGCCTACTTCAAAATAACACGTTTTGAAGTTCTGCGGCGATAGAAAACTACTAAATTTAAACCAAATATTAGACAAACCTTTTTTATTAAGAATTTTTTATTTAACTCGTAACA
This sequence comes from Papilio elwesi, assembly GCA_029849275.1. Classification (NCBI taxonomy): domain Eukaryota; kingdom Metazoa; phylum Arthropoda; class Insecta; order Lepidoptera; family Papilionidae; genus Papilio; species Papilio elwesi. Next base: position 8,726,757 of record CM056692.1, on the reverse strand, counting down.
ATAATGTTAAAAATGTAAGGTATAAAAACGTAAGATTTACAAAATAATAACTCTTTGAACACAGAAATCTGAGAATGAATTATAAATCTAGTAGTAGTTTGTACGGATCTTCGAGATACTGTTTTAAGACGTTTGAGAACCGCGCCATCGTAACGCCGTCCACCACCCGGTGGTCCGCCGACCAGCTCACTGTCAATATGTGAGCTTTAATAACTTCGCCCTCGGAATTAAATCTGGGTAATACCTGCAAAAATATGTACAATTTAACATCGTATGATATCAAATATATACATAGTTAGGTAGTTCCTCAAAAACAAACTTTTAATATATTAAAATAAAATCTGGGTCTTACCAGCAAAATCATGCGTTCAAATAATGAAGGTATTTTGCGAAGTAATATAAATCAAAATTTTTAATATAGTTTGGTACCTGTATTTTTCCGAGGGCGCCAATGGAAACTTGGGGCGCAACGATCACTGGCTTTGTGTATGTTCCACCGACCTATAATGGCAAATAAATTAATTTAACGACACATTTAAAAAAAATGTCATTATTTTATACTTGTTAATACAATTTTACTATACAAATAAAAATATCACATTCCAGCCGTCTTTTTATTCATAGAGACCAATGTGTCCTTACGCATGTAAACATTACTCTTCATCTTTAAAAATAGATCAAGATGAGGTTTATCTGTATCTGTGAGGAATAAAATTGTACCATTTTGTTGACTTTAATGTTCACTTCTTATATAAAATTATGAATGTCAAACTATGAAATATGCAGTAAAATATAAAAAGATGGAAAATGCTCCATTGGTCACACAAATACAGTACTTAGCCGCCCGCACATAACAAGTGCTAATTCCTTATGCGCTAAAATACTACCTACTTATATTGCCCAACCTTGAGGTATAACCGTTTTATAGGTTTTTTCCAGCGTTGAAGCGAAGAGTAGTTGGATATTAGGCGACGTTTAAATCGCTATACTGAAGCACAATTGACTATTTATGACAGTGTTTACAAAAATATGCCTTTAAGTACTTACAATGCCTATATTTGATAAGGTGAATGTTCCCCCAGATAAATCATTCAATCCAAGTTGACCTTTTGTACCTTTTTCTTGTAAAATGTTAAGTTCTTGGGCTATATCAAGAATAGTTTTAAATTGCACATTCTGAAATCATTATAAAGTTACATAAATAAATCGTTTAAAGGATATAGATATTTATAACTTATTGGAGTAAATAATACTTACTTTGATTACTGGGACTACCAATCCATTAGGCGTATCCATTGCAATGCCAATGTTATGATTCGCTTTGTAAATGAGATTTTCGCATGCGCCATCTAGGCTACTATTGAGGACTGGATAAGCAGTCAGAGCTAATGATGAGGCTTTAATAATAATTGGCATATAGGTGAGCTTAATTCCTCTCTCTTGAGCTATGATTTTCAAACTCTCCCTTGATTGCACTAATTTCGTAACATCATATTCGTCACTGAGTCCGAAATGTGGAATTTTCTGTAATAGTTTGATATTATGACAAAGTATTAAAAGTTATTAGATTTTATCACGACATGTACAAATTCTATTGTTAAATAACTTCAACTAAAGAAAATACATGGATTTTTTGTTACCATTGCTTCGGTCATTGATTTAACCATGGCTTTCGTGAACCCAGTTATTGGTACTATTTTATCTTCTAAAACTTCTTCAATCTTTGCCTGACCCATAGATATTGGGATTGGTTTTGCTTCAACGGAAAGGGTACAAGGAATTTCATTACATTTATCCGCTGACATATTAAGATGCGCTAAAACGTCTTCCTTGAGTATTCTTCCGTTTCTTCCACTTGGATTAATGGTGCCCAAATCTACCTAAAAAAGATATTATAATTAGTATTTGTTGATAGTAATGTAATTTAAAATGTAGTTTAGATATTGTTTACTTTAAATTGAGCCGCAATTCTTCTCACAGCCGGCGTAGTAAGTACTTTGACTCTTTGAGATGTTTGACTACTCGTTTTGGAGATATCATCTCTTGTCTCAGTGTCGGAATCCGAAGACGATTCTGTAAATTACATAATCTTATATTAATTAATTTGTTTAGAAAGCTGACAAATATTGTCAATAATCTATATATGTAACAAAGTCACTTTTTTAATGCAATTTTTGGACATTTAATGTTAAATGTAAAAAGAAGGAAATCAATTCGTACGCTGAAATATCGCCAATATTATAGCCTACAAATTGCTTAAGCCAGGTGTTAAAATCTGATCTGTCTACAAAGTAATTAAAACAGAGGTAGAACCCGCAACAACAAAATCTATTGCAAGAATGGTCCGGCTCGACGGAAGACATCACAGAAGACAGAAGTGAAATACATAGACGTATTTCTGCTTTAACCTGATGAACGAGGTGCCGAAGGCCTAATTCTGGTCCTTTTTACCTTCCCACCCATTTCTATTAGGAAATGTTTCCATCCGTTTCTTTGGGGAAGACGATTTAACAGAGGAGGGGATGGATAGGATCCTTTATTCTGTTTATCCCTTTTCCATCAAAGGTGGGAACGCATCTGTAACTCATTAGCTTGTTGCAGATGTCTATTATGGTTAGCGGTCACTAATATTTAGTGAACCGCTTGGTAGTTTGCTACCTGCTACCTTATTCGATATAAAAAAAACTATTTAAAAAATAGTTACCGTCATCAGCTTCGGAGTCCACTTCAATATCAACAAGAGGATGTCCGACCAGTGCCGTTTGATCAACATCATGGTAAACTCTAGTAATGACGCCATCGTACCGACTGGTGATCGTGACCGCAGCCTTGTCGCTTTGCACCTCGCAAATGTTGTCAAACTGTTGTACTTTGTCACCCACTTTGATGAACCTAAAATATCATATTACTTAAATTTATCGGCTTATGGTCGCGATTAAGACCACATTGAATGAATAACTATGTCTTTTTCGTCATTCGTACTTTCTATACGCCCAAACCCACAAAGCATACTTAAGTCATAAAATATAAAACACGTCATTATCCCTTTTTTGTTTCAAATTGTTATTCTGTCATTTAGAGACACACAATATTTGTACATCTCAATTATATAAAGTGATTTTAAATTGATAAACGAATTTTGCAAAAAAAACTATTAAAAAAAGGGCATAAGCAAAACGGGTGCATAAACAGACAGTTCGAATTAATTATTAGTCAACTTGAATGTAGAATGTAAGAATAAAAACATTAATTCAATTTATTTGCAAAACAATATTGCGGTATCAATTTTTAAATTATGGGATTACAGTAATACAGATATATAGTTACAGGTCAAAGAACAAATCTAAATTAAAATTTCATAATGTCGATAGTTTGTTCCAACTCAAGATGTAAAACTTGTAAGCAAAGAATCACCGTCACCCATCGTACATGGTGGCCATTACACTATTTATACTATCGTCGGCAATGTTGTAATTTTGTTGAAATTGTGAGATTAAGTCAAGTTAAATCAGAAGAGATCTATCAGTATCAAAGCCAAGTACTACGTTCAACAATACAATACGTGAAAGTGTAGGCGTGAGACTACATACATAGGTACTCCTACCAGATGTCAACATTGCGCGATATAACCTCTACAAATTTTTAACTTGATTGTATAATATGAATAGCTAATATTATAATAATGTAAGAAAAAGTTTAATTCCGAAAATATTATCCAATTTTAGCTTAGAAGGTAAGGTGTATTCTTTATTCACAAACTTTACTTAACAGTTGGAACTAACTGTACAAGATTTTTAGTGTAAATATGACATTTTCATTTCATCACTGTTCTTACTTATATTTTTTTTAATAAAATTACTTAACAATAAACAAGCCGCTATCATCGTCAGTTAGCTATATGCAGGGGTCCGGAGAGATAAGGCACAAAAGTGATAAGGAATCGATTCACCCATTCTAAATTTTACTGATAATGTCACAAAAGGAAATTAATTATGTGTCATTGTTTATAATTAGAACTATTTAATATGTAAGACGTATTTTTGACTTTATTGTTATGTTGAAGTTTTGAAATTGTTAAATTGGCTGTTTTTTATTTTTTAATTGACCGATTACGATCTCTCTACTTTTATTGAGATTGTGGTTTAGTTTTATGATACATTATTCACGAATGTTAATTAATTGTATAAAAACATATAAATAGAAAGATGCTTTTGTCCATACGAATACGTAGCCTAAGGTTAGGGGTTTCGGTATTACGAGGTTACGTGTTCTTGCAAACCCTTAGTTAGAATTGAAGAAGACATATTTTTAAATTGTATTATAAAATGATGATCGTATTATGTATCGCAAGCCATCGTGGTTATTGCGGATGTTTACGACTAGTGGTGTTCGCTTAGCCCCAGTTTACCTTCTTGTATTTCTGTTTTTCTTTACTATAAAAAGATATCTTATTTTTATTTGACTGCTGATGTTGTAATATTACCATTCTTTGATAACAACTTCTCGTATACCCTCGCCGATGTCTGACAATTTGAAAGCGACCTTTTTATTCGAAACTTTCGTCGTGTGGAAGTATCTACAGTTTAATTTATTATCCTCAATTTTATGCAGATGCAAGCCGCTGCAGTAGCGGACCGGGTGGGGCCTTTTCTGTAATGAGAAAATAAATATTTTTAGATACATACTAAATTTTTACAGAAATAAAATTGACATATTACGTTTTTTACAGCTAAACAATTTTGTTCGGCACAAATTATACATTTTGTCTATGTTATTAATTCTGCTAGGAGAGGAACATGTGATGTCGCCAGGGATAAAACAATGCGTATATTTATTTGGTGTTATACAAATAATAAGCGATGTAATTTTACCAGCCAAAAGAGTCTGAGTAGCTTGATGGTAGAGTTAGACTCTGCCGTGTTACCTAACTAAGCAGCTAACCTGCACCTGATGTACTGATGATTTTATCACCTAAGATATTTTTGTCCACATTCACACGCATATGTATAATGCTATCATTTTATTTATCAATAAATAATAACATTTTATGGGATTAACGCATAATTATGCAATATTCACGTAAATACCATTACTTAAAATATTTTGCATCAAAAAAACAACTGATGATTTAATTTGACCTTTTTTATGTGACTTTGCGTTATCAGTACTAAACGTCACCCGCAGCACGCTACAACGGAGACAACCAATGCAGAAGTCAATGAAAATAATGAATCAATTTTACCATTGTAATGTTGGAACAGCATAATTTAACCTAATTTGACCTTTTGATCGACGACATCCATCTATATCCTTTATATATAGTTATGCTTAATGAGCTATACGATCTAATATTTTTATTAAATTAGAACGTACATGCGGTTTTAAAGTTATTCTACATTTTAATATGTTAATTGTGTAATGTTGAGAGCCGTATCACCAACTAGAGAATTGAAAATTGTGTTGAAAAAAAAACAAAAGAAGAAAATTGAATTTGATACGTACGTAAAAGTCACATTTATATCAATTATCGTATAGGTTATTAAAAATGTAAAGCATTTTCTGAACGCCAAATGACAAGGTAATATATTTACCACTGGATAATTTCACCTAGTCCCTGTTTTTCTTTTTATATTACGATAATTTTATTAGTAGGCCCGATAATATCGGGCGATAAGGCGAATTATTATTTACTTATGATAACTCTAGGTTTGTTTTGTGCGCGTTATCTTGTTAATGTATGAGATCGAGCGAGATGTCGGTTGGTGGGCTCTAGGCCAGTAAAAAGCGAAGGCAAACGTCAGGTATTTGTAGATACTAACAAAATAACGTTTTGGCCAGTATATGTCATATAACCGGCTTTGAATACTTTGCATACCGGTTGACGAAATAACTATATAACAGAATATAATTACTGGTTTAATAGTGAGACGTTTGACAGTTTGTATCTATAGTTAAGATTGTTTTGTAAATTTCTAAAACTAGCCATCGTATTTACATTTTGACAAATTACGTTTCAAAATGTCAGTAATATAGTACTAAAAACCTTCCTTAACTGACCTGTACTCGGCGAAAGGAATATTCCTTCAAAATTTCAAGTCTCTAGCCCCTATAGTTCCAGAGATATCGCAATGAGTCAATAGATACCTGGAAATCTCGTTTGTAAGTATGGATGTATGTAAGCTATAATTTATAAATATATTGTGTGAATTATCCAAAATGTAACGATAAGTAATCACGTAAAGAGGAAAAAATTCCGACATGCCAGCTATTCTGGTTTGCGCTGCAAAAACCGTTACAGGTACACGTATGTAATGTATAAAGAAAATGTTTACCTTAAATAGTCTTACAAAAAAGCCGCGACAGTACATATCCAACTTTTATATGTAAGCCATTATCGCCAAAATAATGAACCATCGTCTAAAGGGCGGAATGAAGTTTACCGGGCCAGCTAGTAACTATATAAAATTAGAAGCTCGATATTTTTATACCACGATGTGATAATTAATTAAATAGTGAGTTTATGTTTCGAAGCATGATAAATATTGCTCGAAGTTATCAAATGATGCAGCACTTACATTTTGCACATGTAAACACAGTTTTCTACATTTGTTCACGTTTCTTAAATTAACTAAAAACTTTCTCATCACAAACGCCATGGCGTTAAACTTGAAAGAATATATTGGTTTTAAGTTGCACTGTTAACACTTTAGTGCGAGCATGACGCGGCCATTCCGGTTTTGCCTCGCGCGCGTACTGTCTTCTACTGCCGCCGTCGACCGCTCAGCTATCGCAGCCAAATTATCGACGCCTGGCGTTGATTAACATTTTAAATAATTATCAAGTTATATATCTCTACGTCTTCAACCGTCACCTGTTTTTCAAATCAAAGTCAATGCTCAATTGTACCACTAGTACCTATGCAAAATTCCATGATCATTCCGAGAACAATTTTTTTATATATAGCTAAGGCAAGACGTTTCCATGATGACAAGTGATACGTGTGTCTACTCATATAAGGACATTGTCTGTCTTCATTTTGGTATAACCCTGGATATAAAAATAACATTCAATGCAAATAGCATGGCAAAACACCGCATCCTACGCTCGCCACTGCGAACTATGCGTATGAAATTAATAAGTGATACTTTTCAAAATAAATTTGATGACTGCTTATTAATATGATTTGACAATATTCTATTATATCTGTTATATCTATATATACATTGATATTGGTTTAAAAATATTTTCTAACATTTTATCCTTATTTAAAATTTTTGCATTGACTGTTTTACGAAAATCCCTCTAATTTTTCAACCTTTTTCGTATCTTGTATTAATCATTAAATTATACCAAATATTAAAAAAGACCATTACAGCATGCGACACCAAAAGAAAAATTATAAAACTATAATAAAACCAAAAACGTAAATTCTTAAAAGAAAGATTTAATTTAAAAAAAAACAAAAAACATAATAGAAACTTATGTGACAAAGTAATCCGAAGAAATATGAATGTTCAAGATATTATCTTGTCGAGGCAGTTAAAGGTTACGAGTTTTATCTTACGATGTGTACAGCAATGTTTACTTGTGACTTGACTTGACAATCAACGTCATGTCGGCGAACGAGGCACTGCAAATTATCCACTGTCAAACTATCCAAATTCATTATTGTAAATTAAGTACATTCCATTAGTTGTGAGTAGTATTGATGATAATGTCTTAACGTTGTATACGAACAGAATTATTACAATATATACATACATATATTTTGGAACGTATTTTTTTATAGAAGGTGGCAAATGAATAAGCGGTTCAACTGATAATAAGTGACTTCTTCCCATTGGCATCTGCAAAAACTAATGAGTTACAAATGCGTTGCCTACTTTTAATAGCGAGAGGAGGGGATAAACAGGAAAAAAGATTATTCTTTTTCCTATCCATACTCTCCTCGTAAAATCCTCTTTATCTCCCCAACCTTTCCTAATAAATAGAAGAGGTAAGAGGACCAAAATTAGGCCTTCAGCTCACTCTCACATAACGGAGAATATTTCTACTTCACGCCTGTCTTCTACGACGTTGTGGTATTTCACCGGTCGAGCCGCTGGCCATTACACGAAGAGAAAATGTGTTGTTACCTAGGGATTTAAGCAGTGAACTATGTATGAGGATCGGAAAGAATACAATAGTAAGCAATCATTTTTATTAAAGACATAATAAACATGTTAATAAAGTGAATAAATACAATAATGTATAATCGATAACGGTAATATTATGTACGCAGGGCAACCCATGGGACTCCGGTGTTTTTATCTCGAGTTAGTACATTAAATTTATAACGACGACTCCTTGACTAGCAGATAGTGCATATCACAGAGACTTTCTGTACATTTTCTCCCATACAAAGTACTGCCTGGATTGTTCGTGTTGTTCGTCTCGGTTTTGTTGAAGATACGAGGCAGGTTTGTGTTTCATTCCTTATTTAATATATTTTATAACGTACATTTACAATAGTTGTGTTCGAAAAGAAAACAAAAACGAATGTCGACATTCGTATCACAGGATGGATGTTATTAAAAAAAAAATTTAGCAATCGTTTATAATCTACGGTAAGTTCTATTAGTAGTTTATGGGATGGAATCATGGAATATGTGTATCCAAAAACACGTCTACAATATGCCATAAATATCTTCATACAAAACTAAACAAACGATTACAAAAGTCGCAGTACAACGCTATTGCGCTATTGCTATGCGCTTCACAAAAGTCTAATAAAATGCGATGTACATTTAAAAACGAGCCATCAAAGAATTTGTAATAATGTATAAAGCGTCAAAATAAATCTGAACTGTGTAGGTGTATAAGATCAGTAGAAGATAAAACCTAACATAGAAATATAAATAAGTCGCAGTAAGTCATGTATCGCAGAGTGTCTTCAGCTGCATTCCAACAAGCCATCCATTACTGTAATAAATATCTATAATGTATAATAATAATATATTACTTAGATTATTTTACTACAGTGACTGGAAGAATAACGTGTTAAGAAATCACAACGCATCGTGGATTATATTAGAGTTAACTTATAAATGAGGAAGACAAGTGTAAAATAACCATAGCTGGAACCGAAATTTTAGTATTACTTTCGATAGCGACGCGCCACACTAACTAAATAATACATTGAATATGAAGAAATATATGATTTACAAACTCATTATATCGTGTGTCATCCTTTGATTTTTTTGATTTATTTCTAACATATTATAATATTTTTATTATCAAATGGTATTTAATTTTTTTTGAATTACAAGGTGCTTGTCGAAATAATTGGTTGAAAGTATAATTACAAACCAAGAAAGAACATTGATTAGTTAAATACGTATTTATTTGATTGATAATAGTTGAATTCATCTCGATTTATTAACTCAAATTTTTCAAACGTTCTAGACTGTTGACATATTAAACATAACCGCCATAAGCAGAGATAGTGGGTTTTTATTTTATACGAACCTTGTGCACCTCTCTCTGTTGCATTTACAAGATGAGGTTTATATTCTAAGTCCTGTGATACAATCCTCTTACTCGTAAATTGTACGAGTCATTACTTAGCCTGATCTTATAAAACCATACATGACAAAAATACACGATTCAAAAAGCTTTCGAATATTTTATACACATCGAACTTGCGCTTTAAACACGTAGACTTTGTGTTCGTAAAAGTTGATAGTTAAAATTGTAATGTTTTTACCTTAACCATTTATTATTTCAAATAATAAATAGGTGTTAAGTTATCAAAATTTCACTAGCCTTTTCTAATGTTTAAATATACCACGAGAGCAAGGCATTAACTTTTATATATTCAAAAACCTGTTATTTTTTAGAGATGTGCGACTCCGGGCTTACGCAATCAATAAACTGTAAAAAAGTTTACAAATTGTTATCATGTTGTAAAGTTTATCATTTTGTTTATCACAACATCACAATCTCTTTTTTAAATTTCATTAGTTATACGTAAAGAAAATGTACGGTGATAAAAATGTGTCAATAATCATGAATGTATTCGGAGATGATGTTGAGAACAACATTACCATAATTATAGCTCATTGAAATCTGACGATAAAATGAGGAATATCTAAAACGACGAGGAACGATATGTGTTGTGCGAATGACGGAAACGAACGTATATGAAATGTTTAAAATATGTACAAGCGTAATTCAATTATGAATTCTTTTTTGAAAGAGATTAGTGGTTATACAACTCAATATATGTTCTCGATCTTCAAATATTGAATGTCGTAATGAGCGTTCGCGAGGCTAACATTAATACGGGCACTATTTGTCCGTCTAATCTGACACGACACAGTAATAAAGCGACAACAACAATAACTAAACACCGACGTGAGTTATTTTATTATTTCATAGGTGTGATGACATCTAATTACAATTCTTACGCAATAACTAAGTTAGATACTACAAGTGGGTATTGAATGAATTATTTATAGGATCCATTTCGATTGTGTTTGGTAATTTTAATGTGCGTTCATGAATCTTTTTTTAAATTGTGCCATAATAAATAGTTTCACACAAACTTAAAAATGGTAATAAAATCTATAAAACCATTGCTGATTTTTCCGTAAATTAGGAATTTAGGAATTCAAAAAAATTTATATCTGTTCACCAGGTCGGTCATATCGATTAGGTCGATTTCGACTTTTATAAAAGTAGTGTTAAAAGTTTTTCTCTCATTACAATTCATAACTGGTCAACTATAAATACATTAGACGTACATTCGTTGTAATGGATTGCATTGTAAAATGTTTATGGATCAAAAATGATCAATAAGATTTAGGTTATTTTTTTATAAACGAATCATAGTCAAATCAATAAGGGGCTAATATTCTTATGTTATTATAATTTAGGCCTCAACAGTATAATTTCAATCAGCATTAGGATCTTTAAGATTTCAATCAACATTAAAAAAAACTTGCAGAGTGCCCGGTGCTAACATATGGTCTTGGTATGTTATACGCGTTATTGAAGCATTGACTATGACTAACGTAGTAACATAGTTGCTATACAACAATTATTGACTGTCATTAAAAATTATTTGACTGCATGGTTTACGAGTTTAGAATAAGGAACACGAAAATAGATATAATTTAAATGATTAACGTACTGAATATGAATTCTTGCAGTAACTTTTAAGATTTTATCACGAATTTAACACGTTTGATATATGTACAAGTACTAACCAATAATCATTTACATTATAACATTACATAGAATCCCGTATTTGATTCGCAAATATCAAGGAAATTAAGTGACTATCGTGTACACCTAGTTTGTTTGTATTTAGTTCTCTCCCGATCTTTCGTACCGGTAGCGGTCAGTTCTATATCGATTCGATCGTTATATTACAAAGAGCTATACAACGCTTGAGCGGTTTTATTTTTTTATGCAACATACGATACAAAATACATTTTATTCTAGCTATGTAATCTACTTCTCACCCGTTCATTATATTTTACATAATCATGTAAAATATAATTACATTTTCAATAATTTTACCAGTCCGTATCACTTTACACCTACACGACGACGTGTCTATGTCACTTCACCACGGAACGGTCGACACATTTCGAGCGAACGTAAGCTACATATTACACGTGTATACTGTACTATTAGGAAGCTCTTTTTTTAAACAGGCAATATAAAATTATTAGTGTTTACTATTCTCATGTTGGTATTTTTCGCTTTTCGTCTTTAAGTTTTATTATACTTATGCGTTTAAAAGTCTGTCATGCGTGGCGGCGTGGTTCGCTCGAATGGTAAAGGTAGATGTCAGGGGGACAGCAAGGGTGTGGGTGTTGTTACTAGCGCAGGCGAGTCAGTATGCACGGTGTTCGGGGCGGCGACGAGCGGCACCAGCTCGGGCTGGAGCCGCGGCCCGCGTCACACGGCCGGCGCCGCCATGCTCGGCGTCTCTGCGAATTTGACCTCGCGCCGGCGGCCCGACGGCGGCTGTAGGCTCGCCGAGGAGGCCTGCGTCAGCAGTCGCGGCGGCAGAACCGCGCGCCCGAAAGGCGATTGTCGCAGGAACTGTCGCGCCACCACCGGTTGCCAATACGAGCTCCCTGAAACATTATTTAATAGTGGTAGAGTCCGCAACAACATCTGTTGCACGAATGGGCCGGCTCGACCGGTGAAATACCACGACCTCACAGAAGACAGGCGTGAAGTAGAGTATTCAGCGTTTCGTCAGATGAGTGAGGTGTCGGAGGCCTAATTCTAGTTCTCTTTCCCTTCCCATCCTTTTTTTATAAGGAAAGGATGGGAAGGGGAAGAAAACTTGGTGGAGGGGATGTATAGAAATTGGAAATAACCATTTTCTGTTTGTCCCCTCCTCTGTCCATTAAAGATGGGCAACACATCTGCAACTCATTAGTTAGTTGCATTAGTCTATGGGTAGCGACACTTGATATCGGGTGAACCGCTTGCTCGTTTGCCACCTATACAAAAAATATCTTTAAGCGTAGCGGTGACTTTCGTCGTATTTTAATACTAATAATGTTGCAAAACAGAACCCCGCATATAAGGCCTGTTTTCAGAGAAAACAAATTAAATGGACCGATAATCTGGTCAACTGGTTGGTAATAAAGGCGGAAGTACAATGGATACCTTTGGGCGCAGCTGTCCTCGCTCTCCAGGCGAGACTGCGCAGTCGGCCACGGGCACCCTCATGCACAGCGTCCACGCTCGCCGATCGCGTAAGGTGTGAAGGCACGCCGTCGCTCTCCCCCACCCCAGCGATACCCAAACCCTCGCTCACTGAGTACAACTTGTGGGTTATATCTTTTCCTGTAACAGAATATTATAACAAGGAACATTTTTAACAGTAGAATGAAACTTCATGTTATTTCATGCGTTTAGGATTGCTCCACTACAAATTCGTTACAGCACCAAAATCAAAGAAAATTATGTATATTATAAGCGTTTTGTCATAACTACTTCGCTTAACGAGCAAACAATATTGTGTATATTTTTGAACTGATGGAACGTGTATTTTAATAACTCTACGTAACGGTTGTGCAATAATTTGTGGTTTTAAATTCTAGATTCACATCAGTGCATTACGTTACCATTGTTGGCCCATGACTTTACTTTGATGTGACTGACTACTTGTTCCTTTATTTTTATTACAATTCAATAAGTTTACCGACAGTACATTATTTTGAACAAATTTGATACAGATTAAAAATAAATAAAACCTTTAAGTTCTCACTTCTATTTTCTTACTTACTAAGTCGTATATCATCATCAAGTCATCTCAACTGTACGTACTAACATTGCATGGATAAAAATTAGCAATAACCAGGAATCAACAACAAGAACAGAATCGAGGTGAACACATTCAAACTCGGTAGAAATTAAAAGATAATGATGAATCAAGGAAAATACTTATGACACTGTACTTTTTGTGTAACTGTGGATTTTTTTTTCAACCATTTGGATTATTTTGGAGATTCTTACATTTTATTTAATTTAACCTTGATTCGTCTAGAGGACAGCTCAGTATAAGATACAATAGTATACGGTTAAACTTCACTTTAAATCTATCTAAATACGCTGACAAGTCGGCTCTGGCACTAGCAAAAAGTTTGAATGTCGATTTAGTATTAAACGTAGTCCGTAAGCATGGAGATTGTGTTGTTATAAGTAAACTGACCTATGAGGCAGTCGAGCACCACCTTGAGCGCCGGCCGATGTCTCAAAACCCGCTCGAGGCGCATGCGTGGCCAGCACACGCACGTGCACACCTCCTCCGCCACCACGCTCACCTGCATAATAAGTAAATATATATAAGCACCAACCTCTGTAACCCAGAGGGGTAGACAGAAATTAGAGATTTCCATCTGGCACGGTCTTGGTGCCTACCTCTCTCGCTCGTCTACATTCATACGTCTAAGCATAAATGCTCGTCGGTAACGAGTACTCTTAACACCGCTTTCTTCAGCATATCACTAATATGCATTTTTTATTTTAAAATAATATAATAAAATTATCTGTCTTTCTTAATAGTGATTAGAAAAAAAATCTAATGGCAATATGTAGTAATTTACCTCCACGTTTCTATGGTAATCAATATATTAAGTAACACTCAAGCGACAATTTATTCTTAACATGTATGCATGAAAATTATTTACAACTTATTTATTTTATAGGATAATTTTAAATATTATTAGTTTATTAACATTATACAAATGTCTAAGAAAAGATCTTAATTTGTCACCAGCGGCTACTACAAGCAATGGGCATGTGTGCATTATCAAATCGCTCATTTATTGACAAAGACTGAAAGATGCTATCAACGAGAAAATCGTTTAGTCGAAGAGTAAGAGTTGAGAAGTAAGTATGTGATATATTACGACAAAGAAGAGATTCATATATTGTACTGGCGGAAGAGAATGTGGTTCTACAGAAATGGAAATTAGCGAAGGTTTATCACAGAAGAGATGAATGACAGACCTAACGAGAAGGTATGCGCCCGACCAATAACAGTACTACACAGTAGCCAGAACCTATACAGTATGAACTACAATCATACTGTGCTGACCCCACATGAGTGGGAAAAGGCAAGGAGATGATGATTCATCGTAGATTTGCAGCCGTCCAACGTCCTCCGTGCCTCACGACCCGTTAAGTGCACGTTGTAATATGAACACGCGGCACGGGTCCGCTCGCCCCGTGCATGGCCCGGTCTAATACTAATCAACCTTAATAGTAATAGCCAATAAATCTATACATAAATATTATTTAAAAGCCATCATATAGCTGCCCTTTTTCCACCTTTGTGTGTGGACCCACGTCGCCACAGTGGGTCCTTCCCTTCCAGTCGTCATATTTTAATTCATTCCCTTCTTTCACATGTTAACTTTCACATCTTCCATCCATACTTTCCTCAGTCTTCTTCTACCCTTGTAACCATCCATGTTTGTTCTCATTACTTCCTTCGCTATATGTCCTATGTCATCCCTTTGCATAACAAGTCCCTACCATGCTTACCTCTTGCTCCTCAACATCTCCATCACTGGCGCAACTTTCAGACCTCCTCTATTACACTCATTCTTAATTTTATCCATCCTCATCACACTAGACATCCTTAATAACATTCGCATATCTTGCAACAATCCGGACCGGCACGCAGCTCCGTCAGGGATTCTACTACGACCGACTTATAGATCTCGTCATAGTTCATTGATCAGTATTTCCAGTGACCTGTCGCCATTTCATCCAACCTACATTCATTTATTTAACTTTTCACATCTCGGTCAATATTATAATCTCGTTAATATATTGACGTTAAATTGTAAGAGTGAACGTAGGTACGTAAAATCGGAGCAGGAGCAATTTAAGAACAGCTGGTTGGACAACTGAAATCACGAACAAATATTAAGTTTTGGTACTACTGATTTGAAGACCAGCCTTCTTCTATTTATTTCGCCATTTTTCCACCTGCTCTGCACCTCGCGTTCATCTTCCCCGACAAGTACGATATCGTCGGCAAAAAACATACACCCGACTAATTCCGCCAGCATATCTGATATCAGTGCATCCATTACCAAGGAGGTAGATATATGGACCATAATGCGGACCTCTGGTGTAGGCCAACTGAGGCCCCGAAACAGTAATTTTCGTAGCAGCGGTTCCGACGTATGTACTGGTACGAGAGTACATAGCTCGAATAAGTTGCAGGTATTTCCAAAGCACTCCTTTAAAATTTCAAAGCCTACCGCAGAACTTCCCGCGCAATATATTGATTTGGAAGAAATCGGAATTCGAAATCTGCTATCTTTGTAAAACTTTTGTAAAACAATACTATGAGGCATTAAGTTAATTATTTTAAGCTACATTTTTGTATATTGTTTTGATATCGTCAAATAACATTTTCATAACACGCAAACGTATAGGAGATTGTTTTGATAAGGAACTGCGAGGGCAAGTTTAGCGAGTATTATAATTGAAGATACAAAAACAATTTATCTTGAAAGCTGACTTAAATAGTTTCACATCTAAATAATTCATTTAAAACTGCATAATGGTATTCTAATTATTTCGGTAGATAAATCCTCTGTTCTGGGTCTAATCTATTATTCATAGCTTGTGCCGGAATTATTTAACCTGGGTGGATGTGGAATCACAATGAGTTATGTCACAGTGTTCTGTAACTAACAAATGACTTTGGAACCTATTGTTTCTTGAATGTTCAAAGGTTGTCAGTTCATTAACTGGCGTTGATTAAAGGGCAATCAGAAATAGACGCTGTTCTTGGTAAAAGTCTTGACTTCAACTATGTACATGCACGTAAATAGATCTACTACAATGACGTTGATACGAAAAGATTTACATGCAAAGTTAGTTTACTGCTTCTAACCTTATCCACAATTGTGTTCACGTGCGAACGTCGCCACAAATCTGATACTAAAGTTGAAGGTTAAACTGTGGTTGACCCTATTAATGTTGGGCTCCGATACGTGTTTCGTTGTTAGCATTGAGTTACGATAAAACAAAAATGTTTTAGAAAGAGGTTTCACTTATATTAGCACTATCTATATTTTTGTAGTGTAAACTTCTTCAGCCGCGATATACGATTCATTGCTTTTTCTTGTATTCAATTTTATTGTTAAGGTACAAAAGTTTATTTTTATTGATTATTTAATTTTTTTTAAACTGTTGTCGCACCTTCCCCTTCTAAACAGTTCTAATGGCTGCCACTTTTTGAGACGGTGTGAATTGAATTTTATGAAACGCAAAAGCTTAACGATTGGTATATTTAAAATGTTACTTTAATTGTTTCAATTTATCTCCCCTCTCTCTGTTCAGTACCTCCACAGTGTATGTCTTCTCAAATTGGCCAGAATACGAAGTCGACACACGCTGTAGAAGTGATCTACCGCGTGTGTCGATTTTTTTGATACAGAGATTTTTTTTTGACGCGCAGTGAATAAAGTTTGTATTCAGTTCTTGATATTAATTACGGTGCGTGGTGTAAATATGTCTCGCGTTATGTGCAAAAAAAGCTACAGCGTCTCCCAATTATAGTTTCGTTTGACTCTATTTTACAGAGATTAAATAATATCGACAAAACAAAATGCAAAAGAAATGTTACCTGGAAGACATCGTCAGATTGTTCCCGGTTGGCCTCCCACTCCGGCGAGTCTATAAACTGATATGGCTGAATGTAGTGCAAGTGCGTCTCGTCGCAGCTCACCCGCATTCTGTGCATCAAAAACTTTGTATTAATAACTTTAACTTCTTCCTATATCCTTATAAATGTTTTATATTTGACTAGGTTTTATTTGCTTTGTACGACGTGACGTAAACGTGTGCTGCATTAACCTACGGTCCTTCCTTCGTTAAGCCAAGTAAGCTAATAAATTGCCGCAGCAAAAAGGTAATATCTATTTTGACATTTCAAAATAGAAAAAAAATTGGGGTATGAAATTTGTAAATATTTGCATATCTGTATAACCTGCGACAACTATATCTGTTACATGAATGGGCCGGCTCGACCGGTGAATTTCCATGGCCTTACAGAAGACATGCGTGAAGTGGGAGTATTCTTCGTTGCTTCCGATGAGCGAGGTGGCAGAGGCCTAATCATGGATCTTTTTCCCTTCCCATTTTTCAAGAAGAGGTTTTGTCGGGGGAGGGGATGAATGGGAAAAGGAAATATCCTTATTTCTCTTGCCCTTACTTTGTTCATTAAAGGTAAGCAACGAATCTAATAATTATTTGCTTGTTGCAGATGCATTTCGGTAGCGATCACCTAATATCAGATGAACCGCTTGGTCGCTTCCCAGCTTCTATAATAAAAACGTTGTCGACAATTTTCTTTACAAAATGGCATAACATGTATTCCCATGGTGCAGTTTCCACACCAAGACCACATTTTTTTAAATAATGTTTGTCTCAAATCCAGTAATTCAAAAATACACAGAGGTTTTTAATTAATATTAATAATTGAATAGCGAGACTCCCTCCCAGGGATCGCAGCAGACGTCGTTCATGTGCAATGTGCATGTCTATACATATAATAAAACTGTAACTGATCGCTGTCTGTACATGGGAGATATTTGAAAAAAAAAACTATTATTGGGGGCCTTCATAAACGCAATAAAACCAAAAACAATGGTTATTATAATTTTTGTCTGTTTATCTGTCTATTTGTGCGCGCTAATCTCAGCAACAGCTTAACCGATTTGGGTGCGGTTTTCACTAATGTATTGTCGTAAGCTTCACTTAAAATGTTGTGATTTTTATTATATATTATTATCTTTAAAATACTATATAACTATATATTGTGATATAATATCAAGCTATGTATGTATGTCAGCCTTGAATATAACGCATATGTATGCTAGCTCACCGTACCCCCCTGCGCTCATTTTAAATTAACGTAATTTTTTGCGGCCGTTGCGCCCTGCATAAGATGCTATATGCGATTTTTTAAGTAATCAAGTACTCGTTTTAAATTATTTTCTGAGCTCCGAATGCCGCACACTAGAGCTTACTGTGAATTTAATTAATAAAAACACGACTCTCCGATTGTACTTCAGAAAATATTTAATTAAAATATCAACACATTCGGTCGTTTTATATATATGTCGTGTGCGCGGAATTTAATGTCGTTATGTGTTTTTCTTCAAATTAATTACTTACAACATGGTCTGTATTTAATTTATTAAGTCAAATAGCATTACATATTACGGTATTCCCTAACGAGTTGTGAGGGAATTGAAAACGGTGGACTGTACGTTTGCTTAGCGGGCAACGACCAAACCCTCAAATAATATAGGAAGTGTACAAAGGGATCCGCGTTGTCCACAGAGACTGTTTTGATATTGATCACTACTCTATTTGCAAAGCACCTTTAATAAATTCAATTCTCAATTATTTCACAGTCCGATAACTATGTATGCATTTTGTTATCACTATTTTTTTATAACCGGAACATATTTATATTAAATTCTTTATGTAAAGGGCCACAGCGATAAAGATATGGCAAAATCTTCTTTTTTTAATAATTTTTGGAAATCCAAAACAAGACACATAGTACAATAATAATAAGTGGTAATAATTAATATAAAAATTATAATACAAAGTAATATTAAGAAACCCACAACCGAAGTAGAAACAACTCACATAAATGACGAGTGGAAGATGGGCTACATCAATATGTGTCACATTGGTGTGGGTAAACGTCATGATTTTCGTGTCGCCTTAATATCAATACTAACACATAAACCTGTGAAGTTTGTCGGTTTTTTGTTTTTTTTTATTTCGAGAAATTTATTAATTTTATGCCTCACTGTCCATAACTCTTTTTCTTAAATTTCTGCCTTGCGTCACGGTTTAACTTATGAACGTCTTCACCGATCTTAATTACAATAGGTTTACAAGGTGCCACATCCAGGCGAAGTACCGTTGTTGTGGATGGGATTTGTTTCTTAAAGAAGGCTTCATTTTAATTTAAAAAAGGATTTGAACTAGCTTAACTAATTTGAGTAACCTAGACATTTTTTTTATTTGTCTATGTATCTAACCGAGCGCACCTGGTGCGGAATGCTAGTATGTTATATGTATAATCTGTTTTCGTCAAAAGAATTCATTGCTAAGGTCAATGGTTCTCCGTTATTTACCAACCTAACACAGAAAGATAGAAAATAGAAAGACACGTGAATACGTTTTAGAAACAGGGCAACATTGTTACGTATCGACGTCACGTGTCGCGTGTGTGAGGTTACACGTGGCGATATAAACAGGACACGCATGTTTTGCTTTTGAAACTCGACGCTTTCTCAAACACGCTACAGTAAAAATTTTGAATGATAGATCGTCTCTTTCTGTTTTCGTTTTTGCGGAAATACAAAATCATAGGTATATACATATATACATACATATCGCTTTTATGTTTTGCATTTCAAGACATAAGATACTAAGTACGTAATGGTCTTTGATAGAGATAGCATCAGAGACAGCTGTCGCTCTGATGAGCTTTTTCGACCGGAAAAGTACGATGACCTCACATATACCTTACAGTAACTACTAATACTAAGCGCAACACATCTGGAATTCTTGAATCATCTGTCGAGGCGTGGGATCGTTTACTACCTTCTACCGAAAAAATTCTAGCTCTTTATAAAAAAAGTTACAGAAAAAGAACTACCTGCAGTAAATTATATCAACACTAGTGACCCGCCCCGGCTTCGCCCGGGTAACACTCATTATGTTGATCCAATCGCTACCAAACATAGAAATGTGCCAATCTAGACAATCCCTGTAAAGCCGTTTCGGAGTCTACAGGTCTATACATATATATACATATATATATATATATATATATATATATATATATATATATATACATACTTCGCTTTTTATATACTATTTTTTTTCATAAAAAGTATCTTATATACTTCTAATACCTTCAAGAATATGTGTTTTGAGAATCAAAACTGAATCCGTCGATTTCCAACTGTATTCTTTCGATAGAAAATCTAAAAGAACATTATTTAGTACACACTTTCCCTTTAACAGTATAGAGAGTCTCTCGTCTGCGGGCGTGACGTCCTCAAGCGCGTAGGCCTCGCCCACCTCCAGCCGGACGAGCCGCGCCTCGCGCGTCAGCTCCTGGAAGTGCTTCTTGTTCACCTTCAGCGGCTTAAACAGTTTCAAGTACAGGTCCGTCAGCTCCAGCGACAGCGCTGGTGGAAGAAATCTGCAACAAAGAACTATTTCTGGACAAAAGTCATTTGCAAAAATTTGTATGCGTTGTATAGTAAGAGCTTAGCTTCATGTCATATCACTGAATTAGCATAGTGAAAACAAGTAGACGTTGATTGTCTATTCCAAATAAGTCAAAAAATATATTAAATTTTTATTCCGAAAATCTAAAAGGGAAGCTACGTAACTTTATCTAACATCTCTCTACCTATATCGGACGGACAGGCCGGTTGGCGTGGTTAGTAAGGTACTTGGTTTTTATGCCGCAGGACGATGGTTCGATTCCCACCCACCCACAGACATTCATCTATTTAAGTGTGTATTTATGAAAGAAAATAAGTATATGTAGTATATCTGGTTTTCATAGTACAAGCTTGGTTAAGTTGGGGATCAGATGGCATTGCGTGAATAATGTCCTAGGGTATTATTATATTATCATCGCATATAACCTATCACCTATCATTTCATTCGTCACCCACTTCACTTCACTCAACCATGTCACCTTTTACGCAATCCATCTATCTTGCCATTCTTCATATCCCTTGCTTACCAAACATTGTGTCAAAGGAACCACTTGGCGATTAGACAGTATGTTGTATTTTGTTATAATGAAAACACTAGCGTTTGTCCACAATCCTAAATCTTCTTCTCCGCTCACACAATGAACTATTACTCAAGGTATTTCATTCGAACGCCAAGTGAAAGAATAAAGAAGTTTAAGCATTTATACTTACCTTATAATTAAGAAGACCGAGTGCACAGAGTTGACGAGCAGGAGCGCGAGGCTCCAGGCAAGGATGTCAGGCGCACACACTTCGGCGCCAGCCCACATTGCCATCAGCACAGCGCCTGTCGCCGCCAGCGCGCGCAGCACCAGGATGCTCTGCTTGAAGTGCTTCGGCACAAAGAACGCTAGCGCGAAGCACAGGTTCGCCGCCTGTGCAATATCATAATATAACACATGGAAACGTTTGACATCACTGTTTTAATGGTGTCATAAATGTGTAATAAGAAAACTTTTTATTAATTTATTTTATATAATTTTATGACAATAACCTGAAAGAGGTCCTGCTGTGCGCTGGTCCACTTGGCGCAGAACCAGTGGTCATCGCGATCGTCAGCGTTCAGAAGGTCGTATTCGGTGTCGTTGGGGCGCGTCGCGTTGTAGGCCAGCGTGGCGTTGAGCCAGGGCGCGGCGGACGCCGGCGCGGGCGCGGCGGCCATGCTGCGCTCGCGCCCCGCCCGCGCGCGGCCGCCGCCCCCCGCGCGACCCTCGCGCACCCCGCGTACCCCTGTGCGCACAACCACGCGCTTCTCACCCGCCCACAAGAGACGATTCAGCTGGGCTCTGGCCTTCAGTATTACCAACTCCATCCCCACGCACTCCGACCGACTGCCGTACCGGTTGCCTGTACTTCCTACCTACAACAAAGGCGTATTTAAAGTATATTGTTGGGCCGAAAAGTTGATAATCCCTGAACGTTTCGTAGGTGGTAATAGGAGTTGGACTCTAAAAACAAAGCGACAGTGACAAGGGCCGGGTTTTTGTGGTCATCCTTGGGGAGGCCCAACGGTGCAACTTCATTGGCTGAGGGTTGGTGCTGGCCCGATCGGAAAATATCCATGACCTGTTCGCGACTAGTGAGTGGCATCTGTATGCCCACTTCCCCTGACATGCAATAATCTTCTTAATTTCCTCAAACAGTAGTAGCGACTCTTCTGGTTGTGTACACTCTTCTATTTAAAAATAAAGAATGGGCTTCCAAATGTAATATCCAATAGGGTAGAAAGATTTATTAATGGCAAATATCTTTACGGGCTTATTAGGTTCGGAAGGGTGGCACAGTGGACACAAATTATCTAATTAATGCAGCACGAAACTATCAAATCTTCTAATTAATCACATTCTGCAGCAAATTACTTTAATATAGTTAACTCTCGCTCTCGCAGCGTGTGCTTTCCTATCTTGGGCTGCAAATGGAGTTAATGGCTTTTACGTTGATAAAAACCATTGTTCTTGATGATATCGGCCAGATATTAGGTTACATTGAAGTTCTAGTGAACGTTTTAAAACGATAAGCATCTTCTCAAGGCCAATAAAATCCATATTATTTGATGGCGTCACGGAAAATAGTAATGACGATATCTATTTTAAATTATTTACAAGCGAGAATATAAATAGGCATATTTAAACAATAAATGAAATTCTGAAAATAATGGAGCTAGATAATTTATTTGAACTTTAGTCAAAGAAATTGAAAGCTTTGCTGAAGACGAGAGATTTGTTTTGCAAGCTCATAAATTTTCATCGCTTATTAGTTGCATCGAGCAAATCCTCCGACGATTGCATTTATATCTATTGCGAAGTTGTTTGACGTGAACAATTGTTAAATTATACCTACTACTAACTACTTTCGAGCATTTATTAATTTAACTATATACATACACTAAAACGAGGTTTGGTTTTGTTTATCACAGACAACTTTTGGAACCGTACTTCGATTTCCGTCCTTCAACGCCATCCTGAGACACATGACGAAAGAAAAGTACTACTCTGTTTTATGCTCTTTAAAATACCTGATAATTATGTTCCTTATTCCTTATATTAATGCAGAAAATCATCCTTAAGAAAACTGTGTAACTGTGTGCAGTGCGTAGGTGGTATGATTTACTTATTTACTAGCTGTTCCCGCGACTTCGTCCGCGTCGAATCCAATAAAAATGTATATCCATCACGCAAAATTAATAGAAAAATTAGATATAAAGTATAGAAAGTAGCCTATTTGCTATTCCAGGCTATCTCTGTGCCAAATTTCATCCAGATCAGCTGAGCCGTTTCGCCAAACAAAAGAGTAACAAACATCCATCCATCCAAACTTTCTCATTGATAATTTTAGTAAGATTTTTCAACTGTACCATTTTATACTAATAATAGATGAGCGTCGGTGCTTGTCATAGTATCAACTGTGTGACAGCACTGACATTATAACTGCTTATGTGGTATGTTAATATTGGCCAGAAAGTCTCAGTAAAACAAAAAAAAATGTGTACAAGCATATCAGTATGACCTTCGTCAGTCAGTAATCGCATTAGCCTTGAAGTTCGATAGCTGGCAGTTTGACTTAGCCTTACCCGTCTTAATTCTAAAAATATAAAATCACTGTCAATGGAAAAATAAAACGGTCGTGTTACTTTATAGCTAATGACGAGATGATATATATGTATATATATATATACACATATATATATATATATATATATATATATATATATATATATATATATATATATATTATTCGTTGTATGTGTATAATAGTGGTAGAGTCCGCATCTAGCTTTTGCTGGAGCACGAATGGCCCGCTCGCCCGGTGAAATACCACAACCACACGAAAGACAGGCGTGAAGTGGAAGCAGTTCCGCGTTTCGTCTGATAAGCGTGTATGCCGGAGGCCAACCCCCGCCCAACAACAGCATGGAAGTGGGATCTAAAAACAAACTACCCCAGGGGGGTACCGATACCACTGGTATTGGAGAATCCCCCTCCGCGCGTTTACGCCTGAACTCCCGCTTGAAGTCTGGGCGTGGACGCGCGGGCTGCCCCGCGTATTCTGCGGGGGGGGGGGGGCACCATCCCACTCGTTGCTGGAGCTCGGGGCAAACGCAGGCAGCACCTCGTGGCATCCCCTACCATGTTCTCCGTGGACTTCTGTAACATCTCTGATGTCCACTCCACTCTAACTTGGAGGCCGTCCACTTCCACCTACGGACGGCTAAGCCGGCCCTGCTTTTCCTCACTGAGACGCAGATATCCTCCCCGGCAGACACATCGTATCTATCCTGCCCGGGTTACAAATTGGAGCATTCCTGTTTGCCCCGGGCCGGGTTGTGCGTGTACGTCAGAGAGGATGTCTGCTCTCGTCGCCTCAGCCTTCTTGAAGGTAGGGACCTATCTACTTTGTGGCTGCGCGTAGATAGCGAAGACCATCCGCGAGTCTACGCGTGCCTCTATAGGTCCCATAGCGGTAATGCCGAAATAGACCGACTCATGGATTTCGTTCATATATACATCATATACAGATTCCGTTCTGGAACAGATTACATTCGCCGAGATCGTGGTACTTGGCGATTTCAACGCCCACCTCGCCGATTGGCTTGGCTCACGTACCACCGATCACGCGGGGAGATCTGTCCATGACTTTGCCTTGTCCTATTATCTGACGCAACTGGTTACATCGCCCACGCGAATTCCAGATGTGGAAGATCATACACCTTCCATGTTGGACCTTCTGCTGACCTCACATCCGGACAGCTACTTGGTTTCCGTCGACGACCCCTGGGCTCGTCGGACCATTGCTTGATCCGGACAAAAGTGCCTATCTCGCGTCGCCCACGGTTCAAACCGAATGGCCACCGCCGAGTGTGGCACTACAGGTCGGCAGACTGGGATGAGATGCGGTCCTTTTTTGCATCATACCCATGGGAGCCAGTTTGCTTCATGCTGGACGATCCCGATGCCGTTGCCGATTCTATCGCCGATGTGGTGATTCAGGGGATGGAACTATTTATTCCATCCTCTGTCGTGCCCATCGGAGGCAGTTCTCGGCCCTGGTTTGGTCAATCCTGCAAATTAGCAGTGCGCTACAAGCAGGATTGTTACCGAGCTTGGGCTGAGGCGTCAGCGGCTAGGGATGTAAATACCAGCCTGCTCAAAAAGAAGTACAACTCTGCCTCCAGGTCCTTCAAAAGAATTATTGCTAAGGCAAAGTCGGACCACGTGGCCAGCATTGGTGAGAGACTGGTACGCCTTCCTTCGGGAACTCGTGCGTTCTGGTCTCTCGCCAAGGCTGTCCAGGGGAATTTCTGTAAGCCGTCTTTACCATCTTTGCGCGGGGGAGATGACACGTTAGCCCACACCGCAAATGAGAAGGCCGATCTTCTAGGCTCTCTTTTTGCGGCCAACTCGACTCTGGAGGATAATGGTAGTTCACCGCCGAATATCGAGTGCGGTGACACCTTCATGTCCCAGATCCAGTTTCGCCAGAGATCAGTGCGTAAAGTGCTGCAATCTCTGGACGTTCACAAGTCGAGTGGGCCTGACGGTATTCCTCCCATCGTGCTTAGGACATGCGCTCCTGAGTTGGCACCGGTTTAAACGCGCTTGTTCCGGTTCTCCTACTCCTTAGGCATTGTCCCGAAGTCATGGAAGACTGCCACAATCCACCCGAAACCTAAAGAAAGGTGATAGCTCGGATCCGTCCAACTACAGGCCGATTGCCATTACCACCTTGTTCTCGAAAGTCATGGAAACGATCATCAATTGCGAGCTCATGAGGTATCTTGAGGAGCACCAGCTGATTAGCGATCGTCAGTACGGCTTCCGTCAGCGTCGCTCAGCTGGTGACCTTCTTGCGTACCTCACGCATCGATGGTCGGTGGCAATCGAGGGCAAGGGGGAGGCTCTGGCCGTAAGTTTGGACGTGGCCAAGGCCTTTGATCGGGTGTGGCATAAAGCACTTCTTTCGAAGCTGCCTTCCTAAGGGCTGCCCCAGAAACTATGCGCCTGGATTTCCAGCTTTTTGGAGGGTCGCAGCATCAAGGTCGTTGTCGACGGTGCATGCTCTGACCCGAAACCAATTAATGCTGGTGTCCCACAGGGCTGTATACTGTCGCCCACCCTGTTTTTTCTGCATATCAATGACATGCTGCAAATTAGCAACATCCATTGTTATGCAGATGATAGCACGTGTGATGCACTGTACACGGCCCGCGCTAACGTTTCTCGGGCTACTGCCGCTGAGAACCGGACCAAACTTGTGTCTGAAATGGAGATCCTATTAGGTGAAGTCTCGGATTGGGGTCGACAAAATCTTGTTGATTTGAATCCCAAAAAGACACAAGTCTGCGCCATTACCGCTAAAAAAGAACCCTTTATCGCGAATGTATGTTTTGAGGGCACTCCTCTGGTTGCCTCAGCCAGCATCGGTATTCTCGGCGTTGACATATCGAGTGACGTTCAGTTTCGTGGTCACTTGGAAGACAAGGCCAAATTGGCCTCTAAAAAGCTGGGTGTACTCAGTAGAGCGAAGCAGTATTTCCAGTCGGGCCACCGCCTTCAGCTATACAAGGCGCAAGTTCGGCCCCACATGGAATACTGCTCGCATCTCTGGCGGGAGCACCCCAATACCAGCTTCTTCCATTTGACCGCATACAACGGAGAGCGACTCGAATCGTCAACGACCGAGCTCTTACCGATCGGCTTGATACTCTGGCCTTGCGGAGGGACGTCAGCTCCCTCTGCATTTTTTACCGTATGTACCACGGGGAGTGTTCCGAAGAACTGTTTGGAACGATTCCTGCCGCCGAGTTTCGTCATCGTACGACACGACAGACCGCCAGGTACCATCCACACCATCTGGATGGCTGGCATTCCTCAACAGTGCGGTTCTCTCGACATTTCCTGCCACGCACAGCCGCGTTGTGGAATGGTCTGTCCTCAGCGATATTTCCAAACCAGTACGACTTGGGGTCCTTCAAGAAGCGAGCCTTTCTTTTTCTAAAAGGCCGGCAACGCATCTGCAGTTCCTCTGGTGTTGCGGGTGTCCATGGGCGTCGTTGATCACCTGGGAGTTCCCACCGCTCGTTTGCCCCCTTCTCTTATAAAAAAAAATATTGATTCGAAAAACGGCAAAACTTACGTTTACTTAATAAGGCCGTGCAGTTTAGCATTTGAGTTCATTATCAATTTATCTAAGAGCGAGAGCTGTTTTAGTTTTGTTTTAGGTTTGTGTTTTTATTAGCGCCAACTTTTTAAAATTGTATCTTTACGATTAAATACATCTTTAAAAGGAAACAGCAAAGAGAGAGAGAGAGAGCAAAAAAGCAAAGAGAAAAATAAGCCATTCGAATAAATAAAAAAAATGCGCTCACGCCCGTAATCCAAGAGGTAGGCAGAGATCATGGATTACCATTTTGCACGATCCTGGCACACCTCTACATTCATACATCTACGCATACATGCTCGTCGGTTATGGGTGCTCCTTATATCGCCCTTTTTCAGTAAATCACTAATCTGATCAATGTAAGTTTTCCTAGGGCATTTTCCATTCGAATATCGTATATTAAATGTGGAGAAGGCTTTTAAACGTAAGCCGCTACACATGTTTATATATTCACATATCGACATGCTGAAATAATCACATACTCATATGCTTACCTATCTACAGACGCACATATTAACAAATTCACATACCCACATACAGACATACTCACATAATGGTAGTATTTGACAATAGTTTTTTTACTAATATGTACTCGGCACTCCGGAATAAATTGTCTGATATGTCATCCTTCAAAAAATATTCCTGTATTTCTTTATTATTATGATTGCTTACTAAATACTTAGGTAGTTCGAACTTTCGGTAGGAGTAATCATAGACTCCGAGTTGGATGGGCAGCGTTCGGGACGTTGCGAGATATTCTTTCGTCCTAACGTCTACCGCAGTGTCACAAGACAAAAGTCTATGATCAATGTGTATTGCCAGTGATGGCTTACAGTACTGAGGCATGGCCTCTCACAGTGAGCAACACTAGACGACTCAAGGTAGCTTAAAGGGTAATGCTCGGAGTCCCTCCGCGCGATCGCATCAGAAATGATGTTATTCGCAGCAGAAACGACATTGCCCGAAGAATTGCAAAACTTAAGAGGCAATGGGCCGGTCACATTTGCTCGTAGAGCGTACGTACGATGGCCGATGGGGCTGAAAACTCGTGGAATGGCGGCCACGTATAGGTTGACGCAACGTAGGTAGGCCTCCCACAGACCGATCGACGATCCGGTCAATGTTTTGGGAGTCCACAGGATTAGGGTAGAGGGAGACCGATCTTTGTGGCGATCAATGGGGCAGACCTACATCCAGTAGTGGACGACTGTCAGCTTAAAGGAAGAAGGAAGTACATAATTGATGTAAAAATGTCACCATCGTGGTGATCTTTTAAAAGAATTAGTAATTAAAAAGCATATCCGGAACTTCGAAAGCAATTTATTTTTTTGCTATATATTATTACTGTTTTCATCCTTTATTAAAATTAGTTAAGTTGAAATTGTTATTGTTCACTTTTTTTGAATATAATAAAAATAAAAACTAACAAACTTTACGTACATTTTACTTGTTCGGTACTAGACCAGCAATTTACTAAATTGTGTTGTATACCACTATAATACATAAACATTTGTTTCATATTGAGTGAAGTGTATTTAGGTCGCAGTATTGGTCCCCTCAGTATTAACATTTCGAACGCGTAGCTCTGTAGCTTCGTAGCAATGTTGCTACGTCGCTCGTCCGCTACGAATATTACTTAAGCGCTGCACGCTCCTTTGATATTACTTTTAAAAGAACCCAAAACTTCGTCAAGGATTTTTTGCTTTCTTTGCATTCATTAATGTTTTTTTTAATTTGACTTACACATTCACAAATTAATGTCACATTACTACTGTTCTTAAATTCAAAGCAATTATTAATTTTAACTTTTATTAATTACTTGCCTTTGTACGTTTGATACTTGGTTTTACAAAAGAACTATACTAATTTTCAAACGAGAAATACGTCTACGTCTGAGTAAACCTTCACAGGGCGTCATAATAGGTACGGTGCATTAATGATATGCTTATAACAAACAATATATAGAAACAAAAAATACTGCAAGTGAATAAGGTCTTTATAAGCATTTAAATAAATCAATAAATATACGCTCACGCCTGTAACCCAAAGGGGTAGGCAGAGATTATGGATTTCAATTTCGTGCGATCCTGGCACACCTCTCTCGCTTCTTCTACATCTATACATTTACGCATTCAAGCTCGTTATATCTACTGCTTATACCTACTTCGATAAAAGTTCTCCTTGGACATTAACAACGCTACCTCTCACTTTTGCAACATGAATTTGTTTCGTTACTCTCCCTTCATTCGTCCTTGCAACATGGCTGAACCACTGAAGCATACCTGTTTCAATCATAGTCACAACATCCATAACATAACATAAGCATTTAGGAGAAAAGTCATATAATTTAAGCATTTATTTAAATTGTCTTACACTAGCATTTACCCGCGGCTTTCGCACGCATTTGATTAGTTTCCTTGTTGGACTTGGACCAAGTTATTATAAACATAATAATTTGGTTTTGGTAATAACTAAATTATACGCGATCTACATATATAAGTTACAGATTAATTTCAAAAAGTTGTTAGCGGTCGATCGATAACAATAACAAAATCGGTTAAAGTTGCTATTGTCATGTCTAACTATAGAAAATAACATAAAAATAATTGTTCGTACTTTTAAATCTGGTTTCGCAGTTATTTTAAATTTACTGTTTTTTTTATTTTGTAAACTATATGTATAATAATAATGTCAAATTGCAATACCATTTTCGTGTTTTAGCGAAACCTCTTTATACGAATCAACCTTAATCTAGGAATATGAGTTCTTAGAATACGTAGATAGTTTTCGGAAGGTATAATAGTAATAATAGAATAATGCGGTTCAAAGTGGTGCTTGGGTGGTCCGTTATCCGTTATGTTTCCGTCGACGTAAGTCATCGAGTGCGGGCGGGTAGAAGGGTGGGAGGCGCAAAAGGCGGGCGGAGCGGGCGGCGGGCAGCTCGTTATCGTCACATGCATCGTCGCATTTGCATCAAATTGCATTACATCAGGTCACTACGGTTGACACATTGCTATTAAACGGTATTTCTGATAAGGCCGCTGTTTTTATAGAGCTCTACATTGTTCTACCACTTAATGACCTGTTTTGTTACACAACGTTTCAATAGTACAATTTGAAATGCTGCTTGTACAAAATATAACTCTTTTAAAGAATTTTAATCAGCGCAGAAAAATTAAACTGCGGCCCTTACTTTCGTTTAAGTATTTTTTTGCATTTTGTACGTTGACAAAAGCAGACCGTGTATTAGAAGTTTTTGTTACAAAAGACAATAATGGAATTTAGATTGCATTTCTAAAGATTAATTAAATATTTCATAATTATTATACGTGTTACGAATTAATCTTTGTAGTGGTGGTTACAAAAATTGTTTTTCTATCAGTGACTACGATATTTCATTTGGAATAAAAAACAGATATAGTGTTGCCCCAAAAAAGCCTTCGAGTAATAGTACATACACATGATGAATAAAATAACTAGACAATACTAAACCAGTTTAACTAAACATTCAAGAACGACTCACAAAAAGGGCGACTAGAATTGTAGGCACGGAGCCAATATTATGTGCCAATTATTCCCCTTTCTATCATCAACCTCTTTATCAACAGTTTACGGGTCGTTAAGGTTGACAGCGCTTAATGTCCTTGTTTTCGACTCCATTAACGATTACAACATACCTTTTAAGACAAGTCATAATTCTTTTTTCACCTATTTTAGTTTCGTAGAGTATTTTTTTAATATGCTTTTTCTAGCTTAATCTGATGTTGATATGTATAGTTCATCACATTTACGTTTACTTTTTGTTGTTTGTTGTTTTTGCCGTACAAAATAAAACATAAAACATCAGTGAGGCTTTGTGTCTAGCGGGTAACGGGCGGCGCTTTCGTTACAGGGACGCGTAATTTTAGTCACAATTTCGACGGCTTTTAATTTTTTGCGCTGAAACCTAATTATTTTGTTTAAAATATATTAGCCTATTTGAATACTTACAACATTACTTATCTTTCAGTAAAAGTCCCATCCATATCGGTTCCGTCGTTTCGGAGATTACCTGGAATAACCGGACAGACAGACAAAAAAATATTTAATTTTATTGTTGTAATAAATCTCGTCATGTGTATTGTCTATGGAAATTCTATTTTGATATTACTTACAGATACTACAATTTTATTTATCTGTAGAGATTTAGAACAATGCAATCTAATTCAAATTTTTCAAAAAACACAAATTAGCTGTATTCGTATGTTACATTTTCAAAGTGATGAAATGTGACCTTCATTCGTAACAGACAAGATTTAGGAGCCTATAATAAAGGACCTTAAACTAATCATAAGCTTCTTTAAGAATTCAGATCCAATTCCTGTAGGACATAATGACACAGGTGAATAGGCTTGTAAAGAAGAATTGGCTCGTGTAAATCTAAAGTATTATATTAATTGCAAGTTCCGAGACAAAAATAGTGCGTTTACACAGTTGTAACTTGGCTTGGATATAACCAACGGTTAAAAATCACATCGATATTTGCCACGAAAGCATTACGTGATTGAAATACAAGCGGCACTCGGGTAGCGTTACTGGAAATATTTGACTTGGATGTTGGCTTGCAGCGTCGAGTTTAAATAAAATTTACTTTTTTTAAATAGACAAATGAGAGCCCAAAAGTATAACACTGGTGTGGCCGTCAGAGGTAAGAGAAGGTCGGTGTAGTCACGGAATCTATAAAAAAAAACAGAATATGTTTTGTAACAGTAGTTTTTGATAGTTCGTTCTTTGTGATGATTGTGCAGCGAATGTTCATAGAAAACGTCAAATTAAACTACTAAAATTACGTCAATTGTACGCAATGTCAGTATAATAGGGTCGTGAGGTAACCGATATCCAGTTAATCACTGGAGTAAGTAGGACGGGACACAATTATTGTCTTCAGATTCGAGAAACTGTTTCTTTACAACATATTTATTCCGAAGTGAAAGGTTGTACGGCAATCACTGGTTTGCTAGAGCTCTACACAATGGTAACCATATAAAAAGCAGGTATAGAATTCGATCTGAAGTAAATGTATTTCTGTGCAATCTAAAAACAATTTTAAAAAAGTGCTCGCCTAGATCCCACTAGTATAGATGTTTAAAATATTCATAGTTTGGTTGTACAGTGCTACTTATGAGCCGAGCCTATCGCGATACAGCGTGAAGAGACTGTTTTGATTCTGGGAATAGAATCTAAATGCGTGACAAAGGTCTTAACTTCGTACTGTAATGTTAGTTAAGATACTCATCATACTGAAGAAACTAAATTATTAGAAAAAACATAATACACAGTAAAAGCATAAATATTACATAAATAACATTTTCAAGTATATCTTTAAGTTAATACAAAGGGAGTTTAGAAAGATCAAACGTATTTCTTCGAAGTTTGTAGCATTTAATATTGAGGAGGGCCTTCGATTGCGTTAGCAGCTAATGGGGTTTGTATCGGCCGTACGCCGCCCTACATATTTATTGTTTTGTTCTCTAAAGATAATGCAGTAATAGGATTTAGTAAATGGCATTTTATTTTTAAGATTGCCCTTTAGGGGTGTGTCTCATGGATGAAACGTTATTTGATTTCTTGATTCGGTTATAATGACGCGATTGAACCGAATCATTGATATAAAGTAAGGATTTTTGTCGAATCATTTATGATGTAAAACATTTTTGCGTCCAAGATTTTAGTTATGTACATATTAGGTAGATATTTATTTACATAATACTGTCATGTTTTTCGCAATAATAACATTTCAAGTGGTTGTAATTGGGGAGGAAGAAATGTTATCTAGTTAGAGTTAGGGATATTCAAGCTTTATATTGAAAAATTGTAATTTCACATGCTTGGAATATATTATTATTATTCCTTTTTTGCAAAGAGGGGCTATCTAATCAACTTCTCGTATTTTAGTTTATTACATACAAAATCATTTTTAACCGACTTCAAAAAGGAGGAGGTTATCAATTCCACACGTACACGTGAACCGATTTTGATAATTCTTTTTTTGTTCGAGAGTTAGTGCTTCCCCATTGGCTCCATTTTTTTTATTCAAGATCCGACCGGTAGTTTCTGAGTTATTCTAAAAATGCGTATTATGAAAAAGTTAAAATTTACTTTCTTGGCTTAACTATAGGACTCACATTTAAGCGATGTATGAAATGATTCTAGCTCTTTAAATAAGCTAAAGAAAAGTCCGCAATGACATATATCTATCTTCTATGGTTGTCTCACAATAACCACTTTTTTCTTAGGAAACGTCAATTAAAACGCATACGCAACTTACCTGTTATTCGTGCTCGGTATAAATCCTTATCCATTTAAATGTGTTAATAATTAAGAGAATTTAGAGAAGAAAAAGCTTGACAGATGTGTGTCATTGTAGACAAAACAAATAATTGTTTATTATATTGTCTTGTATTTTTCTATTATATTTCTATAATTTTTATCACCTTATTAAGCACAAGCCATGGCTTTTAAATATTGAAGTTATATTGTAACAGTGAGTACCACATGTTTTGATCTACTAGCTGAGTACGTGACATCGAGGTCAGTACTTCGTGAGCTACAAGAAATTGGATGCAAAAAAATACAGAACAGCGATTTTGATCCAGAAGACTACAAAAAAGAAGGTCTAAGACCACGTCTGTACAGTTCAAGAACTCTATTAAAGAAGATATTATTAATACAGACTTGATGAATAATCATGTGGGAGCGGGTAGGTGCTTAGAAGTTTTAGAAGCTCGAAGCGAAGGAGAAAGTCTTCTACATGCAGCTTCGGCATTTGACATCGCCGTAGCTAATACATTTTTTTAAAAAAATTAGACCCACATCTTAAAACATATCAGAGCGGAATGTACAACACCCAAATTGATTACTTTTTACTTAAACGAAATAAAATTGGTATGGTTAAAAATTGTAAAATCATACCTAGCGAAAGCGTCCTAGCCCCACAGCATAAACTGCTTGCATTAGACTTAAGGATTGAGTTTCGAGCTGCGATGCGATGCTAAAAAAGACAAAGCCTCTACCCAAGGGAGTGACGACTGAAATGACGGATGATAGATTGACATGGAAGTCGAAAACTAATTATGCCGGCCCCACATAAAGCGGGAAAAGGGCAGGATGATGATGAATAATAAAGAGAATTTAATTTTGACTATAATCACTCTTTAAACTTTCTGACTAATAGTTTAGTAGATATCAAAAGTTTAAACTACAAAGTAAGTAAAAACTAGGCGCAATTGATTTCAAAAGCCGCGCAGTAGACGGCCGGGCTTAGCGATGTGTTTATTGCTATGTACTTTGGGTGGTTATCTTTCTTTGATTGAAAGTTGGTTGTTATCATGTATTCCCATATAAATTTGTTCAAGATCTAACCAGTAGTTCTTAGTAAAGCTCATTAAATTGACTCTACATTGACGGTGTTCTCGTTTTACTTTAAAACGACGTTGTGTTAAGCCACCACGGTGGGCACGGTGCTCCTCCGACTCGTTAGATAAACGATCCTTTACCAAGTCCAGACCGTGATTACGATTTTTTTTAATTTTCTACTTTTGGAACTTTTTTATGTATTTTCGAAATCCTGTTTTCGCGCTCTTCATTATTCTGTTTTGAAATGACCCCAGAAGTAGATATCCTAAGTTTAAATAGGCGTTACGTCCTGTCTTGGTTTGTCTCATTGAAACGACGCTGTCTCATATGAGCAGCACGTTTGGTAGGTCAACCCATATCCTGTCGTCGTCGTCGTCGTCGTTTCAGCCGATATCTGTCCACTGCTGAACGTAGGCCTCCCCCATTGATCGCCACAAAGATCGGTCCTCTGCCACCCTCATCCAGTGGGCTCCCGCAACTTTGACCAGATCATCGGTCCATCGTGTGGGAGGCCTACCTACGCTGCGTCGACTTGTACGTGGCCGCCACTCTAGGACCTTTCGGCCCCATCGGCCATCCGTTCTGCGAGCAATGTGTCCGGCCCATTGCCACTTAAGGTTTGCAATTCTTCGGACAATGTCGGTTACATTGGTTCTACTGCGGATCACATCATTTCTGATGCGATCACGCAGAGAGACTCCGAGCATTGCCCTCTCCATTGCCCTTTGGGTGACCTTGAGCCGTCTAATGGTACTCGCATTGAGGGGCCACGTCTTAGTACTATAAGTCATCGCTGGCAACACACACTGGTCATAGACTTTCGTCTTGAGACACTGCGGTAGACGTTGGGACGTGAGGATTTCTCGCAGCTTCCCGAACGCTGCCCATCCGAGTCGGATTCGGCGATTGACCTCCTTCTCGAAGTTGGACCTACCTAACTGGACAGTTTGTCCTAGGTAGACATAATCGTCAACAACTTCGAGAGTATGGCCTCCGATCGTTATAGGAGTGGGTAGAACATGGATGTTTGACAGAACTTTCGTCTTATCTATGTTCATTTTGAGACCCACTCGTTCGGAGGCCCTATTGAGGTCGTCGAGCATTGTACCGAGTTCCTCCATGGTCTCAGCCATGACTACAATGTCATCAGCAAATCGTAAATGGGTGATGTACTCGCCGTTTATGTTGATGCCAAGTCCTTTCCAGTCCAGGACCTTGAAGACGTCTTCCAACGCCGCGGTGAAGAGCTTCGGTGAGATAACGTCTCCCTGTCTTACACCGCGCTGCAGTTGGATAGGTTTCGTGTCCTGACCCTGTACTCGGACTGACATAGTGGCGTTTTCATACAAACACCTCAGCGCTGCGATGTACCTGTAGTCGATTTGGCACCGCTGGAGAGACTGCAGTACCGCCCAGGTCTCGACCGAATCGAAGGCTTTTTCGTAGTCCACAAACGCTAAGCATAGTGGCAGGTTATACTCCTCGGTCTTCTGTATAACCTGCCGCAGCGTATGTATGTGGTCCACGGTACTAAATCCTTTACGGAACCCGGCTTGTTCGGGAGGCTGGAAGTCGTCAAATCTGCGAGCGAGACGATTCGTAATGACCCTCGAAAACAACTTGTAGACATGGCTCAGAAGTGCGATGGGCCTGTAATTCTTCAAAAGGGCATTATCGCCATTCTTGAAGAAAAGGACCACCGCACTCCCGCTCCATGCCCGTGGCGTATGTCCCTCGAGAATGACGGAATTGAACAGCTTTTGGAGAACCTTAAGACCTGGTCCTCCAGCTGCCCTCAGTAACTCTGCTGTGATTCCGTCATCCCCCGGTGCCTTGTTGTTCTTGAGTTGTTTGAGAGCCATACTAATCTCGTCGAGACTAACGTCCGGGATCTCTTTGGTATAGTGTCGGGTTAATCTGGCTCTTGGGTCTTCTGCCAGACCCATGACCGGTTTCTGCGATGCCGCATACAGGCGTCCATAGAACCTCTCAACTTCACTCAAGAGCTCCGGTTTGGAGGAAACAACTCTGCCGTCCTCAGTCTTCAGCTTCGACACCTGGCTTTGCCCAATAGACAGACTTCGGGCAAAAACTTTGGAGCCCTTATTCCGCTCAATAGCCTCTTTAATACGTATTGTATTAAATTGGCGTATATCGCGTTTAATGCTCTTCGAAATCTGTCTATTTAGCAGCCGGTATCGTATCGCATCATCCGAAGAGTGCAGAATCATTTCTTGCCTTTCCTTCATGAGCTCTAGAGTATAGTCTGAGAGCTTCTTGGACGCTTTTGTACGGTGGGTCTTGAAGACCCTAGAACCCACCGTCCGAAGAGCTTGCACGAACCCGTCGTTAATATCGTCCACGCTACTCCCTAGGCAATCAAACTGGTTCTGAAGTTCAAGCTGAAAGCTTTCGGGATTCTGGATTTGGATGGGTACTGGTCGGAGTGTAGACCTCATCAGTCGACTTCGCTCAAGCTTTACGTTGATATTCAATATGCCTCGGACTATTCGGTGATCGCTCCCGGTTTTCACCGCATTGATCACTGAGACATCATTGAATATTTGCTTCTTCGTCGACATGATGAAGTCTATCTCGTTTTTTGTAGCACCATCGGGACTCATCCAGGTCCACTTCCTTTGCTCTTGCTTCCTGAAGAAGGAGTTCATCATATAGAGTCCCTCCTTCTCCATGAAGCCGGCCAGAAGGTGGCCCCGGTGATTCCGGTATCCATATCCAAAATTGCCCACTCGCAGCTCGTCTCCGTACCGCTTGCCTAGTTTCGCGTTGAAGTCCCCCATGACAATGGTGTAGTGGGTTTTGCAACTATGTATGGCTCGTGATATATCCTCATACATAGTTTCTACCTCGTCGTCGGAGTGCGTCGAAGTCGGTGCGTAAACCTGTATGACCTTCAGCGAATACCGTTTGGTTATTCTGAGTATCAGGTACGCCACCCTAGTCGACACACTCTCGATCTTTACCACATTGTTCACAAGGGATTTGTGGACGATAAACCCGACACCACCTTGGGACTGTTGGTCGCCCTCCCGGAAGAAGAGCATGTTTCCGGACTTGAGCGTTATCGTGTCCTCCCCCTCTCTTCGGACTTCAGATAACCCTATAACGTCCCATCGTAACTTGCTCAATTCTTCTTCCAGTTCCGCGATCCTCTCGTCTGTCCGCAGTGTGCGCGTGTTTAGTGTTGCCGGGGCCAGTTGTCGGTGAGTGTGGTAGCCGGATCTCTTCCGGGGATTCTTAGCACCCCCTGCCCCGCCGTTGTCCTGACCGCTACCGTAGCCAGGAACGACAGGGCCGCCGGGTACTGGGGGCCATTTTTTTGTTGTTGGCATTCATGGGGGGGTTGTGCCATAATCGCCACGCTTGGCAGGCGGGTTGGCGATCGCAGTATTTTCCACCGTACTGAAAGGACGCTGCTGCCCGTCCTTGGTGGTCCTGGACGCAGTTTAACGACTAGTACCCGGGTCGACTAGTACCCATATCCTGTACAAATAAAATAAGTGAACAAACTTTAGATTGACTAAAAATCTAGAAATAAACAAATTTCTTACAAAAACAAAACTGACTACAAAAAAACTATATTCAATAACAAATAATGCACTAAAAAGTATAAAATAATTTTATGCAAGTAAACATTAGAATCAATTCTTAATCATATATATTTTTGGGGTCGGTGTCAGCCAAGGTAAATAAAATATTATATAACTACCACTGGGGCACTGACGGCGCGAGTTCCCGGGGTTCCTGTGGTTGGTAGCGATCGGATCAACATAATTAGTGGTACCCTGGCGAAGCCGTGGCGGATCACTGGTATAGTATAAAGTTCATTTGTAAAATAGTTTTCTTAAGGCATTCTAGTATATTGGTATTTCCTTAGCTGACGTTGACTGCAAAAGTAAATATGATTAAGAATTGATTCTTATGTTTACTTGCGTAACATTATTTTATACTTTTAGTGCATTATTTGTAATTAAATAAAGTTTTTTTGAAGTCGGTTTTGTTTTTTGATAAAAGTGTTCAATTTCGCCGACTCATTCTGTTTAACATTCGGGTATCTATAAACTCGATTAAAAACCGACGGCGATATCTGCCTACTGGGACGTAATGTCATTGATCCATCACTCATGATACCACTATTTTATCAAATACTACTATGTAGTCTGTATGATGGATAATTAAAAAAGTGGGCTTCAAACGGGACGAATAGCGCGAATCTTTATAACATAAACTAATTAATAATGACCTTATAAGGACTACTGACAATACAATAATTTCTTAATATTTTCTTGTCGCGTAACTCCTGAAAGTAAATTAATCAAAATTAAATTATACAAAAATAATTATAATGAATATTTGTGTTTGCGCGCATGCAACAAGGGCGACGCTTCGCGCGCAGAAGGAAAACTTACTTTAATTATTTTTAACAAATATTTATTTTTAATGTGATATATTAATTTTCAGCGGAGCATATTGCGCGGGCGCAACGCCGTTATTAATAACAAAGAGTGAGTCATAATAGCACCGAACCACACTAATCGATAGCAATAATGCACAGACCTGCGTCCTAAGGGCCCATGAGTGGAAGGGAGAGCGAAATGTTCTCTGCACCGCTCCCACGTTTTACGACCCAGTGTGCAGCTAGTGAAAAGCAGTACTATTCTTCATCAAAAAGTACGTATGATCAATAAAAGTGCACTATGTCACGACGTACTGCCGTTCGTAGTTACCGACACTTGACCTATTTCTGTGTAATTGCACTACGCTGTAGTGTGTACTTAAGTAACGTTATTTTGTGTTAATTGAAGACGTAGTCAAGTTTCGGCTCTAACGTATTGTTACTTTTATATCAGTGTCCTCATAGATTCCTCCTTAAGAATCGATTTTCATAGTCCACAACAAGAATAT
The DNA here is from genome assembly GCA_029849275.1 of Papilio elwesi. Taxonomy (NCBI): domain Eukaryota; kingdom Metazoa; phylum Arthropoda; class Insecta; order Lepidoptera; family Papilionidae; genus Papilio; species Papilio elwesi. The sequence goes on along the minus strand of CM056692.1, from coordinate 8,686,936 downwards.
TGAATAAGAAGAAATCGAGTGTTAGCAAATAATTAAGTCGTTATCTTACTTTGTCATTGAACGTATTCGCATATACATTTTATCCTAAAGTGGCAGAGTACGTACATATTTTTTTTTAATTTGTTATCCAAAAAAAAAATAATATAATTATTTATGTCTATACAAGCGTACTATAGCTTACAATTAACATAGTTACCTATAAGTACACGTACTAACCTAAAGTCGCATTACTATCATGATGTTCCTTAACTCCTGTTATTTAAAAAAAAACTATTTTAATAAACGCAAACGAATGATTAAGTCTTTTTTATATTTTTCCCTAACCTCAATCTTTCAACTGGGCGTTCAAAAATATATATGTATAAATGTTTACATGATTTTTGAACTATAGAGTTTTTATTATAGATACGTACATATAACTGAAATTCATATAAAAAAGTGTGCCCACAGTTTTGGCGAAGTTTTATTGTAAATTTTACCTTGTTTCTGTTTTTTTATAGTGATAGTAGATAGTGGAAAAGTTAAAGAGCAAAAGGTTAGCATGGTATGGGTTTGTTATGAGGAGGAAGAATGGCATGTGACAAAGAGAGTTGTGGAAATGAATGGATGGATTGCGTAAAAGTTTCGATGATCAAGAAGGGTGTGACGACTGAAATGACAGATGATAGATCGACGTGGATATCAAAAACCAGTTATGCCGACCCCACGCAAAGCGGGAAAAGGGCAGGGAGATGATGATAAATGGTAAAGAGTGATATTTCCAATGTTTGCTTCTAACCTTTAACAAATAAATCAATACTTTAGTATTTGCAACTTAATTTTAAATTAACGTACCAACGTTTACGCTTAAAGAGCATGATGATAATATTCTGTATCCCTGCATATTAAAATAAGAATCGCCAACCTTGACGACATCTCTGTAATATGTCGTACGTAAATAGTGGTGACGTGCAAAAACAATTATTAAGTTAATTTGACGAAAAAATTACTTGTGAAATAGTGTTAAAATATTCATAAATTATTTCACTTATCAAAAACTTTCCTTTAAAATAATCAAGAAGTTACTATATAGAAACTTCTTGTTGTTTATTTATAGTTGTTTATATAATATATATTTGCACCTGTTCACTATATCAATAAAAATTAATATCTTAAACTATATCAATATAAATAATTTAAAGGAGTTATAGATACTGGGCTTGAAGAATTACCCTGTTTTAGTTTAGAATTGTCTGATTTTTGAACTTTTTTGTCCCTTTAGACGATATTTGGCAGAACTTATAGGTTCGCGTGAACAACATGTGTTAGCAATGCAGCAATGATTATTGAATTCGTCGGAACAGTTTCGACGATTTTTTTTTTCATTTTTTTTCTTGTAATAAATTTAATTGTTAAGGCAAAAGTTTTTTTTCAATATTTTCGCGCCTATTATGAGTTTTTGACTTCTGTCGGCAGTCCGACTTTGTTTTTTTTTTAATTTAAAAGCCTCTGTTTAAATATTTATTCATTATCTATACCAATTGTATTAAGAAAAATATTTTGAATTGGGTTGGGATAAAGGATTTTCTGAATTTGCCACGCAAATGACGTCACGCGAATGAACGAGATCGCAATGTACGAAGTCTGCTAGGAATGAAAAAGACTTTTTTGTCCTTGTCAGAGTTTCACTTTTATTGGTTGGTCACAATTTTTTTGTTACCAACGCAGTGAGATTATAAGCTTTGTTAAAATTTGTTAATTAATTGTAAAATATCCTTGATCAACATTGATTTCAGTGCTCGTGATTATTATTATAAGATTATAAACATGGTGATAAGTGATGTATTAGGCCGCAAGAGCCGTAGCGAGCGGAAATCCGAAAACATAACCTTTCAGTTGTAAATACGATTTATAGTTACATGAATCATTAATATGTAAAAAAATGTAAAGGAAATTAAGAAATAACGTAATATTAAGTGATGCATGGTGCCAAAAACGACGACAACAATAGGAATAATGTAGATTTTTTTATCACGTAATGAGAAGTATTAATCGACCAAATTAGATAGTAGCCTTAAATATCCATTCACTAAGCTTGTCAGCCAATGAGAATTTGATCGGGTTATATTTTCCCTTAATGTAATGTAATTCGTTATCTAAGTAATTGGGTGAAGTCCGAAACTGCAGATTAACTAACTGATTTTGATAATTCTATCACCGCTATAAATCTATATTGGGAACAACTAGTTAAATGTTTTCGGTATAGTGCATAGCGTACCTTAGAATGTTGTTAGAATGTAAAACACTCGCGTGTAATGGCAATCGACTAAAAGAAAATCGTCATCAGATAGAATTATTGTACGAAAATAACAAATAAAGTTATATGAAGTTCTTAAAGTACAATAACACGGATGATCAGTCGATTTTGTTTTGCACGAAGGAATATTTACGAGTTTATTTTTCGTAGAAATAGAATAAAATTTGTATTAATCATCTCTCAAACTCTTTTTCAAATGTATTTGTTGTTTTTATGTGTAACAAATATAATAGGACGAATTTATACTTATGAACTAAGAAAATACTCGATACCATGATTGACTGGTATTCAAATATCAGAAATCTGTTTTCAAGTCAATTTGATCCCAGTAAATTATATAGTATTGACGTGGTTTTTATTGCAAGTAGCTGTCAATTTTAACAGTGGTAGAGCCCGCAACAACAACATCTGTTGCACGAATTGGCCGGCTCGACCGGTGAAATACCACGACCTCACAGAAGACAGGCGTCAAGTAGAGTATTCTGCGTTTCGACTGATGAGTGAGGTGCCGGAGACCTAATTCTAGTTCTCTCGCCCTTCCCACCCTTTTCTTATAAGGAAAGGATGGGAAGGGGAAGAAAACTTGACGGTGGAGGGGATGTATAGGAATTGAAAATAACCATTTTTGTTTGTCCCCTCCTCTGTACATTAAAGGTGGGCAACGCATCTGCAACTCATTAGTTAGTTGCAGATGTCTATGGGTAGTGATCACTTGACATCGGGTGAACCACTTGCTCGTTTGCTACCTATTAATATATAAAAAAAGCTTTAACCCAGGGCTGCCCTAGGACATCTCTCTCGCTTCATGTACATTCATGTTTCATACATCTACGCATACACGCTCGGCGGTATTGAGTTAGTCTGCGTTCGTAGCACATAGGTTTGCTGTCGTTTTCAGAACAAAAACTGCCTACACTCCGAAAAGATATTTATTTAAGTTATTCCTATCACTTACCAGGAATTATAGGAAACTAACTTTATAAGGGTATTTTTTTCTTAAAGATTCTTTAAATCCTAAATATACAATAATAATATGACTTCAAATAAAAAGCTTATATTTCAATTTCAAGTCCAGTATCCGAACAGTAAGTCAATACATTTTACGTAGCTATACAAAAACAAATTGCTCTAGGTAGGTAAAGTCGCTTTACGAGTTACATGAACGACTTACAATGTTAAATTGTAAGTGTGAAACTTTAAAGTATCTTTGTTTAACGTTAACGTCTTAGAGTAAAGTTTAGCCAGTTGCTGTAGTATTTTGGTATTCTAAAACTATGTGCTGCACATACAATTGGACGTTTAAATAATATTTAAATATTTATCTCGCCACATCGATGAGCATTTCTATCCATGTTATTTTAAAAATTGTACATTATTTGTAAAATGAGTTGTAAAATGTCTCGTGTACGCTGATGACCATGTTGTGTTTGCGTCATCAGCAGAGGACTTACAACTTATGCTGAATGTAGTGAATGATTCACTAGATGGTAAAGGTATGAAGATGAATGTGGATAAGACGAAAGTAATGGTGTTTGAAAGATAATATAGTAAGACAGTATTGAATAGGTACAGTAGTGAGGAGTAAGAATGTGCCTATGAAGGCTCGTCTGGCAATACACAATCCTGTACTAGTCCCCACTTTAATGTATGGAAGTGAGAGCTGGGTTTGGCAGAAAAAGCATGCTAGTAGAGTTAAAACCTTTGAAATGCGATCCTTAAGAAGTATATTATACGTGACTTTGAATGATAGAGTTAAATAGCGTTGTAAGGGAAAAGTATGGCTTAAAAGTGGACGTTGTGACTAGAATTGAGAAAGGTATGCTTCGGTCGTTCGGGCATGTTGAAAGGATGAATGAAGGGAGAATAACAAAACAAATTTATGTTGCAAAAATGAGTTGCAGTGTTGGTAGGGGACGCCCTAGGAAAACTTATATCGATCAGATTATGAGTAAAAAAAAGGGCGATATAAGGAGCACCCATAACCGACGAGCATGCATGCGTAGATGTATGAATGTGGAAAAAGCGAGAGAGGTGTGCCAGGATCGCGCAAAATGGAAATCCATGATCTCTGCCTACCCCTCTGGGCTACGGGCGTGAGCGCATATTTTTTACATTATTTGAGGCTCATTGAGTTAAAAGAATGTCGTTATGTGTGCGATAAAGAAAGAGCAGGCAGTACTTCTCACCTCGAGTTACTAATAACCCGATTTAATCAATACTACACGAGACGTGCAGCGTAATGGAGTAAGAACAAATGGCTCGTCCGAGGATCACCAAAGCCACAAATACAATCGCTCGTCTATGTTTAAGAGTGGAAAGAAGACTAGACTGCACTAGATAGATAAGGGACTATACTCCCCTATAAAATATAGTGAACATAATATAAAATGACTAATTTAATACGCTGTCAAACACTGCTTTAGTACACTGCCAGCGTTCGATTTCTGCTTGTATTGTTCGGTTGTAGTTTTTCCAAGATACTTCTGCATATAAAGTCACTTGTTAAAAGAAGTGCCAGCATTTTTTGGCGTAAGTGTAGGCGTAGGCGTAGGCGTAGACTTGACGGACCGATGATCTGTTCAAACTTGCGGAATACCTCTGGATGAGGGCGGCAGGGGATCGACCTTAGTGGCGATTGATGGAGGAGGCCTACGCCCTGCAGTGGAAGAATAGCGGCTGAAACGACGACGACAATTTGGTCATAGCTTGATCATTTTTGACATTCACAGTACAACCAATGAGCCCGCTGTAAGACAGATATAAAATGGTTACTGTAAAAGGAATGGATGTATTTAAAAATAAATATTAATAATAGTAGTAGCAGTAGTAGTGGTAGTAGTAATACTAGCGAGAGAGTTTATATTTGAGTGCCCATTTCTTTAAAGTTAAATTGAGTTATTTGTGACCATAGTTTGAGTTATTCAATTAGTAAATAAATCATCAACTAAAAACTCCACTAAAATATCAAAATAAATACTAGAAGAATAAACGAAAAAGTTTCATTTCGTTAAAATTTATGGAAGCTGAAAGAAGAGAAAAGTATGTTATCCGAGAGGCGTACAGAAGTGGCGGATGTTGTACCCGTTAGTGATAATATATTTTCATTACATTTTTATGTTACAGTCGACTTCACTCACATACACATATGAAATATGTATATACATATATAGCCACCCGGCTTTTCGGGTGATAAAATATAAATGAATTGGAACGGATGGATGGAGTAGTTTCTTTAACCCATATACATTTTATTGTTAGTGAGAGGAATACGGCAAACAATACATTCGGCTTAGTCATGTGAGTGTATTGAAGTGACTGCCAGCCTGTGGGTTGGCACAGCCGCAGAGTGAGGCGACTGTCGGTCGCGCCTACCCGCCTCGACTCTGCAATAGCCACTACGCTTCGAACTGATCTCATATGCTTCAAAGAAACAAATTTGCTTGAGCGATAAAATAAGAGTACTACGTGACCTGCTACTATCAATTTCCATACGAAATGGTAAGTTCATTATAGTTCGGAATATTTTTTATTGAAACATAACGGCATGAAGTCACGGGGAAATGGTTTTAAATTGATACAAATTATGTTTTCAAATAAAATGCAAAGCTTAAGCAAGAAAAGTTGCACATTACGTCCAAATATTTTCGTATAGCTGTTTTGTTGTTAATTTAATTCGGAAAGTTGAAAAAGTGAGGTTTTCAAAACTATGACTACACTATGAATATTTTTTCACTTTGAATTTTGTAAATATTGACATGACATTTATTTACGGCCACGCACAATAATGCATATTATCACAAAATAACCAAAAGGTCAACACATAACAGTTATGCACCATTACATCATTCATCATCTCCACTTTTCCCATTCTGCACATGATTGTAGTCCATACTATATAGGTGTTGGCTACAGTTTTCACTGCCGGCCGCCTGCCTGACACCAAACCTCCTCGGGAATCATTGCCTGTGTTTACTTGTGAGTCTTGTTTTATCAGAGTGATCAAAGTAATTCCATTACCGTGATAGTCAAATGCCACGAGGATTGGTCGGTCGATTGGTCGCATTTCATGAGTGCCTCGCAAAATTACTGAACGATCAACAACTATATTATGACGCGAAATTATTTACATATTTATCATGAATCCCGTATTAAATAAAATTGTTGTACCCTAAATTAATTAGGACTTAAAGGAATATCGTTTGTCTTTACACAACATTTTTTTTAATCTAGCGTTATGAATTAATTCTATTTGTTATGCAATAAACTGTCTTAATGAGAGACAATGCTTTATTAAAAAGTAATGTTTTAATTCTATTTAGTGTGTAACATTCTTTATTTTTAAACTCCAATTAATAATTCTAAAGACATTCTCTCGCTCAATTTATGGAACATATTGACATGCTCGTAACATAATACTTACTAAAAGCCTTTCACTATATATATATCGATATAATATATAAACGTACACATAAAAAATACATTCATTGTTATATACAATGAGATGATTACAAAGTTTAATAACATGTGAATTATCGATAATGTTTCTTACATTTAAGGCTTTGAAATAAAAAAAAATGTTCAGTTGTATGCACAGTCACAGCCGGATTTTGTAAGTTCGTCAGCTCAAGATTGATGACGACAGCTCTCAGCCTACCGACTCCAAGATATCGTTACATGCTGAATATTGCGTGACGAATCACAAAATAAAACCTCATTCAATCATATGCCGCTCGGATATAATATTTGATTAAATTACTCAGAGAACAGTAGAAAATGAAATAATATAAAAAATAAATGTATTGCGCCTTACACAAGTCCCAACTCTGGCAACAGTGATTCTTTTATCTCGGTGAACATCAAACTGCGGAATACATTTATTATGATTACTTTTGCTTTTTGATTGCTATTAGTGAAGACACGATGTGTTTACAAAATGAGATCTGCTGAGTGCTTCACAGACGTTGCATTTATATAAATGGAGAACTAAATACTGGGTCGCTACGTGTGGGCTGTCAATCAGGTAAATTTATTTTATCAGAGAACAAACTTGGAATCAAATATGTAGAGGTTTAACGATCGCCCCCAAAAGGTAATTTAACGCTGAATCCATCAAACGTAGAGGGCTCTAAAGGCTGTAATATCGTGTGTGGTCGCTTCTACGCAATTCGTTTTCGTTGCTCACATTTATACTTTCCTTGCATTTTTTTTATCGACCCCCTAGATCGCAGCGTCTTTGAACCGGCTTCGCGAGACGCTGGGCCGCTCACCTGAGCAGTCGGAGGGTAGCGGTCCTGCGCCAACTGGTGGCGTTCGCGTATCTCGTGGGTGGTCGTTCACGGAACGTCCGCATGTCTCGCACTTCCATGCCGAACCATCATAAAGCACCACAACACGAGCGAGCGCGGCACGCAAGCGGCATAGCGAGGCGGCGGGCGGCGCTGGGCGGGAGTAGCGCGGCTCTACTGCCCCTACTGCCACTCGCCGCCCGCTCGCCGCCACGGCCGCTACGGGCGCGGCGCCGCACGCATGCGCCCTACATCTTTGCACTACCTTACCCCTCACTAGCCGTCCTCCCCCGTGACTTGTCCCGCTCGCATCTCGCTACTCCCTACTAAGATATTATCAATAAAATTATTGTACAACATGAACTCGTCCGATAGCCGCAGCCTGTGAAATACCTAATTTATCGACTGTGAAATCGAGTGATTTAAGTTTCGTAAAAAACAATGTCTAAATTGCTCTTTAAATAAAATATCTGAGACCTCGAGCTAAATCACATTTCGATCTCTGGACGTGATGTGATTTACGACGTCTCTCATGTTATAAAATTGTTATCCATTGTAATTTAATTTAACCATCAGGGAGCTTAAACAAGGTTTGGATCTGACGTGACGAGTACACTTTTAACGTAGCACCAATCGAATGGACATTTGTGATAATAGAAGAGAAGATTGTTTTATCGCGTTTATTACTTAGATAAGTACTTATACCTACTTACTCCGCTCTCTCAGCGTCACGAAGTGGGTCTTGGCCTCTGACACAAGAGAGCGCCAACGCCGCCTGACCCACAATACCTGGGCCGGCCGACAGGTCGGCGGTCAATTGGGTTTCCGTGATACGCTCTCTTGACATTACGGTCCTCTCCCACCCTCAGCGCATGGTCCCACCCAGCGAAGTGTCTGGGCTTTGGCTTCTCCCATGACATTCGGTTCGCCTTTCAGCTAGATTTTCAGTTTTGATCGAGCTTTCCGTCTCCTATCTTCTCTCTGGGTTGGGTCCAGAGCCTTACGCATGAGTTTTCTCTTCACCCCTATAAATTTTTCTTGTTCTTACAGAAGTGGGTTACATTTTTGAATAGAAAATTTAAATACGTAATTATATGTTATAATTAGTTTTACTGATCTTTGTAAAAGTGGAAGCGGCAAAAGCCGAATGGTAAATGTTTACGGAATGCGATACATGCGAGGTCGTGGGTTCGAACTCGCCATTTGACTATTGCCGTGAACGCTCGTGTCGTCGGATATGGTTATAGCTTTACCTTAGTTGGACTTGTTACCAGAAATGTTAGTAAGTTGTTTCAACAATCTACTTAAAAGGAGATTGCCCAAGAGCAGTACTCTTACGAAATGTGTCTCATAAAAGTTGAATAGAATTATTTGATTCCAATCAGTTGAATTATCTAAAATAAAAAGATTTTTTTAAATAAGACATTATTTATAATGGGAAATTTTTTTGAATATTAATTAATACTTTCAACTTTTCGAAATAAAAGTAAGTAAACCATTTCCTACAGAGCTAGATATTAGTGGTAGTATCTATAATATTTTGATTGTAAATGTGGAGAGACTCGGACACGAGTTCACGGTGAGGTATAAGTACTTGGTTGTTAGCTTTTTTTATTTAATGTTCATATTGAAATCGGAATAGTTTCAAAAGTGTATACTATTTTTTTTTCTCTTTATATCATAAAAAAATTAACATTGGAGCAGTGGCGTAAACATGCAGGTTTTAATACCACTGCTAGTCGCTCAGTTGATACATATACTACTTATTTTTTAAACTTATTAAAAAATGAAGGCGATAGTCTTCTCTGCGAAAACTCAAACAAACCTATTGTTTAAATTTTCTCAGATAAGAAGGCCGATTTTAAAATGCTTTTATATTTGTTTGGGTGTTGTATAATATTTGCGAGGACGGCACATTACATACGTGAACTATGTAAAACATGTGACATAATAGCTCTTCAGGAGACATGGTTGCTGCCAAGTGATCTGTCTTACTTGAATAGTATCGATGACGAGTTTAGCTGCACGGGGACTTCGGGGGTGGATATGTCGTTGGGCATGTTACGAGGACGTCCTCATGGCGGTCTTGGAATACTCTGGAGGAATAAAGTCTTCCCAAATGTGTTAGTGGTGCAGTGCAATAATCCGCGAATATGTGCGATACGCGTAGTTTTACCCGAGCGGGCCATACGAGTGGTAAATGTTTACATGCCTGTGGACACAGCGGCGAATCTAGTCGAGTTTACGGACATCCTTGGGTCGATAAGCGCTCTAATAGACAGTTGTAACGTTGATTGTGCATATATACTAGGTGACTTTAATGCGCACCCTACTGAACAATTTTATAATGAATTATCGTTATTTTGCGAGGACCTAGAGTGGACTTGCATTGATGTAGTAATGCTGAAGGGCGTTTTGAATTCGTTTGATTGTTTCACTTTTCTCAGCGATGCTCACGGATCACAAAGATGGCTTGATCACTGTATAGTCACTAAGGCAGCTGTGTCGTCAGTGCGCAGAGTATTTGTAAAGTATGATGTACTATGGTCAGACCATTTTCCGTTAATACTGGAGTGTAATCTGGGCATAGCATTACCTGAGATACTAGAATATAAACCGACTGTAAATAATGTTATATGGGGGGAGAGAAATATAGGTCAAATAAATCAATACATGACTGAATGTCATAGACTCTTAAGACATCTTGACTTTCCAGAGGAATTTATAAAATGTGCGGATTACACTTGCAATATTATGCAGCATAGACAAGTCATTGACAGTTTATATAACAATATTGTAAAAATATTAAGACAGGCAGCATTGTGTAGCAAACATAGTATACATGCACGTAATAAAAAGAAACCTGTTGCAGGGTGGAACTTACATGTTGGCGAGGCACACAGGAACGCTAAGTAAAAATTTTATTTGTGGTGTTGGTATAATAAACCGAATTCGGGTGCTATTTATAATGAGATGTGTGTGGCCCGGAAAATCTTTAAGAGCCGACTGAGATGGTGTCAGAACAATGAAGAACAGGTAAAAATGGACATTATGGCCTCTCATCATTCAAAAAACGATTTTCGATCCTTTTGGAAAGCTACAAATAAACTTAATAGTAAACCGGTTGTTCCTGTGTGTGTCGACGGAGTAAGCGATGCAGGGCAAATAGCAGATCTGTTTCGACAACATTTTACGGTCAAATCCCCATTAGGGTCCTCGCAGTCTGTAATCGATGTTAAAAATTTTGAACAGATGGGTTTTAGATGTACAACTGGAGAAGTGAAGTTGATTATCAAATCGATGACTAGAGGTAAATCTCCTGGCCATGACGGGTTGAGTATAGAACATCTGCAGCATGCTGTACCGCACTTAGCGAGATTGTTGGCCATGCTATTTAACTTTTGTCTTAGCCACTCATATCTGCCAGACGAGATGATTAAAACAATTGTAATACCCATAGTTAAAAATAAGACAGCTGATCTATCAGATAGGAATAACTACAGACCTATCTCTATTGCCACAGTAATATCGAAGGTTTTTGATGGCATGTTGAATTCACAGTTGACCAAACACATTGAACTTCATGACAATCAGTTCGGCTTCCGTTCCGGACTATCTACTGAAAGTGCAATTTTGTGTGTTAAGCATGCTGTCAAATACTACACAAGTCGACAAACTGCAGTCCATGCTTGCTTTCTTGATCTTTCGAAAGCCTTTGATCTGGTTTCCTATGATATTTTATGGAGAAAGTTAGAAAAAACTAATTTACCAACAGAATTCATCAACATCTGCAAGTACTGGTATGGAAATCAGGTCAATGGCGTGCGATTGTCAGGAACAATGTCACAATCGTACAGGTTAGAGTGCGGAGTTAGGCAGGGGGGATTGTCCTCGCCAACTCTATTCAACTTGTATATGAACGACCTGATTCGGGCACTCAGTAGCACCCGGGTAGGTTGTCACATAGATGGTGTTAATATAAACAACATAAGCTATGCTGATGACATGGTTTTGCTGAGTGCTTCGGTATGTGGCATTAAGAAACTGATTACAATTTGTGAAGAATATACCGTGCAGCACGGGCTAAAATACAATCCACTAAAAAGTGAAGTTATGGTATTTGAGGCCAGAGGAAACAGTACAGGTAACATATTTCCAGATATTATGCTAAATGGTACAGCTTTGCGTAAAGTATCTAAATTTAAGTATTTAGGTCATATGCTGACCTCTGACCTCAAGGACAATGATGACATTGAGAGAGAACGGAGGGCGCTGGCAGTGCGGGCGAACATGATAGCTCGCAGGTTTGCACGTTGCTCGACAAACGTCAAAATTACGCTTTTTAAGTCCTATTGTACATCTTTCTACACGTGCAGCCTGTGGGCTGACTATACCCAAAAGTTTTACAGTGCCCTCCGAATCCAATTTAATAATGCGTTCAGGGTGCTGTTGGGGCTGCGGCGATTCTGTAGTGCATCAGGGATGTTTGCTGAACATCGGGTAGACTGCTGGTACGCTACCATGCGTAAAAGATGCGCATCCCTGGTGCGCAGAGTACGTGGCAGTACCAACAGTATCCTTTGCATGATCGCTAGTCGGCTGGACTGCAGTTACATCAATCACTGCTGCGCCATTTCTCATGGAATGGCACAGTAATGAGTGAATTTGTTTTCATTTTGTTTTGTTTTCTTTCTTTTTATTTTCTTACATTTCTTTATGAAGTAAGTAGTAGTAGTTTTCGATCGTCCATTAAAATAATATTTTAATTAAGTACGCTTGTGTGATGCGCCAGTTATTACAGTTAGCTGCATAGCATAACATCTGTCCAAACGATTTTATCACCTGTTATAATCCTAATCATTTTATATCTTTGTACATTTTTTTTTAAATGTATATGTATGGACTCATGGTCTGATAATAAACAGATTATTATTATTATTATTATTATTTCACCCATGTTTATTAAAAACAGCAAAGATTTGTAATAACTTATAAAAGGCATTATGTTTTTCTTATGTTTCCAACCGATAGTTTTGATTATCCTATAATAACAAGCTTACATACAATATATCGTAACGTATTAAAAGTGTTCTAAATCTTGTTCTTGGTGGTACAATATAAATAATACCAGGTTGTCAACGGCGGCGTGGGCGCCAAGTTGTATTGGTGAAATATTCCAGGATGGTTTTTGGAATTCAATCAAAGTTAAATGTATTAGAATCTTGTATAAACACGGTTACAAACTTAATGGACATTTATTGTCCATTTTTCATATGTTTGCATTATGTAAACATTGTCAACCAGTATGGTTGGTTGGTAAGGATATGCTGGTTGTGGCACATTGTGCTTCTGGTTCTCAATTACTACGTTACTGCTTTTAATCCATTGGAAACAAACATACTTCTGTGTTGGACTATATTACTGAGATGCTAATGTTTATATGAAGATGCTGGTATTATAAAGATCCAAATCAATAAGACTTGATGAGGTGGTCACCAGTAGCTCGCACCTGACATAGATAAACTACTACAGATTTTACAAAAATATACTTAAAAGGCACAAAGCTCATTAGTAAGCCCATTCATCATACCCTTTCAAATATGGTCGAGCATAACCTGAAAACGGTAATTAAATTTTTGTAAAGATCTTGTAATGGCGTTGTAGTTTCTGTTGAATTCTGTTCATTTGTCCATAGTGCCGTGGGCAAACTCTTTTTATAAAAAAAGTATATGAATGAGTTTTTCTATGGTAAAAGAAGGCAAAGGAGCGAACGAAACGACAAGGTTAAAACGAATGTTCAGATCGACACTTACCCATCTCAATAATCAATAGATAATATCAGTAGAGGTATGGAAGCGTTGCGAGCCTCTTTTTACTAAACCTTTAAGTAAAAGAAGAAGAGTTGAAAAGAAAAAAGCGATGTAGCGCACCGGACTTCACTCGTCAGAGGAAACGTCAAAGACATACCTATACATGTTGCTCATGTAGAAACGTATGGTTCGGATAATACTGTTCTTATTTTTGGACATACCCATTCTACCAACGGATGTTTGGATGTTGCTGATAGTAGTAGATATGGGCCGCGTTCGAACGAAGCGAGTCATAGTGCGTACTCCAAAGGATTGGTACAAGTTGCCAGTGTCAGTGTTTCGTACCCACTATAGGTATAGGTGAGTTTCTTCAAGAGTGAATAGGCTGTTACTAAACAAGTGCATACCATATTTCGACCACATCACAACTTAAGATCACGTGGAATCGTGTAAACGTTAGTTTATTAATTACAAAAAAATACCCAGGCTTTTAAGTTCTATAATCTTGTAACTAAATTATATATTTATATAAATTATATTTATATATTTGATCCTACAAACGAATCTATATCTGCTAATACATTTTATATATTAAAACTGACACAGATTACTGTGTTACACTTTTGTACGGACAGTATTGAAGTCTTACATAAGTTGTATATTAAAATGAGCCGGCGACTGTAGAGCGCAGTTGAGCCATCCACTGTATTTATGTGTATATATTTTTAAAGAGCCAGTTTGTAATGTCGCCAATCTCTTGATTCATGCGCCGCATGGACAGAAACATTTGTCTTTTACAAATACGTGTTTAAAATGAACTGTGTACAGTTGTGCATTCTGTCAGTTCAAATATTACAATGGGTTCAGATAGTTCTGCAAGTTTGTTGCAAGTTCGCGTAACCCTTTTCAAACTAGATCACGGTTTTCATGAAAACTTTACCATATTAAGTATTTCTTATTATAAGAACAAACTATTAAACATCAGCCAAGCTTGTTTTAGTTATGTTTAGCTTAAGTATTTTAAAGATTATACAGGGAGTTCCATTCCCATGGATTGTATTATGAAGACGAAAAAGTGAAGTTGCCTTGTTCGCTCATGGAAAATCCATAACTTTGTTTATTTACCACGAGAAAATCAAATAAAAATGTATTTTACCAAAAAGCTTTGAAATTAATGTTAACATTTATTTTTCACTAGCTGTACCCCGCGGTTTCACCCGCCCTGCAATTTTACTTAAACGAAATGATATTACTTAATACCTACTTAAATACTACCACAACCTCATCCTCATCATCACCCCGCCCTTTTCCCGCTCATGTGGGGACATCCATATGACCGTAGCAAAGCCTGACAATCACATATGATTGTTTAAACTGTGACCATAGTCCATACTATATAGGTTCTGGTACAGTTTTTACGGCCGGCCGCCCGCCTAACGCCAACTTTCCTCGGGAATAATAAGATACTAACTTAACCTAACAAAACCTATTAAAAATAATATATATATATATATATATATATATATATATATATATATATATATATATATATATATATATATATATATATATAGTTATGGAGTATTTTTAAGATAATAATATATAATAAAAAAAACATTGTTTTGTTTATTGAATTTATAAAGGCCCCCAATAATATAGTTTTTCTCGAATATCTTCCATGTTCATTCATTTTCTTTCAAAACTTTTATGTTAAAATATTTATAAAAGTGTACACTTCTTATTTTTTAATAGTATTGAAAAAAAAAATTTTTTTATAAGCGCCATCTAATTACCAACGTTTGATAAATTTAAAGTAACGGAGAATTGATTATCGGATTGGTTCACATTTTTTCCGCTAAAAATATCAAATTCTGATTTTAATGTGTTGTTGTGTGTTATTTATTAATTATTTTGAATTTATTTATTTCGTAGGATGTATTTATAATATTGTTAGTTTGTAAATAGTATACAAACGTCTTAGAAAAAAAAACTAGATAATTACCAGTGATCAGGAAGCTTCTAAAGGCAGCGTGGGCAGCAAACATTTGATAATGCACACAGCATTATCAAATGTCTCATTTGTTGACAATGACTGGACGAGCTAGGAGCTAGGAGCTAGGCTACCAACGAGAAAATGTGATGTAAGTTATGTTGAATGTCTACCGCATGCTGCCTTCTCACCCTGATTTCGATTGATTCCAAATCAACACGGACATATTACGACACAGAAAAGGCACTGGTGGAATTACATGAAGACGGAAGAGGGCGCTGGTTCTACAGAAATGGAAAGTAGCATGGAATTATTGTCACAAAAGAGATGAATGAATGCCGATCAGCTAATGACGAACCTAACGAGAAGTGATGCGTCCGACCAATAACAGTCCTCGTGACATTTGTCTATCTAGACAACGGAATTATCTTTAATCTTTAATCACACTGACAAAAGAAGACTTAAGTACAACCAATTATTCCCAAGGAGGGTTGGCGTCAGGCAGGCGGCCGGCCGTAAAAACTGTAGCCAAAACTTATACAGTATGGACTAGAATCAATACTGTGCCGACCCCACATGAGTGGGAAAAGGGCAAGGAGATGATGATGATGATGTTGTGTGTTATTTGATATTCAAAGTAATACTTAATTTGGTCACTTTAATTATATTTTGGTTTTCTAATTGTACCATACATCGCCGCATTTCGTTTCTTAATTTGTACACAGCTACTCGTGACGCCATCTAAAGAATAAACTAATCTTCTTTATGGATGGGATGGGACCTCGTGATAAAGTTTCAAGCATCATCATTTTAAAGATCATAACATAACTAATAACATATATAACTAAAGTTTAACCTATTCAACTGAACTGGTACTTCATGGCATTTTTATCGAACGTGGTTCTTTAAATAGATATAACTTTTTTATTTATAAACCGATTGAGACAAAACAAACACTAAAAGCTTACCACAATACATTAGTGAAAACCGCACACCGCACGCTTCTGAGATCACGCACAGACAAACAGATAAACTGACCAACAGACAAACTGACAAAAATTCTAACAATCACTATTTTGGGTTTTATTGCGTATATGAAGACCCCAATGATAATTTCTCTCAAATATCTTCAATGTACAGACGGCGACCAGTTACAGTTTTATTATATGTATAGATATTCAATAAACTAAATACGTTACTTTCGTTTACATTTTATTAAACAAATTTAAACTAATCTGGGACGTTCATCTGGTCATCTAGGTCTCATTATTCGCTCCAATGCTAGGATGGTTTAGGACAAAAGCGTAAAATAGTATCAAATATAACTTTCACTTCGGAAATTCACTTCACAATCATGCATAATTATTAATATCCCAAAGTTGTTTGAAAATGTAGTTAATTGTTTACATTTAAAATCATTTGTCGTAATTTTTCAGTATATTTTGTAAATTATTTAGTTTAGGGCAATAAATTCTGTTTCGCAAACATCAAAAATTTATTTGACATCGCGGTATAGATTATTATTGTAGTTGTTTTTCCGTATTGTTGTCGAGTCGTTAAAATTCAGCGATCAAACACTTAAATTGTTTTTTGTCGAAAATACGTTATTACCGCAATCGGTCCCACTCATAGGTTCTAGAAGTACTTACGTTTATTTCGTCATTATAAGTTTGCATCAAAAGCAAATCTAATTTGTTGTGCGATAGTGATGCAAACAAGGTTGTTTTTTTTTAAATTGTCAACTTTGCCATCACTTTAGATGGGAAGACCGCGCCGTATGCCCGAATACGCGTAAAGCGCGATGTCGTATATTAGACAATATAGTAGCCAGGTCGCAATTCGCAATTTTACATTCATCTGTGGCTCGACTAACTCCGATTGATAGATATGACTCCACTGGATTTCTTTAAGAAGCACCATGTGAATGGGCAAGTACGTTGAGTGATGGGTTCTGTTAAATAGCAGAGACAGGATCCACCTTATGAACGTATTTTGGTTTAGTTAGTTGTCAAATGAATAATAGATATGAAGTTCGCCGGGTCATCTAGTTTTCTTATAAATAATACAACTAAGCTTTCAGTAATCGATCAACAACGAAAACTTTAATACAATTCAATAAAAATCTGTTAACTTACATTTATGTTAAATTTATTCAACATATTAGTGTTTCGTAATTCGTTGTTCGCGGTCCGAGGACCGGTCACCGTGTGCTCGAGTTATTAAACTTATGAAATATTAATTTTGCATCAACAAAACTGTGCCACGATTTGCTTTATTTATGAATGCTGCAAATTGCGCCAACGAACCACATAGTTAGTGGTATGTAGATAGGTAGGCAGGTAGGTAGGTATATATAGATAGAGATACCTAAAGTATTTCTGCGTGACGATTAGCGGCTGGCAACACTCCAGCCGGGATGGAGCGTCTCCGTGACGGAGCCTTCCCGTCCTCGCCGTTACTAGCGACTGCCAGTGACAATATATCATTTCTGCGTTGTGTCCTATCCCAGCGACTGAGCTAGAACTCAAATGGAATTGAGAATCAAGTCCAACTTTAGACTTTAGGCTACAACTACTAGGTCTGATACAATATCCCTACAAATATTATAAATGTAAGTTTGTTTCACGCTTTCACGAGAAAACTACTCAACCGATCATCATGAAACTTTGTACACATATTCTTGGAGGTATTAGAAGTAACATAGGATACTTTTAAAAAAAAATTATAAAAAGCGAAGTATGTGGCTGGACCGATTTCTATGAAATTTACAGGGATTGTCCAGAGTGGCACACTCCTGTGTTTGATAGCGATCGGATCAACATAATTAGTGGTGGTAGGCGAAGCCGGGGCGGGTCACTTGTGTATTATAAGACAATGCGACAATATGCGTATAACATAAAATCCTATTTTTACACTTATTGACCTATCAATATTAAACTAATATGGACCAGGACGAAATAGATTTTTAAAAACCTGAATTTTGTGAGCAAAAGTCCCAATTTTTTTTTCACTTACCTAATTGAAAATATTTTTCCTATAATTTCTGCAAGAAAAATCCTAAGTTATATTGTGTTACTAAAAGCAAAGTTAAAGCTCTTTGACTCGGAAAACTTTTTTGTAACAAACTGTCGGTCGCCTAGCGTTTTAATATTGAACGCTAATTAACTTTTGTTTTTCGACGTTAAGGGGCTCAGCTGGCATCGGACAATCAATTTCCTTAGTTGCTCGGGGGACCGAAATGAGTAAACAATTAAGGCCTATTCTGACGAGTTCTAGTTGTTTAATATCATAAAAACATTGTACGTTAAAATATTTGACGCTACTGAGTTTATTTTGAGGTTTTGCTCTCTTTTAACATTTTTTTTGTTACTTTCTTCTGAACTTACGTAGTTGTAGGTAGTTTAGTAAGTACATTTATAATTAGCGATTTTCGTCATAGACTACTAGCTCGTGCCAGCGTCGTTTGGGTAAATTTCAATGTTGTTATTTCTTGATCATACAGTTCCTTTAATCACTTAAAAATTATAAAGATGGGTTATTTAGTTTAACAAGCAGTTACAGTTACCACTTTCGAAGTATATGATTATTTCAATCTAAACTGTGCAGGCACGTTATGCGGTTTTTTATGGGTTAGCTGACTTTTCTTAACATTTTGCTGCTACACTATATTTTTAGGTTCATTCTTTTCGACCATATTAAGTTTAAGTTAAGTTGTTTTTATTTGGAGTTTTCAGTGCTCACTTCTGTCGGCATTGCCTAACCTTTTGAAGAGAAAACTTCTGTAGCCGCGTTAGACGATATTTGGGAGGGGAAAATCTAATATGTTCGCGTGAAAAAAATGTGCCACATGCGTCAACAAAACATGCCAGCAATATGCTTATTTGAATTAGGAACAGTTTCGACGACTTCTTTCTTTCTTTATCACTTCATCAGATATATATATGATTGAATGTATTTTGCCCTGGCTGAGAGAAGAGAACAGAGATAATAGAAATATAACATTTCCACCAGACCGACGATAAGCCGCAAAATACCGCAATTGATAGCGTATGTGGTTGTCAAATGCTAATAAAGTTAAATATATGCTCTGTCATGCAAAAGTCATCTTCCACCACCTAACATCGTGCAAGTCGAACTGTTTTTATTTAACATGTGTCTATTATAGCACAATAGCAGCTTACGCAATGCAAGTTACAATACAGTGGGCTTTTATAAAGGTATAGGTTCTGGATATCGTAGTTATCTAATGGCGAAATTATGGTTAGTATAGATTATAAAAAAAATAATGAGCTTGTTGCGGAGATTGTTTTTCCTAGCTTTGTTTTCCTGAGGTCTTGTCCAAATGTAACTTAGTGTTTAAACAAGTAAAGGTATTGTTATAAGCCAGCCGGAATTCGTAAAGTACAACCACGTGACATAGCAACATACATTATACTTATGTAAGTTCATGTTTACAGAAGCAAATTTATTCAATACAAAGTTATCTAGACCCAAAGGACGGAAAGTTTTCATTCAAACTTCGCTAGTTTGGTCCTGTGGAATGGATATATATAGTTATATACATGTATGTACTATGCACTTAGAGTTTTGCACTTAGCGCATATTAAAGCGACTCAGTCCAAAAACTGGGCGTTTATTTTATATCACACGGGCAATCTAAATTTAAACTACAACGTTAATTTTTTTTTTATTTATGTGTTATTTTTATGGCGGAAGGAAACAAACTAACAAACAGCTTGTCTAATATTCAGTTGTCACCCATACGCAACGACGTCTGCTATTTACTGTCATCAACTATTATATAAATACAAGTAATAGATTTAAAAAAAACTAATTGCATTATTATTAACATCCTCATTATTATTTTATATAGAAGGAGGTGACAAACGAGAGAGCAGTTTATCCGTTGTCAAGTGAACGCAACCCATACGCATTGCCTACCTTTAATAAATAGGAGGGAACCAACAGAAAAAAAGGGTTTCCTTTTTTTATCCATTCCCTTCTCATCGAATCATCGAATCCTCCTTCTCTTCGCCTGTCTTCTGCGAGGTCGTGGTATTTCACCCGTCGAGCCGGCCTCCATTACCACAGTTAAAAAAGATTTACTTCCACTTTATGGCTCTTATGCTGACGTTATATATTATGTTTTTTGCGTGTATACACAATACATGTACGTATGTCCGTTACATTGTGGTTATCTGTAGCACACATATTCTTACTCGAACATCTTGTCAATTAGCAAATCAATTACTTCTCGGCGCTCGGTTCTCGGTCTGTGTAATATCGTTATACCGTTTCTAGTTTCGTCGTAAATGATGACTAAAAAGAATTGCACCCATCAAGCGTTTGAGTTTCCTCAGAGATTTAAAAGACCTATCGTCACCAAGTACAAGTAACAAATTAATTGTACGTGTATGTTACGTAAAAAAAACTTCACACAAACACAAAATGGAATGCAGATGAAATAATCATTGAAATATTGGTAGCCGTTAAATCGGTAAGGAACGAATGTGCATGTTATGTATTGTGTCATTTTGTGAGAGAGATAAACATTTCACAACAATCTTGTTTAATATCCTTCCATTTCTATTGTATTCATTAAACTAATTTTGTAATAGGTGAAACATAAAATTTAAGTAACACCCTATAGCCGCTAAATCCTCATTAGTGATCATCGTTAAGTGCAGAGATGTATAGTGCCGTGAGGTCAGCTACGGGACACATCAGTGGCTCATTTTTTTACCTACCTACATATTCATCACAGCGGTGTCAACGGCCACTTCAGTGTGTTGTGAAGTACTCAAAACGTTGAAAATATGAATAATTTTGCGCTACAGAATTAGTGAATTTAGTTTTAAGTGACAAGGAAATAATTGTCCTGCAAACTCACTCATCACATGCTTTTAAGTAAGCATGCATTATGAATCAGTCACTCTAACCCTCTATCAAAGTATCTATACGGAAAACTCCATTCACATTTTTCCTGTCGAGGACAGCGCAAACAATACGGACGATGAGCTTGCACCCTGTCACGCCTTGTGCATATATGCCTTGTTAAGTGTATTAAGGTTAGAGCCATTGTTATAATGCATTATCAAAGCTTTCTTTATATCAAAGTTAACAGATTCAGAACCTCTGATATTATTTTTATGGTAGAAGGTGGCAAACAACAAAGTGGATCACCTGGTGTTAAGTGCCCGCTACCCATAGACATCCGCAAGAAGAAAATGAGCCACAGATGCTTTGCCTAGCTTTCATGGACAGAGGGGGTAATAGTGATAGGAAAAGGATGTTTCCAAATCCTATGCATCCCCTCCCTGTCCATATTTTCTCCCTCTTCCCCTTCTATTCTTATAAAGAATGGATGAGACGGGGATAAGGCCTGAAATTAGGCCTCCGGCATCTCACTCATCAGGCGTAACCCAGAAGTATACTTCTACATCAGGCCTGTTTTCTGTGAGGTCGTGGTATTTCACAGGTCGAGCTGACCCACGAATCGGTACCACTGTTTAACTGCTGTTAGGTTGGCGTGTTATTGTCACCTTTTTTGTAGATTGTAATAGATTAACCTTCCCAAACGGAGCTTTAGCTTACTTTATATTATCAATTATATAAGAGTAGAGCGTCGTTGTCATTTCGTAAAAATGCGAAAATTGGGAAATCGTCGACTGCGCGAGGATATAGATGAGCTTAAAACTATCTGAAGCTTTATTCAGCTTTTAGCGACTTTTGTGAAAAAGCCACGATAAGAAAAAAATTGTCGTAATAATTTAATTTGGTCGACGAGTGAGCCAACCGTGCGCCGTGCGGCCGTTAATTCTATATCTTGCACTCTATCGTAATGCGATGCCACCTTGCGACGTCCTCCTACCGTGGGGTTGTGAAATACGACATTTTGACGTAGGTACTTAAGAAAACGATAACCTCTTTAATGCTTTTAAATTATTTACGATGGCTTGGCTTCATAGGAATGAGTGGAATAGAACGTTCAACAACTTCGTAATCAATATTATAGGTTATTCAAGCATTAATTTCACTAAAACTCAAAGTTTTAAGGTAAGTAATAGAAAATCACTTATTTAATGGTAGAAAGTGGCAAACAAGCAAGCTAGTCAACAGATGTTAGGTAACGGCTATCTATAGACATCCGCAACAAGCAAACGAGTCGCAGGTGCGTTGCCCACCTTTAATGGAGGGGATAGACAGGAAAAAGGATGTTTCGTTTTCCTATACTTTCCCTCGCCTACCAATTCTCTTCCCCTTTCCATAATATCCTTATTAGGACAATATGGGAAAGGGAGGAGTGAACTCGGGCCCCGGCACCTCACTCATCAGACGAAACCCAGAAGTATACTTCTACATCAGGCCTGTTTTCTGTGAGGTCGTGGTATTTCACCGGTCGAGCAGACCCATTCGTGCAAACAGGTGTTGCTGTTGTCTATCTCTACCACTGTTAAACTGCTGTTTGGCGGGCGTGTTATTCTTTTTTCAATCGAACTTAAGAGGTCCATTGTAGTAGATTAGCCTTTCCAAACGCAGCTTAAGCTTTATTTTTAACTTCACATTATCAATTATATATGTGAGTAGAGCGTCGTTGTCATTCCGTAAAAAACCACCTCATCACGCGAAACGCAGAATACTCTTATCTCCTGTGAGGTCGTGGTATGTATTTCACCGGGCAAACAGGCTCATTCGGCTGCCACTGTTAATAAAATCTGCTTACACAATAAGGGAGAATTAAATCGGTACTGCATAAAAAATACGACTGATGTCCATAAGCTCCATAAAGGGTCGAAAGGTTCGTAGTTCATGGTTGATATTTACAACCATGAACTACGAACTATCTCTAATCTATTATTTAAGAAAATACTAGATTTGCAAAGTTATTTATTTAAAGGAGTATATATAAACATGAAACACCAGAAATAAATCAGAACATTTTTAATACATTTTGGTAAGTTTTTCGTGTGACCAGTATGTGACAAACGTAACAAGCTATGCTTATATCAAGGATTTCGCAAAATTTCAATATGCTTACATTGAAGTGAATTATTTACTATGAGTATGAGTAATATGTACGTTATCTGAGCACGCAACATCGCGTCTGGGTGCATTGCGATAGCTCCAGCTGACAGATTATGTAAAGTTGTGTGATTGCAAGTGTGAAATTAGCAACACTCACTCACTTGTATGTATTGATATGATCGTTTATACGTATCATACTAATGGATGTATGTATGTTTGTTATTCTTTCACGCATAAACGTCTGAACGAATCTGGGTGAAATTTGGCACAGAGATATATTGCAGTCTGCAATAATATATGGGCTTCTTTTTATACCGGAAAATGATATTCCTTGTGGATTCCGAAACGGCTACCCGGGCGAAGCCGGGCCGTATCACTTGTCTTTAATACTTTCAAATTATACATACAACTTCTAAGTGCACGTGCTAAAGCCCGTACCCTTATTTATACTCTACTAACTAAAGGGGTCACCTAAATAACAAGCTTCCCTATATATGATGTCACTAGCTGTCGGCTGAGCTCCCTTCTACCTTGTCATATCCTTGTAAGATTTTGTTTAATTCGAATAATATTAAATAATAATAATATCGTGTGCACCCAGGCTTAGGATGAAGATGTGGCTCTGAAATCAGTTTAGTCGTAGAAATTTGCGTTTTAACGAATGGGACAGCTATATAGATGAATTGAAAAAAAAAACGTATTTGAATACAAAATCCCATCCAAATCGTTAGACTCTTTTCCAAGATAGACTTCTTAGAAGAGAAACTTCAAGAATTGATCGCTTTAATCCTCAACAATTATAGTCATAAGTACTACTACTATTTGCTATTAATCTTTCGTATTTACTGTTCCACTTGTTTTTGTACTTTTCGTGCATAGCCAATAAATCAGACCTCAAAACCCCTGACCGCAAGAAGTTTTGTTTATTGGCAAACTTTGAGCCGGCCTGTCTATGTGGCGAATCGATCGCTTCCACGAAAGTCCACTATCGCACACCTTAATCGTTATTTACGTTACCTAGTTTCCACTTAAATAGGGCATCGGCAAACAACAATCTAGCCGTCTGTCTTAACAACACCGAGTGAAATCTAACGCGCTGTCAAACTAATCTAAAGCTTATTATGGTCTATTTAGAATACAGTGAATTGCGGATATTTTACAAATTCTTATGCACACGTTCTTGCCTACTCATTATATTAATAACATCATATACTGACTTTTTACAGACATGGTATACAAATAACTTATCTATAGCGTAAAAAGACCTCCGGAATATTACAATCAAAATAATACCTTAATACTGTAATCCTGTGTTTCGTGAGCTCATGGAGTGTAATGTACATAATTCCTTCCCAAGGAGGGTTGGCGTCAGGCAGGCGGCCGGCCGTAAAAACTATAGCCAAAACTACTACTATACAGTATGGACTAGAACATTATTTTCTGTGCCGATCCCACATGAGTGGGAAAAGGGCAAGGAGATGATGATGGAGTGTAATGTAATTAACAATAAAATGTCGTTTCTTGTTAATCCTTAGAACTCACCCCATAGTAATAAGTAAGTAGTAATTTACTGTCCGCGAATTGGTGTATCCCTTTAAAGTTGAGCGCGAAAGAGAAAACATAATTGCTTCAACATAGTATTTAATGATCCTAACAAATATTGTAAACCACTAAACTGATCAGCAATATATTTTGTACACCTATTTTTGAGACTATAGGAACTTCTTGGCATTTGGTTATTGTCATGCCACACATCAGCATGGCGACTGATAACAACTTTTTGACCTTTGACCTGGTATACCAGGTTATTATACGCGAAATCAAGTTAGATAAATTTCCAACAAGGAAGAATAAAATAGGAATACATGTAAATACGCATGCAACTGCTTTTAGTTCCTATAAAATATTGCATAAACAATTATTTGCCTCCATCATTACTGAATAAAATATGGAAAAAGGTATTGTAGATTGCTTATAACATAACAAAGCCCGACCTTTATCTACAAAACCGTGTTGACTTAGTAACATTTAGCCGTCATGGGTCGTTATACGGATTCGTGCCATAATTTCTATAGTTCCGACCTATTTTATCATGAACCAAAATAGCTATTTAGACACCTACTTAGCGTTAAGGTAAAGTATAACTACTCTACTTTACGCGAAGCATTAGAATTAGAAATCATTAGTCCTTTACCCATACTCACATTAAATTAAAATGTTTCAATGCGTCAATTTATATCACTGGCTATTTAGATAACAAGCAATAGTTAAGACACAATAGAATGAACATACATACATACATACCTCGGGGAAAAAGTATCAATAATTAAAGTAGAAAATTCGATTTAATTTTTCATGTTTTACTGCGTTGTTTTACACTCAATACAGATTCAGTTCGCTGAAGAAATTTCCAAATTACATTTTACACGTGTTTTACTTTGTACTAACCTATAAAGGGTCTGTAAAGTTATTGCTGTAGCAATGGTGAAGCGGCGCCTTGCGGTCATGATAAGAAGGCGCAGCGATAACGGAGCCTCGGTACCACCGGGTCAGGCTCGACGAGCACTTCGCTTACACGATACCATCTGCTTTAATATATCATTGTGTTTTGCATAAACTCTATTGATTATTGTAGTATGTACTTGTACTTCACTTAAATTACACATTTATTAACAGTAGAACAGTCTAACGAACTACCGGACATAAGAATTATTGTAAGATGTCAAACAAGGCACAAGCTTTATATTAAATTATATATTTATCATGAAAGTTAGTAAAAGGTGTGCACGTCTATTTAAAACTTTATTTAACTTAACTAATTTATTTTTACTCGTTTTGCCATAATTACCTATAAACGTTATCATTTAAATTACAACCTCTTGTAACTTTTGAAACGTTTAATTTAAAAGAATTTTATTAATGAACAATTATGTAAATCTATTAAGCTTCAACTAATGTGCTGATCATCGAATCGATTTTATAACTTTGCCTAATCATCAATATTGGCTTAAAGCAACTGGCTTTTACTTAAACTTGTTCAAAACGTTGTTAAGCGTTCATCGATATTTAACCTAGTTTCTTAAATTTACAGCCACTTTGGCTTTTACACCATCGTAGCACGGGAATAAGGTCAGCAGTATTATATCGGTGGCGCAGCGCTCGTCGACCGAGACCGAATTACACCCAACATAAAGCGAAATTATGATAGAAACATGTCGTCCCACAATCAGTAATAAAATGTCCGGCCGTTTGTTTACGGGCGAGTTTTATGATGCAGCTTATCGGAGCTCTTGCGTGATTGGTACTGTGTAACAGGTGCTCTGAAATTAAATTACTAGATATTTTGTTTTAACGTACTTACGCTGTGCAGAAAGTTTATGATTGCATACAGTACAAAGTAGCGATACTTAATACTAAACTAGTTAGTAGTAAAGTCTATCCTATTTTGTTTTTTTTTCATTCTTTTATAGACATAATATGCAGTTATCATTTTTTTGCCTCATAGTTAACATTCTTTTCTTCACGACCGATAATAAAGGCAGCGTGCTGCAGTCGCGATGAAATATCTTGGCGTGCATAAGGGCCTAAGACTTTGGCCTGTAGTTTTTTTTTATATTACAAAGTGGCAAACGAGCAAGCGGCCCCTGGAAATAAGTACCGCTACCCATAGGCATCCGAAACAAGCTATGAGTTGCCTACCTTCATGGATGAAGGAGGGGACAAACAGAAAAAAGGATAATTCCATTCCCTGGCCATCCCCTCCTCATCCGTCAAATCCTCTTCCTCTTCCCATCCTTTCCTTATTAGAAAAGGGTAGGAGGGGGAAGAGGACTACAATTAGGCCTCCGGCACGTCACTCATCAGACGAAACGCAGAATACTTCTACTTCACGCCTGTCTTCTGTGACGTCGTGGTATTTCACCGGTCAAACCGGCCCATTCGTGCAAAAGATGTTGTTGTTGCGGGCTCTACCACTGTTAATTGCAGTTGTTAGTTGCATTTACTCATTCTTCTATGCGATACATTGTTCTCCTTCGCAGATAGTAAATAGATAAAATATACGTGAACTCATAAAGCGACAAGATTGTGTACACTAATACACATAATCGAATACAAAGAATTTAAAACTATATTATAATAGGTAAAGAAACAATATTATTAAAGCTTTACATATTTATGTATAAAAAAATAATCCAGCAAAACAATTTATATTGGCAACACTGTTGCTATATTTAAACTCATTAATGACTCAATCGATCGCTGTGATATTTGCACGCGCATGGTCAGGAGTACAGAAAATAACATAGGATACTCACCTTTTCTCCCGAAAATAATAACATGAACGTAGTTATTACATACTCTTTGGTTATTAGTACAAAATAATATCGATAGTATAAGGTTAATTTACGTATTCCATGTGTACGATACGAGTATTTGAACGTTTGTTCTTTTTAATAGATGATTAAATCAATGTCGTAATTCGTCATCAGTTTCAACGGCCTCGCAGCTGTGGTACTTAGAGGAGGTGTCAGGGCAGCTATCCGCGACGGACAGGTCATCGGACGACGCGGCAGGCGCCTCGTGCTCCGCTAGAGGTATCAGTTCCTCGTCCTCCTCGACGTAAGTGGTACTCGCTATACCGTTGCGCTTGTGATTGCTGAGGTGCTCCGACTCACGGTTCCAGCAGTCTATCGAAATTATATTGTTTGAGGATACAAACAGTATAATTGTAACTTCATGGGGCTAGAGCTAGATCTTTTACATGTAGAATGAATAAAGAACATGTTTTAATGTCGGGATTGGTACGTAAGACTATAACTACTGCTATTAAATTCCGCTAACACTTGTTTCCTGTAGTGAAAATTATTGAAAAATAATCTAACGTAAGGGCAGTGGATAGTGTGATGTCCCAAACTTTAAAGCTACCACGAGGGGAAATTATTATATATTCTGGATCTAAAAGGGAGCTTAAGAATAACACTCTACTAAACCCCACCCAGAGAACTGTCTTGTCTAGAGTTAACGTACCAGAATAAAAAATAATCGTATCGTACGATTATTTTTTGTTGTACGAAGATCGTAAATATTGATTATTGAAGTCGGTTGTACATTGTTAATAAGATTACCGATCTGACTCATGTCATGCTTGAATCTGACTAAATCAACAAGAGTGATAAGTTTTTTATAAGTAAATGTTTACTCACTTGGGCGTTTTTCCGGTGGAACAGGTTGTACCGTAGTGGGCGGCGGAGGCTTATTGGCTGAACGTAATTTCCTTGGACTTCTTGCCAGAGCGTGCGAGATGCTCGGCAGTCTAATATCTAAATGCGAACCTCTCTCCGTCACAATTTTATTATTCATCGCATACAACTTTGTTGTTATGTCCCGAGCGATTAGGGTTGTTACCACACAAGCCAAGTAAGGCTCCTTTACGAAGAGGTACTCCAGTGAAGTGCGCTGCCAGTATACATAGCGGCAAGATGATGCGGCCACTATAGACACCTATGACAAATGATACGTATTTTTTTATTATACGAAATATCTTCAGATGTGTAAGTGTTTGTACAGACGAGCGGCAGTCAACGCGTCCACTGCACCCGGCTGCAAGCGACAATTTTGTAGAGATCTTTAGTACAGAAGTCAATGCAGTTACAAAATGACTTCAGATGAAGAAACTGTTTTATTGCTTAAACTCCTCCGTCGTCGCCAATGAAAAAGACGCGTTCTTTTTGATTTGAAGAAATATTCATGTGTAAAGTACAAGAAGGAGATTTTTGACACTCTATCCTCGTTTGCGAAGGAACGAAAAAATATTTCACTTAGCTTTTTTTGATGAGCTAACAATTATTTTGAAAACCTCGATATCTCGCCAAGACACAGTTATGCTAAAAAACACTAACACTGCTATGTTTTTCCTGAGCAAAGCCTCCCAATGATATTGAGGTAAGAGGTTTTTTTTAAAAATAGGTACTGTGATAGATTATTGTTTGACTAAAATCAAATCATTTTGGAAACATTTTCAATTTAAGTAGTGATTGTTACCTAACACAATATTTGCTATTTATTTTTCTGCCTTTCATAAATTCAATGATATCAAGTATTTAAAAATATTCACTTAAAAACAACTAGCAGAAAATCATGACAGGTAAAGAATAATAAATATTAGTTAAGAAAATACGCTTTTGCATCTAGATGAACTAAAAAGTAGAAAATAATTTTAAACGATGTAAAAAAAATAGTGAACATTTTATCGTAAAAAAGCGTGGGGTGCTTTTTAAGATATTTTATAAATATGTACTTTTCTTTTAGCAACCATATTGCTAAAAGACAAACTATTTACAGCACAATCAAACAAAATATTTACAACAATTACTTTGTGGACGCGGAATGCTTGTACGAATGAAAATTTTCAGGAGGTAAATAAATATGTAAAAGTAGCCCCGAGAGAACGATACATTGTCCATAATATGAACTATACAGATAAACAAAATTAAATTGTTTGTTATATCAAAAAATAATTTTGATACAGATGTTTTATGTTTAATTTCGTACGGTAAAAACAACTTATGCAAAAAATACTATTATAAAGTCTTATTCTGCGAAGTGATTGATATGTTTTATTTGATTCTACGCGGACGAAGTCGCGGGCAACAGCTAGTTTAAAATAAAACTTCATTTTAAGTTTTCAGAATAACGCCTTCGTACAATGTAACAAAAAATATTTTTAAGCGAAATTCGTTTTACGAATATTAAATAGTATACGGTTAAAAAGTTGAACAGTAATGTGGGGCGACTAGAGCCGGGCTCATTTCTCGTCTCCCTAAATAATGAAGTCATCAGCGCGCCGGCCGGCCGCGTTAGTTACGACCATTACCTTATTTAACAACCTGACGCCGCCATTAAAAGCGACTGTTTGTCATGGCACAACGACGATTTAATTAATAATACATATTGTCAGTTCGAATCACTGTTTAGAGGCATTGAAAAATTTATATATATATACTAGACTAGCTAGTCTAGCCTAGCGGGTGATCCGATTGGTTTATTAACAATGGGATCAACATAATTGGTGTTGGGCGGCCACATCCGAGGCGGATTACTAGTATTCATTAAATAGTTTCACATGTATTCACCACATAAAATCCACAAAAAAATAATATATTATATTAAAGATATAATACACTCGCTTATAGAACTTTTAGAATCCTCTGGGCTTCACTTTCTTGAAAAGGGCATGCTGATAGAGGTAAGTCAGTCATGTAAATCATAAAAAAAATGACTACCTGTCCTCTGCCACTTCATATAAAAGAATGCGGGAGTGCTGCAAAAATATACTAAAGTTCCATCAATACTTTCAGTAGTTTTTGCGTGAAAAAATTACATCCATACGTCCTCACAAACATTCAATTTTATATTAGGGAGATAGAAACAAACATACTATAATTTACTACTACATATACACTCTAGTATGTGCTATGAACTATCAATCTATTTGTTTCATATAACTCGAATTTCTATATAAATCAGTAGTTTTTAAGTCTCATTACAAGAAAATTAATAATGCAAGAAAAACGATAACAATAGGCAAGATTTTTAATATCAGACGCTTCCGTTTTTTTTATTACCGAAGTGTTACTTTCTGAACTGAACTTTTATTACGCAACGAGGCGATTGTTTTATTTCTATATGTTGCTGGATTTAAAGCCTGTTTATACTTAAAGCTAAGCTACAAATAAAACACATACAAATTTAGAAAATTAAGAAATACACCTTTGTATTTTTTTTTACATTTAAAAAAACTTCTAGTTCTTCTACTCCTTTTCCGTAACTACCTAACTGAATGGACATATTTTCAAATGAGAGATCGTAGATCCTGTGCGCCTTGTTATGAGGAAACTATTCATTTGTAAGCTCAACTCCATAAAATCTCCTTACCTTAAACTTCTCATCGATTGTCGCTCGACTTGATTCGAATTCAGGTGAATCAAGAAACTCACAAGGCAGTATCGGATGCAAGAACTGATGCCCACTCATCACGTTTACCTGTTACAGAAATAATCAATATTGAAAAAATATTAGGCAAGTTCAACAAAGAGATTGATAGACGCATTCGACTAGGCTGGGCAGCATTCGGGAAATTCCGCTCCTCACCTCGCAAATACCTCAATGCCTAAAGAAGTCTCTCATCAGTGCGTCCTCCCCGTAATGATCTACGGCGCAGAGACTTGGACACTGACGGTGGGGCTGGCCCTTAAGTTAAAAGTCGCACAGCGATCGATGGAGACAACTATGCTCGGTGTTTCTCTAAGGGGTAGAATCTGGAACGAAGAAATTCGGCGGAGAACTAAAGTAGACGACATAGTTCTTAAAGTGAAAAGTCTGAAGTGGCAATGGGCTGGTTGCATCAGTCGAGCGAGCGACGTCAGATGGGGGAGGAAAATCCTGGAATGGAGGCCACGGAAGTGTGGGACGTCCTCCGATGACCTCATAAGGACGGCAGGATGCGGTGCACGGAAAACCGCTTACTGTGGAAGGCATTGGGGAAGGCCTATGTCCAGCATTGGACTGATATAGGCTGATGATGATGATTAGGTAAATTACGAAAAATAGAGTATGAATAAAGAGAAAATAACGAAACAAACTCATGTTACAAAAGTGCAGTGTTCGCCGGGGACGCCCTAGGAGAACTTACGACCAGATTAGTGACATACTAAAGAGCGATTTGAGGAGTGCCCGAAACCGACGACAATGCATAGGTATGTATAGGTGTATGGATTTAGAAGAAGCGAGAGTGGTGTGCCAGGATCGCGCATAAAGGAAATCCATGATCTCCGACTACCCTCCGGGTGACCGGCGTGAGGGAATATTATTATTATTTATTAGATCATCATGATTCAAATCTTTGATGGATATTTAGTTACGAACAATGTTCTTTACTAGAATCATGAACATATCAAAAGAACAAATGATTCGTATGTTAATGTAATAGTATTTTTAATTTGAAATGTACACTCCTTTAGATTCAAATCTGTGAGATTATATTAGATAAATATTAATTAATCAAAGAACTCTCTGCGGGCGAATTTAGCTATATGCGTTCTATGACACTAGCAAGTTGGCAGAGGAGGAGGCCCAAAATGCCTGCAAGTAAATTATAGTGAGGAACGGGCGATTGCATTTTAATTACTATCGCGATGGTAGCTCACCCATAGATGAGGTACAAATCCAAACTATTATTATATTTACAGACTCCACGATATTACAAAATTGCCTAAGAGAAATGTAATATGTCGTATGTTAACTCCTATTAAATTTTGCTTAAAACGTCAAGTGGAGGAGTTTCGTAGTGAGACACGTGCTGGCCGTTAGGTTCTCGCCGCAAACATTGGCACGTGCGCGCACAAAAATTGTTTCGAACTCCCACCGTCACGACTTACGGAATACAAATTACAATTTGCATAATTCATCGTCGAGGATAAACTCGAGTTATCTACCTACTAAATCATTGAGAAGGTAGCAGACGGAAATGTACGAATACATGTAGAGAGTGTTTTCCTTATAGAAATCATTAAGGTAAAAATATTGGTTTTTCGTTCTACAGCACTTTGATTCCTTGTGCTGGGTTCTCATCATTTTGTTGAGTCAGTTTTTCCCTATAGTTTCAACGCGGCTGTTTCTGAATGACGAGGAGAGCCTTTTTTGGGTACCTTAACTGCTTGAAATACTTAGTTACTTAAGCATTTGAAACATCAGAAGATGCAAAACTGTGTTTCTAAATCAATATGTTTAGAGATACCGTAGGCTATAAAAGTCTTCGAAAGTACCAAAAACAATATCTACAATACCGGTAGCTTTAGTAATTGAAATGATTGATTAATGTAGTGTAAGTCACAGTGACTTTTCCAGCAGCAGTCCCAGGCGATCAGTTTTAGTCAGATTCTGCAAGGCGTAAACCTCGCAAGCGTGCAGTGACATAACATGTGTGAATTCAGCAAACCCGACGATAAGTTTTAGTCAGATTGTACAAGGCGTACGCCTTGGTCGCGTGCAGCGACATGAGATGTGTGAATACCGGCACTCTTACCTTTCCCGATAGCAGCAGTTCCAGGCGATCAGTTTTGGTGAGGTTCTGCAAGGCGTAAACCTCGCAAGCGTGCAGTGACATAACATGTGTGAATTCAGCAGACCCGACGATAAGTTTTAGTCAGATTGTACAAGGCGTACGCCTTGGTCGCGTGCAGCGACATGAGATGTGTGAATACCGGCACTCTTACCTTTCCCGATAGCAGCAGTCCCAGGCGATCAGTTTTGGTGAGGTTCTGCATGGCATACGCCTCGCCTGCGTGCAGGGACATGACGTGCGCAAAATCCGGCGACACCATCTTCTTGAACTGCAGTCTTGTTACCTATCCGTCATCAAATAGTAAAAGCATCACTTTTGTTTATTGTCGTAACATGTGGTCAATTTATAGTTTGTAATAATATATTTTGTTTATGCTAGTAATTGAACATACAATCTCTTATGGTTTAATGATCATAAAATTAAATATATCAATCATAATTAATAATTAAACATTCGAGCGAATAAATCACAAACAAACATACTAGCAAACATAGCAAGCTAATAGAAGCGTATTAAAAATGAGTACGTGAAAAAATTCAATAATTTCTTATGAGGATATTATATATGCACTATGAGGTTTTTATATTGGTGTGGTCTGCATATGCCTGTATAGTATTACAAAATAAACTATTATGACATGTTATATAAACAATGGCATTTATGCAAAGACCTTATCAATACAAATGTTATAAAGGGTAAATATATGTAACGTACCTTGAAAGGTTCAAAAAGAGTATGATAGACTTCCTCTAGCTCCGGATCGAATTTAACCGGTCTCATCTGGTAAACCAGATACACGACCTGACCAAGGTTTAAGAAAACAAATCCGAAGTTCCACGAAAACGCGTCGGGAGAACATATCACGTGCCACGCCCAAATCGAATTCAGCATGAACGCTTTAAAGAAAAACAAAACTTTTATTGCATAGCTAAATTGTTTTTTACAAGAATGGGGGCAAACGCGCAACTGGTTCACCCGATGTGTACCCATACCCATGAATCCACAACAATTAGTTGCTGATGCGGTGTAGGTTGGGTTGTTTAGCCTCCGGCTGTGAGCTATCTTAACGGAGTTTATATTTTTTGTATTCATATTCAACCTTTGTTCACCCTGAAGAGACCCTACACTTCCTTCTTGATTTTTGACAAGCTATGGATATTGACTCACCAAAAATTAATATCGTATGCATCCACAGCTGACCCTTTTTTGTGCTCGGAGCGCAGTATGAGGCTACGAATAGCATGTTGGATAGCTGAAGACAAAAAATTCAGACTTCGCATACGAATATTCACCTTTAATATAGTAACATTTTTTTTAATGAAGAGATGCAATGAAAGTATTCTTTTTACCCAGTGAACGAGAACATTTACAAATAACTGTTCAAAGCTAACACTTACAAGGAAAATTATGAATTTATCATGGGCAAAAAGTGATTTATTATTGGTTCGTCGTTCCAGCCAATATTCGTCCCCTATTGGACGTAGCCCCCACTGATCGCCACAAAGATCGGTCCCCTGCCTCGGTCACATCATCCAGTGGACTCCCGCAACTTTGGCCAGATCATGGGTCCATCGCCTGAGAGGCCTATCTAAGCTGCGTCGACCTGTACGTGGCTGACACACTATATAATAAGTATAAAAAAACAATATTAATATTGTATTTACTTGGAACAAAGGATGCTGTGGAACCTTCCATATTGGACACCAAGGCCAATACCACGGTCCTGAAACAATTAATATATTTACCTTCTCCGTCTTCGTCTTCTATCGTCGAAAGAGCAACAGTGATGTTTACTGGCATAATATAAAGGAAAACCTTAAGTATATCCAAAATAAACTTATGTACAAGAATATCAAAGATATTTTTTTAGTTTGTTCATTAGCTTCGAATATTTGTGTAAAAAATTATTAAAAGAAATTGCTCACCCGTGTGCATTGTGTAATTAATAGAACCAAAATCTTGAAATGTGCCATTTTCTCCAGGCCACGAAAAATTATATTCACTTATTTCTAAATATTCACTTTTGAGTCCCAACAACGCACTTTGTTGCGACATTTTAAGAAAATGTTTCAGAAGCAAATGTTAAAAGAGCTCTATATAAGTTTTCAGAGGTACTACGCTCCTAATGTATTATTATGATCCATTAGTTTAGTAGTAGTAGTAGTTTAGTACTTAACACTGTGTAACACATCACAGAACAATTGTTTACATAAAAACCAAACATTGTATAATTGGCGCCAAAAATCAATAAATGCCACATCCGCTTTTCAGTTTCATTCCACTATTGGTCTATAAAAGCATGAACAAAATACATCTACATAGTGAAATAAAGATAATCTTTTAAAGTCTATGGTTCATTTCAATAATTGCTTTTAAAATATTCAATGGATTTGAACTTTGAATAAATTGCCAAATAAAAAAAATTAACATAATCTTCCTTAAATTACATTAAAATATAATTGTAACTTAATTAAATCATATAGCATTGGTCTTTAATACATCATCGAGCATCGAATAAAATTTTATTTCAGGACCGTAAAGTGCACCCACGACGACTGTAAAAAGTTCGTTTTTGTTTCATATTATAAGAATAATGTACATTGAAGGAACCGTGTCTTCAATTTTGGTGTGTTGAACAATTTTGTGTGATAACTGATATTTTAATACCGAGCTCCAGTCTTTGTCCGCTCTATTTTACTTTGTGTCATGTAACAGATGTCAAAAGAATATATCCTATATATAGGCCATCAATTTGACGTTTAGTTTTAGTTCTTCTATGTGTCTACTGTTTCATACAACCTTTTAAAAAGTGTGATGCGAGATTAGAATTGCATATTGTGGAATCAAATAAAATATTCTGCGATGAGGTAGCATCGGTTATATAGAAATAACTTTAAACATCAAAATATTATGCCTTAAGTTGTTGTGTCACAAGTAAGATCTTTGAAATGCCGAACATGAGTAAAAGCTCGGTTGTCAATGGTAAGTACGATATTATTTGAGAAATAGTAACAATATTTTATAACATAAATATATTAAGAGATGTGGACTATTTATAAATTATTTTTGTTAAAAGGCTTACTTTTATTTTTTGTAATTCACTATTGACCTTATAAGCTACTTTTCACAGAAAATGTTTTTGTGAATAAAAGTGATTTCCACGTTTTTTATTGTGTGTCTGAGAATTGGTACCGTATTTATGTTCAAATAATTTATTTCTCAATTTTAATGCTATGACACTATAGTGCAGTGTGTCACAATATATTTCTCATTTGTAATCTAATGCATTAGTCATTCTTTGTAAGTACTTTTATATATCTAACAGGCCACTTTACTAAAAATACTATTTTATTGCATTGTATAAATCAATATCCATTGATATTATCTTCAAAAACTATTTAGATTTGCTTTAAATATTCAATACTAAAAAAATATGAACATTTGAGTAAAGTCTTTATAATGTTTTTATTTGGGTAATTATTAAACAAACACTTTTCCAACCATTTTTTTCCATTGGTCATTGATCTTATAAGTTTACGTAACTGCTCCAAATCTAATTGAATATGGTAGTTCAATTAGGTTTAATTGATTGTAATAGAAGACAAGTCAAGATGTTCAATTAAAGCAATCAAGTTGGAATACCAACTTGATGGCCCACCATTTGTACTTAGTATACAACTCTGAAATATTTTTATCTAAACAGATCATTTGACCTGATAAAGATGTATATTACATTTGTCTACAGGGCTATTGAGATTTTATGTTCAATATGTAGCAATTAAACATTCAACAGTGGTAGAGCCCGCAACAACAACATCTTTTGCTGAATGGCCTGCTCGACCAGTGAAATACCACGACCTCACAGAAAACAGGTGTGAAGTAGAAGTATTCTGCGTTTCGTCCAACGAGTGAGGTGCCGGAGGCCTAATTTTAGTCCTCTTCGCCTTCCCACCCTTTCCTCATAAGGATAGGACAGGAAGGGGAAGAGGATAGGATGGGGAGGGGGTTAACGGGGGAAAGGAATTATCCTTTTTCCTGTCGATGCCCTCCTTTGTCCTTTAAAGGTAGGCAACGCATTTGTCTGTTGCGGATGTTAATGGGCGGCGCTCACTTGACATCAGGTGATCCGCTTGCTCGTTTGCCACCTTCTCACATAAAAAAAAATTAGACTAGCTAATATTTTAGCTGTTATTAAGAAAATCAATAGCTAATTCTTTCCCTGAAGATAATATGCCCCCGATAAGACCAAGGGGATATGAAAATATTTGTAGTATAAAAAATGTGTCAGTTACGAATTGAACCCAATTTCTAGTAAGATATTCTACCTTTAGGCTATGAACTAAGGTTGAAATAGTGACAATAAATTCTACCATATATATTAAGAATGAATATACTGATATTATAAATGTGAAAGTTTGTATGTATAGAAGTTTGTTACTTTTTCATGCAAAAACTACTGAATGGATTTTAATGAAACTTAACAATAATTTAGCTTATACATCAGAATAACATATAGGCTATAATTAATAAAGATATTGTGTGAATTGTCCAAAATATACCGATAAGTGCTAAGTAGCAAAAAATTCAGTAAAACCATAGGGAACAGGTAGTGATTGAATAAAACTTAAACTAAGTTTATGTTATTTATTTTGATCTAATTGTATGATAAAAATAGTAATCTTATCCATATGTCACACTTTGTCAGTTGTCAAATAAATGCCTAAAAATATTAAAACTCACAATACATTGAAATTGAATTGATCTTATGTTTTGAATGAATCAATATTGTATTTTACAATTTCTAAATCAATGAAATGTTACTAGCCTTGATATTGTATTGATTAATTTATAGGTCATTTCTATTAGTCTTATTGGACATCATGACAGTATAAGACATATTTTTAAATCAATAGCAAAATAGTAACTAGTAAAAAGTACACTCTTTTCTTGTAGGATATTCATATATTTCTTTCTTCTCTTCAATAATAGTTGTGGTCATTCCATAATGAAGACTGGCAGAGTCCCTAGGTTTTATGGCATGGGGCAGTGGTTCTTAACTAGGAAGGTATTTTTGGGAGTTTGGGAGAAGCCTGTATATGTAATAAATTACTTGATAACATTTATAAAATTTTAGATATTAAGATATTTAAAAAGTAATGTAAAGAAGTACAGTAATCTCAATTAATAACATGAAAATCTTTAAAATAGTGTGTTATTGGTGTATTGAACAATCTGATCTTTGTAATTTATAAAACCTGAAAGTTTCCGTGCGGTATATTTACCTTATACATAAAAACTATTTTGGGTGTAAAGTTTTGATCAGGGTTAGGCAATTTTGAAAGATATCGGGTAGCAGAGGTGTATGTGTATAAAATTGCACCTCAACTTTGTTATAGTACGTAATTGTTTCAAAGAGAAACCGTCTGTGTTTAATTACGAAGCATGATGCCTGTGGATTGTCAAATACTTGCCTTTTGGAATTCCTGCATGGCCAGACCAGTCTCTGTGGAGGATGTCAAAATTATGACTTGACTGTTAGTTTTGGTCGTAGCAATGATGTATGTCTATTACATACTTAACTATCAAATTTCATACTTCACTTATGAGATTAATAAACACTGCTGTAGTGTTATTAAAATCGTGGGTGGAATTCTTTTTTTGTATTTAATGTTATATACTTTTTTATTTAATTAGAAAAATGTCATATTTTAGTTCAGAATATATTTATTTACTTATTTGAAACTTAAAGTTATTTTAGAGTAAGTAGTAAATGTAATATGTAATTAAAAATGAAAGAAATAATGGAGATTGGGAAAAATATCAGATTGGTTGAAACAAGTATGAAATATGATAAATGTTCAACATTATAGAGCCTACCTGCCTGTTACTTTTTTTTCACTTTCAGAAGAATATGAGGTCATTGGAGACCCACAATGGCAGGTCTTCGAAAACACCGCAGAGGACCAAATCATCAGGGTCCGAGGATATCAATATTCGAAACTGCGGTCGATTTTATTTCATTCAGTTTGCCTAGCACTAGGTGGGCTGCCATATTTTGCATTAAATAATTATCCAAAATATTACAAACTACAATACATAAAATGCAGTTTAAAATTCGCTAATGTCATCTGCGGAAAATCTGGTGAGTGTTGTATTAAAATTTAAATCTTTAATTAAAAACTGAAGATTAATGATATTTTAAACTATTTATTCTTACAGTTTCGGACCCCGAGGAGAATTTCGACATGGAGCCAATTTATGAGGTGGACCTCAATCTCTCCAATCACAGAGATAACAAATTGCGCTACTTCATTTATCAACAATGCCGCTATGTTTGGCTGAGTGACCATGGAGTTTTTATCAATGTACAAACTCTAAATGAAAAAATGACTATCAATTTGTTAATGGAGAACACATCTGGTATTAATAAACGGCAGCAGAATGAATTGTAAGTAATGTTTGTTTTATTCTACTATAGAAATATTATTTTTATATTACTTTAATTTAAGTTATTTCACACAAAATGTAAAAAGCAATAAATAGAAAGCATCAAGATATCAAGCTATAATAGCATTTAAAGGAAAAACTGAGAAACTGTTGGTTTTCATTTATCAGATAGTGTTTATCAATATTATTAAACTTATATCAGTATATTTTATTATTGTCAAATAAATATCAATTCTAAAAGTTTTTGAAATCACTGTTCTTATAACATATCTATAGTATATAATATCTTTGGTCAACACAAAACAAATGTTACCTAATAATTCTAATTTATGTTATCTTTGCTTGAATAATAATAATAAAATCCTAGGATATATACACTCAAGGCCATCTGATTCCAAACTAAGCAGAGCTTGTGCTATGGCAACCAGATAAATGATATACTACATTTACTACTTTTCTTTTGTAAATACATACTTTTAAATATATAATACACCCAGACTCAAGACAAACAGACATGACAGTTCATGCACACAAATTTCTGTCCTGGGTGGGAATCGAACCCACGACCTTGGCGTGAAAAGCAAGTATCTTACAAATCACGCCAACCGGTCTGTCAATTGTGAATAAGCTGGCACTTCCTTAAAGTAATTTAACAATTTCACCACATAGTTCCATTTTTATTACAGGATAAAGCTCTATGGTTACAATTCAGTTGAAGTGGAAGTGAAGAGTTACTGGTCATTATTCACGAATGAAGTATTCAATCCGTTCTATCTATTCCAAATCTTCTCTATCGTGTTATGGTCGCTCGACGAATACTATCAATATGCAACATGTGTCTTTTTCCTATCCGTAGGCTCTTGCATGCTGGCATTGTACCAAACTAAGCAGGTAAAATCAATTTTGTTACTCGGAAATACCTTTTAATTTCACCTTAATGGATGATGCATTCTGCATTCTGTTGTACCCTTTTTTAACTAATAAGCTAGTGGGATAAAGACATCGCAATTTTAGAAGTCATGTCATCAATATTTTATGCCTTATCAAATCACTGTTTCATTGTATTTTATAAAAGTTAAGTTTTAAACAAACTTTTATTAGGTGGACATCTATAAACATTGACATATACATTGACGTATACTAAGTATATGATTTAGGTTACAAAATTTTAGATAAAAATGTTTATGTACCTATATGTATTTTACCTCGGAGTGTCATAGGGGTACAATTAGTCACGTTTACTGGGTTTTTAAATTAACAACTACTGTGTATTTATGTCGATAGGATGTGCTATAATGTTTCAATTTCTAGATGAGTGTTAAGCTGCACCAGATGGCATCGTCAACCAACGCTTTAACAGTGACCGTGATTCGTCCGACGCGGTCGGGGCGTGAGGAATGCGTGGTGACGAGCTCGCGGCTGGTGCCGGGCGACGTGCTGGTGCTTCCGCCCGACGGATGCGTTATGCCCTGCGACGCAATGCTTATCGCCGGCTCCTGCATAGTCAACGAGAGCATGTTAACAGGTACACATATACACAGTTTTTTTTTTCTTTTATAGCATAAGGGGGCAAACGAACAACGGGTCGTCTAAAACTAAGTGATCACCGCCGCCCATGAACATCCGCATCACTAGAGGAACTGCATATGCGTTGCTGCCCTTTATGGAAGGATTACGCTCGCTACTTGAAGGACCCTGAGTAGTATTGGCTTGGAAAGGTATTTCCAAACCAGTACGTGTGTACGTCATCAGCTACCGCTGGTGACAGATCATTCCACAACGCGGCTATGCGAGGCAAGAAATTACGCGAAAACCGCACCGTAGAGGAATTCCAACCATCAAGATCGTGAGGATGGTAATTGGAGCTCTGTCGAGTTGAGCGATGACGAAACTCAGTGGCAGGAATTGTTCCAAATAGTTCTTCGGAACACCCCCCATGGTAAAGATGATAAAAATGCAAAGGGAACTGATGTCCTTTCGCAATGGCAGTGAGTCAAGCCGATCAGTAAGAGCTCGGTCGTTGATGATTCGATTCGATTCGCTCTTCGTTGTACGCGGTGAAGTGGAAGAAGCTGGTATTTTGGGGCTCCAGCCCAGAGATGCGAGCAATATTCCATATGAGGCCGAACCTGCGCCTTATACAGCTTTAAGCGATGAGCCGGCGTGAAATACTGCTTCGCTCTACCGAGCACACCAAGCTTTTTGGAGGCCAACTTGGCCTTACCGTCCAAATGACCACGAAATTGGACGTCGCTCGATATATCAACGCCGAGAATACTGATACTAGCAGAGGCAACCAGAGGAGTGTTCGTTCCAGTTTAGATTAACGACAAAGGGTTGTTTCTTGGCTGTAAACGGGCAAACTTGTGTCTTTTTGGGGTTGAGTTGGACAAGATTTTGTCGCCCCCAATCCGAAACGTTACCCAATAGAGTCTCAAGTTCAGAGACAAGTTTGTTCCGGTACTTATTGACGCAATCCCGAGAAATATTAGCGCGGGCCATGTACAGGGCATCAGCGGTACTATCGTCTGCATAACAATGAACGTTACTATGCAACATGTCATTGACATGCAGAAGAAAGAGGGTAGGAGATAGTACACAGCTCTGTGGTACACCAGCATTAATGGATTGAGAGTCCGAGTATGCACCGTCGACTATGACCCTCAAGGAAGCTGGTAATCCATCCGCATAATTTCTCGGGAAGCCCGTAGGAAGACAGGCCAAACCCGATCGAAGGCTTTGGCTACGTCCAGACTAACCGCCAGGGCCTCCCCTTTGTTCTCAATTACAACCGCCCATCGGTGAGTTATGTAAGCAATTAGGTAAGAAAAAATCACCAGCTGAGCGTCGCTGACGAAAACCGTACTGACGATCGCTAATCAGCTGGTGATCCTCTAGGTACCGCATGAGCTGGCAATTAATGGTTGATTCCATTATCTTTGAGAACAAAGAAGTTATGGCAATAGGCCTATAGTTGGACGGATCCGAGTCGTCACCATTCTTTGGGATCGGGTGGATTAAGGTAGTCTTACAGGATTTTGTGACAACGCCTAAGGAGTAGGAGTACCGAAAGAGACCCGTTAACACCGGTGGCCAACTCAGGAGAACATGTCCTAAGCAAAATAGGAGGAATTCCGCCAGGCCCACTCGACTTATGGATATCCAGAGACTTAAGCGCTTTACGCATCGATCTCTGGAAAATGTTGATTTCCGACATAGAGGTATCACCGCGCGGGAATTTAGGCGGTGAGTTACCTTTGACATCCAGTGTCGAGTTAGATACAAAAAGAGAGACCAGAAGATCGGCCCTCTCCTTTGCAGTATGGGCCAACGAGTCATCCTCCCTGCGCAAAGGTGGTAACGATGGGCTACAGAATTTTCCTTGTACATCCTTGGCGAGAGAGCGTCCTGGATGCGCTAGTTTCAGAAGGAAGACAGACGCACGAGCCTCTCCCCAATGCTGGCCTCTTGTTCTGACTTTGCCCTGGCAATAACTCTTTTGAAGGACCTGGAGGCAGAGTTATACTTTCTTTTGAGGAAACTGGTATTTACACCCCTTGCCGCTGACGCTTCGACCCATGCTCGGTAACATTCCTGCTTGTAGCGTGATGCTAACTTGCAGGAACGACCGAACCTGGGATCTACCGCCTATTGGCACCACAGACTATGGAACAAAGAGTTCCATCCCCTAAAGCACTTTATGAAATTTTATGAAAAGAAAAAGTTGAAGGTTTTATGAAACAAAAATGTGTAAGGGTTTTTTATATTGACTCGAACATATTGTATCTTTACTGAAATGTTACTTCAAATGCTTCAATTTTATCTCTCTCTCTCTCTCTCTCTATTTCGTTCTCTGTCTCTGCTTATATCTAATCAATCAAACCATTTATATTAACTAAAATGTTACATTAAGCGTTCAAGTTAAATTTATTTCAACTACAATCAATAAAAAGTTGTCGATTTATCTCTCTCTCTCTTTCTCTTTGTGTTTACAACCATATTGTGTGCCATCATCATCTTAACAAATTAACCAGAATACTAAGTATCACTTCTACTGCGTCTGAACTCACACTTGATTTTTTGTAAATATGATTTCGAATTAAGTTGAGTCAGTTCAAATCTAAGCTATATTACTATGTTATCGATATGATGCACAATGATATTTTAGAAGATGTCTCGTGTAATAACCATTATTAAGATTGAATATTATATCACATAGCCTGACAAAGACTATGGCAAAGGTCTTGTAAAGCTAGTAATTGTACTAGACTACATCCTATAATAGTTATATTTGTACAGTAGCATTTGGACGCAGATATAGGCAAATCGCATTTCTACAAATACAACATAGCATTATGATACCTATTAAAAGCTTATATCATAAATTTCAGGTGAGAGTGTGCCTGTAATGAAGGGACCGCCGTGTCTCACCACAGAAGTATATTCTACTGAAACTCACAAGCGGCACACATTGTTTGCGGGCACACATGTTATACAGACACGGTTCTATGGCAATAACCAGGTAATTTTCTTACTTCAAATAACATTTATTTTATTTATATCTACATTGAAATCATCAAAAAATTGAGTTGTATTATTTAAAAACATTTATAATTGTTTAAACTTTTTGAGACGTTTTTAATAAACTAAATACGCTTATAACTAATAACGCTTTAACTCATGTGTAGTCCGATGATAATGGTACCGATATATCGGGGGCCCTTCTTCAGGTTGAGGGA
Source organism: Papilio elwesi (assembly GCA_029849275.1). Classification (NCBI taxonomy): domain Eukaryota; kingdom Metazoa; phylum Arthropoda; class Insecta; order Lepidoptera; family Papilionidae; genus Papilio; species Papilio elwesi. The sequence continues at coordinate 8,642,221 of CM056692.1, read as the reverse complement.
CTGGAAATAATTCACGGTCGGAGCCCAGACGGGTTTATTAAGAATTAATAAAAACATTTATTTTCTTATCAACATATGTACTTTACTATTAAATACATTGTTTTCAATAAATATGTTTCTTATATGGTTTTAGGTTTTAGCTAAGGTGGTGCGTACTGGTTTTTATACTGCTAAGGGAGAACTGATCAAGAGCATTTTGTATCCTAAACCATTTGTGTTCGATTTCTACAAGGACGCCGTTAAGTTCGTCATATTCATGTTCTGTATTGCTGCTGTTGGGATGACGTATTCTGTGTGGCTGTACATTTTGCGTGGTGTAAGTAATACCTGTAGTATTATTTTATATTATTTTCAATAATAGATACAAAACAGCGGCTAGCCTACTGTTCAGTAATATAAGCTGGTTATGAATATTCACAATAGCTATGTTAAAGGTGTTTTCAAGTCCTATTACTTCCTTTTCGGTTATGTCTTTAACTTATAAAAATATGTAGTATAACTTTCAAAACTACTTTGTATTTAAACTTGTCTTTTTTATTTGCAACTAGCAACACGCCCTGGCGTCGTACCGGCGTGGTTCTCCATACAAAATTTCATTCCCTACTTTAGACCTTTAGGAGATGAATTTAGAATAATTATTTTTAGTACTTGCAAGAGTAAAAAACACTGTGCAATATTTCAAGTCTCTAGGCCCAGTAGTGTCGTGTGCGTATATACCTAGTGGGGTCATAAGTTCTTGTCTGTATATTGGCCGAATATTCTTCGACTAATTTTAAAAATGGAACGTTTGCGCTTTCCGAACACAATTTTATTTTTTTAATGAAATTTAGTTCCTTAGCAAATATGGAGTGGTCAAAGAAAGAAGATAGAGTCGCTGTTATCGCGTTGAACCGCTGTGGTTACGCGCCAACAGAGATTTTCAATATTCTGCAAAATTTTAAAATAACACTATAGTTTGTTGTTGCACTATCAAATGATACACTGAAGATTCAAGCTTTGAAGATCGTAAGAGGACCGGCAGAACTTGCACAGTTAGGCCACCAGCGATCTTTAAATCAGTGACGGCACGAATCCAAGGAAATCATGTTCTTTAAAAAAATCTTAGCTCTGCAGATGAGGATAAGCAGAACCACGTTAAAAAGTGTGCTAAATGTAGACGTTGGACTACGAGCCTACGGTAAACAGACCGGACATTATTTGAACGAACGCGTTTAAAAAAACTAGGCTGGAGCGAAACCGCGCTTTTTTACGGAGGTAGGCGAAAAAAAAATACTGCGAAATTTTATTTTTCGGATATTTACCATCGAAGAAAGCTACAATAAAATAAATGATAAGGTGTATGCCCACAGCAGTGAAGAAGCCAGATCACGTATTCCAAGGGTTCAACGAGGGCATTATGCTTAGGCCATAGGGGAACCTTTTTCTCGAGCAATGTTCAAAAACAGACATTAGGTATTCCAACAGGATTCCAGGTACCAGCTCATTGGGCACGAAGCACACAAAACTGGTTGACAGTCCATGGAATCAACTTTATCGGGCATGAAGACTGACCCTCTTCTAGTCCTATTTAAACCCACTGGACTACAAAATATGGAAACATTTGGAGGAGTATTTTTGCGCTTAACCTCGTCAGACTTTGGTAACTCTTTGGGAGTCTCTGGTAAAGCATCGACAGAAATACATATGAATATTGTACGTGCTGTCATCTATGACTGTCCGCGTCGATTAAGGGTATGTAGTCTAAAGGGGGGAGGCCATTTCGAATATACACAAAATGAAAATGAATGTAATTTCTGAATAATAAATATGAATGAACTTGTGACCCGACTAAGTATGTTTTCACAGTCAGTTTCATTCTTTATGTCACAGACCAATTTTCATAGCAGACACTTTATAAATGGGCCAGATAAAGTCTAAACGGTCGGCACATTCTCAGTTGAACGAATCATTGACAATATGACGTTTCATTTCTAGTCGCTATCTAATGTGGCGAAGTGCGGCACATTGTGAATATGATTAAAACCTCGTTCGATAATAAACGAAACGCGCGCGCCATGCCGATTGGTTGAAAGTCGTATCCTGCGCAACTTCTTTTCTTTTGCTAGCAAGCGGTCCCTCCTGTTGCCTAAACTTACAAAAATGATCTTGTGATGTTGTTTTCCTAAAATTAGTAACTAAAATGATTGATTACTCTTACATGCTGAACTGAACCTGTTATTTATTTTGACAACTGTGGGAGTTGAAGACAATGACAAATAATTGTTAGTTGTGATAACGATATCTTTTTTGTTTAAATCATTTTTAGCGTGTAATATTGCTTGTGACGTCCATACCCAGTTGTTAAAGGTGAAAATTCTTTTATGCTTTATTTTTCACTGTCCATAACCTGTTGGATAAAAAATAACTGATGTAATTTTCATGTCTACTAATAATATGCCTGTCTTACGTCGCCTGTTTATTGAAACGGCAAATTGTCAATAATTCGTTCAACCGACAATGTGCCGATCGCTTAAAATTTACCTAGCCCGATTTAAAATGCTTGCTCTTACAATCGTCGGTGATATATACGTAGATTAAAATTTTAAAGGTTTTAATTGCTTAATTTTTTATTGTGAGGAATATATAGTAGCTGCGTATATTTTTTTCCTTTTGACGGTCGCCAGAGTTCCGCGGGCACCATCCTGCTGCGCACACTGGACATAATAACGATCGTGGTGCCGCCCGCGCTACCCGCCGCCATGACGGCCGGCATCGTGTACAGCCAGCAGCGGCTACGCGCCAACCGCATATTCTGCGTGTCGCCCGCGCGCATCGTCATCTGCGGCAAGCTGCAGGTCATGTGCTTCGACAAGGTACCAATCAACTCTATTGTTCAGTATATTATCTACAGCTGTCACAGCAAACCTTATTCCGTCCTATATTTAACAGATGGTTCACTAATTTGGAGATAATGGCTTACACATAAAATATACCAGAATAGCTCGTGTATGGCGGAATTATTCTTCCTTGCCTGATACTTATCGTGATGTTTTGGACAATTAACACAATATCTTTATAATGCTTTGTTTATCTGTGTGTTATTCTGGTGTATAACCTATATTATTGTAAAATTTCATTACAATCCATCCATTCAGTAGTTTTTTTGTGTGAAAGAGTAACAAACAGTAGTAGGATTGTAGGATTATATCTAATACTGCTGACCCGGCAAACTTTGTTCCGTTTTATTTAGTTTCGCTCCCAAGATATTCATTTCAATTATATGGTGTAAATGATTATCATAATGTGCATAGCAAGAATTAATAATGTATCCATCTTAATAGCTTTCCAATTACTGTAACCGATTTTTAGAAGTTAAAATGACTATAGTGAGCTATCCTTAAAATATTTTTAGTACATTTTTTAAGATATGACCTGAGGTCCGGCCAGTGTTTGCAATGTGAGCGCAATAAAATATATTTGTACGACAATAATTACAAATCTTTGAAATACTTGGTTTTTCTTTACTATGACATGCATATTTTATACATATTACCTTCATCTTGAATCACTCGGTCTATTGATGAAAACCGCATTAAAATCTGGTGCGTAGTATGTATGTATGCAGTATGTGCGGACTAAAACGACTTAGTTTTATACTATTTAAAGATAAAAGGTACGAGGGTTAAAAATGTAGTTTTTCGATTATGTGTTACCATTATTTGTCTACACTTTCGAATGATGATGATTTACATCTGATAATTGTATAATTAGGAAAAGAAAAAACCAGCGAAGCAGATATTTGTTGCTAGTCTAAAAATATTATTCGTCCCGCCGCAGTGTACCATATGAACTTGTCGTCGTTACCATTAGATGGCGCTGTCCAGGCTGATGCTTTTAGCTATCTCCTATATTAATTAACGCTTATTTATATAACCATAAAGTATCGCTATATATTACAGCACCTGAAAGGTTTATGATTATTATGTACTATATGATGTATTTAACTTTATGATTTGCCTTCACTTTAAGACGGGTACCCTGACTGAAGATGGTTTGGATCTGTATGCGGTGATACCGGCCACCGAGGACGAGAAGTTCGGTCGGCGTATTGTAGAAATAAACGGTTTATCCACAACCAGCCCGTTGGTACAAGCGCTAGCCTCCTGCCACTCCCTCACTAGCATCCAAGGCGATCTAAAAGGTGACCCTTTGGATTTGAAAATGTTCGAATTCACTCAATGGGTAAGTTTTATTTTTTTCCAGTATATTTACTAAAGAAAGAACCCCTTACCGACAAGCATACATACATAGATTTTTGGGTGTATTTATGTAGAAGGGAGAAAGGCACCAATATTGTGTCGGATGGAAATCCGTAATCTCTACCTACTCTAGGTTGCCTTACTATTACTTTACCATTGCAAATAACAATGAATAACAATTTGATAAACGGTCAAAGGGTTGTGCTTCTATCACATTAGTAGTGGGATTACCGGGATACTTGGTAATGAGTACCTGGATAAAATTAATCAAATACGCAGAAGTATTGTGTCGCGTTCGTCTGCGAAGAAATAGACTTTGATTTTAAATAAGTTTACAATATGTTTTTTTACACAGGCTGACCTACATATGCACTGGTATAATCTATTCATTGACAAAACTTGTTATAGATGTCAAATGCGGATTTTGAAAACCAGTGCCGTGCGAAAAAAGAAATACGTATTTGCATGGAGTTAGAAAAACATTGAAAAAATTTCAGGTCCTCGAGGAGCCCGGGCCAGAGAACAACCGCTACGATAACCTCATCCCGGCCGTCGTGAAGCCGCGCACCACCCCCAATAGCAATGTGCAGGACTTGGAGAATTATGAATCCCTTATGGAGATGCCGTATGAGGTGATGAACTTCTTTTCTTTACTTTGACTTAGTAGAACCAAAGTAATCGGCCGATGGGGCTGAGAAGTTCTGGAGTGTTGATCAAGCAGCGTACCTCCCACAAGATGAACCGATGAGACCTCTTACTTCCATCACTGAACTACTTTTGGTTTAAAAGACAGAGACTATGCTACTAATATTTGATCTGATTTAGTGTAAAAATAAAGCCGTCATTTTATTTCCTTTCATTAAGAAATAAAATCGGGATCCGCAACTTTAGAACGGTATAGCATTATAGGTAAAATTCGAAAAAGAGGCCCTAATTTTTATCCATTGAAATAAAAAAATATACATGTTTTTGTTTGCAGATTGGTTTACTGCGAAGATTCCATTTCTCTTCGTCTCAGCAATCCATGGGTGTCATTGCGAGAGTGCTTGGACAACCGCAAATGGTCTACTTCGTTAAAGGTGCACCCGAAAAGGTATAATTATTAAAAATACCTAATGGCAGTCCTGGAGATGTGCTATAAATATAAAAAGACGTTTCTAACGTGTGTCCGTCACATACCTTATCATTTTACTTGTTAAGCTTGCATGTGTTGCGTGGGAGTTTCTACCACCACGCTCATGCGTGCATTTGGGTACTACATTATTTTAAAGTTACATAGTTATTTTTTGTTAATTATTGAAGAAATTTACGTCACCATCCGATTGTGAACTTTGTCGGTTTATAATCAGACTAGGCACATTATAAACTGTCAGCAAAATGCCATTTTGATGACGTAATTTCGTAACATTCAATTCGTTAGCAACACTATCTTGTTTGCTACTGTTACTTGCTGCCATGTTCGTTTTAAAATCAATAGAAAAATACTCGGGAGCCAAGTATACACAGACGTGCTCGCGTAATTGATATTTAAATATGAAATACTAGTCAATGTCATTGATATTGAAAATTCAAGAATGACCTAAGGTAAATAATCTTAGTCAAAACATTGATGACGACGCGATGTGATACTATATCATATACCTATACCATAACCCGCATATCGAGCCACTATCAATTGTTCACAGAATGGGGATCAATAGGATGATAAAAAGACTCGAATTTAATGTCTGTTATTTTAACAGTACAAAACACATTTGGTTTTATTTTTAAAGGATATCTCATTTCAATTGTATACTTAACTTCATATCCTATTAAGAACAATAATTCCAAAGTTATTAATAAATACACTATTAGAATTATTTTGTTAGCTATATAGGGATGCCATTACGTGGATGTAAATTTGACAACCTGGTCAAGTTGATTTTGATTTTAAATCTGAATTTTGATTTTGTACCCGCAAGTTGATAATGCACTACAACCTTCCAGTGCATTATCAACTTGCGGGGGTTATGCATCAAAGTCAATGATTGGTTCAGCTTACAATTTGCTTACAGTTTATAGTATGCCTAGTCCGATTACAAGTTAACCAATCGGTCAGTAACATATATATGTCGATATTCCAGCACTACTCGAGTTTTTTTTTCGTTTTTCGCTCATTTCACAATTTAATCTTCCCATGGCAGACTTCTATCTCTTCTCTCATATCTACTACCTGTACTGTTGCAGACATAGGTCTTCCCCAATGCTTTCCACCTTGTGCGGTCTTCTGCTTGCCGTATCCGGCCACTTCTCGCTCTCTTCAGGTCGTCGCTCCACCTGGCAGAAGGGCGCCCCACTGTTGTGACCTACATTACAACAATTTCCTTCCTCATTCATCTGCTGACGTTAGTGTTATTCAACAACATGACCATGTTGTCGAACTGTTTGTATTCTTGAATGTTCCATATCTTAAAATCTGAGTCTAAAATATATTTTATGTATTCTTCGTTACATTTGAATGTGACGATGGATATTGATTATTATTTGTCACGCTACTTGTAAGTTTTCCTTGCCTATAAGACTCAAGATTTCAAAGAATTTATCTTGATATTTTGTTCTAAGTATGCCATTTCTTCGAAGCACGCCTAGTTTTTTTAAAAGGTCAAGTAAGTAGTACCTACTCGAAATGCCTTTATGCGAGGGTGCGTGAATCTTTAAAATGATCGTAGGGTACTCAGGAGCGAAGTCTACACAAACAATATGTGAGTATGTTTTTGAATCCACTAATGCTGACTACTCTAAGAACATACCGGGAACTTATTTATGTATTTTCGTGGTTAAAATAGTTAAAATCACAAACGAATATCAACGTAAAGTCATATTCAGGTTGCCGGCATGTGCGATCCGAAATCGCTGCCGGAGAACTTCAGCTCGGTCCTTCATGAGTACACGTCGAACGGCTACCGCGTGATCGGTCTAGCTCACAAGAAGCTCGACCGCAAGATGAAGTGGGTGGACGCGCAACGCATCAAGAGAGACAACCTTGAGTGTGATATGGTCTTCCTGGGCTTTCTAGTCATGCAAAACAGCCTTAAACAGGAAACTACAGAGGTCATTAAGGAACTGCACGACGCTCAAATAAGACAGATTATGGTCACAGGTAAGAAAATAACGTAATCTCTTACTTGGATCCATCAACCTACCTAATCGAAAGGAATTAAATACTTTTGTAATATACAGATTAGTAAATTCATGACGACCAGCAACTATTTGCCTTGAATAAGCATGTACAAGTCTCTTCGAGATATTTATACTAGACCACCAAAAGTTGCAAGTGCATTTCTAACCATTGTTCAGGAATGATAAATATTAGGTACATAAAAAGAAAAGAACGGAAAGGGAAGGGGATCTATAAACTAGTGTATGTTTACAGGAGATAACATAATGACCGCTATGTCAGTGGCCAGAGGGTGCAATATGGTGCAGCCGGACCAGAAGCTGGTGCTGATCACCGTCGGTCAGCAACTGACTGACGACACGCGACCGCCGCTCCACATGGAGGTAATGAAATACAATACAATCATTATTTTCTCACTTCATTACAGTTATAACCTATTGTATTGATTTTATCATTTTACAAAGTTACTGATATTTACTTGCAGGTAGTCGGTGAAGACGGTCCGCCATTGCTGTCAATGGAGTCATATGTTCTAGCTCTAGAGGGCAAGACATGGGCCGTCATTCGCGCACACTATCCTGAAATGATGACGACAGTAATCAAGAGAGGTATTTTTAATTTCTTTTCATAACTTACGAGGTTTTGTGGATGTTCACGGGCGGCGGTGCTGCCTTAACTTTAGACGACTCGTTTACCCTTTCTATAAAAAAAAATTGCATATATTTTTCAAGGTCTATCCCCAATATAGATTCAATTGGTATAGACCAATATTTATTATACCATTCAATCTTTTGTAAGTCTATAAAAATCGATATATTTAAAAAAAGTTTAAAATCATATTTTTTGATTCTGTCACGCTATGTACAAACGTTGTAGAGTCAAAAGTACCAAATTTCAAGTGATTAAATTTCAGGCATGGTATTCGGCCGTTTCGGACCCGAGCAGAAGACGCAGCTGGTGACGTCTCTGCAGGGGGAGGGTCTGGTGGTGGGCATGTGCGGCGATGGCGCCAACGACTGCGGAGCCCTAAAAGCGGCACACGTTGGTATCTCCTTGTCTGAAGCCGATGCATCTGGTGAGAGAATATTATTTTACTAGTGGAAAATTTCAAAACCAAACATAATATAGTGCAATCAGTGACATGAGGTCTTTTGAGTGTGGTACACTTCTGTTCAAAGTACCTGTATCCATAATATGAAAAATATTCATTTTTGTAGATAAATTTTTCACATTTTTAGATATTTCTTTCTTTGGTTTATGTCTTTTTAATAATTTTCTGTTGATGTAAACTAGACGGCTCCCCTGAACAGGCACAAGGCTGCTACCCAGAATTGGGCGGAAAATGGCTTACGTCATGTCTCTCGTCACTCGGAACCTACATGTTGTTGTTATATGTAACTAGCTTAACTTTCTCCGCATTGAATCCAATAAAAATGTGTTTTTGTCGCGCAAAATTAATAAAAGCTTTATTTTTATTTAGTTTCTACAAGCATGTGGAATATCATCTACGGGGACGCGTGATTCTGTTCACAATTCCGTGGGTTATTTATGGTTTTACATATCGCTTCAAAAATTCGGATTTGTGTAAAAATTGTTATTTTAAAACCTTACCTACGCTATAATATAATAAAGAGAAACGATTTGATTGTTTGTTCCGGATAAACTAAAAACTAGTACTAGTGAATGGATTTTAGAAATTATTAATTACACCAATGGAAAGCTCTTCTACTCTACCCGCACTTTTCTATACTTTGCGACGCGTAGCGGCTACGCTCGCATAGTATGTTTATAAAAACTAATCTCCCTATTGTTTTGTTACAGTGGCAGCACCTTTCACCTCCAAAGAGCAGAACATAAGATGTGTTAAATATCTTGCACTGGAAGGGCGATGCGCCCTCAGTACTTCCTTCGCAATATTTAAATACATGGCTCTCTATTCTCTCATCCAGTTCTTTTCAATTCTTATTCTTTACAATGTAAGTTTATTTTATCAATCTTTTAAGTTAATAAAGCAGATTATCGTATTCATATTAGGTGACCTATATAGGTATCTGCAAAAAATTAATGAGTTGCAGATGCATTGCCTACAGGAGATAAACAGGGAAAAGGATATGACCTTTTCCTATCCGTCCCCTTCCACCGTGAAATCCTTATCCTACTCCCATCTCATTCTCGTTAGAAAAGGAGAGAGCGGAATAGAACTAGAATCAGGTCTCCGGCACCGACGAAACGCAAAACACTTCTACTTCACCCTTGTGTCCTGTGAGGTCGTGGTACTTCACTGGTTGAGCGCACCCATTCGAGCAGCAGATTTTATTGTTGTGGGTTCGACCACTGTCAATATATTTCAATCCTATATAAAACAAATTCTCAAAGCAGAAACTATACAAATATCGTTTAGAAAAAAAGTAATGCAGCAGATTGCATCAAATGGGTAGACCAGGCCGCCCGAATATGATCGAAATATTTTATAGTCTTTTTTATGAGGTATTCAGAAATCCGAACCTAATTTATAACACACTTAAAGGTAATACAGGATCTGAAACTTATAAACACCAGATGAATCACAACTATAAAGTTGACTGAATGCGTTAAGTCTGCCATTTTTACATGTTATGTGTGTATGTACAGAGAATATTATTGCAATTAATATGAAATGACCTCTCGCAAAAGTTATAATTCAAATTAATGATTTCAGTATTTCTCGATCCTCGGCAACAATCAGTTCCTCTACATCGACTTGGTACTAACAACTCTACTGGCGCTGTCGCTGGGGCGTGCGGCGCCGGGCCCGGTGCTGACCAAGCAAACTCCCACCGTGTCACTGGTCGCACTCGCCAGCATCCTACCGTTGTTGGCACAAGTCCTGCTGGTGCTGCTACTGCAACTGGCTTCTATATACCTGCTGCACTCACAGCCATGGTAACTGGTTCACCTTTTATCTGTGTAAACAGCCATGATATCTTATGGTCATGATATAGGTTTTCGTTAGTGGGTTGAGGGGCTATAACTAGAAACTAAAAAAGAAACTGGGAAACGAAAACTTTTTCAATCGACATCAATTTTGAGAATATAATTATAAATGTTATACAATAATATTTATAATTTTTACATTTTGACACCTTTGTTTTAATTTAAACATTACTTCCTACCGGAGATGGCAATAACGGCTGTTTTGCCTTGTTTTGTTTTATGAATTATGCTGTCGCGTTATTCTTTGATAACGGTTATTGTAAATTGTTGTTAGTTATTCTGGTGTTAGGCGTTGTTGCGTAATTTGTTTTGTAACATTGGTGAAATAACACTACGACGATACGATATTCAATATTAAGGAATATTTTAACGACACTCTGTAACAGGCCGCTTATAAAACCATAATGTACCAATCAATAAACTTATCTTCATAATTTTTATTGAAAAAAAAGTGTGTTATTTACATTCTAATTTAAACACAAAGAAAACACGTATGTACACTTACTTACAATTTATATTGTCTGCATTCGTTTCGTTCGTTATTTAGCTACATTCTCCTTACCATAACGCCCGACGCCCGAACTATTCAAGATGGACTTAAATGTCAAGGCAGCCTATCTGTACGTTCATATATACACAAGAAAACAATATTTATAGTTTTTATTCACACTTTACTTCACTAGTAACAGAAATAACTGCATAGGTCATAACTATTTATCAAAATTGTAATGAGAAATCGTCAGTAACATAAAGAAATTAAAATCCTCATTTTTAATTGTTATAAAAACAAAGACAATTATTCGTTATGGTTATTCGTATTATATTACCACATCAAAGGATTGTGAAATCTACTTTATGATACTGGAATAAAGTAAAATACAGATGTAGTAAGAAATTATTTTCTTTCGGCAAAACTCGGATCTTTATCGGAACACGATGGCACCCGAACTGTCAGTGAATGATCGTATTAAATGAGTGACATTTTCATATCCATTAATATGGAACAATAAGGTTCCAGTTCATTCCAGTTTAGTGTCCAATGTCAAAATGAATGTCGCTATATAATATAGTTATGTTACAACCTTAACAATTACTACTTAAAACGGGATATTTACCAGTGTATTATACGAAATGGGTTCCAGATATTTTAAGTAATAATATTGTTATGTTCGTGACCATGTTAGTTGAAAATCACAATTATGTTACAACCACCTTCTTTTCACCTTAACTTTGAAAATACTCAGTTTTATTGTATATTTTTACCACTATAAAATAATTAAAAGTACAACAAAATAAAGCTAATTGGGAAATATTTACAATAATAAAACTCAATACTTGCCTAAATTTTATGACATTGGCGTGCCTCGTACCTAAGTAAATAACCTGCGTGTGAGAGGGATGCAGTCGACATAAAGGCTTTTATATTACGTTCGTTAGTATACTTATAGTTATCTAAAATTAAAATCTTAGCTACTGCATATTTGGATCGATGTTTTCAATATTTTCCATTTCGTAATCTGAGTACAGTCACAGTCAGACATATGATTTCGTCAGTGCTTTCTTTGACGTTAATAACAATCCTATCAATGTGATCATCCATTGAGTGTTCCTGTGAGTGATATTCATTTCAACATTCGATAGCACGATACAAGAACAAGAATAATGCATTATATTAACGGTTATTACAACAATGTCCATCTTTACTCACTACAAACATAAACTACGGCTGTGTTAGACAGCGAGAACCAGACTTTGTCTTGCATGAACAATCGCTCGCAAAAAAATGTCGTGGAATCCGATGGCAGCGCTATCTACCGGGTGTAATTGTGAATCTATGCCCCACTGAAACACACAAAATTTCATCTATAGAGAATAACATGACACCACAAATATATGTACGACTTCCCAGAAGAACTTATATCGATCAGATTAGTGACATAATAAAGAAAGAAGATATAAGGAGTACTAATAACTGATCAGCATGCATGCTGTATGTATGCACGTGCATATCTACGTAATATGTATGAATGTATATGAAGTGCTTCATTCATGAACTAGAGATGTGATCTCGCCAAATGGAAATACGTTATCTCTGCCTACCCGTCTGGGTTACGAGCGTGAATCGTTTATTTTATGAAATATTTCAGGTACCATGCGGTGGAGGGGGGAGGGGAGGTGGAGCAGGTGTTGCTGTGGGAGAACACGGTCATCTTCATCGTGACCTCGTTCCAGTACTTGGTGCTCGCCTGCGTATACGCCAAGGGCTGGCCCTTCCGTGAACCTTTCTGCTCTAATTGTATGTGATTCATTTTTATTTTTTACTAGCTATTCCTGGCATGCGTTGCAATGTCACGTAATGTAAAAAATTGTTTGGTTGTATATTGTTCAGTATTTAAGTTTAGATTAGTATTTAGTTTATGAGCAATAGTGGCAATGCTTTTCGTGTGTCTGCTTGCTTTGTGGCATTACGCCCACATGTTCAAAAATATCAATAATCAAATAACATTTAATATTTAGATCAAATTTTATTGACGACTTTTAAATACATAAATCCTATATGGTGATAGAATAAAAAAAACAAATATATATAAAAAAATAAACAATTTAATCGAAGTTTTTGAACATTTTGATTAATTATCTTAAGGCTCAGGCTCATGGCTTAAAGAATTTCGTAACTTTCTTTTGCTTGGCAGTTTTTAAAAGCTCCTTTAATTCAGACTGATATATATTATAGTGATAGTTATAATAGAAATAGCATTGCTATATCACAGGTAGCTGTGAGTGAGCCTGTCGTGATAGAAGAGGTATCTTTTTAATTTATGATTAAAATTATCCGATAGGCGACAAGACACAACAAGTCTCAATTTATGTTTTAAAGATCATTTACAGTTAATTAAAGCTTAGCAAACACTAAATAAAAATGTATATTTATGTTTTAGATTACATGGTATTGACCCTGGTGAGCCAGTTCGCGTTCGTGCTTGTATTGCTGCTGTGCCCGTGGCGTTGGCTCTCTGACGTCATGGAGATCATGCCGGTCGACCTCGCGGACCAGGACCAGACCTACTTCCGCTTGTATCTACTGATCATACCAGTCCTGCATTTAACTCTGTCCATCGCCATTGAGGTCGGTGCTCAGAAGTCTTTTTTTGTTATCATAGGTTTAATATTAAACCTGACAAATTGCCGTTTAGTATGAAATCAGTTTGTTTTCAAACTCTTTTATTTCTGTTATTAAAGCAATCACTCATGTAATCGATGCATCTTTGCTAGCGCAGTGGTTTATTGATGCCCTTTTTGTAAAATCAGCTGGCCGGAAGGCAACAAACTCTTGGCATTTTGTGGCATTTTGTACTTGCCTCTCGGGAATTGTTTTTTTTTAATTTGTCCACATTTTTGAAAAAGTATTATTCGGTGGGTGCAAGGTCTGGTTAGTACGGTGGATGAGGGAGAGCTTCCAACCCCAGCTCTTGCAGCTTGGAGACTATATGTAGTGCAGTATGCGGTCGCGCGTTGTCGTGTAGGAGCGTTTTCATCGTTTCTTACCTTGCCAATTTGTCGCAAATTCGTCCATTTGCGATCAATTGTTTTGATGTAAACATCAGAAGCTGCACCTAGCTCGTCTGTAGATTGAGTATCATCAGCTTTCACAATCGCCTTTAATTCAGTATTGTTGACCAAAGTGTCCGGACGGCCGCGAGGTTCATTTTTCAAATCTAAATTTCCAGAACGAAACAGGGCAAACCAATAACCTTGTGCGTTCGTTTGTAAAGTTCTCTGCGTAAACTTTGTTGATGTTACGTGCCGTGTGTGCCGCGTTGATGCCGCGACGGAACTCATATTCCATTATTACACGTATTTTTAAAGTATCCATTATGATGAAAATGTTCAAACGTAATGAAAATACGAAGCTAATCAATAAACAAAAGATTACCCTTGTTACTGTTGTTACTCAATGAACTTATATTTTGTTAAAAGTTTGAAAACGATGGCGCAATAAATTGTAAACAGAAGTAGCATCATTAAACGGTGGAAAGCACTGTTTTTTTTTAAATTGGAAAAATAATATTAGTTGTAAAGTAGTTCGGTATAAATAGGGATTTATTAGACTTAAAATGAAATAACTAATGCAAACTACAAGAACTTAAATAATGGCATATAACAATCTATTATAAAAAGTACATATATTGCGGACACTGGGTGACTTAAACTCGTATATAAAATAAAATCCATAATAAAATCTTCTAATGCTTCTAAAATTCACACTGCCGAAAACATATATATAAAACATGTTATCTTTTTTCAGAGAGAAGAAGAGAGATAACAACATGTTTTCGGCAGTGTGATCACGGTCTATTGATAGAAATATTTAGTTCAAAAAATGAACGAACACAATTTAATTTCCAGGCAACATTATCTGAAGTCGACAAATTGAGCTCGTTCCTCAGAATGTTTAGAAGACGATGCACCGAGAAGGAGGATGCCGCGGCCGACCTGACCTGCCCGCTGTGGCTGCCCGGCCCCGCCTCGCCCGTCTGCTGACTCCTACGAACCAGCACTTTCATGGTTTTAACATTACTATTATGTGTCTATGCGATAGATTTAGTGCGGTAACCCAAAAGTGGTGATTAAAACGTACATAATGTGCAATGTTAGTGTTAACCCATTCCACATTGTTTTGTTGAGTATAGAATTTTTATAACAGTAGTATTTATAAGAATTACTCGCATTTTGTAATTACATCACTCGATTCAACCACGTCGTAACAATAATAAGCCTGTGTTACTTATTTATTTACTATTATTATGTACTACGCTGGCGGAGCGACCCAAAGTGAGCCATGTACTGCCTGCCTGACAGTTCAGGGCTGGGAACTGGCGCTGGTCTATGTATGTAGGAATTGGTATTTACCAATTCCTACATACATCCATCCAATCCAAAAGATAGAGCATACCAATTTGGCCAAATTATTAAACAAAATAATAAATCAGCACGAGAAAGAGCGACTAACAAACGTATCAACTGTTAACACAATCTTGTAAGTTTTGTCAACAAGCTATTTGTTTTAGCTGTCGGGAAATCGTAACAGGTGATATCATGTTTAAATAATAAAATAAACATGCTTTCACGTCCTCGTAATCCAGAGGGACAAGCAGAGATCATGGATTTCCTTTTGGCGCGATCCTGGCACACCTCTTTGGCTTCTACGTCCAAAGATTTACGTATACAAGTTTGATGAATACGAGTACCCCTTATATCGCCCTTCTTCAGTATGTCACTTATCTGGTTAACTTTCAACCTTAATTTATTAGTTTATATTATATATTATTTTGTTTCCTGAAGGTTTCGGAGACAATAGCAACTGAGAATGGCCGAGTAAAATTATATATGTATGTAATGACTATTCATCTGCGATTAGGACTCGTAGTCACCACCACCTTGTGGCCGTACATGTAACTTACTTAAGCCTAGTGTACTTGGAGTGAACTTATTTACGCCTATTAGACGTACATACTTATTTATGCCCTGAGAACACATTTACAATTTGTCTACGGCCAGTGAGCTTACAATTTACGTCTAACTAATGTACTTACGATATCTGTACGTGTGATACACGTTATCGCAACTTATATGCCTACTGTACGTACTTAACGTAACGTGCAATAAGAGTGAGAAGGGTATGGACAAATTGCGTCCTGTCACTCCAGTAAAAAAAATACACGACATGGGTATTTGTAGAGGTTGTGTTACTTTAATTGTGTAAGTAGAGATAAAAGTACAAGAAACAAAAACTGTTTCTGTCAATGCCAATTGTAATAAAATGTGACAATTAATTTGCTTAGTATAATAGTATGGAGGCGAGGTGTCATTGTTACGAGGTGCTGAGCTATAAATGACTTACACAAACGAACATTTTCAAATCACTCCGAACCATTAAATTTTCATAGGGCCTTTCGAAAACGGCTTGGTATATATTAAATGCATATACCTCCAGAGCAGCTCCAAATAAGATATCAATCAATTAACTTCAACTTCGAGTAAATCTACGTGTTTTTTGTTTGTTTCATTTTAACAAAGTTGAACGTTAAAAGTTCGTTTTCTACCAGTTTCCTAAACTTGATATTTGATTGCTCCACGATATTTCTTGCCCTTATAACATACAATTTTTATTCCTATGTAACTTGTTCGTGATTCTTCGTAATAATAATAACGTAGTTAACAATAAGACTAGTCTGTAATGTAATGCGGATTATTCGTGGAATTGATAAGTGAATAGTACTCATTACAAAATAAAATATTTTTAATGTCCTAAGGTATATTACTTAGGTGTATTAATCGAAAATTAATTAGGCAAATTACCTTAAAAGGGGGAAAATAAACTTTACTTTGTATTCTATAAAGCTTAGTATCAATTATAAGTATGTATTTTTGTGTTTAGCTTCTACCAAGTTTAAGTTATATTACGAATTCGATAAAGGAACATTTAATTTAGTCGCGTCGAATGTTTTAAATAAAAAAATTAATTAATGATATTAACATATTTATATGATCATTACATATCAGCGACCTTACGGATTTTATTCATTTTAAATTCTTTGCTGCAGCATAATAACAGAAGATCCGAGTGTGATAACATCACATCGCACAGGCGTTTTTGTTCAGTACACAAAAAAGTTTACGTTGTGAAATACTGTAATTAGACCAACATGTCATGGCATAGCTTTCTCTCGCTGTGGGGCGCACGCGGGGCGCTGCCACGGCGAGTGCATGCATTCTACGCGAGTCTCGTAACTAACGTTTTAACGTGAGTAACGTAGTTGTGAATTCAAATGAGCGCAAATGGAGTACCTATGATTATTTTCATATTGATTACACCTCAATACCCGTGCAGCGCTCACCACAAAAAGTTGGTGATTTATTATTAAATACTAATAATGCTTGTCTTGAGTGAAATCCGTACATTTAGTTCGTTACTTGTTTAAATAGTCAATTGTTAGACTAATTCATACGAGAACCTCACATGTATTTATTATTTTGAATGATTAGTAGCAATTGGAAACAACTTGACTCTCCACTCACCCATCAACCTATATTATATTAAATTAACTTTAAACTATTTATATACCCTTTAAATTTTACATTTTTTTCTACCCGACTGACCGGAAGGACGGTAATGTCGCGCGCCTGTATGTATGCCTGTTCCACTGGGACCGCCAACAGTCTGAACGGCTTGACCGATTTTGAATAATGAGATGTCCTTAGATTCGTATTCGTCCCCATAGGTAATACGAATTGTACCCCGCGGTTTCACCCGCTGTGCAGTCTTAGTAGAAATCACATGACCTACTTGATACAATGAGTCTCCGAAATACGTGTGTTCGCTATGAATAACTCAATGCACAATGGCGCTATTTTTTACACGCGTCAGTTGGCAGGCCACTCACCAGTCGAACACGACTCACACAGTCAACTTGTACTGAAAGTTGTAAAATCTCGGAAACTGTCCGTTTTGAACATTTTGTAGCATTTTTATAGAACAAATGTTCGCCGGGATTCTTGAAACTGTTGTAACTATTTTATCTATCGTTATGTGCCAGACGTACAGATGTACAGATGATGACAGTCATGTAGTCGGTCGGGTCATTTGATTTGTTTGTGAACCACTTACGTTTGATATTGTTATTACGTACGATAGCAAAATATCAGATCATTGAAGTTTCCCCAACTACATTGTATGCAACCGGGATTGTCATTTGCCTCCAGTCCCAGTGTGGTTCTAATTTTGTTTGGCCAACTTAAACTAAGCATAAAGTCAGGCATGTAGCCAGATCCGTGCAATTTTTTTAGACCAGCTTATTATTATATAATACCACTGTGAAGCACCTAATATATATCTAATGTACTTAATTTAAAAAAATTCTATACAAATTAAATTTTACAATGTTTTATTTTATTAAATTCTTAGCCCCAGTGCTATCGTAGCCTGGGTGAGCTGGCTGGGCTATTATATTAAGTTCAAATGCACAAAGTACAAGTTACAGTTGGCTTATGTTTTATTAAAAGTACTCACATTACATTTCTATTGCTTGGACTTCTTTTAGCATTCTATTACCCGGTATCTCGTCTGAATTTGTAACATAATTTCAATTCATACAAATAAATGATGTCTGATCAACATGTTATATTAGTCATATTAAAATGCTGACCGTTGCTTACCTTACATAAGCCCCCATTTCGCTTGGCCACGGCATCAGGCAGCACTCACGAGCGGCTGGACCGGTTTACGCTATTGTTTTTTGTTTTTCTTATTGTCTAATGAGAGTTAATAAGAAAATAAGAAAACTTAATAACGGCCATATTAACCGTCGTTTGACAGTTGGCGCCATTGCTTTAAGTAGGGAACGTTTGCTCCCTTGCGAAGACGGGGCGGGTCGCTAGTTATATATAGAGTTACTTAATTTTATAATTATTCCTATAAAGCAATAAAAATATATTTAATAATTTCATAAAGATAACTTAATTATAATTGGTATTATTTATTTGTAAATATTCTCCATTTATTATATTTCATTTATTGTACTTATAAATTTACTATCGGTACTATTTTAATATTACTGTAGGAAATATTTTTTTTATAATATAAATAGTTAACGTAAATAACATTTAACTTTTAAAATGAATGTGGTAGAAAAATATTTAGATAATGTATCTATCAATCTTGTTATATCGACTTTCGGATCGATATAACAAGATTTTATATCTTATTTAGTTTGATGATTGTTTTGTATTATATAAAAACTGGAAGAAACGTCGGATATAAGAACATAATGTTTCGATTATATAGTAGCTCTAAATTTTTAATTTATTTTATAACATCGCGGTGACACGTGACAACCAGCAACAGACACGATCCTGCCTTGCAGGGACGCCGGTAGGCTGGTACTGTCACATCCCATTTCTGAATTAAATTTTCAAAAGAAACCCACTGGTTTTAAAAACCAATTGGACGATTTATTTTTTCTCATAATATAAATCAACGGTTATATTTTTTTGCCGAGATAGTCTCATAGCCCGGGTGAATGTCGTAACTGAACATGTTTATATCAGCATCATGATAATATAGTAACCCTCACCTACGAACGGCTCTGATCCGAGCTCGGTACAAAACTGCAACAAAACGTATTGATGAATATTCGGATATCGTGAAAATGGTTAAGTCTTGAATATTGAGAGATTTAAAAGGAACACGTTTGTCGTTTACTAATGTGGCATTTTAAATTTTATTGAGGGCGCGGTCCGGCCCCGGCCAACTCGAGCACTGCCGAAAGTGCCGTGAGAAAGGCACTTTTGACCCCCGTCAATCTTGGTTATGGATAAAGCAAGAACATTAAATTTTAATGAGTTTTTGGTAGTAGAATGATATGTGAAGTATTTATATCCTGTATACAATTCCTATGGCTTCTTAGAAATCATTGTAAATGATTCTTTATTAATATGCAATATTGTAAATCCCAGTAGATCGTAAAGTATTATAAAGGCTATGCACCATTCCTATTAAGTTAGTACTTAGGTTTTGTTGCTTTGGATTTTAGGTCCCTTTGTATTAAATTCAAATTAATAGGATGCGCACACACTAGAATCGTTTAAGCAAACGTGTTTCAATTTGTTATCGAATGAACTGCATTACTATGCTTATTGGGAACCTTGTTATTTGTACGTATTTACTTCTCGAATATTTTGGAACTTGTTTACTGTTTTTGTGTCCACTTTCTTAGCATGTTAATGTAGTTCGTTCAAAAAAAATTCTCTGGGAGACTTAGATTGATGTGACCAAAAATTTTAATAAATGTAACTTTAAATGTACATTTTTGTTTTATTTACAGCATAATTATATCTACCTAACTAACCTAATTATAACTTTGATATTTAGATGAAGCTCTCACTTTTGTAACACTGTCGGTAGCAAACTCTTTTTTCTTTCATGTAGCTTGTGTTAGGTTTCGTACGTGACCGGCGGTGAACCAATGGCCGTAATTATATCAAGTTTACTGACGACTTTCAATTAATATAACTGCATGGTGCCGAATTGCAGAGCGAAATATTTTCACACTGTACCTTAATTAAAAAATCATGAAACGGTCTTTTGTATTTCAATTGTTTTTTCATTCATATTTCAACATGATCGAAAATCACGCTGCAGTCTTCTTTGCAAATACGAGTTCCAACATGGAACAGTAAAAGTTAAATAAATCAATGTATTTTTTTATATTTTTATTCGTCATCCTGTAGAACAAAAATCGTCTACAGATGATCAGGGCAGGTACTCTGTGTACCCGGGAGGCGGGGAGTAGTGCGGCAACTGCACAGCCTTCACATTCACTTGTAGTGGACGTATGTCGTGGGGCCCTGGAGGCTGTTTCCACCTGTAATAACGATTGGTGCATGAATGTATTATTACTAAAACTTATTTTGTATTTACTTTTAATTATTTAATGGAAACATTTTTAGACTTTTACATTTTTTATAGAAATATATGAGGTAAATGATATCTAACGAGCCGATTTCCTGATATGGAACCACTACCTGTATTTTTGTGTATTTATAGTTTGCTCCAACTCAACAACAACTCTGAGGCGCCAATAGCCTAATTGTTAAGTGTACGGACTGCCGATGATAAGGTCGCGCTTTCAAATCCGCCATTCGACTATTGTCGTGAATCATATCCTAGCGAGTTTTTTAAGCTTAGTTGGAATGGTTAAAAGAATTATTAGAACATTAATACAAAATCATCTTATATTTTTAATAAAAAAAACTATAAAACTTGCCAATATCCGTTAATTCCAAAACAATATAATGTTTTACGATTTCCTGAAAATTAAAACATATCCCAAAGTATAAAAAGTGCAATGGCCGCCATGTACGGTAAGCGGCGTTTGTGTGTTTACATCCTGAGTTGGAACAAACAATATACCCCAACTGTCGCATATAGATGCGATGCCGGGATTTTTGTAGGAAAGAAGAGCAGAGTGGATCATTGGCGGATCCAGGGGGAGAGAGGCGGAAAAGGGCTTTAGCTCCGCTCCCAAAATCATCGGAATCCTTCCGTGGCAGTTTTCTTAACTACCTTGTTCTAATTTAAACTACATAGTTCATTTCAAGATGAACTCATGCTCTCTCTGTTTACACTCGTTTATATTCATACTTCCTAAACGTATTATCTTACCAAGGCACCAGGCTCAGGTTGTATGGCGGCTTAGGTCTGGCCAGTCGCTCAGCGCGCTCGCGGCGCAGCGTACCCTTGTCCCGCCACGCGGCGCAGCACGCGCGCAGCGTGAAGTAGTACACCAGCTCGACGCCCGACAGCAGCGAGAAGCCCAGGAATAAACCTGCTATGCCACCAAACGATACTGCGACACAAACAGACAGTAAATTGGTAACACGAAGCTCCACTGTATTTAAACATAAAGAACTTTTATAACATAAAGAAAATATCGAACAATCAATCCGGCCTGCTGACTGGACAGTAATACAAATGTACATTTACACTCTTTCATTAGATTTTTATAAATTTACAAATTAATAAGCAAATATAATGACACTCAACAATGCTGCTAAGCGGCTACTTACCTAATAGGTCTACCCATCCGAACAGCACCTCGCGTTTATATCGGACCATGGGCCATGAAACAAATTCGGTCTCCAGGGAGTTAGACGCCACAGGACCTTTGCTAGAGCTTTAATAAAAAAATATTAAGGTTTGTAAGAGACGGCATTCATACCACGATTAGCCTTTATGAGATCCTGATATTTCGGCACAGTTGCATGCGCCGTGGTCACGGGCTGACGAGTTATGCGGTATACAATAGCGATACAATGTTACAGCTAGCCGCATGGATCCACCTTCTTTCTAATTCTGTATATAACTACTGTTATAATATATATAATAACTACTGTTCGATTTCTCACTGTACGCTAAGTCCGCACTTGATTTTTTTTTGAGATCCACAAAACACACTCAGTGTGTGCACACTTGTGCACGTACAGTAGTATCAGAGATGAATGTGAGAGCGTTCCCGTGGCCTTGATATAATACGAAGGAGATAGGAAGTAGGGGTGTGGTAGTGCACAATGAGGTTATCAATGACATAAAATTCATATTAGGGTAAAACTAAAAATCGACCAGTAAAAGTGTATGAATGCTTACTCTATTTCTGTGAGCTTCTCTACTTCGTACACCGTGTGGGAGCAGCCGAGCTCGCAGGAGCAGCGGCTGACGTCTGTGATGGCGGCCGCGTGCTTAGCGATGCACTCCAGTTCTCGCACTGTACATTGCCTGTAGCCCTCTATGTTAATAGAAAGAAAACGTTTATGGCTACCAACACACGTTTGAATAAAAAAGCACATGTCCCCCACGCGCAATTAGATGGGAGATTTCGGTACCTAAGTGACTTTCTTTTGCATAAAAGAATATGCCACTTTTTTATCACTATCAGCCGAACGATGTGAACGGTAGGCCACATGCCGCCGCAAAACCCACTGGATGATAGTAGCTAGGACTCTCTTGTAACTTTGAGCAGATATCCAAATCATCGGTCTGTCCTGTGGGAGGCCTACCTACGCTGACCTCGACCTGTAATTTCGTGGTTTACATTCTAGAACTTTTTGTAGCCAAAGGCCACTTCGACGGATAAAGACATATATGAATGGACATTTATTAGTTTTAATTCCATTAATGTTATTAAAATACGAAATTATTTTTATCAAAGGAATTTTATTGACCTGATGGCATTGCAAATGCATAATCATCACTCAACGGCAATTTGTATTAAAATTAATAACTTTTTGCCATTAATTTTCTAAAGTTTTTTTTTATTTTATACCACCAGTATTTATGTTATAAAATAATAATATACAGAATATCACGTGTAATACTAAAACTGTATAGAATGTGGTCATACTTGTTTTCGGATAGAAATGCGGCACACATTTGCAATAGGATCGGCTCCTTTGCATCCGGCACTGCCGCATGCACGCGGAATATGTGTAAATAGAGGACGTCTCTAAAGCGATCTCGTCCGCGAAGATACAGCGTCTCTGGCGAATGGACAGCTGCCGCGCGTCTTCCGTAGTGTACGTGTGTTTCACTGAGAACGATAGTTTCTCCACGCGGTGGTCCCAAGACAGCTGCGCGCTTTGTTCCAGCCCCGCCATCTCTTCCGTTGAATGTATGTAGATCTGTTATGGAATGTATCATAAAAGGTGCCACAAGGGTTTGTTAACATTAATTTTAAATTAGCGCTACAAAGCGCTAAAAAGTTACTATTCTATATAAAAGTATGATCGGTTGCATTAAGTGCTCTGTTACTAGAGGTTATTTGATCTATTCCTTTACATTGTGTCATAAAAAATAATAGTACCAGTATCGATAACACAAATGAAAGACTTGTATAATACACAAAAAATATAATATCTAAATATCACACCATTGTTATCAATAGAACCTTAATGGACACGTACCAAAGACTTAATTAATCCCAAGAGTTAGATTGTAAACTACGGCCACGCGTAGTTATTATGGTCATGATAAATCATAAGCCTAGCCATCAGTATTCCATTTCCTCGCATTATACTTACGTCGATTATCGATGTGTTACGGAATGAATTAAACATAAACGACCATTTGGAGTCCGTCTCGTAAATGTAGGCTTCAGTGAACAGCTCGCTCTGAGCGTGGGATTGCCTAAAATTTATTAAAAGAAATAAGAGACTGGACAGTGAGGAGAAAGAAATGTGACAAATGTATGTTGTTAAAGCGGCATAATCGACAAAAAACACGTCGTGTCTAATCTATAATGGCGACATGCTTAAAAATGATGCTATAATTGAATAGGATGCATGCGCAGAGGGTGTGGAGTGTCCCAGGACCGCGTCAAAGGGAAATAAATATCTGTTTGTATACACACCAGGCTAGGCTTGTATAACATGTATTTATATACCCAATAAAGTAACGTGGAAAGTGTCCATGTTAGAATTATAACAAATGACGCTATACATTACCAAGGCCAAGACTTCTCTGCGTGCCTTGAATTGTAAGCGTAACAAAAACCCATTTCTGTGAATACGGGCACTAGAAAATCACAGCATTCTTCGGAGTCTCCTTTCCACTCACAATCGTAAAATGCGGTTTCACAGCGTTGTACTATCTAGAATATAATACTGAACTATGTACGAGTATTTACATATATTGAAACGAAACCTACAAATAAAAAAGTACCGATACATATGTGGCTGATATAAGTTTAAAAATCGGTTATCTATTTGAAAGCTTTAGCTTAGTTGTAATAGTATACTAAAACAGCATTTGTATTGTAATAGAAGCACTTAACAATTAATTAAGGTCATTAGCATATTATTTGTATCTTAACGTATGTTGATGTACTAAAGTATTTGCGTGGAATGGAATATTTCGTTACCTACTATCATAATTAAATATAAAACAAAAAGGCAAGCATATAATTTTGAAAGTTGAACGAACACTAAAAACAGCCTCCTTCGGATCCAATGCGGGAGCCGGTGCGTCGTGCACAGCGTGGCCGAGCAAGTCTGGCTGCGAGACAAACAGCGACGCGCTCTCCGCGATGGAGCGGAAGCTCAGCGTCGCCAGCCACCGTAGCATCTCGGTCGCGTTAGCGGGCGTACCCGATGGCCACACTCTGTGTAGGGAAAAATGTCACTATAAATTGAGCTCGACCTTTAAAGACCACAACTTAACATTATTCTCTTGGAGAGATACAAATGGTACCTATTGCTGACAACAAAAAATACACAAGAGGTCACTGCTCCCTCGTCACTTAATCCTTTATTTTTTTTTTTATCCGTTTTTACCTTTTATGAAATTCCAGCTTTAATCACTATACTATTTTTAGGAAACAGGTAAAAAATAATTTTGTAATCTCGAACGTGTAAATATTGCTGGGCTTGGAAGTAGCTCTTCCTTGCCGTGGAACTTCACTTTGAGCCAGGAAAGCTAATTTAGGTTTCGGTAATATTAAAACAATGATATAGTACGACATATTACATACTTATCAACGTACTCCCGTAATAAATCCTCATCAATAGGATTCATATCGCATATCGTGACTGCGGGAAATGGTACGTCCCAATTGTGAAAGTCGGTGTCCAATCCTGCACAATTAAAAAATAATTATTATTTGTGTTTGAAATTGAATTAGATTATTTGTAAAACATAAACATTTGTTATGACTCGCCTGTTATTGTCGGATTCGTTTGAAATTTTTCCCACAGACTTACAATAATGATGCAAGTAGCCACGGCGCCGACAGCTGTGAAGCTGAACCACATGAACCTAGAAAAACTCTATTTTAGAATGCAAAAGGATATAACACGAGTCAAATATAATATACCAAGCACGGCAGTTATTGTCATGCCTAGTCCAGCGATGGACCTAGTATAGAGCAAAAGGAGCATCCGCATTACGCGCCGATAGTAAAATGCTCTAAGAGAGAGTTGTGAGAACCTTGCTCTACCTTGTTTGACGGTAAGGGCCGACGCTGACCAAGCCCCTGCCCCCGCAGTCGCGTGTTGGTTTGAAGAAACGAGAGAATTTTCCGAATGAATAAGAACATCACTTGGAGAGCTATCATATAGATATAAGTAAATACTTATATTTACCATTTTACCAGTGAATCGATGCGCATCCTGAAGTTAAGTAGTTATTAAGCAAAGTATCTAAACTTTTCAATTACTCACTTTTCACAAAAGGGTCGTTCTTTCTCTGCGATGTACCGGACTCCATGCAATGTGGAATTGTTGAAAAACTCAGTGGTCTGGTGGCGTAAGCTTTGCGCGAGCAACGAAAGTATTCCAATGTCATCTTTTTGTTTATTTTGGTGCTTTTTCCTTTTCCTCTGACAGTTACGTGGTAACACATTTTGAGGATAAACCTTCGTCATCTTTCGTCATGTTCGACGAATACAAAAAAGCGCGATATACTAACACGAACTAAAACCATGCGAGGTAAGATACGATCAGATTTATCGATCGGCTATTGCGTGTTGACCTCCAGTTACAATTATACCATAGAAATCAAATATATTTATTTCATAGCCGACAGCCCCTTATTTCAGGTTATACCTGTCACGGTCAGTTTATAAATGTGGTCAGTTTATAATATGCACTATTCTTGTTATAAACTGGGGGCAAATTGTGAATTGATCATTGACATTTTGACGCGTCATTTCTCGACGGTTTATAAACCGTCGTAGGTAAATCCCATATAGTGAACTGATTTTGCACTATTACGTTCATACATTCTTATATACATACCAATGTACGTACGTATATGTGACAATGTCACACCAATGTTTCCCAAGATCGGATGTGTGGTGTGACAATGAATATTAGGAATGCCAATCGTGCTTGACAACCTGTGTTAGGTGAAAGTTCTATGATAGTGTATGTCGGGTACTCTAATCGAATGAGGAACTGTATTTCTCCCAAGTGTATCAATTTCACCCTTCTTTCCACTTCTATTTTTTACTAAAATGTTTTGTTAGTGGCCACCGACATCATAAAAGGAAGCTATGTGCAATATCTCACTTTCTTACGTCCTGTAGTTTTAGCAGTGCATTACTATGTTAGAGATTTATTTGACACAAATAATGTTTAAATTTAATCTGACAGAGACTGACTGAGCTGAACAGAATACACAGAACATGCTCCTGCGGTCGGACTGTGCGATTGTTTTTTTACGAATTTACAAGTTTATATTCTGATGTAAACAAAGTTTAGTCAATAAATGAACGATTGTATTTTAACAACAGGTTATTTATTTTCTTCTTGAAACAATATATCGTATCGTCGTTACATAGATATAGGAAAACTAAGTTATCAATCTACAAAGCGTTCATTTCGTCTATTTTCTTTTTCGACGAAGACGCTTCGTCGCCTTGCACGTCCGCTTCAAGTGGTATTAGCGACTCTATATTGATATCCAGGTCTTTGAGGGCCACGTCTAGCATTTTCACTTTGCCTAATATTTTCTCAGCCTGGAGATTGTATCCCGGCTCTAACATTTTACCGGTCGGGTTGAGTTTAAATAAATATTCAGCCTATAAACCAACAATTAAGTATTATACTTCAACATACAGTTCAATTATTTTAGGCGCTTCGTTAAGTTGTTTATTGTTATTAAAACCTTTTGTAATAAATGTAAATGAATGCATACAATTTTCCCGCTAATTACATTGCAAGGCATCGCGATTTGATCACAAATGGACAGTTTTTTACTATATTTATGATCACATTGAAGCACCTTTATATTTTATGCATAAATTAATATTAAGATAGATAATGCATACATTTTACATTTTATACCAGCGGTATGTCTGTACGACACAAGTTATTCGCGCAGTTGTCCGAGCTCCTTGAGAAGCTGAACACTGGACAGTGTCTAACAGAAATTATTAGTATCGATATTTAACATAAGTAAAGTTCTCGCAAAAAATCTTAAACTTGTGCTTAAAATCATTAAGGCGGAGGAGGTATCAGATTAGAATAAAATAACCGATGAAAACTTACGAGAAAGTCAATGGGATCTTTGGGGCGTAGCTTTGCGACTTCCAGAAGGCCGGCAGTTAGTGTAGGGAATATGTACTGCACGAGGTAGTTCCGCATCGGCTCGCCCGCCGCCGCCAGCGCCGCCTCCTCCTCCTCGCGCATCAAGCCGTACAACTCGGACTGGACGTTTAAAAAAATTATTTTGATTACTTCATATTTTTTAAACATCTCACAAGTTATAAGCAATGATAAAAACTTATCAATACCCAATATTCCATTTTCTCTTCGTTTTCTTCTTTAAGTTTTCTTTCCAATTCTTGCAACGCTTTACGTTGTTTCGCTTCCATTAATTCTTTTGCTGCCTTTTCTTTCTTTTCAGCTTTGTCGATAACCTCTTTATACAAATAAAGGATTTATAATTATATTTACTTGCTTATGTATGGCATTAAAACACGTTTTGATTAAGTTGGTACATTGTAAATTATTAAAAGTAACAACAGTACGTCTGATATATTTTTTCTCTGTTTTGTCCTAAATTCACCGACGTTTATATGTTTATATATGCAGTTAATAATCTATATATATAAATCTGTTTGTATGTGATTCAACTGCTCCGAAACTACTGTTTTCATGAAATTTTGTATTTGTTTGAGTGGATCCCGGAATGGGTTACATTTACACTTAGACCCGATAGGTGGCGCTGCCATCGGTTTCTAGGGCGTTTTTTTTTCTTCGCATTACGGAAAATCGTTAGCTAAACGTGCTAATAGCAGACCGGTCACGTACCGCAAAACAACATCTGCTTGGTTCTCGCTAGTAACATATTATACGTCGAACTATAACACTCATTAAGACACAAGGTAGTTGAAAGCGATTCAATTTCTGACATATTTACGCAAACACCATACATATATATATATATATATATATATATATATTACCGATTAATTTTGCATAACGACACGGACGCCCCAAGCGCAGAGACACCTCAGCGTACGGTCCCTCCATAGCATAGTCGTCGTGGTTGTTTACTGGCACTACCAGGGGATGTATGTCCAGCTCGTCGAAGAAATTGAGAGGAGATACATCAGGGGCGTCTGCCGTTCTAAACTCATTGAGCAGCTTCAGCACGGTTTCCTCATCCAAACGAGACCCATCTTCAGGTTGCCGCATTGCTTTCTCACAGACGAATTCATCGGTCGCTTCTAAAGATACGACTATATCTAAAAATCGTTAAATGTCATTAATTTCTTGCTGTAGTAGAGCGCTATAGGCGGTGAATAATCCAAAAAATACATTTGATCAACACTGGCTGGAACAAATTTAAACTTTTGTTCTTTCCCGAGAAATAAAAACACGATTCTGTAGATTAAAAAGTATCATAATATATTAAATCTGGAAATTGAAATAAAGACAATGATGAATTTTTAACATAATGTTTATTTCTGTCACCAAACAGAAGACAAAAGTGTTGCTTGAAATGTCCTATCGATATTATCGGGGGATGCCATGACAAGAAACGCGCCACTTTATGTTTCGACGTGATGAGTAAAGCCTTATCATGCCACTGGGCAAGCGCTTGCTGGTGCCGAGCCTTGAAACAAGAATGGGATGAATACCACGATTCTCACCCGGTAACAATTTCTTGAGCACATTGCCATACAGATCCATGTCCTCCTCGAACATGTCTCTGTCATCGTCATCGCTATATCCATCATCCTGTTCGTCGCCTCTCTCAAAAACTAATGAACAAATTACAACATCATTTTCATTTAGATAAATTATAATTAATAAATATGTTAAATGCAGACCACGACCATGTACTTCAGTTATATTGGCGTGCTTTATTAATATACATTTCATTGACTGCATGAAACAGTTATTTCCCTTTAAAAAATCCCTTTCTCTGTCCAAAGGTAACCAACCTTTCCCTCGTTACCTTGTTACAGATGCCTATGCGTAGCGATCATTTAATATCAGGTGAACCACTGCCTCGTTTGCCACCTTCTTCTATATGAAAAAAACATCCTTGTCATTCAAGGACATTAACGTCAAACTAAATAGTTATTGATTGAACACATGAGAGAGGGGATGTTAATGTCAGTCATATAAATTAAAAAATCTTACGGGCTGCGCTCTGTCCCAAAGGTAATCCATCTAACACCCATCCTTTGTTTTGTGCCTCGTGACTTAAAAGCTTTTGTCGCAAGTACCTGTAAATCCACATAACACATTCACTGGGATAAGAGAATTGTTTTACGAAGTTCACCTGCATTAGATTATTAATTTAAAAAAGAAGTGTAGTGAGTGAGAGTGAGTTTGCTTATTTAGAAGTGAAGAAATATATATTGTCGTTAGAAGATAAACAAATACAATGCAGACCGTAGAAAACAATTTTTAAATAATATGCATTAATGAGTATGAATTACGAACAATTTCATTTTATATCCTACTATTGATCCACCTCGCCTTCACCCAGGTAGCCGTTTCGGAATCTATAAGGAGCATACATACATTCATACATCGCCTTTTATACATATACGTACGTATACGCACCTGTAAAAAAATATATCCCACGGAAACCGTACATTTTTGTGCTATTCCAGACAGATATAAGTATAATCTATCTCTGTGCCAAACATCATCTTCTTCAGCCGTTTTTATGTGAAAAAGTAACACACATCTATGCATACTAACTTTCGCATTTATAATTTTAATAAAGATTAAAATGGTTAATCGAACCCAATAATTTCATCATCAGTTGGGCTGCGACCAGATCGCAAAAGACCAAGCGTGACTCGCGCCGATTCTCTTTCATTTTCATCATCCTCTGGTTCCTCGTCATCTTTCATTGCAGCGTCTCCTTCTTCCATTCCTGGAAGCTTGAAGATCTCACCCTCTTTCCAGTGCTCCAAGCGTAAATCCTTGAAATGTTAACTTACATGATAAATTTGGTTTCCGAAAAAAGTGTGTAGGTAGGAGTTAAAAGTGTGTAGGTAGGAGTTAAAAGTGTGTAGGTAGGAGTTAAAAGTGTGTAGGTAGGAGTTAAAAGTGTGTAGGTAGGAGTTAAAAGTGTGTAGGTAGGAGTTAAAAGTGTGTAGGTAGGAGTTAAAAGTGTGTAGGTAGGAGTTAAAAGTGTGTAGGTAGGAGTTAAAAGTGTGTAGGTAGGAGTTAAAAGTGTGTAGGTAGGAGTTAAAAGCGGGACTTCTTATAAATGGTCTTACAAAAAGGTTTGATCAGATTTTTATTTCTACTCTACTAATATTTCATATACGCGCGAAGAGGGTTGGCGTCCAAAAAAAACTTTAGCCAAAATCTATTACATTATGGACTACAACACTACTGTACCGACCCCACATAGAAAAGTGGGAGCAGGAAGTGGGAAAAGTTCAGTTCTATCGGCTTTTTCTTTTTACGTGTGTAATAAACCACCCAATTTTATCTGGCAATTGAAGCTGCATGTTGTAGGCCTCGTCCATGAATCGCCACCAAGATCTGTCCCTTGCCGCCTTCATCCAGTGGACTCCCGCAACCTTGATGATGCTCGGTCCCTGTGGGAGGCCCACCTACACTGTGTCCGTCTATATGTGCGAGTACCAATACCATCATAATATGGGATCTTTTGTATAGATGGTGTATTCATATATTTTAATATTTACAACGTAAGGTAGCTCCCTCCTTCTCTAAAAGTTTTATCTTTCTTCTCACTTACCTTTGTAACGAAATGTGCCTAAATGTGACGTTTCCTTGTAACTTCACTCAAGACCCTTGTCCAATTACCAAATTGCCACCTACGAAGGTTTACTTAAAAAAAATGTTGAACAAAATTACATACCAAGTCTTTTATCATATCATCAACGATAGTTTCCGGAGAAACATACACTAGTCCATAATTCTCGCAAATTAACTTTGACAATGTACTCTTTCCAATCATTATAGGTCCGTATATAACAATCTGTACGAATAAGAAAAAAATATTTAAATGATGTTTCCAATTCATAAAGTTCACAAAAAAACTGTGTCGCCAACCTTGAAGGATTTTAATTCCCTTTCCTTTTTAAATTGCTTTATAAGAGCCGGCACATTGTCAGCGAAGCTTAACTCGGATACCCATTGCAAGCCCATGGTGTCCACGACGTAGGTCGGTTCCATATTCAGATTCAGATTCATTAAATCATATGTCTTTTGCTAGAAACATGACAATACTTCCAACATATTTGTACTACACTATGTTATGTAATGTCTATTAAATTAATTAACAAAAGAGTAAATTATAATATAACTTTGAAAAAATCTCACGTCTATTTCAGGAATCAAAAAGGCATCCTCTGGTGGTATGCATTTAAACATTCCTGTGCCAACGGTACGGCCCAATGGTTTGATAACCTGTAAAAAACATATTTTATCAAACAAATAATTAATAATTGCAGAGATTACAACCACGCCACGTATGACAATTTTATGTCCATCGCCAATCGAAATCAAGCCAAGAACCGATCCGCTTAAAAACAAATGTGTATAATTACATTTTATTAATATTTGTTTTTACATGGAATAAGGTGGCAAACGAGCAAGCGTATCACCTGATGCTAAGTGGGCGCTACCTATAGACATCCGCAACAAGAAGTGTTGCAGATGCGTTGCCTACCTTTAATAGACAGACCTTTGGGACCTCACTCATCAAACGAAACACATAGTACTTCTACTTCACGCCTGTTTTTTGTGAGGTCATGGTATTTCACCGGCCGAGCCGGCCCTTTCGTGCAACAGTTGTTATTGTTGCAGGCTCTACCACTGCTAAAAAATATTATTATATACCTACTTCCCTCAATGTCAATGTGTAATGTTGGTGTAATTATTTTTAAAATTGTGATTCGTAATGATATTGTGAAAATTTATATGAACTTTGCGAAGAAAATAAAATAAGATAAAAAGGTTTTACTGGGAAAGTGTCGCGCGCTGTGTCTCCAAGTTACGAACATTAAGTGGCCCCGCGATGATGTCTTTATTATCAAGATTTATTTATTTCAATAATATCAGTGGATATATTACTTTTACAATAATGCCAAACAAAGTAATGAGAAAGGTTGCTAATGTCTTGCCCAGCATGGAGGGGGCAAAGTAGCGACTCCACAAGCAATATAGGTAAAGAAACTACTAATCCTGAGGAACGGATGCCGAAGAAATAACAGCACCAAAGGCTGAGCACCCAACTGCATACGTTCGCCTTAAGAGACTGCTTAAACTCATTTTTCTATTTTTATTGTGGTTGTCTTACATGCGCCTATTATTTTTTTACCATATTGTTGAAATAAATTTAAGTGTTTTAAAACGCGCAATAATGATGTCCCGGAGACAAGTCGGCGACGCGGCTCGCCACCTGTCACGCTCCGTGTCCCGGAGGGGCTAAATGGATTGAGGAGGCCATTGGGCCTGAATGTTTGTGGAGAACAGAGGGCAAGATAGAAGCATAATAGATTTTGTAATTGTGAAAAAAAAAGACTGAATAGGGCTTAAGGGGGTTCCAACGTTGGAACTGATCATTATCTGGTGTTATGCCGGATAAAGGGTTTCTTTAAGCGTTGGCGCCACAGAGAACTTGCATCTACTACTGATTGAAATAGTAATCAAAAAAGAAGGAATAATTTGGGATGTGCAAACAGGAAAGGCATGGATTGCATCTTTTCTTTACGTATGATCACAGAAAAGTTTCTGGCTCTAAACCAAAAGTTTTCTGCACCTTCTTAGATCTAGAAAAGGCCTATGATAAAGTTAAAAGAGATGATCTGTGATCAACTTTGGTTGAGTTTGGATTGAACAGTGATCTAATACAAGCGTTAGAGATTTTTTATAAAGATTCTACTGCTTGTGTTAGGATTGACGGAACCTACTCAGACCGGTTTAGCATCAATAAAGGTGTAAGACAGGACTGTGTGGCATCCCTGTGGCTGTTCAATCTCTTTATGGATGATTGTTTGAAAGGTTGACAGGTTGTGTTTGCCTCATCGACGGAGGACAATTTATGCTTATTACTAAAAAAGGACGTTATAAGGAGCATCCGTAACCTATCCGTAAGACGAGCATATATACGTAGATGTATGAATGTAAAAGAAGCGAGAGAGGTGTGCCAGGATAGCGTAAAATGGAAATCCATGATCTCTGCCTACCCCTCTGGTTTACGGGGTGAGCGATTATTTGTTTATTTATTTACCTGTCTCTGCTTCGTTACATTTTGTTCAACTGCCAAAATGTATAGTTTCTTTGGGAAAGTCGTTACCAGATTGTAAATTATCCTGAAATCCGAACAATAACAATAAACACTTTTGTCGAACGAATACAAACAACTATATACGTGCTCTTTTAATTTTAATTACTAACTCTGCTAAGTCCAAAACATTAATAATGGGAATAACATTTCCACCGCGGCCTAGTATGGGTAAGAAGGTCTCGCATTCCCAGGCTTTCTGAAACCAATAGTAAAGAGCATCCTCACGCCCACCGTAAGCCATTCCAGAAGCTATCACCAAAGCACTGAAATAAATTTGTAACAGAAAATATCAATAAAAAAACACATGAAGACTAGTAGTAGAGTCCGCAACAACAGCATTTGTTGCACGAATAGGCCGGCTCGACCGGTTAAATACCACGACCTCACAGAAGACAGGCGTGGAGTTTTCTGCGTTTCCTCCTTCCAATCCTTTTCTAACAATAAAATAATGGGAAGGAGAAGAGGACTTGATGGGGGAAGGAACGGATAGGAAAAGAAAATTTCCTTATTTATGTTTATCCTGTCCTCTTTTCATTAGAGATAGGCAATGCAACTCATTACTTTGTTGCAGATGCCATGAGTAGCTGTCATTTAATATCAGGTGAAACGCTTGCTCGTATTCTTCCATAAAATAGTCACCTGCTTACACCGAACTTTAGCTTCGTAATTATAAAAAATAAGTATCTCCTATGAGATCAAAGTCCGGCAAGTAAGTGAAAGCTTTTGAAAATGACCTCAAGCAGGAAATAGAACATTTGTAGTATTATTTATGGAAAATAATATTAATCTCTAGGCATATAACTATAACCATTTCGCTTAATTTGAAAATGTATTCAAAGATTGCGGTGAACCGAAATGCTAACAGGCATGTCGGAGTTTACAACTTTGTTATGTAAGAATGTTAACAATAACCATAATATGTAACATTATTTCTTAATAGTAACCGATAGAACGTTTATTACTTACCGTTAAAAAGTTAGGCTACACATGCTAGCATCGAATGTAAACTATGTCGCTATGTATCAATTGTTTTACAGTAATACTTTATAATGGTCTACTGGAAAGTATTTTTACACGGTTTCCACCAATACTTACAAACTCAGTAATTCATGAGGACGGTTGAGGTACATAATTCATTATGATTTGGTAACTTAGCTCATAACGATATACATAAAAGACAACAAAACCCGACGATTTCGATATGAGAGGTTATGTCTTAAACATTACCTATCATTATACCAAGAAGTACCATGTTTTAGGTTAACTAAAATAAACATAAAGGTAACCCCAAGCCCCGGTGACTCAGTGACCGTATCTACTAATGACACATAGGCTACTTACCCAATTTTCGATTTGTATTTTCTAGCGATGCCGATGACATCATTTTCAACGTTATAATGCTGTTTGTAGTTTGGATGTGGCTTTCTTTTACGAAAGTCCGTCTCAACAAAGGGCATCTCTGGAGAATCCTAAAATAGTAGGTAGGAAACCTAGTCGATTTAGGTAGGTATATGAAATCTTGGCAAGGTAAAACAGAAAAAAATGTGTCAACTAAATAAGTTAATTGGGTTTTGAATGTGGTAGTAAGTGAATCAACTTCCATACATCGGGTACAATTTTAGAAAGTGCGCCTTAACAAACTTATGGCATACGATGCCGCTTAGGTCTCGCTTTTATTCTTTCTTTTTACTAAAAACTACGTCATACTAGTAAGAAACCTGATATAAGTGATTACCACTGCCTATAAATCTCCAAAGCCTTGAAGATTTCTAGGTGCTAGTCTTCATGTAGGAAAAAGAACGGGTTAGTCTGTATAAGGAAAGATAGACGGGAAGGAAGGGTTTTTTTTAATTTCCTTTTATTATTCATGCCCTCCACGTCCAATCCTTTTCACCTTCCCATCCTATTAGGAAAGGATGGGAAGGGGAATGAAATTAGGACACCGGCACCACATTCTTCGAGTCAGACGCAGAATACTTCCACTCCACGCTTGACTTCTGTGAGATCGTGGTATTTCACCGGTCGGACCGGCCCATTCATACAACATATGTCGTTGTTGCGCGCTTCACCACTGTTATGTTCTGGGCCTATGTAACACAAAGTCATTTTAATAATAGCCACGGATCGTTCTTCAAGCAATGTAAATAATCCTTTCTTTCTAAAAAGAACATTCAAAGATACGCTAAACCTATGTATTTCTTTTCGCATTTTTATAACAAAATTTGTATTAGTATTACCGGGTCCAATGGCTTTGTAAGAGCCCACGTCATTACTGTGGATAATAATATCAGATAACGCCTCTTGGAATCCGGAGCGACGCCGTCGTCGTTTGTTACGCTTTGAGATTGTTCCGCCTGTTGTTCCTTTTCAAGCAAGTCTTCTAAAACTATAACACAAATGTAAAAATCATTTATTTTTAAACCTTAGTCTTACTTACGCCTAACATCCAGAAGGAACCTAACAAAACCCAAGAAGTTATTTTTGGACATTATATTTGACAGCGTATGGATGATACAACGATACTTTGTAGAAATTAACGCAAGTTAAGGAAAAAAAACGTATGTGAGTATTTGTGTGTCTTAATTGAGATCATCTAAATAGCAAGTCGTCTTCGTCTTCGGAGCTAGAAAATAGGTTTAATTTTAAAATATAAGATTTAACTTTTCATACGTTTTATGTAATCCGAAGCAAGTTTAACTTGTTCCGTACCGCTAGTAATATCTAATATCACTGTACCGCAGGTAAGCGTCTGAGGTAAACATTCGCTGATAGGTACAATTGTAGTTACGTGATCCAGTGACGTTATTTTAGGATCCGTGACAGTGCCTTAAAGTAAAACATATAATTTTATCACGTGTACTAAAAAGGTACTACTACACTACATTTAATTGTCGAAAAAGTATATAAAGACCTGAAGGACTGACTACAACTTTATAAAATGTCACAGTATAAACTAAACTAAGAAGCAACCCGGGATTGCTTTTGATGTGGAGAAACTAACCCTTCCTATAGAGATAAGTTGCATATGGGTTTCTCAACATTTTTAACTGAAAACAACAGAGTAGACGAAGAAAAATAGAAAGGTGATATGAATAATTAGGAGATTTTGCCTTGGAGATCACATTCCTTGCAGAAGTATAAGCTACTTCTACTCACGTTGGTTTTGTGAGAGTACTACTTCCTCGAACGAAACATTGGCCCATTCCTGCAACGGCTGCTGCCCCGCTGCGACACGCTTAGCATTTATATAATACACGCACTTGCGCTTGTGTACGTAAGCTGAGATTCAACAGTAGCACTCAGATCACTACAAAATGTTAATCGCAGTTACATGCTTACTAAATATTGCTTGCAATTATGCACGAAATCGTGCATAGATAATACGAATATTACAGCCCACTGTCTCGCGGTTCTGGGATGAAAAACATTCAAAATTACGCTAATGCTAATAGAATGACTATAGTATAGTAGTAGCTACTAGCTACATTACCTATAATTTCATAAGCGTCCACGGCTATTTTTGGAGACGCCAATATCTCTGAATGCTCCCCTATATCAGACACCGATGAGACAACCGTAGAAGGTTCCGTTTTCTCCATTATTTTCGACACTTTCTTCAAAATTTGTTCACCGTGGAATGAATCTAAATTATTTATAAAATACCTTTTGTTAGAGTAAATGTTCTCGAACGTTGTGGATCCATTTCTGGGATTCAACATTATTGCGAAATCGCACAAATTTAATCACCTTTACCTATAAATAAAAGCAAACAAATATGATAATAGTGTGACAAAAGCTGTCAAAAGGTTGACATTTTTAATTTGTTAAAAAAAATGTTTACGGTTTATATTAAAGGTAGGGCAGAAAAAGGTTTTTAATTTTTACCAGTACATTATCTCTCTAGATTAAAACCAAAAGATACGACCTTTCCGAGACAGGTTGGCGTCAGGCAGCCGACCGTAATAACTGTAACCAAAGCCACAGTATAAACTACGGCCAAACCCCACATAACGTGGGAAAACGGCAGGAAGATGACGATGATACTAAATAGATAGACACTAATTCGTGGTAGCTTAAATTTGGAGCATCTGTGTAAATCCCAAATGAAATTGGCTCACTAACAAATTCAAATTACGAAACAATACTTTTGTGCGTACGAAAAAGACTTAGTATGTAATAAATTGTTCTCTAGAGAAAAAGTTTGTTATGGGTTATGTTAATGTCCTTGCGAATAAAAACTTATAGCTAAGACAAACAACACATAATGAAAGACACGAAGAGAATTAAAGATTTTAATAGTAATAATGGTTATATTCAATAATAGGCATTTGAATAAAATATAATACAGATAAAACATCAATGCATAATAATCGTACCCATACATAAGTAAAGGTACAAACAAGTTGTATCCACACATTAAATATATGTATTTTGACTTTGCACATTGGATTGTGACCAAAGAGCACTACTGTTAAATACATTTAGCATGTAGGCACAACTATAGGATAATCAAAATTATATAAATTCATAGTCAAACGATAAAGACGTCAATTGGACGGTATTATGTAAGAACAAAACAGACTTTATTTATATTGTCAACGTCTAAGCATAAAATAGTACTAAGTAGTAGCGATTACCAAACTTCAAGTTGGAGAGATCAATAAAAATATCAAGAACATTAAAAACGTTTAAAGCAGTACATCTCATTAAGTATATACGCCTTATTTTTTGATAGCATTTATAAAATCTTTAACAAGTACATATTTGAATTGATGGCATACATGCAATGTCTACTGTTTTTTCAAACATATCTAGAACAAGACCTCCACCGTACATTATTACTGCCTAAAGAATATGTTTGCCATCAGGAAAGAATGATTCTCGAGGGAGGTCAAGAACCAATCTTCCCCATCACCCATAACTTAAAGAGTAGTGTATTTGAAGTAAGTACATATATTATTGTATATTATATAGTATAATATTTAGCAAATACATTTAAAATTGATTGTTCCCTAGCACCGTTATATAAAAACTAATTTAATTAAATCTAGTGGCATCATTTTTATTTAAAACTCAGTGCAACTTCCTTGTATATACTTTTATGAAATATTTTTCATCAGTTATTGATCATCTCGCATATACTATTAATATGTACTACTCGTGCACAACATAATCCGAGTTCGTTGACGTCACATCGTAACTGTTTACTGTAGTAAGGCCACGCTCAATGAAGTGAGATGTGGGTGCGATGAATTCCATACGCTTCTATAATTGTGCACTCATAGTAAGTCACGAAATCATTTTTAGACGTATTATAAAATCAAATTCCAAAGTTATATGTTTTCAGTGAAGCGCGTTTAAAACTCCAATTCGTTCAGTCTCAATATTTGATCAACAAATATTTTAAAATACGTCTCCAAAAATATTCAACCATTCAAAAGTGCAGTTATGGCACAAACAAATTGTTTGGTGTAATACTGTTCATTTCTTGTACTATTATATAAATAATGTCATGTTTTAAGTATATTCGATGTGTTAAGAGGACGGCTTATTTAATGTATAAATTCACTCAAATTCAAACATATTTGAAGCAAAATTATGTTTAATTTTAACTTATTTGTAGATTTTTTTAATTCCTTAAAATTGTATTAGAGTAGAAATAACGCTATGTTTATTAATTACAATTTATATGATTTGGAATGATCAAAAGTGATATTTTTGTAGGAATGTATCTGTTATATCGTTATAATAATAGTTATATAATATTAAGTAATGCATGAGTATCGATCGGATAATACTTGTAAAAATTAAGTACATTTTAATAAAAACTTAAAACATGGGTAATTCATAGACATATCATTATTATATCATAGGCGAAATACTATCGGAGTTAATACATTTTTTACATTTTCATCAGAATAAGCATTTAAAGAAGCAACAAAAAGAAAATTCAAAAACAAAAAGATAAAATACCAACATTTATAATACTTCTGTAAAGTTAAATTATCTAATTTTCCTACATATACCGTTGTTATGAAAATATTCATGCTCTTAAATTAATTATT
This sequence comes from Papilio elwesi, assembly GCA_029849275.1. Lineage (NCBI taxonomy): Eukaryota > Metazoa > Arthropoda > Insecta > Lepidoptera > Papilionidae > Papilio > Papilio elwesi. The sequence goes on along the minus strand of CM056692.1, from coordinate 8,601,940 downwards.
TAAAAAAATATATAATTAAATTAAACATGTTTGATAAGAATCAAAACTTAAATTTCTTTTTTATGTGCAATGTCAACAAAACCCCACCAAAAGGGTTTTTCGTTATTAAAAAAATGCGTTATTGCGCATATAAATGTCAAAAATAAGAATCGATTGCATTTATATGCAATGTTTAAGATATTCTTAAATCAAATAATATTTTAATATTCGAGAAATAATTAAATTAAAATAAAAAATATCAGTAAGAAAATAAAAGTGATGTAAAGGTAACACGACAGACCGTTATTAGGTTTGGAGGCCAATTTGAAAAAAATCTTGGTAAATAATAAGAGAAGTACCGATTTAAATGTAGATGCGGTTGCAACTGTAACCGTTCCGTGGCCGAAACTGTAATATTCAATATTAAATTACCAGTTTGTATATAAAATTATTACTCTTTGTAGATAAAATTCTTAACATTAAAGTGTAAAACGTTAGACAGATATTAAGGCGAAAATAAGATATCATCTCACTTTAGGTTTCCTTCGAAACTTCAAAAGCGAAATAATATTTAGTTTATGTAAAAGGCACTTAGTTGCTTTGTGTGTATCACTGACAACTGAAATTACTCAATAATTCCAGAGCACCTTTATAATTGAGAACTCGATTATAAAATAGACAGCACCAGACTGCGCTTTATGTTTCAATGCTTATGTTATCCTACACCCTTAAGTACAAAATAAGAAAATATCAAAGCTTGAATGTATTCTTCCTACAATTGTGTAGTAATGACTGACTTGCGATGAATAATCGTTATTTCCTTCTCGCCGATACCCGATGGAGAACTCGGTTCGGAAGTTACGAGCCAAGGAGACAACGACGATATTGGTTGAGGTTTAGCTATAACTTCCTCTTTTCTTTCCACTGGTTTAGGTGAAGCTAACTTGGTTTGGGCACGCGGAGGTTCGACTACCACTATTGAGACATATTGCGAATTATTTGCCATCGGTGAACTGGGCTCGTTCAAAATTTTCGGCGAAGGTATAGACGGAATGGAGAGGTTTATGTTTGAAGATTCATTAATTATTTTAATTTCATTCTCTCTCGCTTTCAGAATATTGTTACACTTCAACTGGCCGGGAGGCAGGTTTTTTGTCGAAGATAAGTAGCATTTTGATTGATTGTTAGGTATTCCTTTGTCGGACGAGGAATCCAATTGATCTTTCTTTGCTTCGTTTCTGGAATCATCGTTATTCAATTTCTCTTTGACCAAACTCATAAGCAGGTCATTAAGTGGATTAAACTCAGCGGCGGGAGAACAATTGCAAGGTGGTTTATTGATAACGAGCTGCGTAAGATTATTTTTCTTCTCGTCTGCATTGCCTTTATCGATTTTGAATAAAACTTTGTTACTGATTGCATCCTCTTTTGAAATTTTTACTTCCTCCACTGGTTCATCATTCATAAGGTTCTTTGTTGAAGGCTCACCTATTTCTATTGGTTTAGAATCAATCTCAATAAGCGAAGATTTTTGTGATTTCGCGCTACTCTTTCTTGATAGAGTATCGAGTCCCGAATCCGGTACGAGAGGCGTAGTATCTGTGGATGTACTGGGCATCACGGTATTCACTTCAGACTGGGATGGAGTTTCAGTTTTTGTCGTGACATTCTGTTTTTCACGTTCTCTCAAAACATGACTCTGACGTCGTGCGAATCTTTGACTAGGGCGTCTCTCGAATTGGACAGTGCGACGCGCTCGATTTTGTTGTGTCGTTTGATATTCCGTTTTACCTGAATATTGGAATCTCGATCCCATTCTGAAGAAGTTTTGCCTTGCAGAAGGTCCTTTCACAGGTGCCCGTAAGCGGAAGAAAGTGTGGTGTTCTACAGCACATTTCCAAAGATGTTTACATGCTTTTTCGTTGTGAAGACGGAAAACAAATGTATGCTCCTGTTCACGTCCCTGATCGTCATCTTCGACGACTACCAGCGTCAATTTCTTTTTCTTGAAATCTAATTTGCTTATTTTAGGCCAAAAAAATAAGCCAATTTTTTGAGGACCTTCGAAGACGAGTATACCGGTAGGTGTTAATCCCAAGTGGTATTCACATCCGTCTTTCCCCAAAACAATGTGCATGTCGACACCATACATTTCAAGCCACTTTGCCTTATTTAGGTAGTTAACTTCAGCTTGAGCTGGAGTGAGACCTTTATACTTTTTATACTCTTCTAATATTTCGATTTCCATTTCTTCTGTTTGATTTGGCACGAACCTGAACTCGGACACCGTAGCGGGCGTGTGCAATGACTCGTCGAAGTCTCCTAGTTCTGATTGCAGAGCTAATGCAGCCAGCTCTACTGCAGTGGAATGTGGACATTCTAATTTACTCTCTAAAATATCTTTTTTTAGTTGCAGGAAGAATTGATATCTCGTCAATTCTTCTCTTAAATTATTTGGTTCAGATGAGTAAAATTTAACTTTTAAACGTAAAGTATACGGAGGCCCGATTTTAACTTGTTTTTTTATGGTCTTAGTTGGATCCAACCAGTGTTTAACATTGTTTGTGTCGGTAAATTGTAGACCAAAATAATCTTTTTCGATTAAGTCCAATGAATAAAATACTTGTTCATAGAGATCTGCAGCACTTGCTTTCTTAGAGAGATTGATGGATAAATCAGTTTCATCTAGTAACATTACCTTGCATTGTATCAAGTTTTTGTTGCTCGAACTTTTCTGGGCTTGTTTGTTGCGATTCTGGCTAGATGAGCGCCCTCGTCGACTGAGGAAGCGCAACATTTTGTCAAGGCGCAATAAATCTAGAACAAACAAAACATACAACTTTTTATCGCTTCAATGTATTAATAATTTAATCTTACTGCAGAAACTTTTCGTAACGATATATTTAACCACATCCACCTTGTGTTGCAATGCCATTCATTTCCTTCTTTTCATTGCTTGAAGTATTGTATTTTTGATTTACTATCAACTTCCTAATTCAACAGATGATGTAATGTGCAATATTTCTATTGTTATTGTTTTGTGAAATGCTATTGATCATGTTTAAAGTAAAAATGATACATAACAAATTCTTGAGTGATTATTTAATCTTTTAACAATCCTGTCATCATCAGTTATAATTGATAGTGCATTAAAAATTTTATATTTGCAGTTTTTTTGTCTCGATTTTTGTTAACATTTTTCAACTCATGAGAAAATCTTCAAGTCTTCAATTCTTTCAAAATTTTTCAATGTGAAACATCTATTACCGCGCCTTGGCCGTAAAATCGAGCACTATCATATGACGATCGCTCAAGTCTTGATGCCCCTCTTACTTCACCGACTTCCTTGTGTATGTGCCCGCGTCCTTACTATATCTAATAGTATTTTATTTTGTATTAGGTTACTTATTCATAAATAGAATATAATATATAACACTGTTATATATGCTGCACAGCCATCGGTGGTAGATGCCGCAAGTAGGGTCAAAGGTGGGAGTATATGTATACTTTCAGACAGCATGGCCGTGCTACAGGCACTAAATACTAACCTAATGACCAAAAGCCTTACTACTGAATGACATCTACGATACAATGAAGTGGGGGCCGGTAATAAAATAACCCTTCAATTAATCAAGATTAAGGGCCACAGTGGATCAAGCGGTAATGTTGCGGCGGATGTAGCCCGGAGGGGCTCTGGTAACCGAGCAATCGGCCCAGAAACAGAACCGCTACCGCATGGACACATGAGGTCGGAGGTAATAAGGAGAAGTTACGCCTGTCACTGAGACCTATCAAACAATACAAAAGAGTAAAGACAAACGAGAGAAGCCTTTTCAAATATAAATAAATAGTATTGTATTATATTATATAGTAGTATTAGTAAGTATATCACAAAACCAGACAGCCATGGCGACACTCACAGCTCATGGCCTTTTCAATAATCATTTGTTTAATGTATAACAGACAGTTCTTTATGTAGACATTGCATGGAGGATTTAGAGACTACACTGTTCTGCAATTTCGGATTACAGGGTTAAATAGCTTGCCGGGATCACTTGCAGAGATCGAGATCACCAACAACATTAAAGCATTTTTCTAATTCCACTAGTCCAAAATATTGTATTGCAAATATTTACAATAAATAACCAAAAGACTCCATCACCGCTCCAATCTTAATTAATGTGGACGATATACTCCTAGCCAAATTCGAAAGTGATTACTGTGCTTTTTTACTCTTTTAGATATTTCTGGTGGCTCACATACTCACTTTTATCATGTTTATATAGTTTTTTTAGCCGAAGTTTTGCATACTTGACAACACTCATGGTCATGGTCAGAGGACAGTGATATCTAACATCCTAAAGTGAAAATAGCTGACAAAGGAACCTCTTAATTTCATATAATATCAACACTAATTTATTAATGATATATTTTAACATCAATAAATGCATAAACTGTTTTCTTTCTGAAGCCTTGTAGCTAGATCAGCATTGTCACACATAAAGGATTAAATGTAATTGGATTACATCTAACCATAATTGGTGTAAACACAAAAATACTTAAAATTACAATTTTTAATCAGCATAGTTCATTTGAATAAAACTTTTATTTCATTATTATTTATATATATATATATATATATATATATATGATTATATTAAAAATAATATACGTATATATTTTATTTTTACAGAAATATCACAGATTAGTACACCATAACAAAAAGTTGTATAAATAAACAAATTACAAGTACTAAAGCGACCCAGACCCAGATGGTAACATAGTGCTGCTAATAAGACATTTTGCAATATATTGGTATAAGTGTATGTAAAACTATGGGCATTATTGTGGGCGTATTTTTGAGTAAACGTGGATAAAGTGAAAGAACTAGGCATATAGAGTTAATAAACAATTTTATCAAGAGTACATAAACATTTTTGTGTGCATACAAAATAATTCGAACACTTCTTTCTACTTATATATTGACTTTATGCAACTTACCAAATCGTCAATGATGTGCAAAGGCTCCAGAACCATAAAAGTAAATTCCCATGAAAAAATACACCTTCACTTGACATGACAACACATGTTCACAGCATAGAAAAAAATATTAAGAAACCACCACAGATTCAAACACATAAGAACATTTTAATTGATTGTATTTGTATAAAAACTATAAAACATTTATGCCTTCCCAACATTTTAAGCCAAATTTGGTGAACAAAGATACCTCGTTCTTCTGTCTCGATGAATAATATGCATATACAATAAATTCCAAATTGCTTTGTTTTTTGATACTTATAAATTGTTTGTGTCGTATGAATCAAATAATAATTAATATTATTTTATTGCTAATCATATAAGCGTTGGTGGTGTGTATAAAATAAATATAGATACGGAGAGAGTTATTTTATTTTTAATATAAATCATATTAAAAATAAATTTCTCCGTACCTATTTTATTTTTCAGTCATTTTAATGGATTCAAACGCAGATTTAAAAAGTATAATAGATTGATCTATGATGTTTTTAATCTGTGTTTGTATTTTTATATTCCCTTGCCTTGGTTTGATGTCTTTGGATCTTTCTTTGAAGGAATCTGACTTTATATGAGGTGACTGTGCGTGGCTATTTTATAAAGGAAGAAAAGCATTTCTTCTAAACATAAAAGGTAATTTTTATATATTATGAATTTTAAACAAATATTATATGTGTGCCTTTGCTTTTTAACTCTTCTAAGTCCTTAGAAACTATAAAAAATGAGGTTATATGCTTAAGAGAGATTCCGTATCAATTCATTTGCTGTTGCTGCATATAATCATGTTATGGATTTTTTATAAACGTGTTTTAAAATTTCTAGATCATCAAAGTAATAAAATATATTAAAAACTTTTAATTTGCAAGATAATAAATTGACAAGCCCTTAATTAAAACCTGTTTTGTGGCATTTTCTGTCATTATAAGGTAATCAATGACCCTAAATGTTGAAGATATGCTTTTATTAGTGCTTAGTGTTTGTATTTTTTTTATTACCAACAACAATTATTGCTCTATGTGTGAGGTACCTACAATTTATATAATTTATAGAAATAGATTTACAATTGAGGGTTGTAAAAATAAGGCAATATCATATTTTCATGCGTCCCATTTCCATTCATCAAATTTCATTAAATTTGGTTGAACCTTTTCTGAGTCACTAGGGAACATAAACACATCACCTTATATAGTTATTGCCCATCTAGTTGGAAGTTAATTTTTTTATTAAAAGGTCTTATCACATTTCATTATGGACAGTTTGAATTGTGTTTATCAGAAATAATTAAGAAAATAAAAGCTCACTATGAGAATGAGAAAAAAGAAAAAAATGATATTATAATATAAAAAGTAGCAAATATGCCATTAGCAGTAAATTAGAAGACTCCAAAGCATCTTTAGTTAGGTCATGTGTTTACAATTAAAACACATTTTTCTTATTATTTTAATTACAATTTTTTTTTCACTTATATTTCTTTAACCATTCCAACTAAGCTGAAAAAGAATGGCAGATACAAACCCACAACCTTATGATCGGCAGTCCATACCCTTATAGCTTATAACTATAGGTGCTTTACTACAAAAAATATAATAATATGTTACTTTAATATTTATGATTAATGGTTTGATATAAAAATAACTTATCTTATACAAACATTGTTTTTATTTTTGTTTTGGTACTGACCAAAGGCAACATTTACAGATAAAATATTTGAAAAACTCAAAATGTGGTATTCAGTATTTTATATTGAGCAATAATGTTTTTACACAGATGCCTGTAGCTGATGATATACAATCTTCTTGGGCAGATGAGGTGGAAATTGATCAGGGAGCTCTACCAGCACCATCAGAGGTAGTTGAAAATGGCTTGAAAATAGTCACTGAATATAAGTATGACAATGACAACAAGAAGGTTAAAATTGTAAGAACATATAAAATTGAGAAGCGTGTTGTATCAAAGGTATGTTTACTTAGATACTCTTATAGCTTATGTGGTTATATCTCAAATTGAGTGGGCAGCATTTGGAAGTTGTGAGATATCATCTTGTCCCAACATCTACCCCAGTGTCTATACAAAAAGTCTATAACCAGTATGTGTTGCCAACAATGACTTGCAGTATTGAGATGTAGTCTCTCACTACAACACTGCACTGTTAGCTTACGGTCACTTAAAGGGTAATGCTCAGTATGCTGCAGTAGAGTAAAAGTAAATGATATTGCCCAAAGAATTGCAAACTTTAAGTAGCGATGGCCGATGGGGCCATAAGGTAAAGTATGACAGCCACATATGCCAGAGGTTCATGCAGAGTAAGGCCTCCCACATGATCTTGTTAATATTTTGGAATCTGTATGACTGCAATATGGGACTTTGTGGCCATGCTTGGACTTATGTCCAGCAGTGGACAAATATTGATTGAAATATATTGTTACATAATTTTCAGTTTGGCTGTTTGCACATGAATCTTATATTACAAATAATAAAAAAAACTTCTTCAAGATGCTGAAGCAGTTTCTTTATATTATATCCTATGGTGATAAATATTTAAATTTACTGAATGTTACTTAAATTTTCAAATCACTTCCGTTTAAGAGTATTGCTAAGCGTAAAACCTGGAATAAATTTGGTGATTCAGCAAGCGACAAGCCAGGTCCTAATCCTGCAACCACCAATGTTTCTGAAGATGTGTGTATGCAATTTATTACCAGTAAAGAAGAGAGTCAACGAACTGATGATGGAGAACTAGATGGTCTCAAGGTATTTACTTGATATTGTGCGCTATATCTACTATCTACAATAATGTTATCCCTTGTGGAGTTTTTATTCTTGGGATAACCTAAAAAAGGCAAATGTTTGGCTGCCAAAAAGTATCAACTAAATATTGTTGATGTTGGCATGCGAAGCCTATTCATTAGTTAATTTATAACTTGTTTATATTTTTTGTATGCCTTTATAATTTAAATATTTTTAAATTTAAACACTGTCATTTCAGCCTCAAACAAGTAGTGTCATCTACAAATGCCGTACATGCCAGGGTGAACATTGGACTTTGAGCTGTCCATTCAAAAATAGTGATGTTGTTATGGCCAAGGCCAATGAAGCCGCTAAAGCTGCAGGTTAGTTGATATTTTAATTTAAATCAAAGATTGTCAGAGCAGACACTTTATAATTGGGCTAGGCAAATTCTGAACGGTTGGCACATTCTCAGTTGAACGAATCATTGACGATATGACATTTCATTTCCAGTCACTTTCTAATGGGGCGAAGTCATTGGGCGAAGTACGGTAGGCATATTGTTAATATGATAAAATTGTCGTTCAACAAAACGAAACGTATCCTGCGCCATTTCTTTTCTTTTGCTGGCAAGCTGTTGCTAAACGTAAATAAACAAAATGTTCTAGTGATGTTAGTTTCAATTATTTTCGTACAATTAGTAACTAAAATTAAATCTGTTATTTATTTTGACATGAGTGGTAATTGAAGACAGTGAAAAAGTGTTTTTGTTTAAATAATTTGTAACGTTTAAAAAACCTGTGTAATATTGTTTGAGATGTCTATATCCAGTGGATAAAGGCAAAAATTCTTTCGGTTATTTTTCACTGTCCTGTACCTGTACCTGTTAGAAAATAAATAACTTGTGTAATTTTAGTTTTGCAACTATTGGTGTATATTTTTTTTATTTACGTTTAGCGATTGACTAAAGGATGACTGGCAACGAATCAAAAAAGAGGGTCTGAAGTTTCGACGAATCAGCGCTCAAAGTTCGTTTTGTAGACAAAGACATTCATGTCTATTGGATAAATATGCGCCTGCCATAAGTCGCCTCTTTGTAAAGTACCTAGAAAAGAACCGGCATATTCTCAATAAAACTGACAATGTGGCGACCGTTTAGAATTTGATTAGCACGATTATAAGGTGCCTGCCCTTACAATCGGTCGGTGACATACACACATTGAACTTTTTATATCAACAGAAGCAAAAGCGGCTCCCGCCACGAACAAGTACATTGCGCCGAATCTTCGCGAGGGCGCCAAGCTGCCCAGCCGTGAACCGCCGGGCCCCAGGCGCGATGACATCGCCGCCATTCGTATCTCCAACCTCAGCAACTTTGCAGTAGAAGCTGATCTTGATGACCTTGTCCGTGGATTTGGGCCTGTACAGAAGCTGTACCTTGCAAAAGAAAAGGTTTGTTAGATAAATTTTATTTATTAAAATGTTTGTTTCTTCTTCACTAGTAATTTCTAATTTTTGAAAACAACTTGAATTTGTATAAGAATTGAAAAAACCAAGTCACTGGTAAGCTTTGACTGCAATTAGAAACCCCCACCTAAGGCCTGACCCTGTTTCTTTTGACATACATGAAAATTGTAGCTAATCGTAATATACTTTGTTTCAGAGTTCTGGACAATGTAAAGGGTTTGCGTATGTGCATTTCAAGTTTAAAGCTGATGCTGCGAAAGCTATTCAAATACTTAATGGCTATGGCTATGACCACTTGATTTTGAATGTTGAATGGTCTAAGCCGCCACAAAATAATTAGTTGTCACTGATAACAAACATTATATACAATATTTTGAAATAAATTTGATTAAAATTATGATAATTGTTTTAATTCTGTGGTATATGCTAGCAAAGTTTTTAATATGTTAATGCTTTAATAGTTGCCATCCCATATGTTTCTTAATACTAAATTATGATAATTACTCCAATACTAATACTAACTACAAGCCTGTGCTACAAGCTGTCTTGCGTAAACACAAAACAGTACCCTATGTACCACACGACTATGTCGGTGCTAAACGTCAAAAATATATTGTCTGTATTTCTCAAAAATTTAGAACTACACTAGCTGATCACCGCTTTTTTTGTTTTGGATTCTCGTCTCTATAACACCTTAAACAAGACTGTCAATATCTACCCTCTTTCGTCCATGAAGTGTAAATATACTGTTAAGAATTTTTTACTGAAATTAAGCTATGATGAAACTGATAGATAATATTGTGACATACTTACATGCAAATACGCGTACACAAAACAAACACACGCATGCACACACACACACATTTATATACACACAAAGGAAACAGTTAACACCTAGAACCGTACTATCCAAATGTATATAACAATAGCTCAGTACATTGTTAAGGAAAGGCGCCGGTGCTGTCACACAGTTGATACTATGACAGGCACCAATGCTTGACCTATTATTGCTAGTGGTAGTTGAAATAAATAAAAAAAACAAAAAACTAGTTCTCCCCAATTTATGAGATCTTAGGAAGAGTGGGAGTAGTTCTCAGTAGTGGTGAATATGTACAACATACTTGCTGAAGTATGCATATTAATTATAGCTCAAATAAAAGAAGTACATAGCAACCTATATGTTTATTCTGAATTTTATCCAACTAACAAAACATGTATCCCTTAAATATTAAGGTAAGGGAGAAAAGGTGAATGTCAGGAAAATGAATTTTACTTAGAATTTTTTTTAGAATAGTACAATAAAATCGGTTTTCTTAACATCAAATAATTTAATTTAACATTTATTCGAAGCTTTGATTTCTTAAGACTAGACATTTATTAAAGTATTCAAACACCAACTCTATAATGTGAATAAATAGTTTTTAAAAAAATGAGCGCATTTGATTTTAGAAAATGTGCATGTCCTGATTAAGTACAATAACAATAAACAAGCATTATGGTTAAAGTGATTTATAAGTCAATATCATATTTTTCATCATCACTGTTAGGGCTATATGTCTCTTCAGGTAGACGTACTTCACCGCAGAACATAAGTTCTACATAATTAAAATAATCTAATGCTATATTTGTTAAAGTTGCTCCTGAGGCAATACCAAGTACAGTACCAATTACTGGTCTTTGACCAACAGAGCTCCTTAAAATTGCCCATAAGAATATAGAACCTAAGGGCCAGAGGCATCCACCAAGAAATGCCCAAGAAAAACGTCTTGCAGGTGCAGCAGTGGCAATGTGTGGTCTCCCCCAAAGCCAAAGCCCAGCTCCACTACCCGCAGATAAGAATAGTACATCTGTTACATCTCGCCGAGGGAATAATCTGAAATAACATAAGTAAATGAGTAATTGTGTTACCCCACTATCCACATCTAAATTAATTTGGGTATGATTTAATTAAAGTATTATAAGGGAGCTGGGCCTGAGAGAATACATGGGGTGACATTTATAGTAATTGACTTTTAAATTATAAAATTGATTCCGAGACAAGAAACTGCAATAAAGTCAAAATTTTGGAATTCATCTTTCCTTTCCATTTCAATAGTGGTTGTGAAAAAACTTCAAAAAGGAGTATTTCCTAAACCAGTGCAATTTACCCTTTAGTATTGCATTCCCACTCAAAATTTTCAGCAGTGATAAAGCCGGGAACAACATCTGTTGCAAAAATGGGCCGGCTCTACCAGTGAAATACCATGACCTCACAGAAGACAGGCCACAAGTAGAATAATAATCTAATAAATCCACAATAGTGGAAAGGAAGTATCCTATTTCTGTCTGGCTCCTCTGTCCATTAAAGGCAAGCAACGCATGTGCAACTCATTGGCTAGTGGCAGAAGCCTATGGGTGGTGGTCACTTTATAACAAGTGACCTGCCTGCTCATTTGCCACCTTTTGTTATAGATATTTACCCTTGTCAATCACAATCACTTCTTTGTGATTAATATATTAGAAAACATACGTTTATAACCAGCATTTTAAATAAAAAGTACAAACCTGACCATCAAGTGAGGGTTCATCACACTAACTGATAATGTTGTGTAACTGACAAGCCCTTGTATGGGCAAATAATAAAATAAAACATTGTCCTTAGTGAAAGGTGGTATCCTTATTCTGCTAACTGATTTATTGAAATAATCAACAGTTTTGGGAACTGTAACCGGTAGACTGGAAACTTGTCTTTTGATGTTAGCATAAATCTTTTCGAAAAATTCCATTTTGATGAGATGAGTGCACTTTATTCTTGATCTACATTAACAGGGTTACGTTGTGGCCGCAAATTTGGCAAGAGATGTATGGTTATTTATACTATTATTTGTAATTAGCATTAAAGTTGGTAGACCGTACACTGAATAAAATTTAATACGATCGAAAACATAGATATACATAGACACGATTTTTTTTGACAGGACACAGTTTGATTACCATAAATCAGGCATAGACATATAGACATTTTAAATTTAATAAGTATAGTATCTTAATCGCACACTTTTCTGAACCTTATTTACCATTATTTATTACGTGACAAATGTTCCTCAAGTTAATATATGTAAATAAAAAAGGACAACTACAGACACAATATTTTAACCGAGGAATACACTGTCGAAAACATTCACATAAAACATATTGTCATCGCAGTTTTATCAAAGAGAATGATAGAGAGAAAGCTTGTTTCGATACACGATTTTACGTCAGTGGAAACCCACTGTAAAATAAATAAGTATAGTTGCAGGAGAAGAAACATAAATATGTTAAAATAAGAAAACAAGGAACGTAGAAGTCAATGAAATGGTTGACGCCTGTCATTATGACAGATTTTCTTGTAATTTGTATTTTTGTAGGTTATTTTTCAATATGCTATTTACATCGCGTTTAATTAATCTTTTAAATAATTTCAGTGCAAAGAAAAATGTGTTTTCTGTTCGAAAAATACTGACTTTGTCGAAAAGAAAACATACAGATAGCTATATACTTGGGTTAGAAACGTCTTGCGATGATACAGGATGTGCAATTATAAATAATAAGGGCGAGTTATTAGCTGAATCTTTACACTCGCAGAATCTAATGCATTTACGACATGGAGGCATAATTCCAGATATTGCTCGCGAATTGCATAACAGATCTGTAGAACCTGTTGTTTCTGAAACATTGAAGCATGGTGGAGTATCAATGGATGATATTGCTGCAATAGCGGTGACATTAAAACCTGGTCTTCCTCTGAGCCTTGCGGTTGGTATGAAGTATGCAAAACATTTAGCTCGTAAATACAATAAACCAATAATACCAATACATCACATGGAAGCTCATGCATTAGTTGCAAGAATGCAACATAATATTGAATTTCCATACTTGAGCCTCTTAATATCTGGGGGGCATTGTTTGTTAGCTGTTGTTAAAGACATAACAAACTTTAAATTGCTTGGGGAAAGCATAGACATAGCACCTGGTGAAATGTTTGACAAAGTCGCGAGAAGAATGAAACTAAGAAATGTTCCTGAATTTTCTAAGATGTGCGGAGGACAAGCAGTTGAAATAGCTGGATCAAAAGCTACTAACCCTCACTCCTTTAAACTACCTTTACCCTTAGTAGATTATAAAGATTGTAATTTTAGTTTTAATGGATTAAAAACATCAGTTCTGTTACATTTGCATAGAAAGGAAATAGAACATCAAATCACAGCTGACAAATTAATACCACAAGTGAATGATTTATGTGCCGCTATGTTGATAGCCACATCGAGACATTTAATTCATAGAACACAGAGAGCTATGGAGTTTTGCCACCAATATAATTTAATACCTGATGGTAATAAACAATTTATAGTGTCGGGTGGAGTTGCTTGTAACAATTATATTTTTAATGCTCTTTCATTATTGTGTCATGAATTCAATTATCAAATATATAGGCCTACTCCAAAATTATGTACAGATAATGGTGTTATGATAGCATGGAATGGCTTAGAAAAATGGCAAAGAGGCTTAGATATTGTTACAGATTTAAATAGTGTAGACATCGAAAGTAGTAGTCAATTAGGGGAAAGTTATATATCAAAAGTGGCTGAAGCAAGAATTCCTATAAAGCTAGTAAAAATAAAGATGAGATGTTGACATTAGTGTTTTTTAATTTATATTTCACTCCTCAAAACCAATATTGCTGTATTTTATAACTACTTTGAATTCTTATGAAATATTCAGTAGTCCGAAATGATCTTGAATAGGCCGCCAAGACATGAGCTTCTAAATTTTTGTAAATAGATTAGTCAATCTACATTTAACATGGTACAGATACCAAAAAATCAGTAATTCACATGGGAGTCATTACCATCATATGATAAGAATTATTAATACACCATTTTTTATATTTATATCTTTGTGGGTAAACCTTATTTTACAGGAACCTTACAAGATATTGAGTTTCCTCCATCTGTCCTTAAAAGCAAACTTCAAGGTGTAGAGTGTAGCCTTTTTGAGTGTGTTGGTTACGGCAGGGCAATAGACACAGTTTATGAATACTTAGAAGAGCCTTACTGCTTATTAAAGTACAACTAGGACATCATATATGTAACAGTGTTAACTAGCTGCACACCGCAGTTTCACACGCCAAGCTGTTAGAATCTAACGAAATGTGAAAAATAAAAGAACTTTGGAATAGACAAGTTTTAGTTACATTTTCCTGTATTATTATCATATATTAGGTAATACATCTTGTCCACTTCAACCCCAAAAAGGTCGCACGTGACCTCTAAAAACAACCCTTTGTCGTATCACTTAATTTCGAGAACACTCCCCTGGTCACCTCTGCCAAAATCGGTATTCTCAGCTTTAACAAATCGAGTGACGTTCAATTTCGTGGTCACTTGGAAGACGATGACAAGATGGCCTCCATAAACCTTGGTGTGCTTAGTAGAGCGAAATGGTATTTATTGCTGCCCCACCGCCTGTAGTTCGGCCTCACATGGAATACTGCTCTCATCTACAAGTGACTCGTATAATCAACAACCGAGCTCCTACTGATCGGCATAATCTTTTGGCATTGCGAAGAGACGTCGCGTCTCTGCATTTTTACTGCATGTACCATGGGCTGTGCTCCGTAGAACTGTTTGGAACAATTCCTGCCGCTGATTTCCGTCATCGGTCAATGCGACAGAGCTCTAACTACCATGCCACCCTCTTGGTGGTTGGCCAATACAGAGCGTTTCCGCTACATTTCATACCTCTCTAGCGATGTTGTGTTATGATCTGCCGCCAGCGGTATTTCCAAACCAATGCGACTTAGGGTCCTTAAAAAAGCGAGCGTACTCCTCCTTGAAAGGCCGGCAACGCGTCGGCAGTTCCTCTAGTATTGAGATCACTTTTCTTAATCGGCGACTCGCTGTTTATTTGAGGGCAAATATAATATAAAAACTAAACTGGTCACAAACATTTCATTGACCTACCGCGTCGCTTTGCATCGCTCCCTAGTGCTATCATTCTCGCATAGCGTTTTTTTCCTTTAAATATGCGCTCACACCCGTAACCCAGAGTGGTAGGCAGAGGTCATGGATTTCCATTAAGCGCGATCCTTGCAAACGTCTGTCGCTTCTGCATTCATACATCTACTCATGTATGCTCGTCGGTTATTGGTGCTTCTTATATTTTTTAGTAAACCAGTAATCTGATCGATATAAGTTCTCATAGGTCCCCCTAACAACAGTGCCATTCACTTTTGCAATATAAATTTGTTTCGCTATTCTCTCTTCATTTATTCTTTCAACATGCCCGAACCCTCGAAGCATACCTTTCTCAATTCTAATGATAACATCCATTTTTAAGCCACACTTTTCCCTTATAATAATATTTTTCATCCTATTATTCAATGTCACGCCTTACATACTTCTTAAGGATCGCATCTCAACGGCATTAACTCTACTAACATGCTATTCCTGCCAAACCCAGCTCTCACTTCCATACATTAATGCCCTCATTACTACGGGGACTAGTACAGCATTGTGTATTGCCAAACAAGTAGTGACTAAAATGATGAGTTTGTATGAGGTACTCATTTTGCTAAATGAAGCGGGACAAAGTACCACCTCATTTGAGGTGATTCTCAAATGAAAGGCATAGACAAACTGAGGAAAAGTTTAGGTTCAGGTTTATATAAAGATTAAAACAACCAAGACTTGACTGAAAAACACGTTAAAGTTTTGGTACTTGAGTATAATAACATAAAATTTTAAATTAAACGCCATGGGTATTATTCTGTTTACTTAGTATTGATAAAAATTACCAATCTAATAACTACCAATAAAGTATAATGGCCAAAATAGGACACTCACTCAAAACTCAACAATAATAGATAAATAATAATTCAAACAAACGAAATCTAATTTAACAGCCTAAACTTGAAAATCGAAAATTTACACATTAAAAATGTCACAATTATCCATTCACTTCAATCAACTTGTTTTCAAGCAAGAGAAATGTGAGCAGGACAAAACGCCTCAAAATACGCGGGCGCGTCCGCTCATTCACTTACTCTTTCGTGATGCAGTAAGTGTAAGTGCGCGACAACTTCAATGTCACACTACTACGTATTAACCTCAATAATGTGAAGTGGTACAAAATGTGTGTTTGAGGTGATGGGACAATTCATTCCTTTGTATGGGACATTTGAAGTGCCTCGTGTATGAGTTACTCAACACTACAGACGAGCCTTCATAGACACATTCTGACTCCTCACTACTGTACCTATAATCATTCATTTTATTTCCGGCGTTCACTCGTCGTTCAAAATTTTTAACATGCCTACCATCTCTATCAAATATACAACTTAAATATTTTAACTCTTCCACCTGTTCTACTTATTTACCGTTTACATTTATTTAAATTATTGTCTTACTTTGTTCTCTTTCAAACACCATAACTTTCGTTTTATCTACATTCATCTTCATACCTTTACATAATCAATCATTCACTACATTCAGCATTAGTTGTAAGTCTTCCGCCGATGAGGCAAACACGACCTGGTTATCGGGCTATAAGAGACATCTTACGCCTAGCTCACCCATTTTTAATCCACAATCTACGTCTTTCAAACCTTTCAAAAAATCATCCATAAAGAGATTGAACAGTCATTGTATCATACACAGCCCTGTCTTAACTTTATCGATGCTAAACCAGTCTGAGTAGGTTTCGTTTATCTAACACAAGCAGTAGAATCTTTATAAAGAGACTTTAGCGCTTGTATTACATCACTGTTCAATCCAAACTCAAGCAAGGTTGACCACAGATCATATATTTAAATTATATTAGTAACTAGCTGTGCCCCGCGGTTTCACCCGCCCTGCAATTTTACTTAGAAGAAATTATTTTACTTATTACCTACTTAAATACTACCCTAATCTCATCATCACCCTGCCCTTTTCCCGCTCATGTGGGGACATCGACATGACCGTAGCAAAGCTTAACAATCACATATGGTTGTTTAAACTGTGACGATAGTCCTTACTATATAGGTTCAGGTAAAGTTTTTACGGCCGCCCGCCAGCCTAACGCCAAGCTTCCTCGGAAATAATAAGCTACTAACCTAACATAACAAAACCTATTAAAAATAATACACACATCATTCCTAAAATCGTCTACATACAAGTAAAGACTATAATTACCGGGGACGTCGTGTGTCTCCGAAAGAAATGTGTGTGCTATGAATATCTCAATGCACAGTGTATCTAGCTGAAGCTTGCAAAACCTCCGACACCGACCTGTTTTGAACTTTATGTAAACTTTCAATCGTCATCATTTTAAAGATAAGAATATATAGTTATATAGTATTTTAAAGATAATAATATACAATAAAAAAATCATTGTTTTGTTTATTGCATTTATAAAGGCACCCAATAATAGTTACTCTCGAATATCTTCCATGTACAGACAGCGATCAGTTACATTTTTATTATATGTATAGATTTTCTTTCAAAACTTTAATGCTAAAATATTTATAAAAGTGTACACTTTTTATTAGGCCTATATTATTGAAAAAAAAAATTGTTATTGATTTACAAGCACCATCTAATTTCCATCATTTGGAAATTACAAAGTAACGGAGAATTGATTATCCGTATCATACTGGTTCGCATTTTTTCCCGCTAAAAATATCAAATTTTAATGTGTTGTTATGTGTTATTTGATATTAAATGTAATTTGGTGTTTAAAAAAATTGGTTAAACCGTTTCTGAGATTAGCGGTAACAAACGCATAGACAAACAGATAAACAAACCAACAGACAAAAATTCTAATAATCATTGTTTTGGGTTTTATTGCGTATATGAAGGCCCCCAATGATAGCTTTTCTCAGATATCTTCCATGTACAGACAGGGATCAGTTACAGTTTTATTATATGTATTGATAATAGAATATATAATAATATATACTCAAAATAATTTAGACAATAATTTGTGTTTTCTCTAAAAAAAAATTATTATTAATCTACTAACCAAAGATGTTACATACTTCGGTGGGATATAACATTATGTTACTAACAAATCATTGTTATAAAAAAGGAATAAGCAATGTGAAATACCACCAATACATTTAAATCGTTGCTCATGGTCATTATAAATCAGTAGGTAGGTCTTAGTCGTACGGCGGAGTAAAGTACATTTATATTCAAGTTACCTGGACCCCGATCTGTTTTTTTCTTCATTTTATTTTCCTTACTTTATGTGCATGTTATTACGGCGCGGCGATATTCAGTTATCAGTTGCTCAGTAATAGTCCGTTTTTCATGCGATACGTGTGCGAACATCGCACAGTTAGAACAATGTTTAATATCAAGTTTTATCACAAGATCATATTAAAAAAAATATTTAAACATAATTATGGTACCGTATCGGGTCACGGATTAAGATATTTGAATAAACAAAGCTCAAGCTATAATAATCCAATGGACTTTAACGATATACCCGGTCCCAAGAGTTATCCGATTCTCGGAACCTTGTACAAATATTGGCCAATTGTAGGTAAGTAATGTGTTTTTGTTTTATGAAAATGTATCAGTGCACACAATAATTATGATTTAATGCATGCATATGACTGTTTTATATTAAAAATCTTATAACATACGTAATTTATAGCATTTAACCAGGGATGTTATCGCCTTCGGAGAAGCACCGTCACCGTAACCGATAGGGTATCCGAAATAAAAGAATAGAAAAATATTTTGATTTCTGAATAGTCTCTTATTATTTCGGATATTTTCGGGGCGGAGTTTAAATACTCGTTATGATAATTTTTTTCTTTTATCTATACGAGCCGACTCAAGGCGCGTGGGCCCATTTTTTTATTAGGCGCTTAGTGTTGTACGTGTCATTGTGGGGGCTACCATGGATTTTGTATACCGACGTACCTACTGTTGTCGGTAAAAGTGGTAGAGGCACGTTATAACTTTCTTTAAAATATATTATGTCTTAACTTAAAAAAAAACGCCCTGTCAAAGTCAAGTTGCATTCATGCAATATCGCCGCCATGCTGACGACAGACGAAAATGACTGAATCTTCGTCCATTGTCAGCTTACTATACTAATGGCATGTTAAATGGTCAGGTCAAATGGGTACGATATGGGCGATTCTTTCACAACATATCATAAACCGTTTTGCTGAAGATCTTTAAAAATAGAAATTATATTAATTTAACGAATGTAATAAAATAAACGCATATTTCGTATGAGAGGCCACGGTCGGGTTCAAATGGAGATCCCGTGACCTTTTGTCATCGCTGCTAACAATCAACGTAGGGTTTTGGTCTGTAGGTCGACTACCAGCTGGCCCATTCGGAAGCATACGTATACGCAAGGCATTTCCCCACGATAAAAAAGGATCATCTGCGGGTGTTTCCCCTGGCCTACACACTACATATACCTACTGCTTCGTAGGTATGTCGGTATTCGTGTTGTGTCTCAAAAAAAATCTCAATTGCCCCCCAGGGCCAAAAGCTGGGTACGCCCCTGGGGGCTGCATTACAATTGACTAAAATGAATAGAATTGTTTAAATTACTAAATTATTTATATCTAGGAAAAAGCGTCGGCGAGAAAATATGTTAATTACCAAGTACAAATTTGTCATTACTGACTTACTGCTCATACAAATAAATTTAGTAATGATAACTAAAGTGTGAACATTCGGAAGATCAGTTCGCAGGTCAAATTAAAGGTTTACAAAGTATCAAATTGAGACCTTTCCTAATAAAATTCAGAATTTCCATTAAAATACGGATATGTGCATATGGGATGGGTTAGTTATACTACCAGGGGCGCACATACCCAGCTTTTGGCCAAGAGATTGAGATATTTCTTACCCCCTGTTTTGCATTGTCTACCTTCCATTGCTAAGAGGAAGGATAACATGAAAAATATATTTCCTACTCTCATCTATCCTCTCCCCCTCCCATCCCCTCCGTATAAGAAAAGGATAAGAGAAGAGGTCAAGAATTTGACCTCTAGCACTTCACTCGTCAGGCGAAACGCAGAAAAGCCTTAAGGCCGTCACGGCCAAGAGCCTTTTTGGCGTTAAAGCTGGACGTGGCCCACATGAGCTCATGCTTAGCGAAGGGGTGTCATGTGCATCAACATTGACTTTTTCGGCTACATTTCTCATCTCTGTGACACTTATTGAGATAAGGATTAGTAGCTGTCTCAGGCTTAGAGATCCACGCACAAATATTCCAGTGCCCATAACTGTCTAAAGAGACTTCAATTTCTAATACATTGAGGTTTAAGAGGCTAGAAAAGCCCGGACTAGGCCATTACTCTCATTTGAAGAGTTTTCTTGCTTACCCAGTTCTCACTTACTCAGATCTGACTGCATACATAAATTAATAAAATATTTCAGAACCCCCAAAAGTCATCAAAATTAACTTTAATGGCTTACACACGCTAAAAACGTTATAACAAACGTCAAACTTTTATTATTGAAAGTAATAGGCTGGCTTACGCGGTAGAAAAAATGTCATATCCGAAAACAATATTTATATCTGTAACAGGCCTACATCACTATTAAACGTATGAAATACGAGGAAGCTTATTTATATATTCACCTCAGTATTGATTTCCGTTTTGCTAGGTCTGCAAATTGAAATGCGTGTTTTGCAAAGTACTTCGTAGTTCATATAACAATTAGCTAACTAATGACTTATTTAGCAAAATATGCATATTTTTTAGCAAAACATTAACTTGGACGTTTCTTGGATGTTGTCGTATCCTTAGCATGCTGTTTCGATTTCAGGAGAATATAGTACAGAGGCACTCGATAAGAACGCTTGGTTAAATTGGCGTCGCTACGGAGGTCTGGTGAAGGAAGTGCCTGGTGTCAACTTACTCCACGTCTTCGAACCAGACATTATAGAAGCGGTGTTCCGACAGGATGATAGACATCCATCGAGGCGGAGTCACGTGGCAATGCTCCACTATCGGATGTGCAAGCCGAGCGTATATAACACTGGCGGTTTGCTTTCAACGTAATGTATCTATACAATCTGCTATTGCACATAACGATAAGACCTCTCTCTATCAATGACATCTGTTAATATTTTAAAGTAATCAAGCCAGCAGTAGCTCTTGCACGAAAAGACCGACTCGACGGGGAAAAGACATAGAAAACAAGCGTAAAGATTTATATTTCTGTATTTTGTTTGATGAGTGAGAGGCTTACCTTCTCTCTTCTCTACACAAAGGCCCATAGGCTGGCAACCCAGTGTATATCTTCTGATTGCTGAGAATATTCATGGGAGGCGGTAGTCCCTAACATCAGATATACTGTTTGATTGTTACCTTGGTATTATCAAAAAAGTGACGAGAGGAGCAAGACATCCACCTGATGATAAGTAACAGGCTTAGAACGGCGTTGTGCGACGTGCACGACGTTTGCTTAAAGACTATATAGTAATTATTAGATAGCTCACGTTAGCCTTATAAACCATCTTCAAACTGAAACGTATTAAAATGTCTACTCGAGAAATACGTAGGCACCTTCAAGAATAGAGTGAATAGGCTGTTTCTAACTAGCGCCTACTCCTTCACGCACATCAGTAATTGACATTAGGCGGGACCTTAAAGGTGAGCCTCCTCGTTAGGGATATAATATCATCATACTCTATAATATCCGCTGTGTAAAACATATTGCTTACTCGAGTTAAAAGTCGCGAGAACTTAATTATGTTATTATTAGCTCCCTGCCCCCTTTCCCCCCTTTAATTTGGGTCGGCACAGTGCGACCTTAGGTCATAGTGTAGGTTTTGACTGCAGTTCTTACTGTTTCCTGCTTGACGCCAACCCAATATGCTATGTTATATTTTCAGTAATGGTCCGGATTGGTGGCGCCTTCGCAGTACATTTCAAAAGAATTTCACTGGTCCACAAATTGCTAAGCTATACGTGGAGTGTACGGACAGGGTTGTTTGTGAATTTGTTGACTGGATCAAGGGAAGCAACTTGTCACATGAAGAGGATTTTCTAATTTATCTTAATAGACTGAATCTTGAAGGTATGGTTAAGGGCAAATCTATAGTTTGTGTTGGTGATGGTGCTGGTGACGATGGTGGTGATGTGTGGTGATTGTAAAGGTTATAATTGTGGTATCATTGGCGGTAATGGTGGTGGCGTTGATGATGATGTGATGGTGGTGGTGGTGGTGACAATGTTGGTGGTCGAGGTGGTGATGGTGGCGGTGTCAGTGTCGTGGTTCCTTAATTGAAAAGGCGCATTCAAAAATTGATTACAAAGTATAAACAGCGTGTACGATATAATATTATAAACATTATAACAGTCAAATATCAGTTAGAAATTCTGCAGTTTGCGAGGTCGTAAACAGCCGTCTTTTTTGTTAACTTGAACACGTGCGTTATTTACTTTGCCATTTTTTACTTAAAAATTGAATAGCAACAACACGGATGAAATGTAGTTCTATACAGATAACAAAACTAATTTTTTTTCGTAATATCAATATATATATCCTGACGGATTTCCTGACCACGAATCCGCGTATTTTGCGTCCGCAATTGCGACGTTGCCAATTCGCCCATTAAACACATGAGACATCTTCACATCTTAAATCACATAATATCTACCGCATTCAAAACAATATTTATCGTCGTAGATCGCGTGCGCGTTGCGTATTTGGCGCTCATTTTTTATGTTTAATTATTCGATAGTATTTCGGATAATGCTTTAAATTGAATTACCGAGAACTTCATAGAAGATTTCTTTTTTATTGAATTTATTGAATATAGAATACCTATAATATAAACCAGTCTTTCTCCCACAAGAGGATGGTGGTTGGTCAGTGGCATCGAGTCCCCGAACAAACATTGTTTTATCTAAAGCATGCAATTGTTAATTAAGTTAAAAAAGCTAGCTACTGTAACTGGAACACTATTCCTAGTCGGGCTGCACCAGATTTGTCGAAGGGACTTTCCTCTCGCAAATCCCATAATGACTTTCCTCTCTCGCCATTTCGTCTTCAGGGACTGACTGGACTTCACTTTGCCTAGACTTGACCGTTTTTTTATTATAGTCACATGTTCGTACCATATAGTCTCACGAGGGAGAGCCTAGCCTTCATCACCTCTTTGGACCCATTATGTACGGGTTGAATGAAAATATGCTCAGACATGCCGATGTCTTCAGGATGTTAT
The DNA here is from genome assembly GCA_029849275.1 of Papilio elwesi. Taxonomy (NCBI): domain Eukaryota; kingdom Metazoa; phylum Arthropoda; class Insecta; order Lepidoptera; family Papilionidae; genus Papilio; species Papilio elwesi. Next base: position 8,578,513 of record CM056692.1, on the reverse strand, counting down.
GCAGGTGCAGACCATGACAGGATCTAATCCCGGTTCTATCATACCAATACCTACCTTGACCCACCAATGAAGTTAGTACGCACCTAATCATTTTCAATTGTAAAAAGAGACTCGACAAAATTTATGTATATGTTATTCTATACTATTCTATACATTCAATCCATTCATCAATGCTCGTTTCAACACAGCATACTTCTTAATAATTTTAATAGGATAATATAACGTACGTTCTCGTATATGTATAGATGTAACGAATATTGGAATAAATTGAATGTTGAAGCTGTGTACTACAAGCGATAGTGAAAGAAAGAGATAAGTAAACCCAAAGCTGGCAACGTCGCACTCTCAAATACCGTCCAACCTGTGAGGACGTTAAAGAGTCGATGGCATAGGTTGATCACGATCAATATAGCCCGGACGCCTATAATCTATCGCCTTGGTTAGGGGTTCCAAAGTGTTGCGGGAAGACTGCAAGAGGTGCATATATCGCGAAAAATAAAATTATATCCCACGAAGCTGGAAATCTAAAAACTAAGCAATATTCATCAAGATATGTTAAAAAAGTGTCGCAAAATGATTGTAACTTACAATATATATATATATATATGAACGTATATATGGGTTGCGTTGATATTTAACTCCATCTTGAATAGTTCCCCGTTACGCTAGAACTTGGGGTTGTGTCAGAGTGATTGACAGCTCGAACGTTTTAATCTCCAATTCACCATCCATTCGGCCAGTCCAAGACATATGTATATACCTATTAATATTGTGAACGTGAATGTTTACAGGCGGCGGTGATCACTTAAGCTTAGGCGATCCGTTTGCCCCCTTCTCCAATGAATAATATACTTAAAGTTCCTACAATATTTTATTTTTCAGTAATTGGAGCAGTGGCTTTCAATGAAAGATTTAATAGTTTCTCAATTGAAGAACTAATGCCAGAGTCCCGCAGCAGTAGAGTGATCGCAGCGGCATTCGGCTCCAACAGCGGCATTATGAAACTTGATAACGGAATTCTCTGGAGGTTTTTTAAAACACCCCTATACAAAAGACTTGCCGATTCTCAACAGTATTTAGAAAAGTAAGTTAAAATATTAACTTAACTAATATTTCCTTTTCAACCTCTTTATGTTCATCTTTCAAAACAAATATAGTTGAGGAGTTTAAAGCATAATGCAACAATAAATTAATTAAAACATGTTTTTAATGTAAGTATTTTTTATAAATCAAGATTTAAGGTTTGTAAGCAAAACCATTTACGCCACAAATTGTAAATTCCAAAATATTTTAAGAAACCAACTCTTTCACACATTACTTTATAACATATCTTACAATTTCAATAGATATATCTTACAATTTCACTTAACCTTTATCTCACATTTCCGATGAAAATGTAAAAAGTGTAATGGCCACCTTTTTCCGGATATGGATATTTTAGTGGATATGGAAAAGATGAAGAGAAAGGCTGAAGTCGTGTTACATCATCTCATAAACCGACCTCCTCGTGCAACACGCTCTATTGGCTCCACTACTACACACACTACCACTGTTTGATTTTAATCCATTTAATATTTTTGTTCCTTTTCTAACAAATAAATAATATGCGCTCACGCCCTTAACCCAGAGGTGTAGGCAGAGATTTTGGATTTCCATTTGGCGCGATCCTAGTACACCTCTCTCGCTTCTTCTACTTCCATTCATCTCTAACAACTAATTCAGAAATTAACCGTTGTTCTCTGCGTTGATATATACGAAATATCGTTAGTATATACGAAAACTCTAGGGCATTTTAATATAAGAAACATATTGTCAAATTGTTATATATTCAGTGAGGAAACAATCACAAGGAAACATTTTCTATTCATATCAAATTGACTATTTAAGATTTACCATGAGACGCACGCTTAAAATTTTAAAACATTTTCTGCAATAAACATTGAAGCAAACGTCAAATTTTTTATTTTGTTTTATTTCTTTTGCTCTTATTTTGCTTGGACCAATCCGTTGCTAGATATAGACCTATGTCTGATCACAAGCTTTCAGCATCCGGTCTTTCCCGTTTAAGCTCATTGACTCTTTAACGTACGTATTTGTGGATTCCCTCCCTAGAGATACTGACCACAACGCTCTTCATCAATATCGATACCTCTCAACTTGTAGACTTGACTTGTCCTTAGAATAAATCATATCTTGATGTTTAAGTGTAATCATGGTTTTACGTAGAAGATTTTTTTAAAAAATATTTTTAAATTTTGATATTACGTTGTTAAATGTGCCAGCACAGATGCTGTTTCAGCTAGCCGAAGCTACTGTGGCAGGGACGCGCCGGCTCGACAATTAATTACCACCTCCAGAGGCAGATTAACTGTTGATGTGTCTGTAAGCAAAGATGTTCTAGGCGCCCCTGACTACAAAAAAAGGACAAATCACCGGTCTTCTTGATCAGTCTCACTAATAACACTTACGTTCACTTACGTTAATGTTCGATCATACGGAAGAAAAACTCATCGATGCTTTGAGCAGTCACAGTTATGTGACAAGGACTTCAGGACGGCGAAGAATTTTGGCGTTGCGTGCCCTAGGCAAGTGCCTACTTTGCCTTAGGGATAATCCGCCCCTGACCACCTCACATAATACCTTCGTGATTTAGATGTATATTTATTATTCTTTTATTTATTTTTATTTATGCCTTTTGACCGATGAATGAATTGCCACAAACCTCATCCCATCCCGCCCTCTTCCCCATTTCTTTAGGCTGTAAATGTATTTATAACCTTTAATTTTCGCAGATGTTGATGCATATTTGTATCAGCCGCTTGATCATTTGGCGCCTACTAATATGAAAAGTTACAATCTACATAATTTATAAATACGACAGTTAACATTCGGTTCTTTTTATTTCAATTTTTTTTCAGGATATCAATGGAAATTTTATATAACAAAATAAACTTTTTTGACAAGCAAAAAGACCAATCTGTCAATTCACTATTAGATTACTTTCTGGAGCAACCCAATTTAGATATTAAAGACATCACTGGTATGATGGTCGATATACTTATGGCGGCCATTGATACGGTAACTAACTTAAAATACTCATTGTATATTTGTTACTAAAACGTTTCCTATTGTAAATGTGTATCTATATGTAATTTCTTTTAAACATGCGATACTCAAAACAGTAATTTCAAAATTTTTCATTCCAATTTAAAAAGTTGCTGCTGCTTAGGTTTCAGGAGAATCTAGAATTTGGGCTAGATTCTAGTAGCCATGTGTAATTTTTATTTTTTTTATTTGCAAGACTGCCTACGCGACAAGTTTCGCACTGTACCACCTTGCACGCAATCCGGAACGCCAGGAGAAATTGTACGACGAAGTTTCGAGTCTGTTCCCGCCGAATGACACTGTTAGATCTGACGTACTATACAAAGCGGTTTACTTACGGAGCTGTGTCAAAGAGAGTCTGCGACTCAACCCTGTTTCAATTGGCGTTGGACGCTTGTTGCAAAATGACATTGTATTAAAAGGATATATAATTCCCAAAGGGGTAAGTTGTTATGTCCATTTAAACCAAGTTGTTTTAAAGTCATTTTGTGTACCATTTAATGATAATTATTAAACAAATTTTTGATAAAAAAGACTAATAATAAGAAATGAAAAGATTAGGCAATGTTAAGCCATTGACTGGTTTTCTTAAAATATAACTACTTTTCCTGGGATGAGGTAAAGACAATTTATAATAGAAAATTACCTGCTATTAAACCTTCTGCGGCATATAAATGAACAAAGGACGATGGCTACCGCTTAAACCTCTGCTGATTTGTGTTAAAGACTTATATTTTATGTAGGAAACATTTATTGATTCGGACTAAATATTAAAGTAATGATATTTTTGTAGACAGTTATAGTAACACAAAATATGGTCGCTTGTCGCTTGCCGCAATATGTGAGAGAACCAATGACCTTCAAACCGGAGCGCTGGATCCGAGGCTCGTCCCAATACGAGAATATTCACCCTTTCCTGAGCTTGCCATTCGGCTTTGGTCCTCGATCCTGTATCGCCAGGAGGATAGCTGAACAAAATATGTACATCACCCTGATCAGGGTAAGTCAATATTGTTTTTTTTTATTTATAAGGAAAATACTAACACGTCGTCCGGAAATGGCGTGTAAAACAGAACATAATTTCTTTGGCTGATATTATGCTGATTTGACTTTTACTTCTTCATGTGGGTCTTAATACGCAGCTGATCTAAACTGTGATTCCGTGCTGATGTTGTACAACTCGAGCTGGTTTTCTAGCCAGGAGATTCTTCTACAGACATGTCTCTAGCGGCCTATAATTTTTTCGTATTCGATTTCATAACATACAAAAAAACAGAACCGACGGCTGGGATTGGGCCTGCAGCCCCATTCTTAGTATAATATAAATGTGTTACTTATATTTCTATATTACTTATTTATTACTCTTTTATGTAATGTATAAATTCGTGCTTGTTCAGTACAGAACATACAAGTGTTTTTTCTATATTAAGTGTATATTGAGCGTTATATATATTGAGTATTTTTAGATTATATGTATGTTAATATTTTGCTTCTGGCAATTCTCTCTCTTCCATTTTTGCTTTTCATGCACCTATGTGCATTACTGATTTCAATAAACCAATTTAATAATTAAAAAGAGTCTATTGTTTAACATAGACTCTTCTTGTGGTCCTTCGAGCCGGATATGAACCAGCTAACTATGGATACAGCAATAATAGCAATATAAGCAATAAATAGGTGTTAAGTGGCGATGGATGAAGAAACTTCACTACTGTATTCTGTGAGATTGTGGTACTTCCCCGGTCGAACCTAGGCATTCATGCTACATCTTCCGCTGCGAGCGCTGGATCTTATTGTCCGACTTATTTGCATATATCATGTTTTAGATTTTATTTTAGTAGAAGTTGTCAAAAGAGCAAGCGGTTCAACTGCTGTTGTGAAATGACCGCAACCCATAGGCCTGGAACTCATTAGGGTACTGTGGCGTCTCGCAATACCCTAATGAGTTCCAGATGCGTTGCCTACCATGAATGGACAGATGAAGGGATAAATAGAAAAAAGGATAATTAATTTATCTATCCCCCGACAAATTCTCTTCTCTTTACCATTCTTTTCTAATAAAGAAGGGGAAGGGGAAGGGTTGGGAAGGAGAAGAGGAAACCAGAGTTAAGCCTCGGGAATCACAGTCCTCAGATGAAACGCAGAATACTTCTACTTCTTGCCTGTCTGCTGTGAGGTGTTGGTATTTTACCAGTCGAGCCGTCTTGACCAATTCGTACAACATCTGTTATTGCGGGCTCTTTGGCTGTTAAAGATTTGTTTTAGCATTTAGTAAATAACGTTAAAATTCTTAAATTTCAGTTACTGCAGCAATTTGAAATCAAATGGATGGGTGGGGATCTAGGAATTAGAACGTTGCTTATTAACAAGCCAGATAAGCCTATATCGTTGTCTTTTACACCAAGACGTAAATAAATGGTTTAGCAATACTTTTTCTTGTGTCTTTTTTGAATTAAATAATAATATTCTTAGATGTTTCTTCTTTATATCCGCCTGTTATCTTCATCTGAAACTCATACATTTGTTGGCTAAGTAAGTCAACACATTCTTCATCTTGCAACGCTCACAAAATATTGACACGGGCAAATTTAAATAGTCTATTTTACCGCAAGTTCACTGAAAATATTCACATCATACACATCGTAATCTCAGTTTGTTCTCAGGTAAAGAGAGAGAATAAAAATGGCTCGCTGTCAGGACAGCTTTCCATGGGTTAAAGAATTTTTGAAATCAGTTCAGTACTCTTGAGCTCTGGAAAAAACAAAGAAGAGGTATTAAACTTATTTCTCTTTATTATTAGAAATTAGTCAGTAATTCCTACTTAATTTTTTTTCCTGCCTAATTCCTACTTAAGGGACAGATCGTAAGACCTGTCGTACTGTATGGGTCCGAGTGTTGGGCCACCAAAGATTCGGATAAAAGGAGGTTACATGCGGAGAGCGGAGGAGATGCGGATGTGTTAAAGTAGATGTGTGGTCTGAGGAGGATGGATAAAATTAAGAATTAGTATACTAGAGCAAGTCTGAAAGTTTCGCCAATGACAGAACAGACAGAAGAGGTTAGCGTGATATGGGTATGATATGCGGGGGGGTTTTTTTAATGGAAGAAGGTAGCGGCAAGAACAAGCGGATCACCTGATGTATTTTTTTTTTTGTGACTGAAGAGTCACTGTTTGCCTTGAGGAGGCATTTACAGTTACACCGGGCACGAGGCGTCAGGGCGCAAAGGGCGCCTTTTTTTTTTTATAGTCAGGAAATGCCCACGCATATCCTCCCTCGCGGGGACAAGTTCGGATTATGTCGGACTCGAACCGACTAAAACCTGACATTGCCTCGTATGCGCATATCGGAGGGGCTACGGGAACGCTTTCGCACAACCTCCGCGGCCCCTCCAGCGCCAGCCGTTTCCGGCTCCTCCTGAGGAGACGGCACCAGTGCAATGCAGGTTCGGGAATCCCCGCCCTTCCCTGCTGGTGCCGCCTTGAGTTTTTTATAGAGGTTCACTCCTCGCGGCCCCCGTCTTGAAAAAGACAAGAGCCCGCGGTCCCAGCGTCGCCGCCGGGATTACGCGTGCAATACGGCCACGAGGGGTCGGAGAAACCCCCTCCCCCCCGCGGCCCCACTGCCGTCGCAGACGCGGTGCGACGCCGCTGAGTCGCGGAGGATAGGGAGAGTGGCGCACCGAAATACCAACACTCCTCCTCCTCCGCGACTCACCACCACAACAACTGCGGGGACCCCATAATCCCCGCAGTTTCGCTACAAAGGGCGGACTCAAAGAGCCCACCCCCAGCGACCTCCCTGGGGGCCAGCCCTTGATCAAGGGCCGGCCAACTCCAGCAGCCCACAAGTGGGCCCGCTGGATCGGGTCGCCCGCAACCGAGGTTGCAGGCTCCCCTTGGTGTTTGGTCCGCGGGTCTTTCGCCCTACTCCGGCTCGCACCAGGCCGGAGCGTTCCCCTATCCGCCACCCGGGGACGCGCCACGTCGGAGTTCACCTCTCCGCCCACTGAGACAACCCAGCAGGTCCGTGGGCGCAAAGGGCGCCTAGCCTAAGCCTCTTTAAGAGTAACTAAGCTCGAGGGCTCCCTCCGTAGAGGGAACCTCGGCTCGGGCCGTTACTTTAATATTATTACCGGATTGGGAGGCCACCGAGCTCTTAGGTCGCTTCGGTGGACGCTCCATGGAAAGACTTGGCTCAAGGGCCCCCGAGAGGGGACCTCGGCTTGGGCTGTCACTCATTACGCGTTTAGCATTCCGATTCGAGGGTGCCCAAGAGGGCCGAGCCTCGGCTCGATCGGTAGCCATTGTCTGACTAACATTACTACCACTTCGGAAAGCGTTAGCGCTGGGAGAAGAAGTGGCGGAAGAAACTCCAGCAACGCTTCTATCATGAGTAGGGGAGAAGACTCTGGCAGCTATGTGGCCGTATCTTGATTGCGATGGCCGTCCTCGCCGGCGAGAACGGTATGTGATTTTGTTGCGAAATTGTTTCAACCTAGCCTGAGCGATCGTTATAGCATCGTCTCGATAGTCGAGTACGTGCCTAGGTCGTCTATAGTCGCGACGGAACGTACCGAGCGCGATTGGTTTGTAGGTGGCGGCACCTACGACTAGCGGGTTGGGGTGACCGGCGGCGGAGTCGAAATAGCGGCGCGACGCCAACTTCAGGTGTTGAGCTATGGTGGGCAGCTCTAAATCCACGTGTAAATCGATGTTGCGCATGAACCACGGCGAGCCAGTGGCCCTGCGCAAGAATCTGTTTTGGATCAGCTGAAGTCGGTGAATAAGTTTAGGGGATATATGCGCGAAGACCGGACTAGTATACGTCATAACGGGCCGTACGACAGCTTTATAGAGTGTCACCTTGTTCCGGAGGGACATTTTACTCTTAAAGTTAATTAATGGGAAAAGGCGGCCTAGTACGAAAGCCGCCCGGTTCCTGACCCGGGTCACGTGAGCGGCGAAGTTAAGTTTATTGTCAAGGATGACACCTAGATATTTCACCTTATCTTCCCAGGGAATTGGGCTGTTCATGAGGTGAATGGATGGGAGATGCGTTAATGAATGGGCTTTCTTATGTCGCGAAAAGAAAAGGGCCGCGCTTTTTGCTGGATTAATTTCGATCCCCCATTTCCGGAACCACACACCGAGAGTGGTGGCTGCGGTCTGGAGGCGTCGACATATAGCGTCAGGCTGAAGGCCCGATGTGAAAATGCAGGTGTCATCGGCAAATAGGGCTAGCTCTACGTACGCGTACGCGCGGTATATCATTGGTGTAGAGGGTAAAGAGGACTGGGCCTAGCACTGACCCTTGAGGCACCCCGGCTCGAACGGGGTGCGCTTGAGAGCACACCACTCCCTCGACGCGGTAGCGGAACGTTCGATTACTAAGGAAGTCTCGTATTATGCATACGAGACGATCTGGCAAACCGTACTCATACAGCTTGTATATGAGCCCGTTGTGCCAGACTTTGTCGAACGCCTTCGCCACGTCGAGGAAAAGTGCTCCGGTGCTAGAGCCGCGTTGTCGTTTGGTAAGGATGTGCTCCGTGATGCGGTGCACTTGATGGGTACATGAGTGTTTGGCACGAAAGCCGAATTGTTCGGGAATTGGTAGTCCTTTAGTGTTCATAAAGGTACGTAGGCGGGCTAATATTAAACGCTCATAGATCTTCCCTAACGTTTTGAGAAGACTTATGGGTCTGTATGACGTAGGGTTTGTGGCCGGCTTTGAGGGTTTGAGGAACCCTATGACCTCAGCGTCCTTCCACTCGTTGGGAAAGACGCCTTCGGTCATTGCCGCGTTATAAATGACAACTAGGAGCTGGATAATAGCAGCAGGAAAGAGTTTGGTCACCCTATTGGTGATACCATCTGAGTGGACGCAAGTTCTTAATTATTTCCTTAACTTCATCGAATGTTACCGGGGGAACGGAGTCGCGAAGCGCTTCATGTTTTCTCCGATCGACCTCGCTGTCCACCATTCGGAGGTGGGCAGGGTCGACCGGTAGGGTACTGGGAGAGCATTGGGCCTCGAGGCTGTCAGCTAGACATTCGGCTTTTTCTTCGTCCAGCATGGCTGGCGTCATGTCTGGGCGTAAGAGCGGCGGCATCGTGGTATACGTGTCGCCTTTAAGTGATTTGGGAAGCCGCCAGAATGCTAAATGGGATGGCTTTAAATTATTAAGTGTTGTATCCCACCTTTCGTTCCTGAGGGCGGCTATGCGTGCTTTCGATTCACGCTGTAGTTTACGTAGCCACTTTCGGTGCGATTCGGTGGGATACATATCATAAGCTCGGGTGGCCGCGTTCTTACGTCTCAGCAAGTCCCTGGCGTCCGGGGGCAGCTCCCAGCGATGGTTATCCATCACTGGGATCTGCCTCGAGCAGTCCTCGATGGTGGTTTGGACATGACTTGTGAGAGTTCCGATTGCAACGCCCATATCTTGTTCGTTAACTATTTGATCGGGGATAGAATCTAATTGCGGCGAGTTAATGTTTTGGAGCTTGGCTCTGAGCTTGTGCCAGTCCACGATAGTTTTCGTTAAAGGCGAGGCTGGTGCAGAAGGCCCTAGCCGTAATATAACAGGTCGGTGATCCGAGTGAAGCTCGTGAATCACCTTTATTTCGCGTAGGGCGAGATTGATATTTTTAACGATTGCAATATCAAGCACATCCGGTGTGTGATCCACTATGTGGGGGTAGTGAGTAGGCTCTATGGGCGCTACGATTTCGAAGTCTAATAAGTCCGACATTGAGTCGAGCGCTAGACCTCGATTGTTAGTCTTGGTTGAATTCCATCGGATGTGCTTGCTATTAAAGTCGCCTGCAAGAATGGTAGCTCCTCCTATAGATAGTAGGGCTTCGAAGTCGGAGCGTAGAATGGTTGCACTTGGTCTACAAGGAAGGTAAACCGAAGCTATTGTAATGGGGGCATGGCCTGTCATGGCAAGCTGACAGATCGAAGCCTCTAGGTGCGTGAGCGCGGGAGTATCGATCGGTACACAGTGCAGGGACTTTTTATAGTAAATGATAGTTCCACCGCCTTTGGCGCCGGCCCTATCATTCCTAACGATTTTATAATTGGGGACATTCGGGTCCCTCATTGTTGGTTTAAGAAATGTTTCCTGCACGAGTAGTACGTCGACTTGGTGGTCACGGAGGAAGTTACAAATTTCTTCGCGTTGTGTTTTGTCCTTCGGGCGGGGACAATCAGAGGTGCCGTGGTCACCTAGGCACTTGACGCACCTAGGGCGGGCGAAACAGTTACGGGCTGCGTGCCCGTACATTTGGCACTTGTGGCATTGGCCCGGTAGAGCGCCTTTACGCGGCGGCTCCACCACCAAGCCACTAAGGCCGCAGATCGACTTGATGTCGAAGATTGATTTGCCCTCAGGCGTGAGTTCTAAGTGAACTTGCACTAGATCGATAGGGGCTCGAGTACGTCTATTCGTCATACGATAGACACCTAAGACTGGGAGTTTTTGGTCCTTAAGGGACTGGGCGATTTCCTCTAGCGGGATTTCCTTAGGGATGCGTTTTACGACCCTTAAAATGCGATCTTCAGCGAGTGTGTACGTATGGAAGTACACCTCCTTTTCATGGAGGAAGCGGGTTACGTGCCGGAAAGCATCAGCAGTCTCGAGCTGCATTTTGATGCCTTGGGCCGTCGCTGTAGCGGCAATTTTATATTTGTTGGACATGGCCGACTGTATCATCGGCCATTTGTCCTGGGCTTGAACGTAAATTGTGGGGGGGGGCCTTTTGTCCTGCGGCGCGCGAGGCGCGGGGGGACCTTGTGGTACAGCTGGGGCGGCAGGCTTTACCTGCGGGGCTGGGGTAGGCTTGGGCAACGCTACGGGGATTGCCATAAGGGCGGGGATGGGGGCTGAAGTGGGCTGAGATGGTCCAGCTACCGCGTTGGGCTCTGCTTTGTGTGCCTTTGATGGCACAGGAGAGGAGGCTAATGAGGCAGCGGGGGAAGAGCGCTTCTTGCGCTTTTTCTTATTTTTGACGACCGTGAATAGGCCGCCTTTATCCTCCGGATTTTCGGGGGACAGCGGGGAGTCGAGTTCCATTTCCGAGTCGCTGGAGCCGGAGGAGGACGCGGCGCTTGAGGCGGCTGAATGGGGCCTGGTTTGCGCGCCTAACTGAGAGGCCGTAAACGCCTTAAAAACGTCCGGGAACTTCTCCCGGATGAACTCAAATAGGGCGCTTGTTTCCGCCATTTTGTCGACGTTACTCTAACGCTCCTATCTATCCTACTTTAGTAGCAGGCGGTCCCGGTGGGAGTCCGGGGTGTGTGTGACCCTCCCTCCCTGCTGGGTTAGGCAGGGAGGATGTGTGCCTGCTGCGTGTAGCCCTAGTGCGTCCGAGTGCCGATCTTATTGTGCACTCGGGTGTGTACTTAGGTACTAACTATAACTACCCGTGGGCTCAAAATAGCCAATACGTGGACCAACGTTGACTAGGGCACTACCCAAGGCCAGTGGTGGAGGTCCCTTCCGAATTTCGCGGTTCCCAGACGGGGAAACGCGGGCGAACGGGTCTACCTGACTAGCTTCGTTGTCACCGTTAGGTATCCGCTAGGGTTTTTTTCAAAATGCGTCGCTAAGTTGTTGTTCCGCGCAGTCAAAACTGCACTTCGCAACGCCTTGCACACGCTGTTCCCAGAAACGGAAACAATCACAACCTAATTAAGACGTTAACGTTCCCAAGAAACGAGAAATTCACTTGCCAGATGGCCGGCGCAATAAAAATTACGCCGAACAGGCGGCTCGCGAACAAAGGGCGGCGGCGCGCTAATGACGCGCACCTGCACGGCGGATGGCCCGACTCAGGCAGACCGAGACCGAGTCAGGCAGAGCGACAGATGTTGAGCGCGAACAAAGCACGTCCGTTCGGCTCGACGTTCTGTAGCGGAGTGACCTGATGTTAAATGAGCGCTACGTATAGACATCCGCAACAAACAAATGTGTGGCAGATACGTTGCTTACCTTAAATTGTTAGAGGAGGGTATAGACTGGAAAAAGGATGCTTCCTTTTTCCCGTTAACCCCCTCCCTGTTCAATCTTAGGATTAGCCCCGTTCCTATCCTATCCTTATGAAGAAAGGGTAGAAACGTTTTTATCACTGTAAAAATGAATGACTGACGAGGGATATATAGCGAAGAAAGTAATGAGAATGAACCTGGATGGTAATAATCATAGAGGAAGAGCGCAGAACGTACGGATGGATTGTATGAAAGATGATATGCTTAAGAAGGATGTGAATTTTATAATTTTATATAATGTTACGGCTGACAGAGGGAGAACATGCTGCGTCCCCACACAGATAGAAAGATGTTAGGAATTAGACAGTAAATAATTTATAGTCCTAGTTTAGTTAATTATCGTGTATTTATTTGATTAAAACAGCGCCTGAGTAACTGTACAATAAAGTTAATATTACAATATTGAATTCAAGACGCAATAAAATAAAGACAATAATTTATAATTAACAATATATTATTAATATTTAATAGTATACACAGTTAATAGGTACATTAAAATTAATATTACAAAAATTTCCCATTCAAGTTGCCGCAACAAGTTGTCATTAAGTTGTTTGTGTATTCGTCGAATGAAGTTTGCAATAATGACAAATTATTAGCATCAACTTTTGTATATTACACTAACACCAAGCTAAAGCACCGATAAATAAAATCAGTATACAATCTTATTGTGCACTAATTGATCGTCGCTGTTTCAATTAAGAAGTATATACATATGTGTTATGGGTAGTAAGTGGGAGTTGATATATAATTAAGTAAAAATTACATAAAGTATATTGCATTCCCATTCATTCCAATTTCATAAGTAAAGTATATGCAACACGCAATTTTCGATTTCACTTATTACAATAGTTATTTATAAAAGTGTACCGAGTGAGTTGAAACTAAAGGAAAATGGAACAGTTTTTATTTATTCAAAGCGCCTTACAGAAGTAATAGCTTAAATTTCTAACAAAGTAGTAACTAATTTACTATCTTGATATAAGTCTAGGCTATTATTCTACAAAAGGCACTTTGGATGCCATGTTTAGAGATGATAGTCCAATTTCTAAATAAAGTTATACTTAGGCTTAGTAATAAAACGCCCACTAAGGTTTGTTCACCTTGATGAACTCCCCTGATAGTTCTGTAATATTTAATTACGTCATCATGTACAAATGGATAATATATCTATTATTATAATATAGCACTCTTTCTTCGAGTCGAAATATACTTATATTTATCTAGAAATGGAATTTAAAATTAAATTAGTTATAATTAATAATTGATTAAAGGTTGCTTTTAAAATTCAGTATTAATGTTAACAATGGCACCGGTATTCAGCTTTCGGTCACGACTTTAAAAATTGTTTAAAACATTAAACATCAAGTAAAATAATAAATAAAGTTAAAGATTACATTATTTTTCTCTTGGTCACCGACTTAATTTCCATAGATTATGGCTAAGAAACTTCGTTCGAGATTCAATCGTTTTGTCGTTAATTAAAATAATTTTTGTAACGTATAAAATACTGATATGCAAGAGGTAACTTTGACTTACTTTACACAAATAATGACTCGAATTCACTGAACCGGCCTGGGATCGTAGGGCGTCGCATCATGGCCGACGTATCTGTTGTTCTTACGGATTTGGAATCCTTCGCCAGGTGATGTATTATAATAAATAACTCTACGAATACCAAACGGATCGACGTAACCAAAGCTTCCGAATCGTTCGTTCGCATCTTGGGTAGCTTCTTCGTGGTACTGCTTTGGAAGGTAATACCGGAATCCGTTTCTCCTGTAGGCTACACCGTCGTACCCTGGGAACTGAGATGTATATCCATCACCGAATCGAACATTGGCTTGATTTCGACGCGTCCAGTCATCAGCGTGTCGGTAGGAGTTGGGATTGTACACGTCATAACGTCTATAAGGTGAACTGTCACTGGCGTAATAGTGGTCATCTATTGTGTTCGTATTCTCGTAATCGTAAGGACTCGGAGACGGTGACGCGTCTTCGGCTGTGATCGGTGGTACTGTTGGCTTCAAATTATAGGTAGAAGTATCAATAGAATTGGGCGATACCTCGACGTGTGGGGTTGAAGTAGGCGCGGGGTAGGAAAGTGGTGTTGGAGTTACGGAGACTTTGCTTGGGTACTGTTGTGGCGGTTGGTGGGCAGTCGTTGGGGATGGCGGAGGCTGTGTCGTGGTGCTGCCTGGTGCAGTTGCGCTGGTTCTGTGTACAGGTGGTGCGGGTGTTATTCCGAACCCGGAATCAGTAGGTGCGGTCTTTGCCATTTTGATTGACTCCTAGAAGCAATATAAAATGACGTAAATAATAATAAAAATGTTATGTTATTTAACATTTTACACATGTAACGTTGTAAATATATGCGGTATATAAATCTCACAATGTTAATAGTAATGAAATTAAAAAAATTAAATGTCCAGATTTAGATACCAATCATTCATCACTTAACACCCGTAAAAAATATAAGTTAAACATATCACTCTTATACATACTCCAATAGGTCGGTTCAATCCGACATAGACAGTCTTCGATTTGTAAATTCTGTATCCCTGGTCATCGGCAATGTAGTCCTGCAACCGCAAGAACCCATCGGCACCGACCCAGCCAGTTGTTCCTAAAATTATAAGAGAAAAAAATCTTTAAAAATAAGTCAATTAAAAATCAAGAACTTTAAGACCAGAGTGATTCCGTTATTTTTTCAATTCCATCAAAAAACAGACATCCCGATTATCTGGCCAAAAGATGACGTACGGATGTTGCTATTATCATAACAGAATCCATTAAATTCGGTATTATTTAACGTCATTTCTTAACAGCCAAGGCTGACATGTAATGAAAATATAGTATACACCAAACCATGCAATTGTGATTTGCACAAAATTCATCGACTGGTTACACGATATAGTCGAACCTAATGCTCTCATCAGATAGGTGATCAATACATTTACGTTCATGAGAACTCTCCGAGAAGAAAAAGTCAAATTGTAATCAAAATTGGGTCTAGTACAATGATGATGATTGTGTAAAGACATTACCGACGGGTACTACATTAATCACGAATTTTTGAATCTTTGCTACGACAGTATAATGTTGTTAGGAAAACAAATTAAACCAGCCGCTCGTTATCTTCTATTTTCTACAATACACAAAGTAGTAAATTAATTTCCTGTAATTTTTAATAGCATGTTGTGGAGCAAGGAATGTTTCCTTTGCGTGGAATTGGCATATCTCCAGTAATTAGTACTTTTTCTCTAGATAAAGTAAAAAAAACCTCGGCACTGTCAAGATACAAACCGCAATTAATAAACTATTATTATACCATCTAGTGGTGAAGCACTAATTAATTCTTAAATAAAATCTTGTTTAGTCAGTTTGCTTAGTAACAAAATTACAATCATTGTTAATTTCAAGGATACTCACCTACAACTGAGCCGTCTTTTAACCTTCTCTCTTTGCGATATTGGCCGTTGTGCGTTTGGTAGAGGAAGTAGCGCTCATCATCCTCATCCGTCTGGATGTGGAACTGGTCGGGATCCTGCTGCGGACTGTAGCCATCCAGTGCTGCCAGAGCACTGCATGTCCATATCTGGTGATTAATATAAATATAAATTAATTAGATTTTTGATATTAGAGGAAGTTTTAAAGTTGCACCAGTGACAGAAAAAATTAGGAGCACTAGGTTAGCGGAGTGTGGGCATAGTATGCAGAGGGATGAAGGACATATAGCGCAGAAAGTAATGAAAATGAATGTGGATACAAGTGTATAAGAAGACCAAAGAAAGAATGAATGTATTGTGTGAAAGATGATATGTTTAAGAAGAGTGTGTTCAGATGTTACGGCTTATAGCTATAGGCTTATAGCTGGGGAATCTGGAAGAGGAGAAAATACTGTGCAGACCCCACAGAGATGAGAAAAGGGCCTGCCCTGATGGTGGTGATAAAGTAACTATAAATAAGTACGGGTATGATAAACGTAACTGTTTCACTGTAACGTTTTCAGCTTCAGATAAACTTCAAACTTATAAGCTAAATAAATAAACATTTATATATTTTATACTGTGCAGAAAAAAAAACAAAAACACTAATCACCTCTCGATATATTGCGACGGAAAAGTAGAGCCGATACCTTCTACTAGTTAAAGTGCGTGATCTTCCTCTGATTGAACGTCCGAAACGTGTATAGAACTTCAACTAATAACATGTAAAAGAAAAGGTAGCAGCATGTAATAACATTTCGTTATATGTAATAAACTAAATTGTATGTTCCATTATAATGGTAACTTATCATTTGATTATATGTTAAGACAAGGTCTGGACAAATTAATCATGCCGTTACTGCATGCAGCGGGCAGCTGTGGTGGGCTAGATGTGCGTGGGAGTGGGGGGCAACTCCAGTGGCTTTTTATCTATTGTGTTAAGGACTACACCTAACATAATATATAATAATATCTATAATAATAATATCTAGGACACATTCACGCACGGACATCTGATCCCAAACTAAGCAGAGCTTGTGGTATGGCAACCAGATAACTGATATACTACATATACTACTTTTCTTTTGTAAATACATACTTAGATAGATAAATTACACCCAGACTCAGGACAAACAGACATGTTCATGCACACAAATGTTTGTCCTGGGTGGGAATCGAACCCACGACCTGCGGCGTGTAAAGCAAGTATCTTACAAACCACGCCAACCGGCCCGTCATATAAGTCTCGTTCTTTGTGTAAAATTGGAGGAGCCTAGTAAAGTCTCCCGTATTTTGTTATTTTTTCATACTTTCATAGATATAACATGTAATTATTATTATTTGCCTCGTAGTAACATTATTTTTCTCACAAACAAACGAAGATTTAAATTTAAATTATCCTTAGCAAAGATTTTGCTGAAATGACAACAATAGCGTAGCGCTCCCTACGCACGACTGCCAAAAAACAATCTTTTAATATTGTGATATCGAATAGGAGACGTTTAAACCGTATAATAAGTACGGAAGTATAAAAAGAACTCTTTTTATATGTCCCTGGTTTAAACATCTTAACCGCCGCAGACACGGTAAGTAAGCGCTTGCACGTTTAGTGTATCTAGTGAATAACAAAACGAGGTGATGATAATAAGCTAAGCGCATTTTTATCAAAGGGATATCCTATGCGAGGTAGTGGTTTACCTGATAATTTAAATCTAGTACTTGTATCAATTATATAGCAATTTAAGTTTTAGATGATTTAACATTAATCTGTACTTGTAAGTCTTGGATACGATTTGTTTTCATTACGTCAATACGGCCTTCGGTGACTTGTTAGTGCCGAGCCATTGTTCTGTGAATTGCTCGTTCCGTCTCTAATTCGAGGCAAAACTATTGTCTCACAACACGCGGTCCGGTTTTACGGCCAATGCACATCGAGAAATAACTCAATACCAAACGTCCCATAAAAACCTACGACAACGAAGGTAATCAATTTCATTATTTGAGAAGCGTGACTTCTTCAGTCAATTTGAGAAAATTTAAATGCTAATTAATGACTTATAAACACGTATTACGTACAATCGTAAGAAGAAACAAATAGTGCTTAAGTGAATTATATTTTGTAAGGTTAAACCAAATAAAGGTGATAAGACCATCTGGTTAAGGTTGTGGGACTCTATTTGTCCTATGTTGTCCACGGCTGTCATCCTTCATCTTCTTCTATCTCTTCAGTCCAGCTTTTAATATTTATAGCATGAGTAGATATTTTAATAAAAAAAACTGTCTTCATTAAGATGATGATACAGGTCACTTGTGATCTTGTACATTGTGCTGTAAGGACATGATGACGGATACCAGGAAACTGAGCGATATATGCAGATGCGTATGCTCCGACCGTACTTACAACTAGCCTTCTAGAATATTAATTTAGGTAGTCGTAAACACCGACCTACAAGGCTGGTGCTGTCGCATATGTCCATAGCCTCGGGAGAACGTGGGCTGGTAGCTAAGGAGCGACGTGGAAATGATTTACATGCGTGTCGGATTAGACGATGATTGTTCCAATGTGGAACTGTCGTGTTAATTAAATGTTACATAGAGAATCAATATCAAGTTGTACTAGTCCGGGTTCGTGTGCTTTTTTTCGCGTGACCGAAACTAGGATTGTACGTCAATACAATGTTTTCCTAAATGTAATGCTCGATACAGTAACCTTTTCCACCAAGAAGGTTAAGGATTCAGCACTTGTTGTTATTTTTATTAAAAAATACTCTTGTTAAACAAACAAATTATGCAATAGAGCCCGCAACAACAATATATGTCGACCATTGAAATACCAC
This sequence comes from Papilio elwesi, assembly GCA_029849275.1. Taxonomy (NCBI): domain Eukaryota; kingdom Metazoa; phylum Arthropoda; class Insecta; order Lepidoptera; family Papilionidae; genus Papilio; species Papilio elwesi. The sequence goes on along the minus strand of CM056692.1, from coordinate 8,560,030 downwards.
AACCTCGCAGAAGACAGGCGTGAAGTAGAAGTATTCTGCGTTTCGTCTGATGAGTGAGGTACTGGAGGTCCACATCCAATGATTTAGACCTCCAGTACCTCCCCCTTTTCATTCTTTTTTAATAAGGATATAAGGAAGGAAAGAGGATTTGACGGGCGAGGGTACGGATAGGAAAATAAAATATAATTTTTCCTATTCATCCTCTTCTCCGTTCATTAAAGATAACAATGCATCTGCAGATGTCTATAGGTAGGATTAGCTTGTCGCAGATGCCTAAGGGTAGTAGTCACTTAATATCAGGTTACCTTCTTCCATAAAAAATATTCACTTTATAAATCAATTCATTAGGATATCGCAATAGGGAATTTTAAGGTTACAGAGCCACGAACTTTTTAGGAATCAATCGTTAGGAAAAATATAGCTTTTGTAAGATTTGCATCATTAAGATGATTTCGAAGGGCCTATAGATCACATTAAAAATCTTAGCATGCCTATGTCATGCACGGATTGACTGGATATTGTAACTTATGTAGTGTTTGGAGGAAACGTTAATTAAAGACGCATTAAAGTGCATGAATTCTTCTGAAGTAGTTCTCTTTGATAATATAAGATACATACTCATGGTTATTAAGGCAACAAATGCGTAGGTAGCAAACAGATAGGTACGCACTGAATGACTGTTAAGTTTTTACGAGAAACGCCTATTTTACGGTGATTCATATAGTGAGGTTGTTTATTGATCTGTTCGGGGCATGCGCATTGGCACTTTTTGTCCGGAATACGTAAAATGAATATCATCAATCAAGGACATATAAATGTAAGTAATATGGTAGTTGTAGGTATATTATGTTTGAGTAAATTAGCGTTAATCTGGCATAGATTTACGCTATAAATTGGCGCCTTGTACATTAAGGTAGGCAACGCATCTGCAACACATTTGCTTGTTGCGGATGCCTATGGGTAGCGGTCACTTAAACCAGATGATCCTCTTGCTCGTTTGCCACTTTCTTCCATCCATCAAATATATGGAGGAGTTCCTTAACATAACGAAACTTTACTTTTTAATGAACCATACCTACTAAATTTCCACAGCAACCACCTTGTCATACCACCATTGTATTTTATTAGGTGGATATATACTATTTTTTAGGTGTTGCGGATGGTCATGTAGGGTTTAGAAAATCCACTTCAAGCCTCAAACCAGTATGAAATCACGAATTATAATGCCTAATTTATTCTAATTTAATGTCTTTTCCTTACTTCTTATTGAAAATACTTGTTTAAAAGAGTAATAACTTTACTAAGACATTTTTAGTTTATTCAATTTTAATTAAAGCTCACCGTTTTGTATCTTATTAAGACACTTTCTTTTAACTGTCCCGTTTAAAATAACAAAAAAACTTAAGCCTTTGAAGAATCGTGTCTTTAAATTAGGGTTAATGCTTGCAATCGACATTTCCTTTGCTTCACGAAACGTTTCCATTTAGGGCTTTCGGTCAGTAGAGCGCTCGCGTGTGTATTGTTTCGTTAACAATACGTCATTGTTAAAAGTGACTAATTGTTATGTTTGTACGATGACACACACATTGTGTCCAAAATTTACAGGTAATTTCCGAAGAATACATACCATGTACATTAAAATATTTCCCAAAACTAAAACTTTATGGTAGCTGACTCATTTGGTGGTGCGCCACAAGAGGAATCAGAATAATGCATCTTAACTATTCTATATTTCCTTGTTACTTTCCCCCTTTTTACTACACAAAAGCATCAGTAACTCCTAAGGATTATTTATGATTTGTATATATCGGTAGTGTGCTGACGTAGCATCGGATGAGCCGCTTGCCAACATTCTTCTTTATACTACAAAAAAAGCCACTGGCACTACTTTAAAAGATTAATAAAATCTTTTAGCTAACAATAAACTACTTTTAAATTAACAGGTGACACAGGTCACCGCCAAAGAGTAATACGTGTACCTAGATGCCTTGCTTGATGTAGCTTTTGTTCTAATTTTATTCTTTGTATTGACATTGTATACATTTGTATGGACGATACAATAAAATTGATTATACACTACGAGGAAAATCGGAAAGCCAAATTTCTTTCTGCCGTGCCTATAAGGTTCCTCTAGGCTAAATCTCTCAGTGCTAAATGCTCGAGGACACCTTTGGGTGCCCGGCTCGGTCTTACTTTTTTATAGGCAGATGGCCGTAAACTACGGCTCGCTCGGCAGCTACTGTTGGAGATTGATGTATCAAGACATTAATTATTGAACGTATTGTACAAAGAATAAATAAAAATTGTTAGGAGTCTGACATTTTAAATTTGGTTATGACATTTTTATTACAGAAGTTACAATTTTCTCATTGGCTTGATAATCTTAGATTAGCCCTGCCCTTTACATTAATTTACCACTAATTAGAGTATTGAGATGAAATTCTCTACGTCCTTCTTGTATGTAACTATAACTTTGTTTTTAGGTTAAAGGTTTTATGTATAATAATAGACGTTTGCAAAAAGAAACTTTACATGTTTTTAAATCTGCTGAAAAAACTCATTAGTTTTCTTAATTGTTGTTTTTATAATCTCAGAGTTTTAAATAATGTTAATATTTTGCCGCAATTGTACATCATTTTGAGAACCAGGAAACTAAAACAAGTATGTAAAAAATACAAATTCTTAGGTAAAAACTAAATGATTTGAAAAAGTTCCACTACCTTAATGAATAACAGCAAAATTAAACATCATAAGTTTTTCGTTGATGCAGATACGTCATAATATCTTAATGACTTTTAGTTTTATTATGTTCAGCTATTACTGCCGATAATTCTGACTGTCAACTTCAAAATATACGAATGGAAGAACCAACAGAAATACTTCTTTCTTTATAGAAGAAGGTGGGAAACGAGCAAGCAGTTCGCCTGATATTAAATGACCGCTACCCATAGCCATCTGCAACAAGCAAATGTTACAGATGCGTTGCCCACCTTTGATGGACAGAGGAGGGAATAGACAAAAAGATATTTCCTTTCCTTATTCATCCCCTCCTCCGTCAAATCCTCTTCCCCTTCCCATTGTTTCCTTATGAGAAGAGGATACCAAGGGGAAAAGTCCTATGATTAGGCTACCAGCGGCTCACTCATCGGACGAAACGCAGAATGCCTTCACTTCACGTCTGTCTTCTGTGAACCTCGTAGAGGAAAGTCGTAGATAAGCGACACAGTGGTGCTTATTTCTAACGTAAAATATCACTAGCTGTCGGCGGAGCTTGATGAAAAAACACGATGTTATCGTAGCATCGAATTTTTAACAAAATTTGATCCGAATGGTTGGAGCCGCATCCGTGATGACCGAAATAAAATATAAAGCGAGCAATTATTTCATATTGTAAGGTTGTGAAGGTTCCTTGTTTCTCAAGGAGGCAAATGTGATAAGTCCCAGGATAATATGGGTAGGTGTATATTTAAACATATACCGTAAATCTTCTTTCGGTTCTTGAGGAAAGCGATCGTCTTCAGATAATCTGAGGTAATCCTTAAGGAATAATAACGGTGAATTATTGGGTTTATAATCGCAAGGAGCAATTACGCTCTTAATACTAAGACCTTTAGCCTTATAATAATATAAATTTTCAGAAATTATAGAAATAACTATTGCAGTAATGGATACTATTTTTTATAAATTCATTATTACGCTTTTCTTTACGCATAAGATTAAAAGTCAAACAACTTCCCTTTTGTGTCAAATATTGCGGATAAGCTGTCGAAATAATTGTACAGCTAATTATTGATATGACCCGATCGCTATCAAACTGCACGGACTCACCCCGAAGGCATATCTGAAAATTTATTGATAATTTCATCAAATTCAGTCTGGCCGTTTCGGTGTCTATAGAGAAAATACATGCATACAAACTTGACCTACAATGTATGTAGACGAATTAAATGCCGTTACGCAATGTATTGATACTTTTTTTGTAGGATAAGGGCAAACGAGTAACTGGTTGCATAAAACTAAGTGATCACCACCGACCATGAAAACCAGAGGGACTGCAGATACGTTGTCGGCCTCTAAGTACACTCGTTTCCTGGAAGACTCTAAGTAGTATTGGTTTGGAAATATTGATAATCGATATTTACAGGTACATCTTTGAATAACAAAAATTAATATATTCCACAGAAACCACATTTTTCCGAGATAAAAAGGTATTGGTATTCCAGGCTATAAACAGCTTTTGTCATATCCTAATTCGCCCACGCGTTATCTCAATACTCGTAATTTTAAACTACTCACAGAATATTTTTTAGTCATTGTTACAACTTTACGTGGCTATACTGTATATGATAGACTTTAGGGGTGACGTTACTACACAGCTTGAGTCACGGCATGTCGCGACCGTCTCCTTAAACGGATGTAGATTAGTCCTAGGCCCGATAAGCCGAAGTTACGTGATGATGGTAACAGTATGGTGTAACTGCGTACACGTAGCACAGCGGTAGCATATCTGTGTATAACATCAGTGATTATGTTGTTGATTTACATTGGTCATTATATTTCTACCAATAAATTTATGTTATAACTTAATATTACTTTTAACATATTATAGTTAAATAGGATACAAGAGTTGGGCGTCATAAGAATTCAAGTTGTTAATATACGTTCGTCTTAAATACGTTAAATTTCGTTTAATAATTATGTTTTAAAATATGTATGTCCCTGAATAACCAATTAATTCATAATTATGTATATACTCTTTAAATGTTATTTCTAAAATGAATTACGTTTGTTACCGGTGTACAATAACATGAGACCTAAGTTTAATAACAACACGTAGTGAAATATGTATATGTGACCTTCAAATAGCATAGTCGTGTGGCTCGCTCTGTATAAATGCATGCGGTGATACCAGACGTGCGTGGGTGGGTGCATCATATTCTACGCAAGTTTTATTTTACACGCATTGTATTTGATTAGTATGTCTTGTTATTTGTTTATATTAAATCAAAATTAGCTTCCGTATTTTTTGCTTTGATTACAAAGTAAACTGAAAATATGCAGATAATTACGCGTAGGTTTTGTCATAATTACTTCAAGGCATGAGGTCAGCGAACGGTGGGAACTAAGTGGGTGGACTAACTATGCGTCAAAGCATAGGCGTGCGATAGTTTGTCACAGTAATAGTACTTTAAAACAGTTTTATTGGACTGAAGTTTAGTCCAATGAAACTGTTTTATATTATAAAGTCTTTATATTAATAAAGTCGTAATTTTAGTCATACATAGAAAACTTTATAAAGGTTTTCTATTTCATTTAGTTGTGCGGTCTAATAAATTCGAATAGGACCATCGGGAGATTTGAAAGAGAGCAAAACAGTTTGTTTACGTTGTTTTGTGAATAAGTGGTCATACTGAGCCAATTTAAAAATTACTGATTTAAAAAAAATATGATTATGTAAAAAACACAACATTGATTAGTAGATAAAGGATTAACAGAGCTCCTAGAAATAATAGACAATTCCTGGTAATTAAGATATGGTATCGCGCCTTCTCTTTGTTTGCTGGCTTTCAATTTGCCTATTAGTAAGTGACTTTAGTAACGCAATCTCATGGCCGTGGGCGCTACCCACATATGCGTGGGTACCCAGGGTACGTAAATCCGCATTGCACGAGTTAAGTAACCTTGAAGTTCATGCTTATCAAACTTTATTTATATTACCTTTATATTCTATATAAAAAAATATATTCTTCCGCTACATAAATCAAATTTTTGTGCTTAATTAATTTCTCTTTTTATGTTTAAAATAACGCTAGATTAAGAGAATTATCAAATGTGAGGTTCGTCTACATACAGGGAGAATACAAGCAATTGGTTCACTTGATGTTAAATGAATACTACGCATTAAACATTAAGTTTTTGATGAGTTATAGTAAAAACTGTCTGGTTTTCTGTCCAGGAGATAAAAGCTTAATAAATATATTTCATTCAGTTCACATTCAGTCACGGGGCGACAGGTAGATGTTTCAACATTACAGAGAATATTTTACTTATTATCTTAACTATAAGAATAATAACTTCATCATATACTTATTTATAAATAAAAATTACTTTGGACGCGCACGCACCCATACACGAGGGAGTCCTTGAAGTACAAATGGGGTAACGCTACAAGAACGTCGCGCCGTTTGCCGCCACGACATTCTGGTCGATTTCTTGCCAGGGCGCGCCAATAGATATTTCACATAAATATCTTATAAGAATATAGCCAGCAGTTTGGATGACTTAAAGAATGTGTTTTGAATAGTTTCAAAGCAATTAGTAATATAATTACTCTCTTCGAAATGTCACCGTTAAAGCGCAGAGATCACAAAGGATGCGTTAATTTACAAAAGTATCTTTTTGTTATAAGATTCGTGCCTTTGTTCCGCACAGCGCTTTAACATTCCCCTTCTTTATACTCGTAGCTAATGTCATTATTGTAACTGTTAGGCGACCGTTCAACTGTTGCCATAGCGAGAAGTGCACGCTATGTTTTATTAAAATACGTAGCATGCATATGCGGTACATTTCGATCTAGAGAAACTTATAGAGGATCGATTCGATACAAAAAAATCTATGTACATAAGCAGAACATGCAAATAAAATTAAAATTACAGAATAATAGTGTTGATTCCTTAATTTGCACTTGATATTATTGATATTGTATCACACGCTTGATACAATATCAATAATATCATCATGATGATACATCGAGAACAAGTGAGACGATATTTAAAACTAACAAATGTGTGATCAGTGACAAAAAAGCTCGATGAAAGGCTTATGGTGATTACTTCAACTGTATACCTCATTAGGATTAAAAGACTTCAAGGTTTGTTAATCTTATGCGCCATTATATTCAAGTTTGTGGACAATCTACTTTCAGATTCGATTGAAAATTAAACACATGCAAACAGGATGAGTTTGTAGCACAACACGATTTATAAGACAGCTAGCGCTAATATAGATGATATTTTACACTAAAACTGCTACTGCTGTCCCATATTATTACGTCGGTGATGCGATCTCCTTTAGGCGGATCCTTTTGTTTTTTTTCAAATATTCACAGATATAACAGATTTCGAATTTAAAAATGGTGACTATTGTAAACAATGGGGATATAACAAAGTAATTAGTGAAAAAGTATCTGATGGCACCATTGAAGACGTGATGGGCATGGGTTCCCCGGAAACAATGAAAGTGATGTCCCCATGCGATACAATGTGGGTACGTTCTCACGCGACGAAAGTCGGCTGACGTAATCGTACACTGCAAGGTTACCAACCTACGGTGAAAATATATCCGTCATACATGACAATGGATTAAATGAGCCTTTATAAGAAAACACTACACAAATCTTCTTTGCAAACACTTTAACAAGTAGTGATTAAAATCACTTTCTGCTTAAATAACGGGTATGAAACCAAAATAATTAATTAAAAACGGCTTAACTCACGTTCAGGTACTTCGGTGTAGGCACCGACTAGTTTTGGACCTGTTTCTCTGCAACGGACTACCTGATCGTGAGTCCGTTTTAAATTATTTAGTAAAAATGTCTCAAGACAATTTTAATATAAAATAATGTTGATATATTAGGAAAGTTGAGGCAATTTTACTAAAATGGTTAAGTCCTGCAATTTTTGGAATTATAAGTATAAAGTTTTTATTATAAGTAAACTTCGTGGCGAATGTACGTGGTGTACAAAGTGGAAACATACGTATTCGGGTATGTCATTGGCAAACTTATACCGAACAGATTGGTGACACCAAAAACTATATTGAAAGCACCAGTTCCAGAACCAACAACAGCACAACAGAATGAGCATATAATTATGCATAGGCGTATGAAAGTAGAAGATGGGAGAGAGGTGTGCCAGGATCGTGACAAATGAAAATCTGTAAATTCTGCCCACTTTTCTGCTCTACAAGCGAGGGTGCTTGTTTGTGTTTGTTATGTATAAAATTATACTGATACTAACGACCCGCCCCGGCTTCGCCTGAGTAGCACTAACTATGTTGATTCGATCGCTACGAAACTGCACAGGATCACCCGTTAGGCCAATCTGAAGATTTCCTCAAAATGTTATCGAATTAGGACCAGCCCTTTCTGAGTCTATAGGCAATATACATACATGACAATGACAATGCCTTTTATAAGTATGGATGATAATATATCGATGCAGATAAAAATATTGCAGAGCGCGTTAATTGTGGCTTAGCAACTGTAGCTCAGTAACAAATTCAATCAAGTAACCGGTCCTAGGCATTCACATGAAATGGATTATAAGTCAACACTCTACTCCGTCCTAAATTGCAAATTAAAGACTAGTTTTCGGCATTGGTGCAACAACAAGCTACTACGAGTACTACCTAAAGTTAAGTGCTAATTTATGTTAGCATTTAATTTTAGATTTGTTACTAGGTTGCGTTGCTTTATCAACAAACGCTGTATTTAACACAGAAATTTCGTTTGCCCTCTTCTACCTTAGCAAGATACAGATATCATATTTTTGTATTTATATTTCTGTGTTCGTGTATGTGACTAAAAACCTCCAAACTGGCTGGACCAATTTCGGTGATTATTTTCTGTACTTGAATGGGCCCTGGAATGGCTTAGATTAACAAATGGAACCGGTAGGTGCTGGTGCCATCGGGTGCCAAGAGTTGGAACGAGTATATTTTAATAACGAAAATACATTCGCTGAAACCGAAAGTAAGTTTAATATGTGAGTTTACGTAAAAATAATAAGTGTTGTAAACGTAAATGTTGCACACACTAAAAACAAGTGTAACACTTGTGACGCAAGTATCCATGTAACACTTAAGTGGCAAATAAGTGATGTTAATTTAAAGTTTTGCGCTGATTCATATGCAGTCAATCGGAAGTGCTGAATGTAAACAAAGTGACGGACGTGTTACACAACGGCGTTGCAAAACTACACGCCGGCATAAGCGCGACACTTTGGCATGTGCCGAAAGAGTAGGCGCTTTCTAATTGGGGACCGGACATCACAATATTGCTAAAGCTTGAAGGTGTCAAATATCCCACACGTAACGTTCATTTGATTATCAAACGATCAAATTAAATCTTCTTATTTCCTCCTGTTAGTTCGATATTCGGTTACATGCATTCGTGAGTTAATATATTTTACTGGTGTTTTTTATTTCTTTAACACAGGGGTGCTCAAACGGTCGAACGCTTTTTGAGTCAATTTCGAGATAAAATTGCCGATATAGATGTATATTTTATTTTGGTCGTTTCTCAATTAACAAAATAATCCATGTTGTGGGTTATTCTGCCCATAGCAACTACGTAAATTGCAACTGCTCCGGCGTCACGTCCCTGTGTCGCCAAGCCCGCTGTGTGGCCCTACCTTTATGTCTTTTATTATTATTGTATCACGTTTTAATATGCATGCCCATTGTCCATATTCTATTTCCGAATATTTGTACAAATCGTGGCAACGTAATCAAACTGCGACCGTGCAAGTAAATCATATTAATGCGGCACGCACGGCATCTTTGCTCTGTCAATTCGATTTTACGTGTCCAATGCTATTAATCCGTTAATTTGTTTAATAACCTATAAGCTGATTGCTCTCGTTGGATCGCCTTATTCTATTTGTTTTACTTCCTCAATTATATGTGCATACAAATATATTTTCATAATTTTCCTAGTAAATTATTATGTTTTCAATTAAAATTTTGAAGGCGTTATGCTAAAAAGGAAACACTGCTAATTATTAACAAGAATTAGTCATTAGACATAATCTAGCCTCTAGTCACGTAGTTAATAATGTTACTTATAGATTTTTTTAGATATGTTTTTATTATTGTTGAGAGCGTAATTAATAACAATTCTAACCGCCTTCACTATATAGTATAAACTAATAATGTAAGCGAAGTCCCTTCCAGCGGGGAGAGATAGATAGAGATAGGTTAGATTTTTAAAACTACGCAACAGATTTTGATGAGTTTTTTTTAATAGATAGAGTAATTCAAGGGAAGATTCATGCGTATTTTATATATAATGCATCCATAATATAGTGGAGGAACACTCATAGGTTTCATTGCAAACGCTTACGAACCATAAGAGATAGATCAAAAAATGTACTACAGTAATCCGCGATGGTATATGTCTATCTTTTAAGGTTAGCTTAAAAGAGCCATTTTAAGTAATAAAATAGGTAATAGGAATATCAACTTACATATGTTATTTACAACAAGCATTTCACGCTCATTATGATAAGGCGGAGTGATCGCAAAATAAAAACTAACGAGCGCGAAAATAAATAAGGCTGAACGAATTTTGCCGGGTCAGCTAGTATATAAATAAAACACGTATTAAAAATGATACACAAAATTACCTATCACGACTTTGTAAACAAATCAAGGTAGAAGGAGGAACCTATCTGTGCTGGTTTTTATTAAGCTTATAAGGTTCAAAGTAAAAAGAATACTAGAATACAAGAATACACTTTGGTAGTTTAAAACCTTACATAAATATTTCGCCACGATTAAAAATCGAACCAAAGACTCTTACTGATACCTAAGCAGATTAAATGTTCTTCTAATCGCTAAGCTATAAGATTGTTGGTAAAGTTATTACAGATTTATTATGTTGCCTTATACATGTGACTGCATAATCATCTATTCATAAGTACGTGGCAACTTTAACAACAACTTTGTTATGATCGTCTCCTTGTAGCCTGTATTTAGCTCGCGCTAGTGCCTCACAGAGCTGCAAGATGCGTGTATTACTCATTATTTTCCGTCTTGTGCCATTGAAGATTGATATGTCATTCTCACTTGGTACGCGGCCTCGAACGGTACAGTTGGCTGAATTTACTGAACAAGGTTTCTTCATTGTTTCGTTTGTATCTATATGACCTTTAAAACGGTCGGCTACTGATAGCTTTGTATTTTGCTATTTGGCTAATGTAGATAATATGTTTCGAATAAACAGCAATTATATAAATATTTTAATACAAAATATACAGCATGTTTCATGTATGTATGTACCTTAATTTCAGAAATGAACAAATACTTCTACTTTTCGAAATATTAATCTGTGTAATGTGTAACTTAGTATTTATATTATTTACCTCAGATTTTTTCAAAACCTAAATTTAATCCATTTTGGCTCTCATAAAATCAAAATACATGATGCACCGATATTTTTACCTATCATCATCACTCAAGGGACATAAATTGTTGAAAATAGTCCTCGCATAGCGGTTCATAGATCACAAAGGTGTCTGTCGTCTTACATTCAATGGATTCCAGCAACCTTGACCAGACTCATAACCGTCATCGTCGGAGTGTCATTAAATACCGATTGTCGGTTATACTTGATGTTTTAATAAACAACTCCCATTATCATATGTGATGTAATCTGTAACATTATATATTTCTATCAACTGTCATTTGTTTATGTATTTTAATTGTATCAATAATTAATGTTAAGTATACAAGCTATAAATATTGTTGATGATTGTATGCCAGATGGCTAATGATGGGCGCGGATGTTGATTCTACCTACATTTTAATTGTGTTGGAATTGTATTGCACTTATATTCAAAATTGTGTTTATTTCTTGATAAATGTATGTTTATGTACATCTGTTATAAAGCATTTATAATAAATAAATGTTCTCATGCTCATAACCCCTTGGGGTTAGCAGGAGATTAGGAGACAGAGATTACAGAATTCCGCTTGGCACGACCATCGCACCCCTTTTACCTAACCTCCTCAAAGTAAAACGTTTTAAGAGCTCGTTCATTTTTTTGTGTTTAGTTCTATGTGTATTACTTCTGGATATTGATAAATCAGATTAGTTATACAATTTTGCAAACAAAAAATCTATATTTTATTATATCATCAGGGGCAGGCGAATAGTGGGTCGCCTATTATAAAAAGTGATCACCGACGCCCATAAACATCCGCAACACCAGAGGTATTGCAGACGTTTTGCCGGTCTTTAAAAAGGAATACGTTCCCTTCTTGAAGGACCCTAACTCGGATTTATTTGGAAATACCGACGGCGACAGATCAAACCACAATGTGGTTGTGCGAGGTAGGAGGTTCCACGAAAACCGCACTGTAGTGGAACCCCAAACATCAAGATGGTGTGTATGGTAGTTAGAGCTTTGTCGTGTTGATCGATGAAGGAATTGAGCGGCATGAACTGTTCCAAACAGTTCTTGGGAACACTCCCCATGATACATGCGGTAAAAATTCAAAGAGACGCGACGTATCTATCCCAGAAAATCATATTGTTGATATGCTTAGTAAATATATAAATAAATAAATAAATAAATATGCATTCATGCCCGCAACTCAGAGGGGTGGATTTCCATTTGGCGCGATCCTGGCACACCTCTCTCGCTTCTTCTATATTCATAGATCTACACATACATGCTCGTCGGTTACGAGTACTCCCTATATCGCCCTCCTTTAGTTTGTCACTAATCTGGTCGATATAAGTTCTCCTTGGGCGTCCCCTGCCAACGCTGCCACTCGCTTTTGCAACATAAATTTGTTTCGTTACTCTCTCTTTATTCATCCTTTCAACATGTCCGAACCACCGAAGCATACCTTTCTCAATTCTAGTCACAACATCCACTTTTAAGCCACACTCTTCCCTTATAATGCTATTTTTTTTCCTATCATTCAATGTCACGCCTAACATATAAATAAATAAATAAATATACATACCTCTTACCTGCTTAATGTATATATTTATATTATATATATCTTAAAGTTCCGTATTTTATTTATCTTTTATATATTTATAATTTACTAGTGACCCGCCCCGGCTTCGCCCGGGTACCACTAATTAATTATGTTGATCCGATCGCTACCAAGCACAGGAATGTGCCAATCTGGACAATCACTGTAAATTTCATAGAAATCGGTCCAGCCGTTTCGGAGTTTTTGGTCTATAGGGAACATACATACTTTGCTTTTTGAATACTTTTTTTTCATATTAAGTATCCTATGTTACTTCCAATACCTCGAAGAATATGCGTACAAAGTTTCATGATGATCGGTTGAGTAGTTTTGAAGAGCAAGCATAACAAACAAAGTTACATTGCATAACATTTATAATATTAGTATCTCAAACTACACCTATCGTTGATTTCTTGTTTTTGTTAAATAATAATCTAGAAATAATATTTAAATTCAACCTAGACGTTCGTTAAACCTTTAAACCTTTCTTTCCTTTCCTTTTCTTGGAATATATATATATCACACAGTTGCACTTTCGTACTACTAAGTGCAGCCAGTCTGAATGATTCAACCTCGCGTTAAATCGTTGTCTTGGCGACGACAACAACAGGTTACGAATTGCTAACGAGCTCTCTCCCGTCATAATATTTTGCGGGCGCATGTCACGTAACTATTGCAAATTGTATTTTATGTAAATGTGAAATTATCACCTACGGAAAATTAGTGGGGGAGAGAGAAACCAGTACTCGGAGTACCAACGAGACGTCCTTTTTCCGGTCTTACAACTCCTTATATATTTATTTACTTAATGGAGACACGCGGAAACAAAAGACAAAATTAAAATACTATAAAATGTACAGTAAATACTGATGTTCTATGACAATTGATTGAGAACAATTCAGGATAAAGTTATTTGCTTTAGCAACATTGAAGTTGCACTGAAATATACACTTGTTATCCTTTCCTCCTCGCCGTTTTCTTTATTAAACCTTTGGTTCTTTTAGGTTGTTGCAGTTGTCAGGAGAGCAATCACTTAAATATCTGACGATGCGATTACCCGTTAGCCTCCCCTTGTATAAGAAATAATACCTATATCCGTTTAAGACGATAGGATTATAAATGTATATAATATAGTGATTCCATTCCTACTTCTACCGTAAATATAAATACGTGTAGGCTAGGTCCACGCCATACGTATAGACTTATACATGTTTGAATACGGCACTTAGCACTTTTTATTCTTGAATCAAAAAAGAAACTATGATTTTTATCCGCCCACAGGCGTTGCTTATAGTTTGAGTAAACACAACGCGTGTATAGAAACTTTGCATTTGAACGACCTTCTCAGATGTCAGTCTTAACTTGTAGTGGGCTTGATGGAATATTAAATGTGCAAAAAATAGTAACTAGGTATTCATTTTTTGACAAGGACTCCCTCGGGTACCTTCGCTTACTTCATTACTTTGTTATCGGACTTGACCTGCCGAGCACTTAGATCGCTTAGCTTGACTCTTCAATAAGTAATTTTCTTCAAGTATCCTTACTTAACAATTACAATGTGTCGAATACAATGACCCACTTACGATTATGATCAAAACAAATAAGCGTAAATTGATTTTTAATTGCTATGTGAGTTCTATTTCGAGATTTTCCGCTGGCGTCTATAACTTGCGAATAATAATCGTATCGAGTGACCTAGACCGATATACGATGGTCATCGCTCAATTTATATAGGGACGACAACTCGGTTTCAAGAGCGACTTTAGAGTGAGCTAATACCCCCGAGGTATTACACGTCACGTCGGTATTGTAAGCAGAACGACTGCCACTCGTGACTTTGACCCGATTGGGCACCCTACTATAGATATGGCATGGTGACCAATGAATTACGACAAATCAATTCATCAATTTACTAGGTGTAATAATTGTTCATACTAGTTTGTACACAGCATAGTTAAGCCATAAATAATAAGAAAAACCATTGTTTATATCATAGGGTTTCGCGAAACCTTATGATGAAATATATACATACGTATATATATTAAAAATTTATTTATTTTGGTAAATTTATTTATTTATTTTGGTTCCATATATATTGAGGTACCTTATAGCTTTATTATAGTCTTCATTAATTTATTTATTTAAGGATAAATATAGATACTTATATATGTAACGTAAGCAAATGAGAAAAATGCTACGCATGCAATTTAATAGAATATCTTAAATGAGAAGTAGCGTCCGTGGCGTACTTATTGCTTTAACCATTGTCCTTTCAATCATCAGATTTAAGAGGGTAATTGTCAAGGTCAATCAATCAACTGTCGATTATTTTAAGTTAAATAAAAGCTGGAAACGTGACCGTGCACCGTGCGTAGAATAATAGTATTATATAGATTACATTACATTTATTAATGCATTACAAACATTACATAACATTCATTACATTATATATACAGCAAATATATTATAAATAATATATTTGCCATAGCTGGTGTGTTGAAATGAAATTTAATATTACACGAAGAATTATAAAACTTAAGCATGACAACGAAATTTTACTTCTAAAATGCGTTCCTCTTTTATTTTGACTTAAAATCAATACAGATAATCAAGAAAATCAAATCAGTTATTCGTATACGTCGTCAAAAACTCAATCCAGGAAATTTATAAGGCGGACTTTTTTCCAACAGGTTAAATAAAGTCTTCATTAGTAATTATAATAAAAGAGATAATTACGCAAACACTATACAACTTACCATATATAGTCTTGACAGGTTTCTGTTTTTTATTTGTTGGTACACATTTTACAGATTAATATTTGGGCGTATTAAGGATAAAATAATGATTTGGTAATCGGGTCAATATACCATGGAATCAGGTTTCGTGTTGAATTAGTGGGTTTATCCTAATGGGGAGCGTGAGACTGCTACAAACTGCGGCTACTAGCAACACCTAGGGTTGTCAACAAATCGTATTTTTGTTTTACATCTTTTTATACCATCATTATTGCAGTATTTTTACGATGTTATTGTAATAGACACTAACTTATATTAATGATATTTCATACATATGTCATACGCATACAAAATCACCGGTCAGAAGTTTTCCAAAGACACTGACAACAACATTCACACGTATAGAATGGTGTTAAAAATGTAGAGTAATTAAAATAAGAAGAAAAAAGAGGCAGCAAGTGTACACAAACGACGTGATCTAAAGAAAAAACGCGAATTGAGACGAGTCGAGTCTTCACTTTTCGACTGCTACTTTTTATATAATGTCATTGACTTATATAGAACTATGTCTTCATATTACGAGTATATGATATGTGGATCCAGGTAAGTCAGTGTAAAAGAGAGATCAAAGGTGAAAAAATATATTTTTATTTAGGCATTAACAAATAATATATCTGCGGAGAAAATTAATTTAATAGGCAAATGAGTTAAACTCAAAAGGTCATCGTTTTATTGGATTAATATCACTTAAATAAACTTTTGTAAGATGATTTATTATAGTCTTTTATTAAGATAGTAACAAATGATGTAATAGTATTGAGACATGTTCAAAGCAACGACTTGTATGTTGATACGACACGGTTTTTGCGTCGTGTAATCTGTTTTATGCGCACAGATTACATAATTAAATATTGATTAATATTAAAAGCAATGTACAGCCCTCTAGAATGGTCGTGCATTACGTAAACATGGGTTTGCTCGGAAACTAGCTCCACATTCAAGATTGTAATGATATATTTAAATTTTGTAACATTTTACCGATAGAAAATAAAGTTAAATTAAAGAAAATTATTTTAGTGAGGAATATAAATTGATAGCAAACAATAGATACAATACTAAACGGTTTAGAGAGGGGAAATATGTGTCAGTAACGGCTAACAACTACTACGGGGAAAGATGTACTAATTATTTGATACTGAATGGTTAAGAACTGACGGTAGTATAAAGTCAAAAAACTTAATCAAAAAGCAAATAAAAAAATATTTCTTGGAATGTTGATTTGCATAAAATGTACAACTTATCTGAAACAATTGTATTTACTATTTATAGATTTAAAACTAACTGTAAGAGAAGAAATAGGAAATGTGTGTATTAGAATTAGAATAGTTTATAATAGAATAGTATTTAAGTATTAGATGTAAGTAGGATAAGTATGTTAATGTTATATAATGAGTGTTCTGTTGCCAATAAACTGCACTGCAGGTTGGCGACGAATTGATTTGTGTAACCATATGTATCTTTAAGAATAAATAAATAAATAAAATTCATTCTTTGTATTCTTGCATGCGGTAAGAGTTTACCATACACCAATTCGTCCACAGTACATGTGTAGGTTTCAATTTGATTGCGACGGTCCCCTGATTCCTTTCCAGTAAACATTTTGATGCTTGAAATAAAGAAAAATAAAGCTGGCATTAAATTTATTTGTTGAAACTCTGAGTAATAAGAGGTGTAACGAGTTTTTCAAATTATGAAATGATTATTTTTCTTAAATTGAATTGGCAATACCTAATAGCGTATATCTTAAATTTGCGTAAGTTGTACATTCGCCCACTAGTATTGAGTCCTGATTTACACCTTCCCACATTTTATGTGAGTAATGTAAAATTTCGGCGAGGCTATATGATTCATTACAACTTTTAATCTATGTTACGTTAACCATATAAATATTTAATACGTGAATCTTCACATATAATAAATATGGCGTTTAGATGCTTGGAAATAGTAAGATGCCGAGACGCCTTGTCTTAAGATCAGCAGGACGAAAACCTAAGATTTGTTCTGAGAATTTGGCGGTCTCACAAGCTTTTTTTCAATCGCTTTAAATCGTATGTTTCTACCAACCCCCGATTTTAAGTACCTGTGTGCAGTCATACAATTCGATGGCGATATTGGTCGATACCTGAAAAGCCGAATAAATGCAGGTTGGATGAAATCGCGACAGATCACTGGAATGAATTGTGTTCCACGAACGCCCCTTAAGCTCCCCCTTAAAGACAGGTCTACAAGTCGGTCGTAAGACCTGTCGTATTGTATGAGCCTGATGTTTAGCCTCCATAGGTTCGGATGAGGGGCATGTGGCCGAGATGCGAATGTTAAGAGGGATGTGTGGTGTGACAAGGATGGATAGAATTGAGTACATTAGTGGAAGTCTGAAAGTTGTGCTAGTGAGTTTAGCATAGTAGGGGCATGTTATGCGGAGGGATGAAGAATACCTATATGTAGCAATGAAAGTAATAAGAATGAATGTGGATAGTTACAATCGAAGAGGAAGAACAAAGAAAGTGTGTGAAAGATATGTGTAATAAGGGTGTGAATTCAGTTAATATGACGACTGATATGAAAGATGTTCTCCATACTGTGCCGACACCAGATAGATGAAAAGATGATAGGGAAAAGGTCAGGAAGATGATGAATAACAACCGAAAAAACTAGCAAATTGTTTACAATAGACATATGTAAAACATTTAAATAGTACTTCGTTGTACCTTGGTTATCTGCAAGCGAAATAAACGTGTGCAACATTATTATGTTCGCTGTAGTGTTTCTTGTAAGAATGCGCATTGTGTTCGCGATACATGCATTTCGACGGACTTCCGAGCTCAACGACAGTTTTTGCTTGTAGGAGTACCACAATAAATGTGCCTGCAATCTGACGCCAACTCTCCCTGGGAATAATATATTCATAACGATATCCGAGTGGTCGAGTAGTATGGTAGATAGCTGACATCCAATTTTGAGTACAAGATGCATGTTAACATTTTATAATATCTCAATTTAGAAATTGCCCTTGCATCGTGCAATGAAAGATTTCATCTCAAATATGCGGCTTGTTATTTGTTATTGCCCACTTTAGATTCATTACTTATTTATCGTAAGTTTTCGAATGAATTAGGATCGTACATTCAGCTGTGAATACGGAGCCATGTTGATCTAAAAAAACCTATATTATTAAGTATATATATATATATGTATATAGTTTTTTTTTGCAGCAGGATTCCTTACATTTTTTTCCCGACATATTTTAAGGTATAAATCTGTGTCCGGAGAAAGTGCATCATATGGTATTATTACACGCAAGGTGGTTGCCAAACCATTGTTTAGCACGTTTAGCGGCAAGACGGAAGGATTTCTCGCGGTGCGGTTTCTGTTAAAGCCTAGTGCGTTTTCTTGCGACCCACAGCTGCTCCTATGAATATCAAATTATTGCATCACTTGTTTAGTAGAACATTGTCCGTTTAATTTAAAACAAAAACTAGTCTTTCTGCATTATTTAAATTCCAAGTAAGTATTGTGCTCATTATCTAATTCATCATTTATATGAAATGTTTTACTCTCAGAACTACTTTACATGATTGCAACAAAATTAATTTAATTTACTTTACAGCGCTCACGGTTACGGGCTGCGGTGTTTGGCGTCCCAATGTCAAAGTGGCGGGCGAAGTACCTTCTTATTTTCCATTATTATTTCGACTCCGATCTATGCATGAGAATGAGCTCACGGTATCTTGAGTAGTTAATTTTTAATCGTAATTTTGCTTACGATGTTATTGTAATGGAAAATAATGATTCATCGATAGTGTTGATATCATTTGAGAGATTTTCTTAATCTTTATATTTATTTTAATCTGATCTATACAAAAAAAAACAAAAGATCCACGAAGTAGTGCTTTACTTGGCATCTGAAGAACTCCAAAATGGTTTTAAACTCTTGAATAGGCTAATAAATCATCTTTTACAGTAATGAATGATCTATTATGCTAGAATTTCGGAATTGCGGAATATAAAATATAGCCATGTTAATTTTGATTTAAATGAATACGCCTGCATAATTACAGACATGTGTGAAATATTTGACGTTATTCAAAATGTTGAAAATAGTGTATTGTGAGATCGGATTCTTGTCTACTGCAAAAGATTTAAATGTACAGAATGGCATATGTTTAATTTTTGTCATATTTCGGGGATACACTTTACATTGTCGCTTGGATTGAGCAGCATACCGACACCGATACGTGTACGAAATATTATTTTATTCCAAAGTAAATAGCACCTCAGTCTTCTATTGCATTAAGTCGTAGAGCCTGCAATCAACAACATCAGAAGACAGGCCTGACGTCGAGGTATTCTGCGTGTCGCCTGATGGATGAGGTGTCGAGGCCTAATTTATAGCCACTTCCCTTTCCCACCCTTTTCCAATAATTAAGGGGAAGAGGATTTGAAAGGGGAGATGATGAATAGGAAAAGGAAATATCCTTTTTTAGTTTATTCACTGCTCGCTACAGGTATATAACGCATCGGCAACTCATTTGCTTGTTGCAGATGCCTAGGTAGGTAGCGCTCACTTAATATCTGGTGAACCGCTTGCTCGTTTGTCACGTAATTCAATAAAAAAGTCAACTAGGACTATACTGATGAGTTTACACATAATATGTTTTGGGGTGAACGGCGAGAATTATCGTACGTACCTTATTATCACGTTATCGTCAAGTGAAGGTTGGGTTGGCTGGTTGTATGTTCGTTTCGTCGTTTAATGAAATGAAAAATAATTGTATTTAATGGATCACCATTGAGTTCACATTATTTATCTTCTCATTGCTTCGGTTCTGTGATTTATTTTATTTGTTACGTGGTTGCGTCGAGTGATTGGCAAAAGTCGGTCAAATCGTAGGTGCGCCTGTGTCCAGTTGGATTTCCTGTTCTTACATTTTGCGCATGTCTGCGTGACTGAATTACAATGGCATTTTTATTGGCGTGGTCAGGTTAAAATGAGGGCACATTAAGCGTTGAGGTTTTTTAGTCTATAGTAAATATAAAATTATCGAGAACTGTGATTTATTTTTTGTTATATTATAGTTTCTCAAAAAAATATGTCTGGTAGTGATTATCTTACATTAATGGTGTAAAATAATAAGATATTAAGAAAATATATTGAAGAATGCCATACGAAATTATATGCAAATTGTCTACGTTAAAAAGAAAGTAATATCACTTCAATGCAACATGCCAAGGAGAAAAAGAGTACGGTACTTTTATAATGCCAACTTTCATTAAAATTAATGTAAATTCATTATAGAATGTATATCATCAATGTCGGTGATTTAGTACAGACAAGTAAGTCCAAAGGAAATATAAAACATGGTCATCATGATGTGGGCATGGCTAAATTGCATATAACATCCCTACGAAATGACAATTTGGAAAGTCTGATTTGGAAAAAATAAAAAAGTATTGAGATTGCAAAGCGGAGTAGCAGGTATTTCTTGGAAACATTTTTATGTGTACAGATACATATGTCCCAATGTCACGTTTATAAGCACTTATTAGCACTTAAAATCGAACTTGGTGTATTAAGTATTCAGTGCCTAGTCTTTGAGTCAAAACAGTACATATCTTCTTCTTTTCACAGCGACAGTCATCCATCCACTGCTGGGCGTAGGCCCCTGTTGTCTGCTGCTGTAGCCTGTAGGCGCTCTAAGCTAGATAGGTCCGGTCCAACTTTGGTAAGGAGCTCAATCGCCGAATCCGACTCGGATGGGAGGCGTTCGAGAAGTTGCGAGGTATGTATCCTCTCGTTCTAACATTTAGCGCAGTGTCTCAAGATGAAAGTCCACCAGTAGTTTATTATGCCAGTGATGAATTACGGATCTGAGTTTCACTGCGAGCACCATTAGCGGGCTCAAGGTCGCTTGAAGGGTAATGGAGTGCTCGGAGTGTCTCAGCGGGATCGCATCAGAAATTATGTGATCCGCAGCAGAAGCAAAGTGACCGATGTTGCACATATGATGAGACAAAATTGTTAATAATTAGATAAACTGGGCACGAATTAATGAAATTCCTACAGAGTGGTCACGGCCAGTAGCGCCAATTACGGAAACCGTTGGAAACGAGCGTGCACCTGTCATGATTCTATAAAAGCGTCTAATTTATTTTATAACGACATTCGAGATTTCGACAGTTCGCCGGGGTTGGGTGATTTAAAATCTATGACTAGAATTTTCTTTAATCTTTAATTGTAAGCATCGCGTAATAAAATCTACTGTCATTTAAAAAGGAGGGTTCTTCTCGAGTTCTCAGTTCACTTGTATTGTTCGAATTAACAAACATAAAAAAATACTAGAACTTGGATATTTATGAACCGTCCCGTGTAAATTTTATCGAAGATTTTTGAATTTTTCGCGAATTTAAGTCGGTTTCTTGTAGTTTTAGCTGCGTTGAAAGTATACAAACATTTTTTTTTAAATGAGTCACTTTTACTTATAACCGGATATGCAACAGACTGAACAACACTATTTACTTAATAAGTAATTAAAGTTTAATTTTAGTACTATTTGGGAATGTTTTATAGTGATTAAGTAAGATATAGTTAAGCACGGTGACCGAAAGTAATGTTTAAAATAAATTAAAACCTTTGTCCTAATCATTATTGTTAAGAGATTTTTTAATTTAAAAACGCTTTTATTTTACAGACTGCATTGACTTTAATTGCACATTTCGCTATGAAATGTGATGAACATTATACAATACATGAACAATATTAAATTACTAAGCCGTATTGTTTACATTGACTAAAAAAACCACGTATAATATTAAACTAAACATCGAGTAACTAACTGTTCGTAGATGTATTGAGAGAAAATTACATACAATTTAATATTAAAAAACAATAACAGTGATTTCAAACCTGAAAAGTTTATACATCATTGCTAAGCCGCTTTTCTGAATAATTTGTCGTATTTAAACTTATAATTAGCTTAAATCCTAAAATAATTGAGATACGGACATGATATCATAATATTTATTTTTTATT
Organism: Papilio elwesi; assembly: GCA_029849275.1. NCBI lineage: Eukaryota > Metazoa > Arthropoda > Insecta > Lepidoptera > Papilionidae > Papilio > Papilio elwesi. The sequence continues at coordinate 8,537,434 of CM056692.1, read as the reverse complement.
AGTAGATATTTATTAGTTACCGGTGGACTGATGTAAGCCCGTCTAGGCACAGTTTTATTTTAATCTTTAGTCATCTCTTTCATAAATATTTTACAAGAGTTAACTTGGAAATACAAATAACAACATTAAAAAGAAATAATAAAAAACTATACAAAACTGATCATGTTTAGTTTGTGTTTTGTTACAACACAGCTTGTGTGACCCGTTGAGCTCGGAGGAGTGGCCGAACGTTTGACATATTGACTTGAGAATTTCTTTTTTTTTAAGTACGACGGCAGTGATATTTATCTTTCGATACAGATATTAGTTGTATCTTTTTCTGTTAATTTAAACGCAGAAGCAGTGATTTCATGCCAATACAATTGATAAAAACTCTACTCAATAGCTCCATGCGACGTTTTCAGCATGTCACACGTGAATTTTCAAATAAAGATTAATTGTAAAAATCCAAGCTGTCAATTTTTTTTGGCTAAATAGAATTTATTATAGAATATTCTAGACAGGTATAGACATATTGTTAAATATACCATTGAAATTATATTTTTTCACATGTGACGAAAACAGGCCACGAGTTGACAATTGATAGTCTGAAAAAGAACCAACAATCCCTGCCAACGATATAGAGGTATATTTTCATTGTGTTCATGTGAGCATTTCACGAATCTTTCTCCTTTCGCTCGAATTGTCGAGAAAATATTGCTTTCGTTCATCGGTGATTTAGTATTTTAGCTACGTTTACTGCTATTTTGTTCTTCACCTTATATTTAAGCTACCCTTTGCTGCTAGGTGACGTAAACGTTGTTACGATAAGCGAATATATAACTCAAACATCATTACCGTGCACCGGTTTCCTTAAGCCGGGAACATAAAAATTATATAACTCGATAATCTTATATGGGCACAGAAATTAAATACCAATTGAATCATAACAGGAAACATTTGAAACTGGGTCACTATTACGACAGGTATTATAGGGACTTTAAATTAAGATCACAATCTTTCCTGGTGGTATTGAAGGCGGATACGTTGAAATAATACTTGCGTAATAAAATGTGAGTCCGTTCGCATGTGTACCGAGAATTGGGACTGTCCACTTTCACTCTCAGGGCGAGTGTGTACTGCAGCGCACAAGTTTGCAATTTAATTGTATGACTTAGTGTGTATACAGCTTTATTTTTACCTTGTGGCCAATTAAATGGATTCTTCTGACTTTATTTTGTTTTATATATCTTTGCATTTTAAAAGCTTTTGTTGTGTTAATAATATCGTGGTATATATCACAAATAGTATTATTAGTTCCAAATTGTGAATGATTAATAATAATAAGCTATGGTTTGATGTTTATTTATGTATCGGACTTTATATTAATAAAACATTTTTATAATTATTCTTTAAAAGACGAAGATTGCGGATTAAGAATGGGTGAGCTAGTTGTAAAATGTTTCTTGTACGCCGATGACCAGGTCGCTTATAATATAGTAGGTTCGGAAGTATATAATATGACATATTGAGCTTCAATTTCTATCATAATTTTTAGAAAAACTACTTTTAATTTGTTAATAACCAGTATTTCGGGTATTTAGTTCTTCCAGACGTGCGGCCAGGCGATCAATTGTTTCGTACATAACACGTCATAGCGCAGTTCAATTAAAATACAAATACAGTTTCCACTTACAGCACTCCTGCCATATTGGTTACATTGTTCAGCACACAAAAGTTTAACATTGATTGCCTATTGAAGAACAATAACATATTTTTCATTTAACGTCAACACCAAACGTATCTATCTTTATAAGAATCTAGGTACATTGTAGGTCAACATTGTTTCAGTTAGTAATACATAGTATTGGAATGTTAAATCTTTTCATTTGAAACGCTCAATCAATAAGCTCTTTTAATCTGTCAATTCTTTGTAGATATATTAAAAATAATAGAAGAAATAAAGAAGTTCACAATGATAACTGGGGCGTTCACAATGATAACTCAAGGTGAGACGCATGAAGTTGCCATAGACGAGCGAAACGATCGATAACTGTGGACTAAGAAAGCTTCCCAAATGGTGAAAACGTCGTGGCAAAGATGTACAGGATGCTACTGAACAGGTGGACCAGGACCTGATAACAACAGTTGCAAACATGAAATATAAAGTTTGCTACTGTTTCCCTACAAATATATATTGTTATTTCTTATCCATTTGTTTATAGTTTTGAAATGCATTATTTTTGTTACGTCACTGGCTGCGCCAACCGCGTTCTTTATATGCGTTCTTTCCTTCGTACGGCAACCGTTTACAAACTTGTTGTCTATTGGCAGAAAAGCAGCGATAAACGTGGCCTCCGGGCGGCTCATATCTCTTTCTTGACATCAAACCTTCTCTGGTTTGTGGTATATTTCCTGTGTATCCACACCAGACATCTCTGCACTCATATTTCAGCACCACTACGTATTTATCACTTTTGAGGAGAATATTATTAGTATTTTTCGTAGATTCTTTAAGTTCGAGACCGCTCTCGTATGGTACGTAAGGATTGAGGTCACATAAAATTTCCTTATTGACATCTTCTTCACAAAGGAATTCGTCCTGTGCTAGAATATTCCCTTCATTCCGTCTCACAATAGTCGCCAAATTAATCAACATTGAATGCGAGTTGACGCCATGATTTCTGTGGCAAATTCGTCCGCCGTCCGAGTAAACGAAGCAATCCACCAAAAAATATGTTTTATCTGGTATAACCCCTGACAAGAATAGCAATTTATCGATGTTTTTAAAATGATTGAATCGAATTCGCTCGCATTCGTGCACCTTTTCGAAGAAACAACAGTTTAAATTTAATTCCGGTGGCGTTAGTTGAGTTATTGAACGAAGCGTAACTTTTGTGCATTTTTTTTCGGGGCACATGTAAAATACTGGATTATTTCTTGGTATATATGGCTCAAAGAGGGGAACATGCGTTGTAGATATGTTAGTGCGCCGACTGGATTTAAAACTTGTTTTGCACACGGGCTGTTCGCCTATGTCCATAACGCAGTAAACATCTTTATTATACGCCTGAAATTTAAAACAATACCTTACAATAATAATAAAATATTTTAAGCATACACTTGTGCTTTTTCCCTTTACCATTTGCACTGACGTACTTGTTACGCCTAAACTATGTGAAGCGAAAAAATATATTTCTTGCCTCCTTCTTTTACAGAATACGGGTGTTCATTAGGTTCAATGACTAATTCATTTACAAATACAGAAAATAATATAAAGGTATGTCAATTCTATACTATTAAAAGATTGTGGTTTGTTTTAAAAGTATTAAAAATGGGACTTTTTTGTTATATCAAAACCGGCTTACCGCATAAGCTTTTTTCATTAATAAAGCAAAGGCACAAGTGACTGAACATATAAAAATTACATTCATGTCTCCGAAATTACATTATAAGCTAACCAAATTGTGAACAGCAAAGAAGGAAATCAGATGTAATAAAATGCTTAACTAGTGTTCGCTCAATTGAGTATCGAATGATGAGGAATCGAATGGAGATTAAATTACGATAACGTGTTGCTTTCGACTTGAGTAGGTTCAGTACTTGACTGGATATGTAATAGACGTTTATAATATTTGGATATACTATTGCACAACTTTATATTCGACGAGGTTACGGATTTAATCTCTCTAATTGAACTACTTCGACGTCAGTGGTATTAGCTTGTATTATTGTAGGATGGCTTTAGCAAGTTTAGGCAAGATGAGTTATATTGTTATTAACGGTCAACGTTGCGGGCGTTCACTAGGTGGGGATGGCAAGGGACATCTTTATGGCGATTCATGGGAGGCCTTGTATTACGTGGGGAAACGCATACGTATATTCGACTCTATGGGTGCGGGGAGTCGAATTATGTTGGACACGCACTGACCAAAACCCCACAGTTGTCGCTAACAGCGCACACAACCGTGACACCTCAATCGCTTTGCTCGCCTAATGGCTCACGCATCCTAAGGCAACCTTGGGCCATTCTTTCTTCAACAAATATGTAACTGATCGCTGTCATGAACATGGAAGTTATTTGAGAAAAATTATTATTGATAGCCTTTATAATAAGATCCGCAATATCAATCAATAATTATTAGAATTTTTGTCTGAGTCTGTGCGTTTGTGCGCGCTAATCTCAGAAACGCGTTAACCGATTTTTGTGCAGTTTTCACCAATGTATTGTGGTAAGCTTTACTTAATATTTGGTATTTGTTTTATCTCAATCGGTGAATAAATAAAAGTTATATCAATTTCTCAATTTAAAGAACCATGTCAAACATTTATTCGATAAAAATGCTATAAAATAGGTTGAGCTTTTAGTTATATGTTATTAGTTATATTATCAGATTTAAAATGGTGCTCATTGAATATATATTAAGTTAAAAACAGGACAGTTACGGAGATGTCGCAAGCATCCGCGATTGGATGAGGAGGGGGTTGGCGGGGAATAGGAAATATCCTTTTCCCTGTCTATGCCCTCCTCTGTACATTAACGTAGGCAACGCATCTGCAACACATTTGCTTGTTGCGGATGTCTATGGGTAGCGGTCACTTAAAATCAGGTGATCCGCTTGCTCGTTTGCCACCTTCTTCCAAAAAAAAAACTGTGTCGACCCCAAATACGCGGGAAAAGGGCAGGAAGATGATGATGAGGCTACGGTAGTATTAAGTAGGTAATTTCATTTCGTTTAAGTAAAATTGCAGGGCGGGTGAAACCGCGGGGCACAGTTAGTAATATAATAAGAATACCCATTGGTTCACAATTCTTATTTAACATGTGGAATTTTAAGTTAATTTAATAATTATTTTAATGATTGAAACTATTACTGTAAATAGATTTCGTGACTATCCAGTAAATTTTAATAGCTACAACTGGTCACATTTTATTAATTTATACAGTAATTTGGTACAATTTAATTAAGTGTAAACATAAAAGTAAAGTATGACGATTTGTATGTTAATAACGTCCAAATATTACAGTTTAATACATTATATGAAAGTGCAGAATCGTATAATTATTTTACTGAGCCTACGTTACAGAACAGTTGTAGGTCGTTGCCCAGCATATAGCAGTAAATGAATGTAGTGATGCTCTTTTTTCATTAATGATATAGTCGGTATGACAACTGCAAGGAAAAATATGGCGGTAATAGACGAAACCTTGCTTAATTCTAGAAGGAGTGGGTAATTTAATAATAAAACTACGGTCATCTGTATGAAACTCTAATAAGTTGAGCAAGTAGTTACTAAACTATCAAAGCGAATGTCTTAAGGTTATATTTTTTATTACAACATTTTATACGCTACACATATCGCAACAGCGATTTAGCGACCTCAGAAAGTGTTTCAAGTAAATCTAAGATCTTCTCATTTTAATAGAACTGCCACAATTACTTAGTAAAACGTCGATAATACATTTGTTAGCGACCGATTGTGAACTTAGTAAGTTCATAATAATTTTAATTTCTTATTAGTAAAATAGGTGTATGTACGGAGGGTACAAAGACTCTTAAAGATTTACACTAATGCAAACATGATTACTTATAATTTCTGTAATCGTACATCTATATGTATGGACTGATATGTCACACAGGTTGTAGCCTAATATTTTCACTACATGATATACTGTACACACTATATACGACTACTTATAACATTCAGTCAAGGCTCGGGCCTCAAGAGTTGTTGTCACGACCGTTGACAGGAGTAAAAACTGACACTTCTTCCTTGACAAGTGCTTACAAAGACTTTTGCTGTCTAAAGTCAGAAACTTTACGTTTGAATACCGTACTCCTACATTTCTGGCAAAACCTGAAATGTGAGCGACATCAGGATGTTTGTTTTTCTTTCAAGCAAAAACTACTGAATGGATTGTAATGAATCCTTCAATATTATAGCTTATACATCAGCATAACATGTAGACTATAATTTATAAAGATATTGTGTGAATTGAACAAAATATAACGATAAATGTCAAATAAGGAGGACAAAACTCCGCCATATGCGAGCTATTCTGGTGAGCGCTGCAAAAACCGTTAGAGTTACAATTACATAATGTATAATGGAAATGTTTACCGTAAATAGTCCTACAAAAAAACTTGCGACAGCACATATCTATCTCTTATGTGTAAGTCATTATCGCCAAAAGAGTGAACCATCTATTAACTACAGGGTGGAGCGAAGATTGCCGGGCCAACTAGTATGGTATAAAATGTCATGAAATCTTTATGGACTTACCAACAGGAGAAGTTCTTGTTTAAGCATTTTTCATCACAGAAATGAGATCTTCTGGTGACCCTGCAATGATAATCTCGCTTTAGTACACAATACATCACACATTTCGTAAGTAAAATGCAGAAATTATTGGCACAGTTGATGAATATTTTTGCATCATATATTCTATATCTATATCTATATATCTGTATATCTAGAGTCTAGAGCATAGGTTCCCAACGTGGTACCGTCCGTACCGCCCGCGTACCCCTGGACTTTTTCGTGGGGGTTGTAACTGGTTGAAAGGAAAACGGGGGGGGGGGAGGGGGCTCTATGACAGTCAAGTCAACCACGTGGAGCACAATTAGAAAAGTAGATAGAGATTTTTTTATTTATGTTTATAATAGAGAATAGACAGACATATACACACATACAAATTAAATTGGTATAATTAACTACCATGTGAAAAGGGGCGTTGGAATTTATTTTCTTATAAAGGATAGTAGTCCATTAATGGTTAGGAACCCGTGATCTCCTAGAGATATTTATATGATCTACCGGGTACATGATCGTTTTTTGATACGATTCGAATGTAGAAGACTGAGATGATAAATAGTTTTGGTTCGCACACAGTCTTATACGTTACGTATTTTAGTAATACCTATTTTTTTGTCAATACGACAATACAGGCATAACGAGTTCTGCAAAAAGGTCATGGTGAGAAATTAGAAAAAATATCTTAAGGCTACGACCGTTTAAGGTAAAGATGATAAATGTTTAAAAGATTTTAATTTGCTTAACGTATTAATTTTATATATACATTACAATTTTTCATAAAAATTAAGAAATGAAAAAACCGCATAAGAAATGTGTACATTACTATCTGTTTTTAGTGTTTAATTGTAAAAACTATAAGTTAGTTTTATGGTATTAATAAAATTTAGATATGTTTTTTAAATTAGCTAGATTATATGACAGGTTCCTAAAATTTATAAGCAACAGAACACTCAATAAACGTCACTCTTTTACTGTATGATAATCCATTCCTTTAACTCTAATATCAATTAACAGTCAGCTCTTATTTTACGATTTTGTACTCAAAAATTGAAAGATATAATCATAAATGTAATTTCGCAGAACCATAAGTTCTTCCAACCTGGAACCCTTTGGTTTCAAAGCCCACTTGAAGTATCAATGGTATTATTAAGACGAATTCGAATACGAATACTCGTCGAATGTAGTAATCTGGTACTGTTAACAAGCAAACCAAGACCGTGAACTACGATGCATATGTCCTTGTAATCTCTTTAAAATACCACAAACCTACGAAGGTTGCTAATAATAAAACCATTGTCTATGTAAATTTTACATTAAAGTGATAGTTAACACTTTGAAAGTTGGCAAAAAATGTGCATTTGGAGATGTTGTAACACCATCAGTAGTGGAGCAGTAACGTAAGCACGGTGCTCTAGTTTCGACAAGGTTACCGGTAGGTGTTCGTAGCACGTTGTTAATAATAGTAAATGGCTCGCTTACGGTATCGTTGAAAGGTCTTTGTCACATTAAAACTGTACCATATAGCATGAATACAACTCGGTACACTAAGCATTATTATTTATGTTTGGAGACAACGGACGATATAATTTACATAATATTCACACCTACAATATAATATAATAAAGCTGAAGCGTTAGTTTGTTTGAACGCGATAATCTCAAACACTACCAGTCAAATTTGAAAAATGTTTTTTCGCATTTGACAGCCGAACAATTAAGGAAGGTTACCTTGTGCACTCCCCGTATCCTCCCAAAAAACTTAACATATATAATATGCAATCTATTTTCTGATCTAAACAATACAGTATCGAGTACTCAATTGTTTTACTTAAAAATACCAAAATCTGGTTGAAGGTTGATGATTTGTCACGTACTTACGCGTCAATGCAAAAAAATGGCAATGTTTATTTATAGAAAGTGTCGCAAACAATGGGACATTGAACGATAGTGAAAATATTAATGTGCTTTGCATATCAATTGTATCGGCGTTGGAGCAAGCCGCATGCTCGTGCTCGGCGACCGCTGACAACTGTTATTGAAATGTTTGAGATTCAATGATAATGTAACTCGTTCCATTACCTTTTCTTGTATGCATACTACGTACTGTGAGATATTTGGAAGTAAAGCACCGGCTGTCGCTTGGGAATGAGAATTTCTTAACGTTCTAGGAAGTAACGAACCAGTTATAATAATTGCTTTAAATGTAATGTAACTGTATGGAAATAAGTTATACCTGCATACATAAATACTATATTTACCTATGTAATAGGGTTCATAGATTCCTTGCCCTTTTTATTAGCGATATTTTGAATTGCAAAACAAAACAAATATTTTTAGTGTAAACGCGCCAACATCTTTATAAAAAGCGAAAAGAGTAGAAATTGCAATACGCGAGTTCTGCACGTTTGGTTTAAATTGGTAAGAAGAATTATTTTTTCCGACTGATTCAACAACAACAAAGACGGGTTAAAAATCCATCTGCGCGCATGCCTGTATTTATGTGTTCACGTTCCATTGTGACCTGCAGCCCAAGCGGCATGCCCGATATTGAAGAGTGCGGTGTCATAAGATTCATTTTATTCTCCTAATTATCTTATTTAGATTTGAAAACGATCTGTTTACATAACATGTATCACATACGTTTTTTTTCATTTAATATCCATGTAGCATGTCATGGTGTAAAGCAACAAAACTGAATAAGCTCATTTTAACAATTACAGTGAAAGCGGTATTTCTTAAGACGTGCCACAATTCAGTGTGCAATTACTTTAGACCTTAAGAGCATTTCAAGCATGTTTGAAATGAATGTAAGAAACGCGGATGGGTAACTCTATCGTGCGGTTGCGGGTGCAGTTTCATAAGTACCACAAGACTAACGTCGCTCAATATCGGAATTATATTGTGTCAATAACCTTAACATGTGTTTGGATACACTCGAGTAAATTCAATGTTTTGACAAAATTGATACGAAACACGCACCGTTTGGTACCGTGGAATTACTACTTAGTAATAGTACAATTAGCTGTGTAGTACTATTAGTACTAGATATGTGTCGATAAGTAATTCTGTTTACTTAATTTAATTTATTTAAATTTCATAACCATGTAAAATTCAAGCTTGAAGCATTTGCTACCCGTCAACCCATTTAAAATGAAATGGTGTTTTTTGTTTTATTAATTAAATTACCTCTTTGTTATCTAAATATGTTATTTCTTGATCAATTATTAATGAAGTTCGAAATGAAAGTGAAGAAATTAGAAATGAATGCCACAGTGAAGTTCGCATTTTGGTAAACTTATCCCTGTAGATGCTAGGAGCGTTAAAAATATACATACCGGAAACGGTTCAGGACCCCAATAATCATATTACAACGACTTGCTCATATAAAGACAAATAAATCTTCGTATATATATATTAGTGTACTTTTATAAATAATATATAATAAATCAGCCTTTTTTTAGAATGTTTCGCACTGTAGAGACACAGGCCTCCTCTTTGAGAGAGGGAATGAGCCGTAATCCACCACGCTGGCCCAGTGCGGGTTGGGATGTCACATGTCTTCGAATTTGGTGGTTCTAAGAACATGCCGGTTTCCTCACGATGTTTTCCTTCACCGTTTTTGGAGCAGTGGTGATGAAATAAATTACACAAAGTAAAGCGCGCCTGCCTGGCGCCGAACTACAACCCGCAACCTACAGTATGTAAGTCGGGGCCTAAGCCGCTGTGCCACCACTGCTCCAGGTATACCCAAATGACATATATTTCAATGTATCCGTGAGTAAGAGAAAAGTTATATAACTAAGTTGTTACTTTATGTAAAGTTGACAAAGTGAATGATGGTGAACGACAGCTAAATGTTAGAATGTTTCAAATTTAGTTGATAGCAATATTGGATTAACATCAATTTAAATATTTAATTTAGGTTACAAAGTACTAGATGCATATTTTAAGCCAATTTTGTAACCGATATAAAAGTGTGAACTCGAAGTTATATGGACACCTATATATGTATATATATTTGTGTTTGCATTAAGTAACAATTAAATAAAAATGGTATTTAAATGTTAGAACTAGAAATAATATAAGCATATAGGTGATATATATATATATATATATATATATATATATCGATAAACGTGCCTATTATGTATAGTTTTTTATCTCAATATTGCTTGTTCTATAGACAACGTTTATCTGAAAAGGGCAAATAAAATGAAAAATTAGTAACAAATACAAACTTTGACTGTACCGCACGCATATCGAGAGATAGCATCTCACATTCCTGACGATGCACTTCGCTTATATGTAAATGATATTGTCGTCCACCTACTCGGAGCAAGTTGCGCATTGCACCTGAATACGTAACCTTGATATTATAAGATTAACAACGAACTATTATTCTTTTTTTCTCTCTCTTAATATGGGCCCATGATATGGACTTCTCATAAGCGCCAAAAAAACAAAATAATACACTTTCACTCCAGTCATCACAAGTGTGACAAACCGATTGAAATAATAGCCCATAACCACGCATGCCTACATAAGCAAGTGAGGTGTACGTGTGAAGCAATTGCCGTAGTTAAAAGTCCAAATACTTAGACCTAACGATTGATCAAAGAATGAATGGAAGGATCATGTTGAATATATGTGAAAAGTCGTATTGGCCAAGATCTGCATCATCCGAGATAAAATTCCGTATGAGATACGTTTAAGCCTCTATCATGCCTTAGGGGAATCAATCATCTCATACTAGCTGTGGACGGACGTTTTGGACGTACTTAGATAAGATATATAATCTGCAAACCAAACTGCTAAAATGTGTTGTCCCTGACCACACAAAAGAACACAAGAAAATTACTCAAAACTATTTCAGTATACGAAAAAGTAAAGGCTCTGCGGCGCACAGAGTGATTCGGGAAAATAGGGGAGATTGAACAACAGTAAAAGTACAACACAAGATCCAAGACAGAGGAATTATATCCGTTAATTAAAGTAAATAATTACTATGGCGGTAGGATGTGTAAATATTTTATAGCTAACACACTTAACTGTATACCTCTATGAATACGTAAAGATGTAGGTTTAATATATATATATATATATATATATATATATATATATATATATATATATATATATATATATATACATATCAACAGAACAAAAGAGTATGTGTATTTCTCATATTTATGTTGTAAAATTGTTTGTTTATGAAACTGTTAGAATAAATTATTTATTTTTAAAATAATAACCTAAGTTAATAAGTGTAGCTCGTAATCTTACGTGGTACCTACACTTAACGTACAAAATGAAGAAATATATGTATGTCAATAGTAGGCGGTATTGTAGGAGCTCTGCATTGTGGTGACTACTTAATCTATGTATTTGGCTAATTACATCGTGACAATTATGGGTTGGTTTACTTAGATACAATGTTCACATTTCTTCAATAAATATTACTTCAGAGAATATGTAGTGTTTGTCTTCTTCTTTGTAGTTTTTCGTTTTACATTGTGTCGACCACGGTGAAACTCTTTAATTTTATTTGTGTGTGATGTTAAGTGAGCGCTACCCATAGACATCCGCAACAAGCAAATGTGTTACAGATGCGATGCCTACCTTTAATGGACAGAGGACGGCATAGGCAGGAAAAAGGATATATACTTTGACGGTTAATGCGAATTCATATTTAAATTAAATGGTACGCCATTATTACAGTCGTTATTTTTCAAATTTGTGACTGAACTTGTTTCATTGGATTTAGAATACATCTGTTATTAATATAATGAACATGCAATATGATAATCGATTAAATAATACATAATCAAATTAATTCGCGTGTGATATATTTGCGTATCAATTTCATGCTCATTAATTATTTTGTAATATTATTATTGTTTTCCTTGACAGAACATAGAATGTGATACCTAGAGCATCATATCAAGACATTCTGACAAATATACCGTCATCGATACAAATACCATACCAGACTAAAATGTTCATGTAACTCATAAAAATAAATGTATCGTTAATCACTGATTATATAAATATGTGAGCCTAAGTGTTTGCAAATACTAATAATAATGCTAAGGAGTTCGTTTATTTGGTGATTTTACTATTAAAACTGAACATGGATTATTGTTTGGAATTGAATAATTATGTAAAATCGATTGAGTGTATGTGCTTATTTTGGAAGTGTTGCGGACGTTGACCGAGCTCTAATAATACAAGAATCTTGTTTTGCCTTTTAAATATAATGTTTCCGTTGAACTTTTCATTACTAAGAACAGGCGTCACAATTTATTAAATTTCGATGTTAGAGTTTTACTATAAAATATTAAAATACCGATTAGCTTATGTGTCCATAATAAATTAATATAAGAAATATAGCCGTGACCTATTAAAAATAGTATTTAAATAATTGTACATATCCGGCTCGAGGGAACATGTAACAACCAACACCAGTGCAGTATTTCCTTGTAATTCGAATTTATGACGATTAACATATTTTACAACGGAGGTTGCATGGTTTATATTGAACATCCGTTTATATGAATCCGCTTAAAACGCAGTGAAATAAGTTTTGTAATATTTATTTGCTTTAAATGTAGTCATATTTTAATAGCATTTAATATTTAAAGTGCTAATTTAAATATATGTATTAAATTAAGGACCATGTTTGTCGGTGAATCATAATTTACTTATATACCTATCATGTTCATTATTATTGTCACTTAACTTGTACATGTGATGACATTTAACATATGTCTTTCTTTATATGTTTGTTAATATTAGCTGTCCCGATGAATTTATTGAAATTGTATTAATGGATGAATAAAAGAAATCTCAGTGCAAAATTTCAAGTCTCTAGGCCTAGCCATTAGTAATCAAAGTGGTAGACTTGATGAATGCGTTGTTCTACACTAGTAATTTATTATTTATTACGGTCATTAAATATAGAATAGGTGTGCAATTACCTGTTACCTCATGTGTTAAATAATAATTCACTGAAAAACTTAACTTCCGAACGGACATGAAGTGAGTGGCACGCTCTACGGCGTGCGCAGGTCGCTAGCACGCGATCGATGCGCACGATCATGTTAATTTTATAATTTCTACCAGTAAGTAATACAAAATACAGTTGCTCCGTATTGTTAAGTCCATTATATTTATATAGCCCAGTACCGCTTAAGTACTATTTTAAGTTTTTTTCTCTCCGCTTATAAACTCTGCAACACGTGGCAACACTCTTCACTTATTAATTTTGTCTTAAGTTATAATCAGTTAATGGATGTTGTGATCTTTAAGAAGTTTGTTAGGCGCGAGCGACAGGATTAAAAATAACGTTATTGGGAAAAATTATGGCTTAAAAGTGGATGTTGTGACTAGAATTAGGAAAAGTATGCTTCCGTGGTTCGGCCACGTTGAAAGGGAATCAAGACAAATTTATGTTGCAAAAGTGAATGGCAGTATTGGCAGACGTCCAAGGAGAACTTATATCTTGAAATAAAACTAATTACGTTTAATTTAAGTATTTGTTACCGATGTTTCTTTACTTTACAGCGCTCATGGTCACATGTCGCTGACATATAGATAGATATTTTAACGGTGAATCACACCTTCCATCACAGTTAGCTACCGTGGGAAATTATTTGTTCCAGAGAGCACGAGCGATCTGTAACAGCAAAAATCTGGCAGCACAGTTACAGCATGTTAAGGGAGTACTTGACAACAATCTGATCATCCCAGGGCCACGTCGCAATGACCGAATGAAGCCCAACAGTGGTGGTGGCAACCAGCGCCTGTTGTAGATAAAGTGAGAGAAGTGTGCCATGATCCATATTAAGTAATATAAATAAGTCCATATTTATTTATTTATACATAATCTAGTAAGAAAAAATCATAGATAAATATAATATTGAAGAAAACTAAGTATGGTACTAAATAGTAATTCCAATGGTCGACCGAAATGTGAGAATGTAAACGATGCACTATTAGTGCGTGTCATAAAAGCATAATGTGCTATATTAAATTTTTGAGCTAATAAAATCGGGGGCTCACTGACGTGCTCGGCGATATATTTAACAAAAAGTCGGTTAAAAGGATCATACTGGTAAATACCAACTAAAATGCAAAAGATATCACCATAAAGTTTTGTAATAACCCAAAGAACGACTCGAAATTTTGAATTCATACTGATCAAAATGTATCCAGTAAAACATCAAATTGCCACCATTAGGACTAAACTCAAGATCGTCTGACTTTACGTAAACGAACAACCTGTTATGAGATAGAATGAACATGAATAAAATATACTACATATTACTCACTGATGATTCTATGATTTGAATTACACATGAATACACATCCTATTTTACGAAACCATTTTAATAATGTAATAGTATAATCTCGTTGAGTTTATTGTACCGAATGCTTGCTTTTTTGAAGTTATGAAGAATATTTATGTAGTGGGCGTCCGTGCCGGTCAGATTACAGTAAAGGAGTATTGCGTGGAAAATTTTAGGTTCAATATGAAAAATGTGAAATGTATGATATTGTAAGTGTAATATTTGTTGTTGCTACACAGCTAAAATTACCACAGGCATAATAAATTTTTCTTCATAAAATGAGAAATTATGTTGATTTTAAAACTGTCAAGGTGGACAGATAAAATTTGCAAATTTGATGCAACCTCGCTCTTTGTGTGTCCGATATTGAATAAATTTTATTTTTATGACACAACAAAATGCAAATGCGACTTCGAAATTGTTCAGAGTTCAAGACAACTTTTTATTTTTATCCATAGGATATCGTATTTCAATCAAATAATGTCAGAATATTCATAACTACTATTAGAATATTACGCTCAATGTAAAAATATTGATATTATTGCAATAGGGTGTGTCTTATAAGCTAGATATTGCGTCGCGACACGGCTAAAATTTTGCGCGACACGACAAAAAATTTTTTTTGGGCTCTGTATACTGAGTATTTTCTTTAAAGTGATTATATGGTAGGTACACATAAATACTGCATGTAGACATCTTAAATAGACTTAACTCCGATATCACAAAAACCTTGAAAAACGTTGTTAGGTTGGATTTTTATTAATTAAATTTTCATTACCTATGGGAGAAAGCTTCACAGCTGCAAACACTTACGACAAAATCTTGCTCGACAAGCTCGTATTAGATTCTTACAACATTTACTTGGTTAAACTAGAACAGCACCAACAACAGTATGCCAAATTAATTCAGTAAAAGATGGCGGATTAGACAAAAGCAGCGAAATGCTTTTTTCCCAATGCATATTTCTTTACATACTAACAGACACATTTGTAACAAACCACTACTCAAGAAAGTGTTAATTATTTATCTTAGGCAAAAAAACGCCACCACAATAATAGATATTGTTTCGAAGCTGAAAAGAAAATAAATTAATCATTTATTTTATACTAAAAAGGGAAAACATTTTTCGGTCTTCGCATATAATACTGCCCCAACTGCCTATATTTTTTTTGAGACGCGGTAAGAAGTTACCGCATGTCTCACGCTATATCATCTTGCGGCCACACTCAACTAAGTATTTAGGAAGGACAGTTTACATTTGCATTTTAACTTAGTACGTACGTAACACCTGCATACTATGTTGTTCCACAGTATAATTACTATGAAGTTTGCGTGACTTGTCTTCAGTGTTTGGCATAAATAATTTTACCGATATGTATGCCTACATAACTACATCGTCATCTCTAGTGACGAATTGAAAATTCTTATTTTTGTATTAAGGGCTTGTATGTAAAACTGATATATTAAGAAAGATAAAATAATATTTATAAGGCAAAAATAACGAAAATATCAGTGAAAAATAGAACTTTTATTTATCTCGAAACTACAGCACCAGTTGATAGGTAGTATCACATCAAATTAGATTAAAACTTAGGAAAACTTTGAACTCGCTAATATCTATAAATAAAATGGCACCTTATCCTCCTTATCTGTGTTGGTCGTGAAAAAACACGTCATTAAGAAGTCAATAAAAATGAATAAAAAGATAACAAATTTTGCTGATGGGAGATCTTATACTTGTTTTCTTTTGAATATTTGCGAAATTTAAACAAATTATTTATTTGATCTTCTTTAACCTTGAGGAGCAATAAAATCTTTCCTAGAATGTTGACGTAATTATATGGAATTAATTGGGAAATTTACTTCTTCGGTTTTCGTCGTCGTCGTTTCAACCTATAGTCGCGCACTGCAGACGTAGGGCCACGGATCACTCATCCAGTAGACTCCCAAAACTTTGACCAGATCGTCGGACCATCGTGTGGAAGGCAGGCAAGGCATACTGATGCTGTGTCGAACTGTTCGTCGCCGCTACTCTAGGACATTTGGGCCCTATCGGCCATCCGATCTAGGTTCGGCTTTCAGCCTTTGAAAATTTTCAGTTGCGAGATGAGCTTTTGAAGCGGAAAGCAGGAGAACATTTATGATGAATTGCATTGCGATTGCGAAAGGCTTCTGCACAGTTCTGGATTGATAGACGCTACTCGCGGTCATTATGATAACGGTGAATGTTATAAAGAGAATAAATTTGTCTGTTTCTAGACTTCCGAATCAATTTTCATAATTCTTACACTATTCAAAATATAAAACTTAAATAAATAAATAAATAAATATGCGCTCACGCCCGTAACCCAGAGAGGTAGGCAGAGATCATGGATTTCCATTTGGCGCGATCCTGGCACACCTCTCTCGCTTCTTCCACATTCATACATCTACGCATGCATGCTCGTCGGTTATGGGTGCACCTTATATCGCCCTTTTTTAGTAAGTCATTAATCTGATCGATATAAGTTTTCCTAGGGCGTCCCCTACCAACACTGCCACTTACTTCACTTCAAACTTACTTCAAAATAATATTCAGTTATGGGACTAATAAAAAAAACTATGTAAACTGTAACTTTTAGTAAGTTACAGCTTAGATTTTATTTATCCATGTAAACCAACTAACTAACAACTTTAACAAGTTGGCTTACCCAGAGTATAAAGAAAAACTTTAAGAATAATACAATCATAGTTTGTGAGAATTTATTGAGCTGTTTAAAAAAATAGAGTTTTGAAGCGACAACTTCTTTAGCCGCGTTAGACGATGTTTGGTAGGGGAAAACCTTATAGGCTCAGGTGAACAACATGCTCAACATACGTCAGCAACATGCTTATTTGAATTTGAAACAGTTGCGACGACCTTTTTTTCCTTTATTGTTCTTGTATTTTTTTATACGATGCAACGGTTGGTTTGTAGATTATTTATTTATTTTTGACCTATTGTAGCGCCCGTTTTGAGTTTTTACTTCTGTCGGCAGTCCTTATGACTGATTGTGTTTTGTTTATCCTTAATTGGTTGGAAGAATAACTAAAAGATTGTGATATTTATACGATCTAATAGATCGTACTTTAGTGTATATGCTTAAAAGAATTATTTAATTACGAAGTTATTAAATTTATTGATTTTAAGTTAAAAATCATAAAAAAATTACCTTCTACTTCTTCCGCCTTATCAGTCCAATTTAAAAACACAATTATCTAATTTTATTCTATTTAATATTTATTCACACAATATTTAAATTTTACGAAAGTTGAACTAAACCTTATATTGTGATTTAACAAAGGAACACTTAAAGCATGTTATCTGGTGTTGCCACAATGGTAAACTAGAAGTGTCCCCAATACTTCCATTTAAACAAAGTTTCGGAACAAAAGAGATTAAAAGACAAAACGGAGTCGCGTTCGCGATCGCATCGGTTTTACAATTCGAACGCGTGTTGCGCACGCGCCGGCTCTGTTGTAACTGGCCGAAGAGTTTCCCGCCAAAACGCGCACAGATAGTATATCTTTTGATTGCACATATTAATTTACAGTTTGGTTTAAACGAAAATTACTATAAAACTTGTATTGGTTTGGTTATTTACTAGTGGTTTTCCGTTTTTAGAAATTGTGATTGTGGTTTTGTAAAGATGTTAGTAACAGGGAGATACATTCGCGGTGCACCACGACTACCTTTGCGTGTGTATTTTAAGAATGTGATCTATATTATATATTAGATAAGTAAAATTGAAGTGTCTGTATGTAATTTGAAAATAAAATTTCCATACTCAATACACATGATATGTATACAGTACTTATAACAAAAATACGATTCTTAAAATTTTTGTTTGTCTGTCTATCTGTCTGTCGGTTTATGACAGATAAAGTCTGTCTGTGGTGATCGTGACGATAGTGATGGTAGTGGTGATGTGGTTGTGGTGGTGATGGTGACAGTGGTTGCTTTGGTGGTAACGGTGAATGTGGTGCCATTGGTGATGATAGTGGTGGTGGTAAACAGTGTGTACTATATAATATAATAAATATTATAACAGTTAAAAATTCTTATAACTTATTTTTTTTTGGTGCCAAAGCTTAAGAGGTCATAAAGAGCCGACTTTTTGTGTTATTGTTAATTGGCCTGAACCCGTGCGTTATTACTCTACCATTTTTTTCACTTTAAAATTGCAGCAACACCGGGTGAAAAGTAGATCTATACAGATAAATGAAATTAAATTGATTGATGTTTTATGTTTTATTTTAGACGGTAAAAACAATTATTGTAAATAATACGACTACAATATTTTATTCTGCGAATTGATTCATGTTTTATTTTATTCCAAGCGGACCAAATCGCTGGTAACGGCTAGTCATAAATACAATTTCTTAATAAAAGAGACAGCACCATATTAAACCTGCTTTGAAAGAAGACCAAATGATTAAAGGATCACAGAAGAGCACATGGACCCATCATTATCTATAACAATAATATTTTATTATAGATAAGGATGGGTCCAGGTGCATCTATGACTATGACTTCTATTCTTCCTTATGACTAGCCGCCCGCCTGCCCGCGACTTCGTCCGCATGGAATATATTATTATAGATAAGGATGGGTCAGGTCCAGGGCCGGGTCCAGTACTTCTGGGATCCTCGACCCATTCTTCTAAATCCAGATGGACATTTTGTAAACACAGGGTTGTCTTATCGTTCACTCAAAAAATTGTGTATAAAAAATATTTCCAACATTACTTCACCTTATCTCACGATCTCCATAAAATTGAAACATTTCGTACAAAACCTGTAATGGCTGCCATGTATGGTATGTGAAGTTTGTTTACAAAATTTCTATCTTGACATAGATCAAACTATAAAACAATACGAAGCTTTTTGAATCGGGTTTTCGAAATCGCAATTTTAAATCAAAATGATATAACGTCGACGCAATGTGCGTCATCTCAGAATATATTTGCTGTGTAATTAAAAAAAAGATGCGATTCCATTTGCACAAATGAACGAAGAGCATCACTTTAATTATTTCTTGTGGTGTTTCTTCGCCGTAAAAAGTTGTTCAAGCCCAGTATAATAAAAGACAAAAGAGATAGCCGACAATGATTTATATATATTTGATTTGAAACAGTAAAACAAAATAACGAATTGACATGCATAACAATGTATAACATAAAGAATTTAAAGCGAATCACGAAAACTTTGCGGGTAACAATGATCATTCAAAAACAAAAATACTATGATAATTGAAAATAATAGCTTTGGGTACAAAACAGGTGACATTCGAGCAACCACACTAGCAACCCATCAAGTTAACTAAACAGTCTAGCGATTTATCGAGCGATCAGTCGAACGATTATTCGAGCAACTAGTAGAGGGGTCGTTCGATCAAGCAGTCTATATACCAGTCAGAAGATTAGTCGAGCGAAAATTCGAACGATCAACGAGCGACCAGCAAAGTTCAGTTGAACGATCATTCGATTACACATTCATTCATTGATTAGGTATGCACTAGGTGGTTTGGGGCCAAATGATATGTGACTCCCCCATTATACTACTGACACGCCGTGCAATTGGAAACGATTGGTATAATTTCGTCGAAAATTGGTTATCACACAGTGTTTTTCCAAAAAAATGCATGCTTTTTTTCTTTTCTTTTCATGTAGAACTATCTATAATATATATAAATACGCGAAGGGGAATCATTCAACATATTTTTAAGAATAATGACAAAATGGAGGCGTGTGATATTTAGTGGCAAAGGCGATCTAACGGTTAATAATAAAATACGAACATAATCAATAAATTGTAATAATAAATACAGTTGACGTTTTGTCATAAAAACAATAGCACCCTAGAAGTCAGTATCTACTACATGAAGAAATAAATAAAACAAAAAGTTATCTACCTAATACGTATATCTATTTCAAGGATATGCTCAAAATTCATTAGCATATTGTGTCGAAAGCAAAGAAGAATTTCAATCCCGACATCTAGTTTTTATGTTTATAAACTCATTGGCACGACGCCACGTTTTGCGTTATTTCTTGATATAAGTTGATACAAGATGTCGGTGATAAGTTATGGAAACTAAGAAAATGAGTATAAATGTTTATTTTTAATATTTAGGCGATATGTGGCACGTTCACTATTCGCAGAAACAATTTTTAGGTAACATTTTTCCCATAATATAATGCTATATTATATTGCGAACGAGAAACACGTACAACTCTCACTCTCAAGGACTGCACGTCGCTATTACCTTTATCTCATCATGATAACATCGATATTGGAACTTAGTTGATTTTTTTTATTAAATTATAAATGTTCTTCTAAAAGATGCAACGTTTACCGAAAAAAATGGAGTGAAAATTAAAACCCTTATGGCTTGAAAACCAATGATTGGCTTAAACATAATTGCTGTAAAATCAGATGTAGGCGCTAGAGTATTATAACCAATCGCGTTATTTTTTTTTAAACTATAATCAATAACAAGACTGCAAATAAATATAAAAGCGAAAGGAAAAGTTACTACTGGCCAAATACATCTTAAGGACTCTCCTCTTAAGAAAACTATTTCTTAAGAGGAGAGTGCTTAAGATGTATTTTCTCTCTAATACTATTTAAAGCGAAACATGGACGTTGACTCAAAGGGATAAGGAAAGGAGGCTCTTGAGATGTGAAAGAATTAGTTGGACAGAGAAAGTAACAAATGAGGAGGTCTTAGATAGAGTGAAAGAACGACAGACACGATACGGCGATCTTATAAAGCCAATTATAAAAGGGAAAAGGAATAGAGAGGATCTTTTGTTCAATAAACATAACAGAAAGCAGACGTCGTATCGTATCAGGAAGAGGAAGACACAATGCAAGGAGGATTGAAGTCTCCAGCGTCAAAGCTCCACGGATAACAGCCGGACTGTTTGGAAATTGACGACGATGACTATTTAATAAACAAATTTGAAGAAGTTCTAAATCATTTGGTGCAATAATTGTGTTAGTTAAACATAAGGTCTTAAATCCAATTACAGGAAAACTTAGCGTATGACCGTTCACACACACTGTTTTCTTCGAAGGAAATTTGGGTTAATGTCAAAAAGTTGTTATTTGTACGTGTACGGAAACACTATGACGGTGTGCAGCCATCTATCGCGCATCATAAAAATTCAAACTCATCATTTTTCAAATGCGCCAAAAGAAGTACAATTTCAAAAAGGTTGGCGATTCCAAGAGACGACAGTGTGGAACTAAAGTGTCGCATCGAACATTGGTGGTCAACTCTAGAACAAACCAATGCTAGCAAGGATGGCTTGCAGTAAAAAGACATAACATTATACAGAAGAGCAAGAATGCTATAATGCTATCGTGACGGTTACCATTCCGCGAGAAGATTCATATTGGTAGATTTTACTTGTCCAAAAAATAGGCTTGGCCACGAACAAAAAAGGTTCCTTTATTGTGACATAAATAATATGCGTTTTAACATTGGATACATATTTATTATTTTTATAATTAAAGCCAAAGCAAAAACAAAACAATAAAGTTTAAATTGTAGGATATCGACATTAGGCAACACACCCTCAGTCCGCGACACGCAACTCGTGTTAACTGAATGAAAGAGAGAGAGAGAGAGATTTTTTTGAAATCAATTTATTTATTCCCTCAGCTTCGCAAAAAAAGGAACAGATAAATGATATTTTTATCTGTTTCAGTTCTTTCATTTTTTATATTTATTTATAATGTATTGGGAGAGTCATATTAACTAAAGTAAAAATGGAAATTATTGTTTGAAGTCCAATCATTTACTTGTGTATTTTTGGCTTGAATTTTAAATTTTAAAAATATTTACATTTATAATCAATCAATCAATGTAATTATGGTATATAGCATTGTTTTCAAAATTAAACCAACATTATAGAGCCGGAGAGAATTCAATTCGAGTTAAGCTCAACTCGAGTTAGTTACTCGCGTCGACTATTACTAAAATGTTTAGTTTATTGAGAATTGTTTGTGAGTTTAAATGGTGTTTTTTGATGTTAATTGTGAAACAGATATTGTATTGCGAAAAACGTTAGAGTGTTTCACACTGTTTTTAACTTAGCTTAAAGACTATCGATTCATTAGTTAGGATATCTTGTTATTCCATTCATTGTACTAGACGCCGGCGTTCCTTTGACGGGAACGATTTCTTTCTTTTGTAGCTACTGATATTGTGCACACTTTTTCCCTCCCTTTTTTCACTTTCCTCTGAATAAAATAATTAAAAAAATCTGCGGCAACGAATATTGTTTGGAGGATTGGTAGTCAAGAGGACTTTTGATATTTTGCCATCAGGCATTTCTATTTTTCCTAGACTGCTGATAAAAGTTGAACAAAAAAGCACCTGTGAATTAGAAAATAAACCTTATTCTTAAACATACTGTTGTTATGCAAAAAACACAAGCTGAAATCATTTCAACAATTTTATTTACATTAAATTAAGACGATATGTTTATAATAAAGTAATTAAATATAACGATGGATTCAATTTGATAGTCAGAATTTAAGGCAGTGACCGATTGTATAAAATGTTTCAAGAATAGTAATGTATATGATCAATTTACCACTTACTTCTAATTAAAAATAGTTTTAATATTTTTGGTACTAATTAAACTGACTAATTATTGAATTGCGACGCTAAATTTATTGAATCGACACATTCACAAATAAAAATTATCTTAGTTCATTTTCCTTAAAAATAATCACAATTTTCCATCTAATTTCATACGTTTCAGTCTTATTCAGTAAGTTTTCCGTCGCATTATTAGTAGTGTATATATCTTAACGTATAATTACATAATATACTACTAGATTGTTATAGTCCAATTATGAATTTATAAATTTAAATATAATTAAACGTCATTTTGTATCAATTGGATAATAGAGCCATTTGAATTCATAGCCTTTAAGTCCATATTTTGCATCTTTATCCGTATCTGGTTTGGGTACATCATCCGATAGTAAGTCAAGAACTTGTTGCGTTATTTTAGGTCGGAATCCATTTTCATCAGCAACGTAATCAACCCTTGTTCTAACACCATTCCTTCCTGTGACATAATAGTAGCCAACTTTGGCACCACTTTTGTAACCTTCTTCGAAGTGGCCGTGAAAGCCTACAGTGTAATTGAATGTATACAAAAGTTGGGACATGTCATCTTTAGTCAGACCTCTAGGCAATCCGTCGTTCTCACCAGGACGTTTGTAATGAATGTCAGTATTTTTGTCAACTATTTGCATTTGAGCTGATATAAGTTGTGGTTTTTTAAGTGGTAAATTCTTCTGAGGAACAGACGAGTACGGCGGCGAGCTAAACACGTTAAATCCTTGTTGAGGTATTTTCCCATGTCGTGACTGCTCATCGTATGATTTTGGATTACGATTTGTTTCGGGTTCTAAGTTTTGACTTTGATTATCGCTAGTTACCGACTGAGGATAATTGTAGGCACTAGTACTTCCAGGGTAGTTGGATTGTTCTTTGTTTTCAGGATATGTTTGGTCTTCGCTAGAACCTATTTGATAGTTTGGACTACCCAGCCCACTTTGAGTGTAACTTTGTGTAGAAAAGTTCTCCTTCGCGTTTTGTCCTGATTGTTGGTAATTTTGTACCGATCCGTTTTCTAACTGCGGATTCGAGTACAGCTGCTGCTGCTGTTGATTTTGTTGTTTAAGTTGTTCTTGTCCTAGCTGTTGTGTTTGATAGTTAGGAATTTTCAATCCTACTTGAGTTTTCTGTGGATAGTTCGCCTTACTGTTTTCGCCTGATTGTTCGTAATTCTGTGCTGATTCGATTTTACGTTGTGGATAACTTTGTTCATGATCAAACTGATCCAATTGCTGCTGTCCTTGTAGTTGCTGTCCTTGTTGTAGCTGCCCTTGTTGTTGCTGTCCTTGTTGTAGCTGCCCTTGTTGTTGCTGTCCTTGTTGTTGTTGTTGTCCTTGTTGTTGTTGTCCTTGTTCTTGCTGTTTATGTTGTAAATAATCTTGAGTGTGGACATCTTGTTGAGAATAGTTCTCTTGATATTGGTTATACTTAGGTGGTATCACTGGTTCCTGTGAAATTAATGGTATCTGCTGAAGGCTGTTGATGGGAATGTATGGAGCTTCTGTGGTTGTGGTGGTAGTTGTAGTTGTGGGTATACTGCAATGTGAACAAGATTTTGCAGGCGAAGCAACATCTGGTTTTTGCGGCTCTTTACGTTGTTTGTTATTTTGTTCTGGTACTGAAGATTTTGAAGGTATTTGAGGCGACGACGAGTACTCAAGTGAACGCCCTCTTTCTGGACCAGTCTTGGCAGTGGGATCTGTGAATAAATAAGAGACAAATTAAGGTATGTAGTAAAACTAATTTTAGGGATTTTATTGCGTGTACTTCAAGTTTTTGTTCCCGACGTTTTGGGTACTTTACAGCGCTCATGCTCCCAGTTTTTTTAAAACACTAAAGATAAATTTTAAGAAGTTAATCTTTTAGGAATCTCATAAGAAAAAATATTTACATCATAATTAAACACAAATGATATTTTTATGCAATAGGGCAGTTGATAGTTTGTAGAAAATTGGCAGAGTTTAATAACACAAAATCAATGTTGTTATGCTCGGTGGGCATTTTTCGCTCTGTAGAGAATTCAATATCAAAGCTACTTAATATTTACTTACAACAGTATTTTTATTACTTAAATTCATAAATATTTTTGAGGTTAAGATTCATCCATATCCACAAGATCATTCAATATTGGTGAATGCTTATGATGAAATTTATTTTTTATAAATGTCTTTGATAAACTCTGTATTGTAAAGTGCAAAATATAGCAAACGCGACAGAAGTTATTCACAGTACCATTGATTGTTGACGAACAAGACGACACTATTCATTTCTCCTTATTTGCTTATCCTTAGGCGCGTAGAATAACAGTTTCTGTGTTTCATTATCGTACTGATATATTGCGGTACTATATAGTGCTTGTAATGATTAGTATCCATTTTATATTATTTATTTCTTCAACTTTTGATAAAATTTCAACCAAACAGAAGTTTTTTTGCACCATTAGCCAGCCACCACGACAGCTTGACGCATGTTGATTACAAAATGTCATAATACTTATACAATTGCTAAACAAAACATGAATTTAAAATTATGGTCATGTTGGTTTTTACTGAAATATTAATATTTTGGAAAAAACAGACAAGAAGCCTAAGAACTGCCCTATTGTATGCTGTCTAAAATGGTGTCAGTCAATGATATTTTGTGCAACAGATAGGCTATGTTTATACAAAATCATCCGTTAAAAATGTTCTAAGCACACACACACATACATGTCGTCGTTGACACATGTTAAATGGTGTAAAAAGGATAGCGCGATTAAAATAATAAGAATAAAGACGACAGCTAGTGTTTTTCTCTTAGCGTAAATGTAAGTAATGACGTAAACTAAAGAAAAAACGTCTCAATTGTGACGTTTTCGAGTCTTCTCTTTTCGCCCGATAATATCATATCTGCTACATTCTTGTAAATAGTGTAGTCATTGGTCATAGTAATATCAATGAAATCTTAACGACGTAAAATATTTGTCTACATTACGTACATGGTTTTACACGAATATTCTTCATTGATAAAATTTTGAAACCTCCATTTTCGTCAGTTGCATAGACTGTCACATGATAAACGCCATCAGCGGTGATGAAACCAAATTCGCCCATGATGATCCCATTTTCATCTATAAGAAAAAAATTACTGATTCAATCATATCATATAATGCATTTGTTTTATATATCAAAAAAATGGTGTTGTCAAAACATAGTTAAAACATTACCATAGCAAACTATACTTGATTATTTTGTTCTGTCTCTCGGAAAGATTATTTTTTAAAAACGGTATCACATATTCTTGTATTAGCCCCTTTCTATGGAAAAAGTCAGTAAACGAGCAAGCGGTTCTAATAATATAATAATTATAATAACCTAATGTCAAGTGACCGCTTCCCATAGGCAAAATGCAAATGAGTAGTTGCCAACCTTTTAATGGACATATAGAGAGGAAAAAGAGAAAAAGAGCATTCCCTCCACTTCCAATCTTCTTCCCCTTTCCATCCCATCCGTAAATGAAAAAAACCCTTACATGGCTTCTGTAAGGTTATGATATTTAACCTAGGGCGTCCATTCTATTACATTTTGTGGTAAGCGCTAGTTACACAGTTTAAAGTTGTTTACGTATCACCAGAGCTGTACTTTTTTTAATATATAGGTATATAGAAGTGAGCCGAATGTACTTAAGGTTATCTCTATGGTCATTTGATACGACATTCCAACTAGTAATGATGGAATCTGATGATGAGTAATGGTTTTATCATATACAGATTGGGAATATGTACTATACGAAAGCTTATGTATGTTTTTAAAAATGTTTATGCGGAAGCACTGGTCGTGATGCAAGCCAATGGCTATTTTTATAGTCAGTTAAAAAAAACTCTTCTCATAAAGCTCTTATTTGTTGAACGTCAAGCACATCTCAATAATCATTCGATGATGTCAATGATTGTTTAATTTTCGTCTTGATTTGTTTGAACAATTTAATTTGCATTTTTTATTAGGAAATAGAATAAAATTGACATGACACTATTAAATGACGAAGATGACACAATTGTGATGAACTAATATAACATAAAAAGTAAATGTGCAAATATATTTGAAATGTGCACTGAAGAAAACAAGATTACTATATACAAATATAAAATACTATATATAAATAGATAAAAAAATAACAATTTTGAATTGTTTGTTAAACGAATTTTAATAAATATTTTAGTAAAATTTGTTATTCGTATAACTACAGCAACTCAATAAATACGAGTAAGGCATTGAATAAGTGATGATTTCGTGTTTCGGCATCAATGATTAAGCGTGACTTGTCCATTATTTTGGCCTGCGCATGACGTTTGCGCGACTATGCTTTGGTGTTAAAACTATTGCAAACCGTAGCGCTTGGAGTTATAATATGTATCAAAAGTATCCGTATTTAATGCTAAGATAAGTCCTGAAATATAGAAAGACGGTATTGCTTTCACACAGAAACATAATCATAAAACATTATCGACGGTGAACATTAAAAATTATAACATTCGAAGCGACTCCAGCAGTCTCAGCAGATGTTTTATGGTTTTAAATAAGATCATACTATACTATATTTATGTTCATAACATGCAGGTATTTAAAGTGATATGGTGCCACGAACACGGGTGATACAAATTCTGTGATCTTGATACTATATATGTTGAGTCTCTCACCTTTCGTTTCGTGCCGATGCTGCTCCCCGTCAATGGTAAATCCGAACTCATACGGTCTGTTCTCATCTGTGTATTTGTCAGCACATTTCACTTGATGCATGAATATTGTTACACATAATAATATGAGGTATCTTCGAGCGAACATCTGAAAAGTTATTATATATACAAATTATACTTACTTACTTACTTATGACGAATACGGGTAAATTATTTTAAATCGTGTACACTTAATTAAAGCCTTATCTTCGTTCAATATTTGAATAAAATAAAGATAAATCTTGATCATATTATTTAAGTTTTAACATTAATTAAATAGTAAAATCTGTTTTTTTAAACTTATAATATATATATAAAGTTTTAATTATCATTTAATCGCTGTAACACGATTGCCATACGGGAATATAAGGAGGCAATTCAAAGTCAATAAACGCTCAAGATCCACGTTAAGTTTAAATATAGGTAGTGACTGACATACAACCGGATTTAGCTTGACTAAATTATTCCAAAACGATTTGTTAAACGTCTTATCAATATTATATCAATGTTATTTGTTATGTTATCTATCGAAGCTCTTGAGTTTTTTTACTCTCATATGAAGTTTATTAGAATATTGATTGAAGAATTCCTATTTTGATTTGTAAATAGTTCTTCATCAAA
This sequence comes from Papilio elwesi, assembly GCA_029849275.1. Taxonomy (NCBI): domain Eukaryota; kingdom Metazoa; phylum Arthropoda; class Insecta; order Lepidoptera; family Papilionidae; genus Papilio; species Papilio elwesi. The sequence continues at coordinate 8,508,793 of CM056692.1, read as the reverse complement.
AATCTTTATTGTGGCTTCTGCCAAATTCTAAATATATTTTACATAATATGCATATAAGTACACAATAACGTTCTGTTAACATTTTTCTGTACATACATGCTGTATTTCAAATTTATTTATTTAATTAAAATTGCTTCTTCTCATTTATCTATTTACACATAAACTAATAATACATAAACGAAAAGTAGCGTAATGAGTGTGCACTAAATTATGATCCGTCGGGCTTGTGCACTTCATTTCAACGTTACCTTATTATTTACAGATTAGAGAAACTTATTTCAGTTATTTATTATTTTCCTTTTTTTTAAATGTATTTACACATCAACATATGAATGAAACGGATGGAGTAACTGTTAATACTTGTCGAGCAAAAGTCGGGCCTTATGGGGTAGTACTAGTACAAGATATTTTAATTCCGGACAAATACAAATGTAATTATCTAATTCTAGAAAGTAATAGATATGTAAGTAATATTTCCCATCTTATTACTTTAAACTCTTAGGCTTAGAAGGATACTTTAGATGTAAAATATCTATGTTACGAAGTCTTGTAAATTATTGTGTGTGTGTGTTTTATAACAATTCTGAGTTCTGTAAAAATTGATAGAAAGTTGTTGAGTTTGGTAATGCTAGTCCTGGCAATGATTACCAGATTTGAAATTTGCCAATTCAAGACATCATTCTAATTTCTTCGGCGATCGCCTGTGTTGCCCCGTCATATATAAACCGTCTCGTTAACCACTTATAGTTTCGTATTAAATATGATCAAAGCATTATTAATCATATATTAAAGACAACAATAAAATATTGTTAGAACCACATCAGAGGCTGGTGCATTAACTGTCGGACTCGAGCGTGAACCACAACTTTAGATAGCACAGGCGTATTGTAGTGGTATTATAGATGAGTGAAACAAGGACATTCCATATGTTTAGTCACTCGTTTCCTTAATCTTTCCTACTGTTTCCTACTAGACAGCTAACATAGCATCTGTACCTATTGTAGTTTTTATCCGACTGACCCAAGAGGATGGTAATGTTTTTCATGCGTAAATATGTACATATGTCCTTTCCATGGAGAACACCTATAACCTAAGTGGCATAATGGGTGAGGTAAGATGAGATTCGTATGCTTCCCTGGAGACTCATAGGTAATGCGGATGCGATGAATGATAATAAAATCATACAGTCAGTCGGGTTTTTTAAATTAAGTACTAGTTAGTTGCAGACGGTAAGCGATGGGCACTTAACATGAGCCGCTGGTTAGTTTGCTTTGTTCTATTATTGGATTCTCATTAAATGAGGTAATATATGTATGTGAGCATTATCATTTCGATGTATCGCAATATCACAATTTTGTACACATTAATAATGCTTTATAATCGATTCAAACAAGTATTTATACATACACTCACGTTATTTGTCTGTATTTTATTTTATACTAGTGAACCGCCCCAGCTTCGCCCGGGTACTACTAATCCGATCGTTACCAAACACAGGAATGTGCCAATCTGGACAATCCCTGTAAATTTTATTGAAATAGTCCAGCTGTTTCGGAGTCTATAGGTCTATAGGGAACATACATTCTTTGCTTTTATATACTTTTTTCATAAAAAGTATCCTATGTTATTTCTAATACCTCAAAGAATATGTGTACAGATTTTCATGATGATCGGTTGAGTAGTTTTCGCGTGAAAGCGTAACAAACAAACTTACATTCACATTTATAATATTAGTAAGGATTTAAGGAAAATAGCGACTGAGTCTAGAGTTAAAAAATGTTTGCGTACTACCACACTACGCCGACTCCGTACAATTATTTGTAATACGAGAATTTGATAATTATTCCGTAACTATTGGTCAATGTAAACCTACGTAGTACAATGTTATACGATATTTAGAAGAGTTTAAAGCTTTATTAAAGAATGTTAATAATTATTTATTTCACAACTTTTATTCTTATGACTTAGATTTTATTAGTTATAATAGTAAGTAATGTCTGAAAGTACTGAATCAACTTGAAAAATTATTCAATAACTGGAAATCAACAATATTCACTTGTAGAAAAAGAAACTTATCCGTATTGCTGCATTATTGTGTTGTGAAAACCAAAAAAATGAATGTTTGTAATCTTACCTTGTCTGTTGTACGCTTGCATGCGGAGGCGTGGCGGAGCGCGGCCTGTTGCGCAAGAGTTCGCACGAGACTGCGACGATTCTTTGCCTCGCGTAATTTATTAATACGTCCAAAACATGACTTCATAGAGAACTTGAGATGAACAGAAGTGTTATTGATTTATTCATTATAAGACACATAAACGTTATATAAGCATAATCAAAATCACCATATAAATTGCACTACAACTCCTGTGTGTTGTAACCCTTACTGGTCCACAGCACTTTTGTTGTAAGATATTACTGGTTTCAGCTAAATTACAAAAACATTGCATATCGTTATTTTATAATCAAATTGTTAGACATGTTCCATAGGTAATGCCTACATGGATTCCAAAGCCTCAAGGTCATCATACAGACGCTATTTAAATGAGAATTTAAATAGCGTCTAAAATCACACAGTGAGTGTGTGTGTTTTATCGGCAACGAAAAATAATATCAAGTGCGGAATTAATGTGCAGTGAGTAATTGAACAGTACTAGTGGTCGAAGAATTAGAAAAAGGGTAGAACGATACGGCTACCTATAACATTTTTTCGCACTACCGCAAAACTCCAGTCAGCCCGTGTTCATGCCGCATGCAACTGTACAAGCTGTGCAAATATCGGGAGCTCGAAAAGGCTAATTGTGGTAAGAATCCCGTCTCTTACAAACCCTATATTAGAGAATTTAATAGTAATACCTTGTGTCTTTGTATAACGACTGATTATTAAGATGAACATAACAGTTTTTATTTTAAAACAATGAACGTAGATGACTATAATATCTTAAGGTTTACACCAGTGTTTGCCATAATGGTAGAGCCCGCAACAACGACGTCTGTTGCAGGAATCTGCTGGCTCGACCGATGAAATACCACGACCTCATAGAAGACAGGCGTAAATTAGGAGTATTTTATACTTCCTCTTTTATACTGATGATTGAGGTGCCGGAGGTTCGGTGTCATAGCCCTTCCTATTCCCATCGTATCCTACAAAGGATAGGATGAGCAGGGGTAAAAGATAGGACGGGAAGGGTAGGTAGTGTCCTTTTTTCTGTCTATCCTCTACTCTGTACATTGATGGTGAGCTGCATGTCTGCAACTCATTTGCTTGTTGGGGATGTCTATGGGTAGTGGTCACTTAACATCAGATGAACCGCTAGCTCGTTTGCCATCTTCTTCCATAAAAACACCAAGAAATTTTACAGCTGAAATCAAAATTGAGAAATTATATTATTAACTTTTAAGAAAATAAGCATTATTATTCAGTAGTTGTCAGAATTCTTATTTGTTTAATATTCTATCCTTTCACTATTGGGACGCCATTATTGCGTAAATACCTATACATATACAAGAAAGACAAAGACAAAAAGTGGTCTTCAAACTATAATCACTTCACGAAATATATTTATGTAAATATTTTTTTTGTATTCTCTACTTGTTTCAAGTTATTTTGGTAATTCTTTAAAATACTACTTTTGACTGAAGGAATTAATCTATTAGACGGATTATGCACGTAATATGCGTCTGACAGAAACTACGTACGATTCGCTTATTCTCAATGCTATGTAACACCAATATTGTTGATACATTTTCTACGGGCTGCAGTCATGTTTATTTAGTATTATAACGGGTGTCTGTCTTCAGGGCGTAGCGTGTAAAGTGAGACACAGATTTAGTAAACGTCAGAGTTTTATTTTACACACACAGTAGATTACAAGTTAGCAACTAATAAAGCGAAGAATTACGAGAGACGTGCAACTGACCCGCCCCACAAAGGTGGAAGCAAGCAGGTGGCCGTCAACTATGAGTATCTCTTTGATATCGAGGAACAGTCCCACAAAGGTGGAAGCAGTACCTAGATAGCTCAGAAAACTCCTATTACACAATGAGCAAAGTGCACAGATACGTAGCTGACTTGAGAATTTAACCTGATTCACATGGCACTACTATATACTATAGCGCGTTCTAAAGTACTAGTGCCGCCATCTAGTCCACTTATAACACACTAAACACTTCATGGCGCCATCTATTTCCCTTATGATACATTTCTGGTGTTACAGTCTCCCCCTCTGCCTACGTAGATGTCCCAGCAAGTAAGGCAGCACTGTCTGTAACTAAATAGTGATGTTGTTTTGTAGTCTATCTTGTCTTTCAGTATGAAAGTGGTTTGAGATGCCTTCTTTAGGCGTAGTCTCTTCCTCATAGGCATAGCATCATCTTTTAACTTTTTTATTCGCCCTCCCCCTGCAGTAATGCTACACCGATAGTCACTCAAAGGTCTTGTATCTCCTATTGGTTTTCCTAAACTCGAATCGTTATCATTCTTACTGGTAGAATGGGTTCGCTTTAATACAGCTGCATACATTAGGCTGCCGGGTGGCTTGGGGCGGCGTCGACACGCGGCGCGCGCTGCGCTAGGTGTCAGCAGGTTGCTTGACACCGGGAAGCTGCTGCGCCATCTCGGCTGCTCCTCATCCAACTAGTTAAATATTCGTACCGCGGTTAGGGTGGGCATTGCGGTGCCAGAGTAGGAAACGCGTGCAGTGACATCACCTTTCGTCAGCAGCGGTGGCGGTGGCGGCGACGCAGAGTGACTGTTGTCCGTATTGTTGCAGGGTGCGCACGATATCGAACTCATGGAAGCTACCTTTGGCATGGACGTTGTAACCATCTCCAGCTCCTGCACGTTGGACTCCAGCATGGGCAGTTTGTTGTGGGAATATTCCTGTACTTGCCTCAGCATCAATACGTGAGGATCGTAGTCTTTGATTGATTTTGCAATAGGAGTCGCATTTATTTCGTTTCGTAGTTGTTCGATACGTGAAAGAAGTCTTAGAAATTTATCTTCTGTTAGATAATTTTCATTTATTTCAGTCATCTTGACTTCTCATTAATCAGTCACGCCACCCGAGTGAGTTCTTCAAAAGTCGTAGACTTTTCCTCTAGTTGGGCGCCAATTATAACGGCTGTCTGTCTTCAGGGCGTGGCGTGTAAAGTAAGACACAGATTTAGTAAACGTCAGAGTTTTATTTTACACACACACAGTAGATTACAAGTTAGCAACTAATAAAGCGAAGAATAACGAGAGATGTGCAACTGACCCGTCCCACAAAGGTGGAAGCAAGTAGGTGGCCGTCGACTATGAGTATCTCTTTGATATCGAGGAACAGTCCCACAAAGGTGCAAGTAGTACCTAGATAGCTCAGAAAACTCCTATTACACAATGAGCAAAGTGCACAGATACGTAGCTGACTTGAGAATTTAACCTGATTCACATGGCGCCATCTAGTCCACTTATAACACACTAAACACTTCATGGCGCCATCTATTTCCCTTATGATACATTTCTGGTGTTACAGTCTCCCCCTCTGCCTACGTAGATGTCCCAGCAAGTAAGGCAGCACTGCCTGTAACTAAGTAGTGATGTTGTTTTGTAGTCTATCTTGTCTTTCAGTATGAAAGTGGTTTGAGATGCCTTCTTTAGGCGTAGTCTCTTCCTCGTAGGCATAGCATCATCTTTTAACTTTTTTATTCGCCCTCCCCCTGCAGTAATGCTACACCGATAGTCACTCAAAGGTCTTGTATCTCCTATTGGTTTTCCTAAACTTGAATCGTTATCATTCTTACTGGTAGAATGGGTTCGCTTTAATACAGCTGCATACATTAGGCTGCCGGGTGGCTTGGGGCGGCGTCGACACGTGGCGCGTGGCTCATTGATGCCCTTCTTATAAAAATCAGATGGGCGGGAGGCAACAAATTCTATATGGGCATTTTGTTATGCCTCTCGGGAATTGAATTTTTTCTCGCTAAAAAGTCCAAAAGGTAATAGTCGGTGGGTGCAAGGTCTGGTGAGTACAGTAGATGAGAGAGAGCTCACAGCTTGGAGACTGTCTGTTGTGCATTATGGGGGTAGGTAAAGGAGCAGCGGGGACGACCGATTGACCAAGGCTGGTTGCAGATGTGCAAGCTTCTCAATCATTGTCTTCAGTTCTTCACAGTTCTGAGGTTCATTTTTCAAATCAAAATTTCCAGAACGAAACAGGGCAAAACAATAACGGATTGTGCGTTCGTTTGTAAAGTTCTCTGCGTAAACTTTGTTGATGTTACGTGCCGTTTGTGCTGCGTTGATGCCGCGACGGAACTCATATTCCATAATTACACGAATTTTTAAAGTATCCATTATGATGAAAAATGTTCAAACGTAATGAAAATACAAAGCTAATCAATAAACAAAAGATCGACTTTGAAAAAGAATGTCATGTTTTTAAAACAAAATTAATTTGAATTTAGAATTGACAGCCAATCAAAACTTTTTTTTTGGTTTGAAATGACCAGTACTGAAGAACAGCATTTTCATAGGAAAAGACCTAATACCATTGCCGTATATTTTCGTTTCAAATTGATCGTTATACAAGTTCGTGGAACCATTGTAGTCGATAAACTGTTTAATCGAGGCAAATTTATGTAAATTGTTGTAATTCCTGAGTGCGTTGAAGTCTTTACACACAACACAACACATAGAGTGTGTGCTGCCGAAAAAAATTCAAAATTTAACACGATTATTATATAGAAACGATGGTAATATTCTGTAATAGGCAGAGTAGGCACTGATTTTACCCTAGATATATTAATTTAAAAAATAATAATTGTAATATAAATATGTGATATGATTCCGCGAAGAATATTTAAGTTAAATTGGCAGGAAAATGTAGTATGCCCTCGCGCAGTTGTGTTGTGGCCATGAATATGATAAATATGTAATTGAAATTTTATTGATTAAGTAATGGTAGAGCCCGCACCAACAACATCTGTTGCGCGAATGGGCGAGCTTGACCGGTGAAATACCACGACCACAGAAAACAGGTGTGAAGTAAAAGCATTTTAAGCTTTTTGCCTGATAATATTCACCCTCTCCTCATTTACATTGCTCTCCCCTCCCCTCCCTCTGTTAAAGGTAAAGATAGGCGACGTATCTGAAACTTTTATTCTTGTTACGGCCTACGGATAGCAGCAGTCACTTCAACATTTTGCTCTTTTGTTTGTCATGTTCTTCCATTAAAAAGGTTATAGATAGACATACCTGTGAAATATTTCATCCTTCATTTATTCACATCATAAATTTAAAAATATCACAACATTCCAAATGGATATTTTACTTTAGAGTATTTGCTAATTTAGTCACGCAAATAGGGCCTAAAGTGTTTCTTCAACGTTAAAGTACTTAAAGTATAGACGAAAAGCGATTATTGCGCATTGCAATTAAATATAAATATATAGAGTTAAATGATTGAATAACACTATATATTCAATAAAATAATTTTAAAATACAGCGGTATCGAAGCACATATTGTTGAAAAAGTTGATTAGACTTTTGTAATTCTGTCTTTTCTCTTTCCCATTTTTTCATGCGAGGTCATACCCATAGAGATTGTCTACAATATTTTCCTCATTTTTTACAATGAATTTTAAATAAATGATAATCGTGTTTAGGTATCATCTAATAATTAAAGTAACAAACGAAAATAAATTTAGTTAATGAAGAATATAAATGTATTATTTGTAAACAACCACGGAAATAAATTCCGTTGTTACTTTTATTAGATGTATTGATTCCCGCCGACCATCGGCTGCTCTTGGCAATTCAATCGAATGATGTACACTAACGAATTGACAAAGGTCATTGTGAAGTGTTGTAAGTTTGTTCAGCAATTACCATGACGATCGAGGCCGGCAATTTAAGTTTAAGTAAGACGACTGTTGCGTTTACCGAAATACAATTTATAATTTGTCATTGTATAATGCTTATTTATATAAATAATATTTATGGCAGAAGGAGGTTAGCAAGTGCAGCATGCTGTTAGTAAAAATCATTTTGAAACTATGATGAACCTACCTTGATATGGATATCGATCCTTCTCCTTCTTACGGATGTTGATGGCAACATTGGTAACAATATATTCTAAGAGTAAACGAATGTGTCAAACCGACCCCGACTGACTGTGCCCCCTATGCGACAACGGAAATAAATACAATTAGATTGACTTACTCTTCGAACTCGGTCACTCATTCACAAATACATACTCACGAAAAATATTATCCTTCTGTCAGTCGGAAAAATAGATAGAAGATAGATAGAATTAAGTCTACATCTCACTTACTATATGTGGACGTACTAATACATCCGCATACCAATTTTTGAAAATTTTTATCTCATTCAATAAAAAGATCTTATAGATTTTTATCTTTTTAGTTTTAGGTATCTAAAATGGTACCGTAAAGGGCGTTGATGTCTTAAAGGCTGTCTAACATTGAGTGAATATTACAATGTTATGAGTTAGTTACATTTCAACTATTTCAGTTATGAATTTTGTTACTTTTAGAATAGCCTAAATGTTAAACAACAAAATATCATTATGCAACACATGAAGAACGTAATAAACTTAGCGTATTTAATACGCAAAGATATTCTGAAAGTCCGATGATTAATGTATACCATGATTGACGAAATTCTAATACTAATCAAGTGTTGTCAGCAGCAAAAAACATTTATTTTATGGAAGATGGCGGCAAACGATCAAGCGGATCACCTGATGTCATTGAGCGCTACCCACAGACATCCGAAACAAGCTAATGTGGTTCAAATGCGTTGCCTACCTGTAATGGATAGAGGATGGCAAAGACAGGAAAAAGGATAGTGGCTTTTCCCCATTAACCTTAACCTTCTGTAAGGTCATAGTAATTCACCGGCCGAGCCGGCCCATTCGTGCAACAGATGTTGTTGTTGCCGACTTTTAAAAGATAGTATTTATTTATACTCAATATAACAAAGACTAGTAAAGGGTCCACATTTAGTTATATGGTTGTATTCAAAGCTTCCAATATTAAAATACTTGTGTAGATAAGTTGTCAAAAATAGTTATCATTATGTAATATTTACCACACGCTATTTTAATGACTAAGTTTATGGGCTACATCCAGTTTTTAGCCATTATCCTACTTAAATAATCATTGTCTTATTTAAAAACAATAAGCTTAAATATTAATTAATGTGCCTTTAAAGTATTTATGTTGATATTAATGTCTGATATGCAAATTGGATTTATATAAAAGATGCTTCCTATAAAATTAGAGATAACTTTGAAATTAATGGTTTATTTGATAGGTATTATTACGATATTATTCGTTGAGTTACCTTTGTTAAAAAAATGTGTTTTGTATATTGTGTGTATGTTAATAAAAATATTATATTCTTAAGCTCAATGTTATGAATCGACGATGTAGATTGGTGGTAGAATCAGATAGGTAGTTTTATAATATATAATATCATTGGACCCAGACCCTGGTAAAAATTGTAACCAGGACATTGGTACATTTAGCAGAAATATCAGCTGTTACGCGAGGTTGTCGGCCAGGATGTAACCGTCCTCGAAATAGAGGCTTTTTTAATGGAATTTGGCAAACGAGCAATACTTCACCTTATTTTAAGTGACCGCTAGCCATAGACATCTGCAACAAGAAACGCGCCTTAGATGCGTTATTTACCTTTAATGGACATAAGAGGGAATAGGAATATTCCCTTTTGCTATTCATGCTCTTCCCGTCCAATCCTCTTCCTCTGCCCATTCTATCGTTATTAGAAAAGATTGGAAAGAGGAAGAAGTCTGAAATTACACCCCCCATTTATGCTTGCGTGTGCTTTGTGGTAAGTAGTATTCCCAATCCCTCTTTCTCTGTTTCCTTATCTACTTCCCACCTCTTTCGCACCAAAAAGCTGACAACGCATCTGTCAGTCCCATCTTTATGAGATAAAAATTAAGGGTTATTTGGATATGATGGATAGCTTTAGTGTTTTCTTAACATCAAGGGAATCTCTCTATTATATACACCGTTTGCATTCCATTATCATAAAATCTTTCTCAGCTTTTAAAGTACTTAATTTACCTTTTTGAACATTTTCATATGTTAGCTATGCAACATAAATCGGATCCAGTAATAGTTGAGTCCAGTGTAAGTTTAAATCAACACGGCAACAGAGTGGAACACAATCTACTAATGTATGAGTAATAACTGTCAATAATATTATTGCTACGCAATTAAATGTATCTGTAGGAACAGCTTAGTATTTATTTACAAAAACAATATAGTCTATAGAAAATTGTTTACAAAATCAAATATATATTTAAATTTTGTCACATAAACAAATCGTTCGACGACACATACGTCATGTGTTAGATCCTTCTGCCAAGGACTTGATGTGCAAGTAGTTACAGTTACGATTCGATGGATATCGGAATGATATTAATAAACATTTACACGATGCGTGTACTCGCCGTATGATTTATTTAATTTGTTATCTCATGTTAATCGACGATGCGAAGGAATCGATGCGATTCAGGAACTGGGAGTCGGTCACGAATCGAGCCGATGTCATCACGTTCTTACGTTGTTACTCTATCGAGTATTTTATGTACTGAAATGTTGTTTGTATTTAAATGTCATCTTTGTATTGATTTTAGTTATTACGGATTCTACATTCTAGGTAGAATAATGATGTAATATCAAAATGATTCGGAATTTCGATGTGTTCCTTATGACTGATATCGCACTTTTTCCGAATTTTCACAATACTCACGCAATAAAAATGACTGTAAAACTTGTATTAGCGTGTCCCTCTGTATTAGCGCTGATATTACGGTACAATTATTACGGTTTATTGCTCTAATCACTGAATGAGTTACGTTATATGTTATATAGTAGTGGCCATAAAATATATATGAGCTCGATCAAAAGAAGTCTAAAGTAAGCACTGTAATCACAGATATCATACCTGTTTATTTAATTATTATAAGAAATAAGTTGTAATAAAAATGGAGGTACTGATGAATCTCCATTTATTTTTATTAATTATTAATTAACGTCGAAAAGATATTGCCTGCATTTCTCATAAATTTAGAACTGCACTAGCTGATCACCACTTTTTTGTCCTGGGTTCTCGTCTCTATAACACCATAAACAAGACTGTCAATATCTACCCCCTTTCGTCCATGAAGTGTAAATATACTGTTAAGAATTTTTTACGGGAATTAAGCTATGATGAAACTGAAAATTTACTATGGCCTGATAAATAATATTGTGACATACGTACATGCAAACACGCGTACACAAAACAAACAGACACGCACGCACACACACACACTCACACATACACACATATACACACAAAAGAAACAGTTAACACCTAGAACCGTACTATCCAAATGTATGTAACAATAGCTCAGTACATTGTTAAGGAAAGGCGCCGGTGCTGTCACACAGTTGATACTATGACAGGCACCAACGCTTGACTTATTATTGGTATAATACTGTATAGTTGAAATAAATAAAAAAATAAAAAATATATAAAAATATTTTAATAGGAAAAGGAAGTAAAGGGTTTGATGCATGCGCAAAAACTAGAGTTGCAATTTCAATGGAAGGACTTTCAGTACGAGAAGAAAAGCACCTCTTGAAAGAGAACTACTTGTGAGGTGTAACGAGTGAGTCTAAGGGGTTTGGGTGTTAAGTACGTTAATTTGTCACATGGAACACACAAGTATCATCACACTTACTCTACACCTCGACATCTGTGAGGTTGTTGTACTTCCGTGGTCAAATCGATCCAATATTCATACTTCACTATAAAATGATTGCCTTGGTTCAACAATAACAAAATATATGAAAGAATATGCTTGCCCTATAACACATTTTGAAATGTACCTTATTATATCTTTTAAGGATTTACACCACTTTTTTTTAAATAAGAGAAGGGGCAAACGAGCGGCGGGAACATCGAGGTGAACACCTGCAACGGCAGAGGAACTGCAGATGCGTTGCGGGCCTTTAAGAAAAAGATAGGCTCGCTTCTTGAAGGAAATACCGCCGAGCGCAGACCATTCCACAACGCGGCTGTGCGTGGCAGGAAATTTCGCGAGAACCACACAGTTGAGGAATGCCGGTCTGTCGTGTCGTCCGATGACGAAACTCGGCGGCAGGAATCGTTCCAAACAGTTCTTCGGAACACTCCCCATGGTATATGCAATAAAAAATCCAAGGAAATATAAGACATTTTAAGTTATTAACTTGAAGCTCACAACATATATGTACAGTATATGTTGCATACAGTATCATAATCTCCCATCCTTTTTCCCATTCATGTGGGGTGGGCACAGTATGATTGTAGTCCATACTGTATAGGCTTAGGCTACAGTTACAACCCTCGGGAATAATTGGTTGTACGTAAGTCTTGTTTTATCAGTTTGATCAAAGACAAGTTGCCGAGAATAGTCAAATGTCGCGAGTACTGTTATTGGTCGGGCACATCCCTTCTCGGTATCGGATCGGCATTCATCTCTTACGACTTGCGTACAGTATGTTCACTTAATAATAAGACCCCATGCTTATTTACGCTAGACTAAACTTTAATATCATCGGTATCGGTAGCCTTATTGCCCTAAATAAACACGTAAAACATTTATATGATTTTATAAAAACGAAAAAATTTAGAAATATTTTTCAATTTACACTTGTTTTTTTATTTAGCTTGAACTTTTACTTTGAGATATGTACTTAACACGATTGCAGTGGTCGCAAGGTCAGCCACCAGCGCCTGCCATTGGATTATTTGTATACGATGTATAACAATTAGTGTCTTTTTAAGTTGTGACCTGTAAAAAAATAATAGCAAATTATAATAAATATGAAATTGCAAATTATATTTACTAGGCGTTATATGTTTTGTTATTGTAATGTTATTTTATTTAGGTAATCTGTAAACGTGTATAACAGAAAGAGTACATTCATGACATATGGGACTTTTTGTTATGTCTGACTGGTCACTGTTTGCCTAGAAGAGCCCTGTATAGCTACACTGTGCTGGAAGCAGTCTCTTGTGACTCTTACACTTAGCTCGAGGACTCCCTACGTTGAGGGAATCACGGCATGATGGGTAGCTATTATCGGATTATGTGAATTTCTAGAGCTAACAATACCACTTCGGAAAGCGTTAGCACATTAGGAGAAGAAGTAGCGGAAGAAACTCCAGCAACGCTTCTATCATTGATAGGAGAGAAAACCTTGACTGCTATGTGGCCGTCCTCGTCGGCGACGATGGTGTATAATTTGCTCGCGAAATTGTTTTATCCTAGCCTGGGCGAAAATCTGTTTTGGATACCTGAAGGCGGTGTATTTGTTCAGGGGAAATGTACGCGAATACCGGTCTAGAATAGGTCATGATAGGCTGTACGACAGTTTTATAGAGTGTGATCTTGTTCTGTAAGGACATTTTACTCATTTCTGTTCTTTACCCGGGTCACGTGAGCGGCGAAGTTAAGTTTACGGTCGAGGATTTAGTATTTTTTGGGACTTTAACCCAACTTACCCAATTTCAACGTTGACTAGGTTATGCGCTAGAAGGTTGTAAATATGTAAATCGCATCTTTTAAATGCTTAGTGGGTATTAACTATATTAGTTTTGTGCTATATGGGTTCTAGTTTTTTAAGTAAATTACAGTATATATATATATATATATATATATATATATATATATATATATATATATATAAATGTATTCTTTTCTTGCATTATAACAGTATATTCCACACTAAACACTCCACTGTTGTGTGTGGAATATATATGATTAATTACAAGTCCACAATAGAACAATTTAGCATCGTGAAGGTTAAAGTTTGAATAGGTGAGTTGAACGCCCATACGTTGTGAGTACGCGACATATGTGTGTTGGCATTTAGCTAGCTTTGCGAAACGCGCAGCGAACACTTACAGTGTGAAATTTCTTAGCCTAATGCCTTACACCTAAAGTGTAAATGGTTTTAATGCACGCGTTGTGGGTGCTTTATAGTAATACCATGAAAGAAATCTTGATTGATTATTTAAATTCATAACTTTTATTTTTCTAGGAATCGCAAGCGATTGGTTAAGAAGTACCCAAAGGGACAAAGGTACATTTAAGGTTAAAAAAGTTTACGATTCAGCTAAAAAAAGTGTAATAAACAGTTGAATGATGAAAATAAACATTAAATTTTTTTGTTTATGGAACAAGGCGGAAGAGGTGCAAGCAAGTCACCTAATATTAAGAGACCGCTACCCATAGGCATCCGCATGTCGCAAATGCGTTACCAACCTTTAATGGACAGAGAGGAATATATTTCCTTTTCCCCTTTTATTCCCTTCCCGGCCAATCCTCTTTTCCTTCCCATCCTTATTAGGCAGAAAGGGAAGAGGACTGAAATAGGCCTTATTAACTAAACTAAAATAACAGTAATTACTTTAGTTTTAGTTTCATTTATCACTTACTTAGTTAGTAATATGTTATTTTTTTCGTAGTTGATGTTATTTAAAGTTAATCCATGCTAAAGATTTAAAAGTTAATGATAAAAATATTCACTCTTCAACACGTTAAAGAAGAAGAAAGAAGCATTTATATTAATTTAAAGCGTATATTTAACTACTAGCAGCGTATGGCGATACTAGTGAAGCGAAATTACTGTACGATACGAATGTGGCTGTTTCGACATCCGGGCGACCGTAACTTTAATGTCTCCTAACCTTTTGACGTCTTCTCATATTTCTACAATCGTTAAACTAACATACACATTCTTTTACCCGCTGTATGAACGGAGCATAGTGATTGCCCGCTTAGTGACAATTTCTATCAATAATCAATAATAATCCCTCACGTTATCGGCCTTACGGCAGTCAACTAGGCATCATTATTATTTATATGGTTCAAATATTCCATAATACACTAATAAGCAGACACCAATGTAAACTTAGGATTTATAATCACGGCTACATCAAAAAGAGTAAATTCAATACTTTTAACTAAATATATATAAAGTTGGTCAAGGTTACGTATACAATCACCAATATTATTGTGACAATGGCAAGATTTTCAAGGCGGTATTTCCAAACCAGTACGACTTATGGTCCTTCAAGAAGCGAGCTTATCTATTTCTCAAAGGCCGGCAACGCATCTGCAGTTGCTCTGGTGTTGCGTCCAAGAGAACGACGAAATTTCATGACATTGTTACTTTCTCCGCTAAAACAGAAATATTTTATTTTATTGCCAGAACTCTTGAAACTGATAGCTACATTATCATAAAATAGTATAAGTAATGTTTTTATATTGAATATATACAGTATTTAAATTGACGCCGGTGACGCTCGGCACGAACAGCCAGTACAAATATATGTTTAGTAAAGGCTGACTAGATTAAAAAACTGTTTAATACCTCTGACATCCATTAACCTCACGATGTTGTGTTACAAAGGTGAGGTATCGACAAGATTCGTTATAAGATACTAATCGCTTTTAGATGCCGTTTTTGTATTCTTCTTGCATTATGACATTTCATCATTACATATTAAACATCGTGATTGTAATCGTTCAGTAGTGCTTTTTAGCTCATAGTTAGTCTTAATAATATTTTTTGCTGACCTGTAGCTATTTTTTTTTAATTATAATTAACTGGAGTGGCGCAGTGACCCAATGTAAGCCTTGGTCTCCTACAATAATTAAGACGAGAGTCTTTACATACACACTACATGGTGGTCAAGGTGCTACAGATATATAAAATTGGCATTGCATCCCTACAGGAGGTAAGGTGGCCTGGGAATGGAAAATGTGAACTTGGTAATGGACTCGTATTTTAAATTGTACGAAAGTTTTTTCTTTATGGCAAGTTAGTTAGTTATTTTTGTTAGTTTTGCTCTTTTTATGTAAATTTGTTTTTGACGACAATAAAGTGATTTACTTGTAATAATTCTTCTTTATCGATTTCTTCCATTACAGTTAACTATTATAACGATGGTCTTAAGTACTTAAATACAAAAACCTGAGCAGGACACCAATTCCCCGGTTACAATTCCTTACTTTGGAACAAAACATCTAATTAGCCCAGTAATTTCACTGGTACGGAATTCAGAAGCAATGATTTGTAATTATGCTTTTATTAAAAAGGAACACATTAAATAGCTGACCTGAGGTATCGGGCCTCAAGTTGTAATGTTAATTTTAGGTTACACTTTTGCAATTGTATAGAAAATTACTGTGCGCGTGTCTCAACAGACGTGACAATTATTTAAGTCTGTGCAGTTGATGGGCCCGTACCACGAATGTTACGAGATTTGTTTTCAATATACATATAATGCAGTTAAACAATTCTTGAAATAATCTAACCTTTACCGATAATAGTAAGACATTTGAATTTTATTCAAATTGAAATAAGATAATAAATTACTTACTGTCAATATGTGAAATGTCAAAGACCATAAAGAATTTGATACGTTACGTTACGATGAATTTTGAGCTGTAATGAACGTATCGAAATAGGGTTCGCCGTAAAATTTCATGCAACCCTTATTGGTATAAGAGTTGCATATAAGCTGTGAGCAAATCGAGTTGTCTTAAAATAAAATAAAAAATAAAACGATAATTAATCAAATGTTTTATTTATATAGTGTAGATATAAAAGTAGAAAAACGTATCTTATGGCACAATTTAGATGCAAGATCCCCATTCTGTATGCTCAATGTTATCAAGAAGTAACTGAGATCGAGAGCTTTTGTGTTGTCGAGTTATTTCATAACTTATCCACTGATGATTGGCAACATTTAAAAACGGATATATACAATTGCTTAGTAGCGCCAGGATTTAATAAAATCTATTTCTTTTGTCCGAGGGATGTCTTGGGCTGGTAGCCGTTCGGACCGGCGGTGAATGTGACGGTGTAATGTTTGCCGTCGGGGGCGACGAACGCATACTGTCCGGTCACGGTGAGAGCGGCGTTTTCAGATTGAGGGTTGTCAACTTTACCTTCCTCCTGGCGCGATGTACCATCGCTTGTTTCATATCTAATAACAAAGGGAAATCATTATTATATCAACAGATGAATGAGCTAATCTATTTTCTTCTCCCTTACCATTTCCCAATTTCTTATGTGGGGTCGGCACAGTACGACCTTAGTCCATACTGTAATAGCTTTTCCCTATAGTTTCTTACGGCCGACCGCCTACCTGACGCCAACCCTATGCGGACGGCATGTGTGTTAATGTTAGTAGACTATCGAAACAATTTACTGGTATTTGGTTTTAATCATTCCCAACTAAGCTTTAATTTATTTGGATGGAATGGGTCACTATAGTAGTCGAATGGTGGTATTGAACCTACGACCATATTTTGCAGCGCAGTAACAACAATCGCTCTTGACTAACTTCTTTTCGAATCATCTGGTTATGACGTAGTTAGTCGCTTGAAAGGTTTTGAGTTGGCGCAGTAAATAATGCATAGACTACAATCTCAAATTGTACACTGTCAAATTCCACACTTATTGTTATTATTATTTGATAATAAAATTAAGTAAATATGTGGCAATATTATTGGCATTTTAATTTTTCTCTTTGGAATCGGTGAAGGCGGTCTTAAACTTAGTCGCGAAAGACACTTGTCATTAAGATAATCCAGATTTCAAGATAAAGTAGAAGTTTTGTTAAAGTTTTGGTAAGTGTTGTTGTTGTGATAAAAATGTTTTTCCCACAAAGATTATTAGTCATATTTTTTCTATTGAACTAAACTCGGATCTAAATGCTTACAACATAACATTTGAAACATTGGTAACATTTGAAATACTCAACCATTGTAAGAATATATTGCGGTAATATAAAATAATTGAGAAAACTACACCATCTCGTAAGCATTAATTATTTTCTTAATTTTAGACTACAATTTTGCCGTTGTTCTAAAATTTCCTACGTATTATAAAGTAAATGTTGTAGTTCAGAAAAGAGATATACTAACGCAAAACTGTATCCGTCTACATTTACGTCGTTGTCAAATCGCAGAATTTGTACGTCCTGGTTTTGCTGCGGTACGGCTGAGCACAGCGCGGCCATAACACAAGCGATTGTCACCTGTTAACCAAAGACACGGAATTATTTATTACCAATCGTTCATTAATCTCCACCTAAAAGGAGGGTTGTTGTTGCAGTTGTGACATCTTTTATATAAAAACGGCACAAGCACGGCATAAAATTCTTCTACCCGCAATATATAATATTGTAACTCATATAACTGACCATTTTAATAATTTTAAATTATTTTATATTCTAATTACAGGATGGATACTGCGAATTATCTTTTTAATTAGAATATCAAGTGTTTCAATTTTTTGAAAGGCTTTTATTTTACTTGAAATATAAGTAATTATTAAAAGCAAAGTTACTTTACTAATTATTTATCAAAGGATCACTCACTCGGCAAACTAGAATAATTAAAAACAATGCATTGTATGAATATAACGAGACCCTTTTTATTTAGATGCTTATAATAACAAAATCATGAAAAATGAAATATTTTAAAAGAAAAGTTAATAATAACACAAAATAATTATTATATAATAACTTCGATATCTACACTTTTTCGGATCACTTGATTTTTGTTATTTTTCTAAAATAACGAGCATAAACTTTGCAATGTTAGATTTTGTGTTATATTAATTAGCGGGATTAAATTATTAATTAAAAAAAACTTTAAAGCAACTTACGTATTTGAGCATGTTGCTTGGTTATCCGTGTTGAGTTCAAACTAACGAATGAGTAACGAGCAGTGGAGGATCGTTCGTTTTATATGATCTCCGCGCCGCATTACTTACAGAGGGCTGACATCATGTGAGGATGGGTCGGAGGTGACGCGTTCTACGCTTCACTCTAAGCTCAAAGCTAGCTTTTTATAAATAACTAGTAAAACGTCCCAGATTCACTCGGGTGTATAAATAGACAAATAAAAAACCTATGTTACTCGCTGATAGAGGCTTTGTTCGTGAATTTGAGTTTTTACGGGACAAACAAACAATGATATCTTTTGACTTATAACACTAGTATAATCGTGTATCGACTAGATTATTATACTGATCATAGAAATTATCATTGCACTACAACTAATAAGTCCACAATGATGTTGTAATATTGCAAGTTAAATTACGTTTGAAGGTATCTTCTATAGCAACTTTTGTTATGCAATAAGGTAAACATGCTTCGTCTTCAAGTTTGCACACTATCGTGTTAAGGTAATAAGTAGGTATGTATTTATTTCTATTAACACATTGTAAACGAATTAACACACATACTTATTAAGTTTTTTTTATACACACACAGGGTAACCTATTAAAAATTAAGTTTCGTTTGTTTATCTCGATTGACTTAGTCATATTCGGTACATTTTAGTGAATACCATTTTGAAAATTGTTATATATATATATATATATATATATATAAACTGATTATTCTCATGTTAAGCATCTGCAAAAAGCAAAATCTTTACCACGCCATCAGCCTTTCAAATGTTATGCAAAAATTTTAACAAATAAATTTCTATGACATATGACAAATTTAGAACTATTTGTGTTGGCTAGATTTGAACCGTCCGTTTATCGTAAGCCAAGTATGCCCAGCGTTGCTATAAAGGTAGCTTAATAAATATGTAGAACACATACATAATAATATAGTGAAGTATTATTATTCATTTATTGTTAGCTTTTTTATTTAATTAAAATTACAGCAACATATCCCGGTTGGCAAAGAAAATCTCACAGATTACAAAATACAGGTAAGAAGCACATGACATTTGATTCAACTTGAGGTCATCGTGTCGTGTTATAAGACAGATTGTGTGCGCTTGTCCGTTTGTACGTGTTCTTCAACTGTGTCAATTATTCCCTAATTAAATAATAGCAATAAATACATAACGAATTGTAAGATGGACTGATTAAGAAATAGTACGTGAGTGAAAACACAATGGGTTCGTTTGAAAGCGTCATATCATTGTCGTGATGACACGTGTTTGCAAAAGCTCCGTCAAGCTTGTCCGTCTATCACGTAACAACTTGTAAAGCATACGTCATCCTTTAACGTATAAGTAAAATGGACCAAAAGTAAGTTTTGCAAGTATAAGTGACTGTTACATAATTTTATAATATGTATTGCAACTATTATCTTTGATTATTTACAGTAGCGTATATATCGTCGTTTTAGATTTAATTTACTTCATAAGGCTTAAATTTTATACTGCTTTTATTTTAATTTATTAAGGTATTTAAAAAAGTAAAAGTTAGTTAATTTTTATTTAATTAACTCTTAAACTCATTAGTAATTTTATTACCGAAGAAGATAACAAATGATAAAACATTTCATCAACTATAGAGTCGATAATATCAATAACTATACAAATATTTCAGTTGGTTGTAATAACGTTAGCAATTAATTATTTTCATTAGATAACAAAGATAATCTTTACGTTAACATCTTGATAAATATAAGTTCAAATGACCCAATAAGAAACACGTAAAACCCATAATGTAGTGTTTGAAATGTTATCTATATCATGATCAACCTTGACATTAACTCTGTGATGAGTATCGCTAAGCTATCATTGGGTTCGTTAAAACTACGCTTTTTATACACGACCGGCATCTAGAAAAAACTCATTGTCTAACGCGGCTCTATAGTTCCTTTATTTCCATTGCAAATATCTTAAAGAACATCTACAGTTAAGGTAAAAAAATACCGTTTTACGTAATTAGTATTTTTCTTCTTCTATGATTCTATAATTTGTTAAAGAATGACAAATAAGTTGTAGTTCATCATACATGGTTACGCTGAATTATCAGTTTATCTGAAAACCAGCGACTTCGCACAGCTGGCCTTAATTACCTATAGTCAGGAAAAACTAGTTGGACTATATTACAAGTACTGACCAAACTTAATGACGATCGCCTTCAAGCTTCGGGCCCAGGTATGATATTATTACAGTAACAGAATTTCCAAATTCGAATCAGTGGTACCTCATATTACCACGAACATCTAATGGTATAGATAATTTATTAAAGGTCATGTTCAATTAGAAGACAGAAAATTTAATTCAGTAAACGGTTCTTGATAAACTTTATGATTTGAGTTTTCACGTCCTTTAACCCGAATGTGGTAGGTTAAAGCCTAACAAGCTAGAAGAAATCGGATAGTGAATAACAATCTGTCTTCTGCCAGCTTCGTGTTCTCCTAACAAACCGAACGAACAATACTTTTTTTAAGTTAGGCAACGCTATCCACACAGCGCAAGCCGTAATGTAAGAGGCAAGCTATTGAGTTTCCAAATTCTTCGTAAATCGCAGAAGTGAATTGTAATGCACTCCGGTACTGTGAGCTCGTTGTCTTCTCCGCGCGAACTGACTCTTTCATGCAACGACGTTGCAGTTGCGTGACTCTGCTGCTCTTCTGGGTGTAGTTTTAGGATATACCAAGCTCCAAATATACAGTAAGACGTTCTAGAAAGTTATAATGTGTCACTCAGAGACTAGGATAACTCCAAACTATTTACTAAATGTACTGTTCTATCTATAATCACCAAAGGCATAAACTCATTGCGGAGTTAAGTTTTTATTAGGAGAAGCTTGCTTGATTTAGCAATGGAACTCTATGGGTAAATATGTATGTTAAATTATTTACCTTGTTCAATAAAAACAAAATTACATTTCACACGCTTACAACTCGGTGCAGTTTATTATTGTCGTGTTACATAACGTTTTACTGTTCGCTGCGCCATACTTTGCGTTTGTGTGCATAAACTCAGTAAACCTACAACTGTGTTTCTTATTGTAATCATACATACAAACGTAGTTCTATACGTAATGTTATAAGATCAAAGAAAATTTGCCTGTAATAAAAATTATCTCTGAAACTACTGAATTGATTCTAGTATTTTTTCTTTTTTCATAAGAAAGCTAATTTCTAGAAATAATACAAGATATTTTTATCTACTAATATTATAAGGAGAAAAGAATTGATTATTTGTTTGTCGAAAAACCATTGAACCGATTTTAAAATTCATTCACCAATAAAAACCTCTTCTACCAGCGAATATCTTAGGCAATATTTTATAAAGGGTCGCTAGCTGATCACTAGTTATCAGCATGTCCTATAGCAAACAAAATATAAAATTCATCTGCATCAGCCGAAAGATAGTTTTACATGAAAAATAAGAAATATATCTTTCTAAGTGGTTAGAAAATATGTGTGTCTAGTTTCAGGCTTTAACTCCTAAGACCGTGGCTTCGCATCCCACTGCTGTCTCTATGTCATAAAGTATGTTCAATATCAGATTTCTGTATGACATAAGACTTTATTTCAGAATACCTTCAAAATTAACATTTTTACTTTTAACGACTCGCATTTATTTCTACAAGCCGCTGCAGAAAACCAGTCGGTAAAAATTATAGTTATAAGTTATTTATTTGCATGTTGTGATGGTTTCCTCTTGAGCAAGTGCGGTGACTTTTGTTGCTTAACATTCATGCCAGGCTTGTCCGTGCGAGAGGAACTTTAATATACGTAAAACCAGACGTACATACTCCCTCGTTTTCACTTTCCTGCATTGAACGCACAACTGTCGTGAGGTCAAGAGCAAGGTTAAACTTTTTTACTTGAACACATAGTGTTTTTGTATAGAATATATATATATATATATATATATATATATATATATATATATATATATATATATATATATATGTATAATTTTCTGATTTTTCGCGCAACATTCTTCTTTTCTCTTTTATAAGAATTCTCTTCTCCTTGTCAGGATTGTCATCAAACACACATAAAAAGATTTATTGAAATGGATCCATTTGTTAAACAGTCAGTAGAAATTGCCATAAGTATGAAGAGGAACCTATGGCAGGACGACTGGTGACAATTTGAGTGAGGCGCAAAGGAGTAGGGACGTGTACAAACTTACAAAAAACTTATTTACTTTAGGTAAAGGAAAAGGTGCAAGGATAAGAAGATAATCTGACTAACAATTCAAGCCGAAGTAACAAAACTCGTAAATAAAGTGCGCGTAGTTACAATTAAGTATTTGCTTTCCACTCGTCGCCTATCATTCCATTATATTTTCACGCTTCTGGTATCTTCCTCTCATAATCTTCTTCTTCTCTTTATTTTCCTTCTTATCTATATATTTCTTGTAAAAATCCTTGGCATCCCTACTAACAAGTCAAACTGACAGCGTATCACAGTGTTTATTACACACATACAGACAGTGGTTATTCTAGCGTCATGGGAATCTATGGATCTTGAAGATTAAATTATAAAAAAAGTTTATACTTTCATCGGTTGGCGAAGCGTCTACAGCTTTATATAATATAATTTCGTGAATTATTCGTTGTTCGGTCGGTAGTATATCATTTATTAGGATCTGTAATCAAATATCATTTAATGGTTTACCAGATGCACTGGCATGGTCATGGAAACAGAAAGTTATGAGAGGAAGGTACCAGAAGCGAGAAAATATAATAGAAAGATAGGCGACGAGGGGGAAGCGAATACTTAATTGTAACTACGCGCACTTTATTTACGAGTTTTGTTACTTCGGCTTGAATTGTTAGTCAGATTATCTTATCCTTGCACCTTTTCCTTTACATAAAGTAAATCAGTTTTTTGTAAGTTTGTACACGTCCCTACTCCTTTGCGCCTCACTCAAATTGTCACCAGTCGTCCTGCCATAGGTTCCTCTTCATACTTATGGCAATTTCTACTGACTGTTTAACAAATGGTTAGCCGATAAATACACGACCAAGTATCTTATAAATTCATTACTTGCTGTTATTTTAGACATAAATATCCAGTGGTTAGCTAGTTAGTTTTATTTGCCACTAAAAATAGTCTGTATAAGTAACTTAATTTCAATGTGTTACTTATGAACTTTTATTACTACTTAAAAATATATTATGGGTATAAATGTAAGAAATCATCGTTTAGCTTTAGTTAGAGACCTAGGCCTGAATTCCCATTAGCTAGTTGTGATTTAACCTCAACCTAAACCTTAAATTATAGTTAATTCTTAAGGATTGTCACAATGAGGAGTGTGGTGGTGTGTTGCAGATGAAGAATTTTTCTTCGTCTTGTCTCGTTTAAAAAAAAATGACAAAAGCCATTAGAGTTTATTGATAATCTATATTCAAAACGAATACGCGATATAAAGGAGTGTTAGATATTTGTACAGGATACATCTTGATAGTATATTTTTACACAGGTAACGCAATGACGTCGAAATTTTGCTTATATTACGTATATCACTGTCCAATGTTAAAGAAAAAAACCTATACCTATATGCAGAGACACAGGTCTCTTCTCGGAGAGAGGGAAGGGGCCGTAATCCTGGTGGATTCGTTCAACAGCGTTATATGATCGTGATAGTTTCGTTTATTAAGATGTAAATTATAATCAAAAACTTTACTTTAAAACTTGCTTTACAGTCATAGATGCACACATTTATAGGAATAATCGGTTTGATCTACTTGCAGGACGCTATTGCAGCAGATTTACTGTAGCGCGTAGTGATTGCTATGCGTATAGAATTATATTATTTCAATTATTGCTTGGAAATTAAAAATTGTGGCATTTCTCCACATAAAGGTATTTGTTTATTATTTTTTATTTTTTTCAACATTGTGTCACTGCAACCGGCAAAAAATGTAGGTTAAGTGATACACGCGTGTCCCAGCTGCGAGCAAACAATTTACACAATTGACAAATCCCCGTAACGTTTTCGTGGATCACCTTAAATAAACTGTTTGCATGATTGTGATTAACACCTCGCCCGCCAATGATACTTCGAAATATCGCCTTGTCAATACTTTTGACTTCTTATTTATAGCACACTGTAGACCTTTCAGGGCATAGACGTTCCAGCATCGTCCATCTGTCAACATCAAAACTTTCAGCACTTCTATAATTATCAAAATGATGAAAATTGTAAGTATTATTTTATAAAATTCAATATTTCTACAAACTTGGACAAACGGGTTTTTTAAATGTTATGTACGAAGAAATCTACACAAAAAAAAACAAAAAGCTGGCAATATTAATCTACCGTATTTGAAATTATGTATTTTAAACAAATGTATTTTTTGAATAAGAAGATATCATTTTATAAAATATATTACTGTACAACAAAAAATCTGAAAAGCAGTATATATGTCATTCATTTTTTAAATTTCAAATTTCTAATAAACATTCAGTAATTGTTTACTATGTTCAGCACAAATATTCAACAGATGGTTGTTATTGAACGTGAACAACTGTTTCGCAATGTACACATTGATCATCGACGTGGTAAGAGTTAATGATTTCTATACGCTGCTATTTAATGGCCATGTCTTTGTGATTATAAAGGGTAATTAATAATGTAGTGTACTTATAAATAGTGTCTGAACACTAATATGTGCATTTATAATTATGACCTACGTTTATATGCGAAATCTATTTCTACACCTATATTTCTCTACGAATTAATCAAGACGACCAACAAATATATGAAGGTGTCACTGATGCTGTCGACTATCAATGTTTTGTGTTTAGTTAAAATATTGTAGTCGTCCTTTTAAGTACTTTACAACATAATATAATAAATAAAATAGTTTAAATTTAATAATAAATATATTACATAAAATACTTTTTACCAAAAAGCTTATATGTTTAGACATATCTCGAGAGAAATTTTAACAATATTTTTTTTTGTTGTTAAAATTTCCATACCAGTTCAATGAATATTGACGTGTACTCGAGTAGTATTGCAAGTCGCGGGTTCATCACCACTACTCCAAAAACTGTGAAGGGAAACAAAGTGCGGAAATCGGCATGTCTTGTCGTGTCAGAACCTCGAAATTCGAACATATATGAGAGCCCGCAATAACAACATCTTTTGCACGAATGGGCCGGCTCGACCGGTGAAATACCACGACGTCACAGAAGACAGGCGTGAAGTAGAAGTATTCTGCGTTTCGTCTGATGAGTGACGTGCCGGAGGCCTAATTGTAGTCCTCTTCCCCCTTCTACCCTTTTCTAATAAGGAAAGGATGGGAAGAGGAAGAGGATTTGACGGATGAGGAGGGGATGGACAGGGAATGGAAATATCCTTTTTTCTGTTTGTCTCCTCCTTCGTCCATGAAGGTAGGCAACGCATCTGCAACTCATTAGCTTGTTGCAGATGCCTATGGGTAGCGGTACTTATTTCCAGGGGCCGCTTGTCCACAGTTAAATGCGCATGAATATTCAGTATCCGTCACGAGATGTTTAATCACAATAAGACGTTACTTATACTAACGGTATGATAACTTTATAACACTGATTCCGTGCTTTTTACTTCGTAACAGGATAATTGGGAATGTTTGTATTATACGAAAGTATCGCAACAGGATGTTTTTTATTTATTTAATAACAACATTGTTTATATTGCAGACACTTTTCGCTGTGGCTGCTTTGGCGTTAGTATGCGCATTGCCTCAGGAAGAACAGACAAAAGCCCCGGTGGAGATTGTGAAACAGGACTCTGAAGTTGACGTCAATGGATACAATTTCGAGTAAGTAGTTTTTTTAATTGTTGTAAAGTCAGCGAGCTTCTATCATACTTTTGTTGTTCTTCAATCGGCGTCTTCCCATTTCTCTTTGGGGTCGGCACTCCCGGTCTCGCGGAGGGCAATTATTGTTGGCTGTGTTAATGACATTCGGTTTTTCTAATTACTACTAATAACTAAATATTAGGATGTTATATAAGAAGATTTTTTTAAGTATAGAATGTATACCGTAATGTACATACATACTACAGTAATGTAAAAATATAATATCTGAAGATTGCAATTAATTTTAATGCCATACGGTACGTTTATATTTTCGTTTAGGTCGTATTATTTAGCGTCTAAGTGTCATTGAGTAAACATTTTACGATCGTTTGTGTTTGAAAATAAATGGTGACTAGTCCTACTTAAACTGTTGCTGGATGTGAGACTTGAGGCAAAACAATCTATCAAGGTAATGGCTGTGTTGTAACATCTTTATACCTCGAAATCAAAGTTTCGATAAATGTTTCTTACAGTTGACAAATATAGCAACCATTTTTCGTATTTTTAAGTGTTGTAGAGAACTTAAGAACAATTTAAACTAATAAAATGTTTTGGGAAATATAAAATAAATTCAAGACATGATTTCGTGCTTTTTGTGTCTATTTCGGATTATAATAACTTGGAACTAGAGGTCAAATATGTCAAAAACAAACAGTAACCAAGACCTAGTCGTTCATAATAAATTTATTTATAACCGCTAAATTTGTTTAGGACTTAATTTTTTATTTAGATTATAAGATTACGTGACCTTTCAAGCTCCTTTCTGCTTTAAAATATTTGTTGTCTATTTTTGTCCAGGTTTGAAACAAGCGACGGCACATCGAGACAAGAACAGGGCGACTACAAGAACGATACCGATCAACAAGGTCTATTAGTTAAGGGAAGTTACAAGTATGTCGCCCCTGACGGCCAGCACATCCAGGTTACTTACGTCGCCGACAAGAACGGCTACCAGCCCACCGAGGAGAAGTCAAACGACACCCAACCCGCCCAAGCGTGAATTATCCGAAGATCGTATCACAAGCCACTATATTAATCCCTTAAACCAAATAGATATATAAGAATTTAATCTATATTAACCTGCAATGTACAAAGACTACTCCATACAAATAAACACCAATAGATGTAAATATTATACCAATCGAATCTTGTTATTCTTATCGCTTATTTGTTTCTTGTTATAAAATATAATTGTATTGTTAATATGACGTATTACTTTTTTGATAACCCAAAGCGTTGATATTGATCACAATAATCACACAGCTTAATATTTGACTTCAACATTTCACATTGTAATTATCCCGCCGATAGAGTTTTTATCAAGATTAGGGCAATGTTCAGTTTGGTGCTCGCTCTCACGATCTTACGATGAGCTGAGAGAAGTCATTGCAAAGCGAAGCGCGTTCCACAGCTAGTGCTATTAAATAAAAAAGAAAGTAAAACACATTACATAAAGCTACTACTTTTTCCGCGATACAAAATGAATGTCAAAGAATCATAAAAGTATTAAACAACCCACGACAAGCTAATTCGCCATCACGCTGTATACGATAGATTTTAATCTGCGTTACATAATTCCTGTTATACTTGTTGTTAGGACTTGGATGTTAAATTGGCCTTAAGGAAACTATCAAAAAAGTCATGATATGTGTGTCGTCATGAATAGTTTACTCTTGTCGAAAATAGCTGTTGTATTCACAATTTGAAGAAATGAATTAAGCTCACAGTGTATATAAATATCCAGTTCTATTTACATATAGGTAGTTCTAATTGTATGTTAAAACAAAAAAAAATATTTTAAAAAACTAAAGTTACGTTAAAAAAACTAAAGTTTCTCAATTTTTAATAGAGATGGCACTCTTCTCAATCTTAAAATGACAATATTTCTTTATACCGCTATGATGTTGGTAATAAAACCACTATAAAGATGTCCCTTATCTTCTGCTTGACATAGTATACAACTAAGTAGTTTCCGCTGTTCCCTTAGATCTTTCAAACTACGCATCGGATCTTAATACACATTTACTAATAGACAGCGTGATTCAAGAGGAAGGTTAATATTTAGTAGAGAAAAGCTGACAGTTTCAAAAATTTGTAATAAAAACATATTTTTGTGCGATTACATTACAAACACCGAATAAACCTTACAAGATAAATCAAAATAGTAATTATTTTTAGTTCAACAAAAAAGTCAGCGATGGCTAATCTTTACTTCTAAGGTTATCGTCTCGCAATAACCATTTTTTTCTTTAGAATAATCTATTAAAAATAATATGCTATTTACGACGCTATTTTTAAGTAGTCAGTATGTTTTTTTTATAAGAGAAGGTGGCAAACGAGCGGCGGGAA
Source organism: Papilio elwesi (assembly GCA_029849275.1). Lineage (NCBI taxonomy): Eukaryota > Metazoa > Arthropoda > Insecta > Lepidoptera > Papilionidae > Papilio > Papilio elwesi. Next base: position 8,479,783 of record CM056692.1, on the reverse strand, counting down.
CACCGTGGTGATCAACGACTCCCCTGGACACCCGCAACACGAGAGGAACTGCAGATGCGTTGCGAAATAGATAGCTCGTCTCTTGAAGGACCCTAAGTCGTACTGGTTTCAAAATAGACGAAAAGCCGATCGGTAAGATCTTGGTCTTCGACGATTCGAGTCGCTCTCTTTTGTATGTGGTCAAATGGAAAAAGCTGGAATTGGGATACCCAGACCCAGAGATGCGAGCAGTGTTCCATGTGGGGCCGAACTTGCGTCATGTATAGCTGAAGGCGGTAGCCCAGCTGGAAATACTGCTTCGCTCTACTGAGTACACCCAGCTTTTTAAAGGCCAACTTGGCCTTGTCTTCCAAGTGGCCGCGGAACTGAACGTCACTCGATATGTCAACGTCGAGAATACTGACTCTGACTGTGGCAACCAGAGGAGTGCCCTCAAAGCGAAAATCCACGACAAAGGGTTGTTTTTTTAGCGGTAAAGGCGCAGACTATCTTTATGGGATTTATCCAAGAAAATATGCTTAAGCTAGAATATTAAATGTAGATTATAATTGACCTGTACACTATAGCGGCCTGACATATAGTTTAGAAGATATTAAAAGTTTAAAAACTTAATTAGCCACTGCGCAATAGCAGGCCGGACGCAGCGATGTGTATACGGATACCGTTTTAATCCAAAGTAAATACGTTAGTAAGCATTTTATAAAAATTATGATTATCGTACAATACACCTCATAATAATTCAAATATTTATCTTATGGATTATCGCAAAATAAAACCTATGCTCGCGAAAGTAAATTCAAGCGCGGGTCTTAAACGCCGCGCCGCGCCCCTTGCTGTCGCCCACTGTGCGCAATATGTTTTCAATACAGGGATCGGGACGGGTCTCCGAAACGAAGTTTGCCGAGTCAGCTAGTTTTAAAATAAAGGATACATTTTGAAGTCCATAACTTTACGTCGATGCCATAATATTTATAGATAGATGAAATAGATATAGCTAAGCCGACAGAGTTGTTTTAAAAATAAACAAATGGTTAAACTCATGCTATCTATGCGAAAATTGATTGTAAATAGTTGTCAGTGTGCTGACACTTAAGTATCCTTGAAATCATTTAGATTTAGAGATGATGTAAGACACTTTGCCCACGTTTTTAGCCAACTTTTTACGTTATCACGTGTCTTAGTGTGGTTGAACATTGGATCAATGTAACATTCTCAGCAATGAAGTCTCTGAGGGACCCTAAAAGCTGGCGCCTTGCTTAAAGTGCTCCTTAAAGCTGGTTTTTCTTTTTATTTCTAAGTTCTGCCGTTGGATGCCGCCAGGCGCCGTTTTATTAAATTTATTCTGTTATCTATAAATAAGATTTTGCGTTTTTAACTATACTTATATTTATTATATTTTATTTAATAGGTAATTAAATAAAGAAAATATATGGCATAAAAGTTTATTGGCCATTAAATTATACATACACTACGACATAAATTTACATACATTTGTATATTGCACAATAAGACCACTCATAGTCCATGTTATTGTTAAAAGCTATCTTTTCCAGATGACCTAGCTTGTTTCTTTTTCATTTTCAAAAACATTTATTTTGTTTTTGATTATTACTGAATATATGCACTGAATGAGAAAAATATTAAGAAAACAAAGTTTTGATTTTTTATTTTTCTAGGTACAATTAAATAAAATTACATTTGTAAGAATTGATACACAATCGGTACCATTTTAAGAAACTTAAAATTAATAGCTAAAGGTCAATCCATGACACGGAAACCTTTAGCTGTGCTGTAAGCACGTGCTATTAATAAAATGAGTACTTTTTCATTATTTGAATAGTGGTAGAGCCCTGCAGTAGCGCTGTCAGAAGAAGGAGCCGGATGGACACGGAAAGAACTACGACCACAGAAAAATTGACCTGATTGAATTCTTTCATGTCAAAAAAAAGACCCATAAACTATTGTAAGCTCTGAAAGAAACGTAATAGAAAATCTAATCTCATGTATACATCAACATATGCGTTGTATCTTATATGACGAGGTAATGATAATGATATGTAAAGAAAATAAAACAAAGATAAACTGATCATATTTAAGAATATCATAAGGCGCATACAACTCCTAAGCGACGAAATAATCCACACAGACTGGGTCAAGTGTTTATGTAAAAAACAAACACTTATACGCCAATCGTCTCCAAGTCCTATTTGGCGAGTGCTAAGCGAACGGGAAACTTATGCAACACCGCGCTAATGTGGATTGCATCTGCAGGCGGTGACAAATACGAGGCTCTTTGTCATATGTCAGTTTTATTTGCCTTCCATGTAATATAACAATATTTTGTATTGATTATTTGATTTATTGACATAATATTTCAAAGGTTTCATTAGGGAAGTTAGATTGTTCGCCTGCTTATATCAACGAGTGTCCACGTTTTGTATTAAATAAAATAAAACTTGCCAGAATAACCAGTCTCATTCAGATCGTTAGTAAGTATCGTTAATAAAAATTAGGTTGTATTCATTCATCCGTACACTTATTTATTTTATATGAAAATGTTGGTTCAATTATGAACTGAAATCAACCCAACACAATACCGTAGAGTTACCATAAATACCGGTGGTATTCATGGTAACTCTCGACACCGATAGGCAATACAAAACAAAACATTTTTATTATTATTATTTATCGAAGACTGTAACTATAACTTAAACTGTATTTCCATAGTTTGAACTTTTATCATCTTTACCTTTAAAAAACAGTGATTAAGTTTTACAGGTAAAGATTTATTACTTATTGTCAATTCGAATACATGAAATAGTAGCGACAAACTACTCTTTTAAGATTATATTGCGCGAGGTTGCATTTTCGTCAGTTGTATAAAAAAATATATGTTTAGTAAGTCAAGTGTTTATTAAGGATTAGCAACGCGGATCGTAGGTTTGAAGCCTTTGTCATCAGCGACGAATGTGACGACGTACTGCTGGCCATCTGGGGCGTTGTAGGAGTACGACCCTCTCACTCCAATGCCTTGATGCTCCCCCACAGTTATAAGTTGACCTTCTTCTTTCCGGGACACGCCATCACTTGTCTTGAATCTAAAAAAATACAGATTTGTATTTAGCGTACCTCGAATTTGACATTATTATTTTTCAAAGAGTAAGTAAAGTTGTGTTATCGGAGCTTCACTGGAATTTGGTACATACCATAGACATAGACGTATAATAAATAAAAAAAATATGGTGCCTATGAAATACTTTTTTAATATTATTATAATAAAACAAACAGAATCGGTTTCAATGATAAAAAATAGTAATATAAAAAGAGCTTTATTTTTTATTGATGCAAATTGCAATTTACCGGGAACAACGGGTAAATTAATATGTCAATACACATTCTATATATACGTCACATATACCAGGATAAACGTAACGAATACGTTAATTTTGTTCAAATGGTTAGGAGCGCTTAGGTGCATTTTTGAGTGTGTAGTTAATGAAACGGCTACTTACTCAAAGTCATATCCAGTTTCACTAACATTATTTTTTTCCGTTAGAATTTCAACCTCAGGCTTATCAGTTGAATCCGCAAGAGCGATGGCTGCTATCACCAGACATATCAATATGTTCTTCTGTAAATGTTAATTTATGATTAATGTACACAACTATAACAATGGTTAGCCCGGCCCGGCTGATCAACAGAAAAATTAGCTGGCCAGCTTTAAAATATCCGATCAAATTTCATTTGACTTGTACATGTAGAATCATGATCATCAAGATTTTTTCGTTTTATTGCCGACTGAATTTGACTATGAATAACATGAAATTGATTTGACATGGAGGTTAACTTGACGTATTTATAATTCGTGATAATCTAAACGAAGGAGTTATGCATATTTTAGTAAAAATGTAATCCTAGAACTACATAGTATTTTTTATATATATCATAATTGTAATAGTGCTCTATAATGTTTTTTTTGTTATGAGGTATGTACTTACATTTAGCAATAATACAAATTTATAATACTGCTAAAATTATGACTTAAAGAAAGATATTCCTAATTCGTGACAATTAGAACAGTTAATCAATTAAAGTTAATAAGCATTTACTCTCTGATAATATGTGTAGTCTATGCTAACATTTCTTAAAACCTACATCACATTATAAAATGATGAGAATTCTAAGCACAGGGACATTGCCTGCGGTTTATTTCACTTCTGACGGTGCATTTTGGTCTTAGTTACTTTAGATAAACACAAAGTTTCTGAAAGTTTCATCATTTTTATATTCAAATAACACTGCTGCTAACTTAACAGCCATGTGAAATAAATTTCAGTTTTTTTTAAGAAAAATAAGCGATGATCTAGCATTAAGCAACTCTACTGATATTTGGTCGAAAATTTGAGAGTTGCTTAATTAACATTTTGTTGATCAGACTCTACAAACGGGCGTCAGTCGTGACCGATATTGCTTGTAGCAGAGTTTTGTTTTACTTATGCATGCCTTTATCGTATGCGTTCTATCATAAAACGTCAATTTAAATTACTTTAGACACTCAGTAGTAAACCAAAAAAAAAACTCACCAATGTGAACATTTTGAATCAATCTTCTTTAAACAATGAAGTGTAAGTGATGAGGAATCCAGAGACATCTCCTTATATACGTATTCTATTTGCTGTAGTTACAGTGATTGCCCAAATAAGTACAAACGGTGTCGAATGTTACGAAGGTGATAACATTGATAAAGTGACGAAGCGATGACCAAAATAGGAGCTGCGCTACTCATGATATTCACATATTAGCTACTTCTAGGTTATTGGGAACATTGTCTTTAGCAAAAGTATACAGACAGTATTCATGTAATCATAAGAAATACCACCAACCCAATTTAACACGTCTAACAGCTTGTCAAATTGGACCAATTAGTACGCTCGGAGACAATGACGGGCACTCAAGAAACGACTGCTTTTCAATCGTTTCATGTATTTAGGGATAATAGGAGTACCTCAAAGTACATGAGGCATCTAGTTGCTATCGTAATCTAAGCTAATGTATCTGGAGGTAATAAATAATAATAATTAAAGTATAACTCATGACCTACTTTTATAATCTGAAATAGACGAGTATACGAATTATCCATTTAAATCTTTCTTTGTAGCTAAAAATCACCTCGTGGCTTTGTTATTTTTATATGCATTATAATAACATAAAATAACTCATATTATTTTTTATCAAAATAAAAAATATATATCTTATTCCGATGCAACGTCGTTTCATCTTATGTTAGCTTGTTAGAAACAGTGGTAGAGCCCGCAACAACAACATTGGTTGGAAGAATAGGCCAGCTTGACCCAGAAAAACACCACATAAGGTGAACTAGAAGTATTCTGGGTCTCGTCTGTCGTGTAAGAGAGTAAGGTGCCGTAGGCTAATTTTTCCCTTCCCATCTGTTTCTAATAAGGAGAGGATTTGACGGGGAGAGATTTCCTCTGTCCATTTAAGGTAGGCAGGGAACATGTATCTGTAACTCATTAGTTTGTTGCGGATGCCTGTGGGTTAACGGTCACTTTATATTGGGTGAACCGCTTGCTCTTTTGCGACCTTCTTTTATAAAACACATAACGCTTAGCAATTATCTTCCACAATTGGATTAAAATATGCAATAGCGTACAGAATAAATTGTTATTTTTTTTCTACAGACTAAGTCTGGTGTATAACTATTAAAACACATGTCTTTAGAAATGTGAATATTTTAAAGGCCTCGTTAAATATTAGGTAATAAAACAGTAAAAACTCAAATTTAAATAAATACATTTTAATAATGCAATTTTAGACGATTTCATATAAATAAATAATTGCAAATCTGCGTATAAAATTACGCTATTAAAATAAATAAGCTACTTCGCAGTCTCGTGATTTATTCTTGATTCCTAATTTCCTCGCGAAGGTCACTAAGAAATTTTCTTAATGATTGTTTGATATCCCCGTTTACCTCCCTTATATGACATTTCATAGAGTTGTCCTTTATCGTCGTACCAACGGACCGTACCCAGTACGTTGAGAGCGGCATCTGGAGTACCAGGGTTCAGTATTGCACCTTCCTCACTCCTTGAAGTTCCATCACTACTGTCATAACTGAAATCCAATGAAAAATTGTTGTAAGAAAGAAATAAGACACGATTCAAATATCTCTTTAAAGTTAAAATCATTTGTTTCCCGCTTGAACGAAAATATGCTAATATCTAAATATATACTAGCAACCCTGCTCGGCATCGCTCAGCGCGGCATATTCAGGTTGCTCGTTGATAAGAGAGTCTTATAGTGGTAAAATAATTTGGAAAATAGTTCAGTAGTTTTTGAATTTCTTCGGAAAAAACAAACAATCAAATCTTTACCCTTTATAATATTATTAGTATATAAATAGCTTAAAATTAGACCATTAAGAATACCCTGTTTGGCAAATGAGTCAAGCTAATACAAGCTGCGTCTAAGTCAAGCGTAGCACGCGGTTATTTTAGAACGTATGGACCACTTTGACCGGTGAAATACCACTACATCACAGAAAACAGGCGTAAAGTAGGAGTATTTTATACCTCTTCTCTTATACTGATGAGTTAGGTGATGGAGGCTCGGTGTCAGTCCTCTTCCCCTTCCCGTCATACATACAACAAAGCATTGGACGGGAAGGGGAAGAGGATTGACGGGAAGGGGATGAATGGGGGGGAAGGAAGTGTCCTTTTTCCTGTGTATCCTCTGTCCATTGATGGTGGGCAGCACATCTGCAACTCATTTGCTTGTTGCGGATGCCTATGGGTAGTGGTCACTTAACATCAGGTGAACCGCTTGCTCATTCGCCAAAATCTTCCATAAAAAAATAAAAATATTTCTGGTCATTCAAAGGAAAATACTTCTCAATATCCTTTGAATTTGTTACATAGCTTTTTAATGTACGAGAACAATCTATGACTTTTTCTGCTTCGGTGAGCATTTTTGTATACTGGCGCCAAAGCTGGTGAAGTATGCGGGAATGCTCACCAGGCTGCTCCCCAACTGCGGGGGGGCAAGCGGTGCGTGCCGCCGCCTGTACGACGGTGTGGTGCGCTCTAAGGCGCTCTACGGAGCGCCCATATGGGCGACGACGCCCCTGAGCAGGGAGAACATGGTCACAACAGAGGGCCTCCAGGGCATACCGCACCGTGTCGTACGAGGCGGCGTGCCTCATCTCCGGAGGCCTCCCCTGGGACCTCGAAGCCGGGGTTCTAGCGGAGGTTTACCGGAGAAGAGCCCTGATGCGGCAGAGAGGCGAAGAACCCCTCCCGGAGGAGATCGTACGCTGGAGGAGAGAAGGTCACGACGATCTCTTCCGGCGATGGGAGGAGAGATTGGCGGACGCCTCGGTAAGCAAGCGGCTTGTCGAGGGTGTCCGCCCCGTCCTGCGCCACTGGCGTGGAGGCGAAGCACCGGGAGCCGACTTACTTCCTGACGCAGCTTCTCACAGGGCACGGCTGTTTCGGCCGTTACCTGTGCGTGGTTGTAGGAATTGAGTCGGAACCCGGATGCCACCACTGTGCGACCGGCGACGTGGACACGGCCGAGCACACGCTCGCCGTGTGCACGGGCTGGGACGCCCAACGTGCCACGCTCACTGGCGCGATTGGGCGAGATTTGTCGCTGTCGGCCGGCATACGATCGATGGTCGGTAGCGAACGGAGCTGGGCCGCCGTCGCCTCGTTTGCACACGAGGTGATGGCGGCCAAAAGAGAGGCCCTTCGGGAACGCGAACGTGCCAGCGAAACCTTGCCTCCCCGCAGGGCCCCAACGAGAGGCTGCCGGCGTGCGAGATACGCCGCGGCCCTACAGCCGTAGCGCGACGGGTCGGGGGACCTGTCGCGCCGAACGTGGCGGATGGCCCCCTTCTTGTGTTCCGAGGGGGGCAGCATCATAGGGTGATGGGAGGGGCTTAACATCTGACCCCTCCCTACACGAGTCGAGCCCCTACCAAGGGGCCCCCCCTAGCCGGGTCGTGGATAAACTTACGTAGATGCCACGGCCCCGTCGGGCGAAGGAGAACACCGCGGGGTTTAGTGGGTAGTCCGGCCCAAATTTAAGGCCGGGAGTCCCACACGAAGTCATCCCTGCTGCCCCCGCAGCACGGACGGCGAAGTGCGTAAATGCATTCCCAGCGTAAACAAAAAAAAAAGACTTTTTCTGCCTACGGCTTATATCAGTATTTTTTTTAATATCAATCAAATGTTGTATAAGTTCATACCTATCAAGTTCATTCAAACCCTGTCACGAAGTTAACTGGAAAAAGTACTTGTTGAGCATAATAAACGAGTATATTATATCATTTAACCTTGGTGCAACTTGTTATTAATGCTTGTCATCGTTATTTTCATGACTTTTTCTTGGCTTTGATGTAACACAAATCACCTGTTTACGTCATGCACTGATCATGCATCCAATGCAGTGCAAAATGTTACTTGTATAGTAATTTAAAAATGACCGATAAAGACCGTCTTTATACCAAAAACAAAGTTAGTTAAGTAACGAGACTTGTGATGATTTTGGACAATGTCCGGGATTGAAGTTTTCACAAAAATATATTAGTATAGTTGAGTGAAATAAACTCAATTTAAAGTACATATCAAAACACAACCCAAGCACGGTAAAATATAACGAAACCTTGTTTCTTGATAAAATATTCATCCCTTTTTGAATGAAGCAACATATTGATAGAGGTTTGAATAAATTGCACTTCTTAGGCTGTAGGTCATTTATCTTCGCCGAGCAGGTATATTTTTATGTTTGCGTGTGTTCGAATGTTTTTATAATTTAATCAATATTTTTGGAATAGGGGGAGTCATATATTTAAATTATATTAAGGTGGAAACGTACAGTATACACCAAATCAGTAAGTGCTTCAATGCTTTGTTTCGAAATTTATTTTTTCATATCGCGTCGCTGTCGAAATGCCAGTGCGGCCCCAGAAATATAATATTATATATATATATATATATATATATATATATATATATATCTGTATATATATAATATTATAATAGAATACTTTTTATGAAAAAAAATAACGAAAAATAAAAAAAACTTGTCAAACAATCCAAAAATCTAGCTACTTCAACGTCTGAATATTATAAATGCGAATGTTTATGTGTGTTATGGTTGTTCACTCAAAAACGGCTGAACGGATCAGGATTAAAATTGGTATAGGTATAAATTATAATCTGGAGTAGGACATAGATCGGCAATTTTTATCCCGGATAAATGTACGGTTCCCGTGGGATACGTTTTTTTTACGGGTGCATATCTACATATTTAAAAGAAGATGTTCCGTATAGATTGCGAAACGGCTGCCCGGGCGAAGCCGGGGCGGATCAGTAGTATTATATAAAACAACAAAACAATATATTTTTTTATCATAAAACAGGATTTTCTTGTACATAAATACATCGGAGCTTTGTGTTTTAACATGGTTTTTTTATTATATAAATAGGTATTTTATTTTACATAAAAACGCGAATTTTGCACAAAAAATAATACATCTTAGAGTGCCACCTCAAGAAATGTGCCATATAGGTGATAAGTACTTTGACAACGATGAAAACTCTTACTGGAAACTAAAATCTATCTGACATAACGCTGGATGTCATTCTAGTCGATTTCTGAATGTATTGTGGAAAACCACGATTTTGCGATGACAGATGACAATGCAGAGCGAATTGGCTGCGAGGAGATGTGGTTGGTCTATTGAGAGAAGAGGAAAAGAACGGAAAACTGTAGCTGGTGTAACACACTAAGGTGCCGGAGGAGTAATTTCAGTCCTCTTCCCCTTCCCACCCTTTCTTCATAAGGATAGGATGGAAACGAGAAGAAGATTCGATGGGGAGGTTCCATTTCCTGTATATGCCCTCCTCTATCCATTATAGGTAGGCAACGCTTCTGCAACACATTTGCTTATTGCGGATGTCTATGGGTAGCGCTCGCTTAACATCAGGTGATGGGCTTGATCGTTTGCCATCTTCTTCCATAAAAAATGTGGATAAAATATTTTTAAGGTTAATTAAGATAAAAGGTATTTTTAGTACATAAAAGCCACCAGGCATCCGACCCGCACCGCCTACACGTGCGACGTTTTGTTTGTCGACAAATCCGCGGGTGGATGAACGAATAAACATCGCGTAATCTACAAATGTGTTATTAAAAACCATACTTCCCACGCACTTCATCCTGACGTAAAACACTCGCGAAGAGCGCACGGACCATTTGGCGCTTTGCGACCGCATGTGTACAGCTTGCTAGCGAGGTGGTTCGGTGTCGCTACGCAGCTAATGTAGTGATTGTTTGTCCTTATAAATCCATAAAAAGAATACTACTAATACTCTAATAAATTATAACCTTTATACTCCAGCTTTTAATCCGGCCGTCTTCTCTTCCCATCCCTTCTACTTTCCTTTTTATTTTCAGTTCTAATTATCTCTCCTATAAAATCAATGCATATGCAACGCTTCTGTATATTTAGGATGTTGATAGTTAGCCGCTTGCTAATAATATTTAAAAATCAGTTAGGTGAGAGAAATAAATGATTTTTAGATAGTTGTCTTTATTCGATTCGATTAGATGTCAAGGATAACAAAAGCCATTTGAAAGTGCCAATTAATTAATTATGGTGAGGTTTGAAGAGGGTATATAGTAATCAGTTATATTTAAAAGAATGAGAAAAATATAAAATTAATTGTGTAACTGACCGAATCACAATCAATTAATAAGATAAGATCACATGCTTAGAAAAAAATGAACAAGCTTCTAAGTGACTTAGGCGGCTTAAAATAAATTTTATAATCAAATCATAAATTAATTGATGAAATCAGTAATCATACAATACGTGTAGAACAACGTGTATTAAATGATGAATGAAATTCTGATTTATTAACTAAACGGGAGTGTTCTTCACTGTACCACATTTAAAACAAAAAATTCTACCAAATTTACATTTCGGTAAAAGTATTAATAATATAAATTTATTTTATTGTCATGAAACTTTTACCTGACATAACATTAATTTAAGTTTGGAAGAAGCAGTCTGTGTGCCAATCACGAAACGGCTTGGAAATTAGTTCTACATGAAGACGCTTTCAATGACGACGTGTATTTACTAAAGTTATTAATTTTCTTTGCTTTTTTTTTGAAAACTTATTTTGGATATTAAAAATTTTCTTGAAGTTGTTTTCCGCTAAATTTAATATAAAATATGAATTTTTCCTTTCCGTATCTTGAATATAAAGTTTATATCAGAAAATCTACGTTATTAGTGCAACTATTTTTCAGTCGTTTTCTTTTATTTGATTCTAAACTGCAGAAATGATTCATTGTAAATCAAGTTAATATATTTAAATAATAATTAATTTATTATAAAAGCGTCACTTTTTAAATAAAAAATATTAAATAAAAACTCTTTTAGAACAAAAACGATACAAATGGTACAACGACACAATTCTTTATATTGTTTGTGTCATATATCCTTATGAACTCACCTACACTTAGCTTAATGTGGTTTTTCTCTTAACCCCAATATAAAATGCGTTGTTTTTGTGCCTGTCTCTTGCTTTTAATTTTATATCGCTTTCACCACATTGGCGAAGTAAATTGATATTATTAGTGTCACGACATGAAATGCGAAGGTATTTTTATATTTACTCTAAGAACGGTACAAAAATTATGGTTGAGTCGATTTAATTTTATAAAAATATTGATTTGACCTCCTGTAAATAACATATTAGTAATGTCGCGACCCGAGGCACTTTATGTTCTATCATCATCAATACAGCATCCTTTTGTTTATGTGGGCACCACTACGTTAAACTTGGTGATCCAAACATCCTTTTCAGAAGGCTTATAATGAACACAGGGACCTAAAAGCTTAAAAATGGTAAGCTGTGTAAGTCATATTTACAAGTGACATATAGGCCTTATATAGAGATTTACATATGGATATCAGACACAATATATCGCTAGCGCTAAACAATAATTTCCTAATATAAATGGATATCAATTCGAAAAGTCCCGGAGGCTGGTGAGAATCAATAATAATACATCTTTGTTACACTTAAATAACAAAACAATATCTTAGGTTTGACTATCAGGTTTACGTCCTGTTGATCTCGATCTATTATGAATAACAAAAAAAACATTAAAAAGGCGTAAAAGAAAAAGTCTATTCGATATTGTTGAATAACAAAGTCATTATAATATTTAAATGAATGCAAAAGAGATTTAATCGATTGCGCCGAATGTTTTATCCGGGTACGAAACAACGTGGGCTCTTATTATATTTATAAACAAGAACATGACAGTTCGAATGGTTTATTTTTGTAATTTGAATAATTAACGAGGGCACAGGTAACACTGCACTTTTGAACAAAGATTAACATAAAGGTATCTCGCAAATAGAAAGTCTTCCAATACATATCCAATCAAAGTCGTCGTCGGTCGCTGACCTATTATGGCTATAGAAGAATGTATGTCTTTAATAATCGTATATTACAATAACGGATCGTAATAAGTGTATTGGTGCCGCAAACGGGGCGCTCAACTCGACAATAATATGTTACGCCTCCTTTAGGATATTATTCTCGAGCTACGTTTATGTGCTTCGCGTTATGTCGCCTTCGATCTGCTTTTTATATTATCATTGTCACATATTCGAAGCACGTTAAACCTTTTATAAATAATGAGATATCTTTAACCGTTTAGCAGATAAATGTTTGAATGCTTTATTATCAGATTTATCTACCCGCACCGGCGTCGCACGGGTGGTTTCTCCATACAAACATTCATACTTTAGGTAATCGTGCCAACTGTCCTACGATTGTCAGTTATGCCAAAAGCGCTACCAGTTACTTATATTATAAAAGTGTCTACGGTAATTTATAAAAATTTCAATTTTTTCGCTCAACCCTCTTATTTTTTCTTTCATTGGTTGTATTTAAAATGACTCACTCAGTAAGCTTTCTTTCCGATCCGAATATTTGACGTGGTAATACTAAAAATGCTGTCTATGTTTCTTACACCATCCATCATCATCGAGTCAAGAGACAATCGGACATATTATTGCTACCGTTCTCTGACTCATGCGTTTCTTCTTGCTATAGAAAGATTGACAGCATTGTGATGAGCACAATATGATGGCTATATAACTATTGTAATTTAAGGTTTTAATGGTGGTGGTTAAAGGCCTAACAAGACATTTAGTACTGTATAAATATTTCAAGTTTTCAGTAATCACTCTACATGAATTAATAAGATATATTATATTAAAGAATAATATACATTTGCTTATATCTTAAGATCTTTAATTGTTTTAGTAATTGAGGTAGCCGAAATTGTCGTACATTTTTTTAGAATAAATTCAACGCGATGCGTCTACAATTTCAATTGTGGTGCCTAGTTTGTTACACGATTCTATCGTCTGTGTTATTAATAACTATTTGACAAACTGTGTTTACGTGAAATAAATAACGATGTTCAAAATACAATATAAATATGTCAAAAAATGATCCCAGACGAACTAAGTTTGGGATGGTTCTTGGTATGGGAAAGGACTGCCAAATTTTAATATTTTTACTGATTTATAATGCCTAAAATCTTGAAAATCTTGTTTTGTGTTCCTTTTCTGGCATTACGTTTTATGTCAAATATATCATTAGCCACAGTTCAACGTTCTTTTGTGTAGATTATGAATGAAGATTATCAGATTTAAGGCTTAAATTTAAATGTTGTAAAACACTCATATTTAACACCATTATAAGGTTGTATTTAGCATTGTCTTGACGTCGTAAATCGTTGATGAAGTCAGCGCTACGATCTGGCAGCTTAAGGCGAAAATTATGTTTATTACATTGTTAGAAAAAAAAATTATAATGTTAGTGCACCTTATTAAGCATATTTATACCGGCCAGATTGTTATTTAATAATGATAATATCATTATGGTTTTGTTTCTAATGTGACATTTTCGCATTGTATTCCAGTATTGTATGACACACCTCATTCAATAATTTTTCTAAAGATATACAAACGTTATCAAAATAAACCAATTTTATTGGACATGTTTGTGCTAAAATATGGGTGTTAACACTAATTTGTGATTTTGTTAATTTATGTCAGTAATAAAAAGCCTGATTTGTTGATAGTTCAGTTTGATATAAAGTATAGTATACCTTAATCCTTAAAGATCGTTAAATGAAATTATTGACATTAAGAAAAAAACTATAGCAAGGAGAAAAAATGGTCGCGCTTTCATCCTGTTCACAGTGATAGCCTAAGAAACAAAATGTCAATCACAAAAAATAAATAAAATAAATATGCGTCCACGCCCAGAGCCCAGAGGGGTAGGCACAGATCATGGATTTCCATTTGGCGCGATCTGACACACCTCTCTCGCTTCTTCTACATTCATACGTCTACGTGTGCATGCTCGTCGATAATGGGTGCTCCTTATATCGCCATTTTTTAGCAAGTCATTATATAGATATAAGTTCTCCTAGGGTGTCCTCTACCAACACTGCCACTCACTTATGCAACATAAATTTGTTTCGTTATTCTCTCTTCATTCATCCTTGCAATATGCCCGAACCACCGAAGCATACATTTCTTGATTCTTGTCACAACATACACTTTTAAGCCACACTTTTCCCTATAATGCTGTTTTTAATCCAACATTCAATATCACGCCTAACGTACTGCTTAAGGATCGCTTCTCAAAGGCATTAACCTCTACTGTTATGCTTTTCCTGCCAAACCCAGCTCTCACTTCCATAGATTAAAGTGGCCACTAGTACAGCATTGTCTATTGCCAGACTAGCCTTCATAGACACATGCTGACTCCTCGTTACTGTACCTATAACCCCATTCATTATACTTCTCGCATTAACTCGTCGTTCAAAATCTTTAACACGCTTACCATCTCTACTAAACATACACCTAAATACACGAACTTTTTCGCTTCTTTACCGTTAACATTTTTTTCAATTATTTTCTTACTTTGTACTCTTTTAAACACCATTACTTCCGTCCCATCTACATTTGTCTTCATGCCTTTACCCTCTAATGAATAACGTAATAGCTTTATTTTATTGAAAAAGGTAAATTATTATATAGAATACGATAGTTTCAAAAGATCCAATACCACAATGAAATACGCCATGTCATTGTTTAAGTCGTTTTAATAGGAAACACCCGCTTTATTTTGCGGGTTCTAAGTATCAAACATGGAATTAAGCCCTTCACCGTTAGTTGATCCAAAAATATTTTCGTAAGAGTATTTCATTACGCAATAGCTTACTTAATTAATGATAATGAATCTACACTGTTTGTAACTTGAAATCTACATTGTATATGTAACATGTAATGATCCTATTAACAATAGTTGCATTATTATAATGCAATATATTTTTTAAAACAGAAGTAATTTTAATGTAAAAGAAGGATGCTACTAAATCAATGTTATGAAATAAAGTCGATAAACGTGGGAGGACGAGTTGACCGACACCGAGTCGAAAGAATTTGCAATTAAATAGTTGTCTACAGGTCTTACAATCGAGCCACACTACACGATTGTTAGACCTTTTACGTCTGATAAACAATAAGTCGACAAAAATGAAATGACCTGTTTTAAGAATTTATAAAATTATTAAAGCATTCCTTGTAACAAGACTGTCGACATGATTTACTTTTGTTGTCTTGTTTTGGGTTTTTATATCTCACGGTCTAACAAATATAGTGATAAAATAAAATAATTTGAATGATCGATTTGATGTCCCGACATCTTAAATATTAATTTGATTTAGTTTTAATTAAGTAACGGTTTAACTCGCGTGTAATCGGTACATACATCGGACTACACGCGAAGTTGATATCCTCAATTTTATATACACATTTTGTAAAACGTAAATATGTTGGAAAAATTTAAAAATATTTGCGGATTGAGTACTCGTAAATAACGTTCAATGATCACCAATAGTCAGAGGTTACGTACTTAAATAAATGCAAACATTAAAATAGCAATATCTTATATTTAGATTATTATCTATGAACATGACAACTGAATGAATATGACAATTTTATGTTAATTTAATATTTAAATTTTTTAAACTCTGTATAAGAAGTTTATCGACAGTATACTTAAATATTTTTTCAAAAATGTTTATTTCTAAACGCGTAACGTATCAAAACACAATCTATTAAATGAAAACTATTTATAATTACTATTTATAAATAATAATTTTAGTTAGTTTTTTATTCTATACTATTTCCAATTTTATTGCATTTATTTTATTGCAATATTATTAGACATTTCTAAGCCTTTTTTAGTATTTCCTTAGTTAATTAGCTGATAATGCGTTTTTATTCACTTACTTAAGCATTTTAAACAACAGATGAACACACTAAAAATTTATAATATTTACATACTTAAATATCTGATACTTCGATACGTATAAATTGTTTATCTTATAGTTAAATAAAAAGCATTGGTAATCTCATGTGTTTTTTGTAATTAAAAGAAAAATGAATGTTATAAACAAATCGTTATTAATAATTCTAATGAAAAACTTACGAAAATTTGTAGGAGTTGGGCATATTCGCTGTCTCCAAATCGTATCGGAGAACTTGAGCCGTTGAATGATTTTCGATCGCTGGGCTTCCAGATGTAGCGATGACCATTGCAACAGCGATAATCTGTTTTTTTTATAATGCATTATAAAACCAACATAAGCAATTAATCAGTAAACAATTCTTTCAATAAGGCGCACCTTTTAAGGTTCAAATGTTATACAATATTAATAGACATACCAACAAGATAATTGAAAAATCCATTTGAAATGTATTTGCCTACACTTCTGCAATAGTATTGCAATAAATTAGAGATTACTTCGAGTGGACAAGGCTTTAAAGTAAAGGTCAATATTACTTGTAACACTAATGACATTCACAATCCCATTCTATGCTATTAAATTTTGTGCACTAGACACAAGGTTTTGCGACACGAGTATTTGACGACGTCGTGTAATCGTCAACAGTACCGGTCGCCAGTAAAACGAACTGTGCTTAAACTTCAAATAATACAAGAAAACATTTTGAGTTAAATAATTACCAAGACGAACAGCATGTTGTTTTCGTTCACGTGTGACAGAAATAACAGGTGACTTCCTGGACAGGCTGTAGTCCGAGTGTGCTAACGGTTTCGTAAGATCTCCTTTTATATGCTCGTATATGAATTCCCCGATGTGAGCGCTCGTATGCCGCACGCGAAACGCTCCGAGCCTCGCTTGCACTGAAACTAAACTAATTCTAAGTGACCATTAGCTAAATCGATATATGAATGGATAGAAGATTTAACAACGTGTTACGTCACGCCGGACTGTCGCATAGTAATGTGGCGTCTAATTTTTCGTCCTCATATAAACAATACAGCAGCGCTAAATACATTATCATTAAATCGCACTACGAGTAAGTAGCAAGTAGACGATTACTATTCTAAGTCTATAACTTAGTAGGCTTTTTAACGAACGTGTTTTATTTAAGAGTAACTTTTCTTATTAGATTGGTTTCTTTATCTAACGCTAACAAGACTGTACAATATGACAACATTTTTTTTCTTTTATATTGATTCGAACATTTTTGTTATTATATATGTATATTTAATTTTATTTATAATTATTCTCTATTACATTAAGTCTACCAACAAAAGACATCAACGCACGTTTTTATTTATATGACTAAATGTTGCTTAGTTCTTATACCGAAAGAATCACAAAATAGCTATAGATTTCAATTTAAACATTGACTACATTTCGAGTTGATTTCTACACATCAAGATAAATATTAATAACGATTTCGTGTGTTTTAACATGATATATGTTATAAACAGCTAAACAATATTGAAACCACTTACAGCTAAGCTATTTTGTTTTATCCGCTGCGAAGGACATCAACCTTAGGTGATTACTGAGTGTACGATTCGTACGTCTTCAGAATTCTAATGAGTACCATTACTTTCTCCTTTTTTACCGGTAATTGGGTTTATAAGATCTCTTTATTCATTCTATCATTGAAACTGTTTTTCATCTGTATTAGGATCATAAAAATTTGGTGTTATTGTATAAGCTTTAAAGTTGTTCACAACAAAAACCATGAATGTAGACTTTGTATTATAATTAAACCATTTTATAAATTACTAAATAATAAAAAAGGCAACAAAAATACACTACTAATTGGTGGACGATAATTGTCTAATTAGATTTTGAAGAGAGCGTTAGCAAATTAAGTAGTTATTTTTTGTCTCGTGTTGTTGTGTGTACTGTTTTATTTCCGAGCACCTTTAAATTAAATTAAAAGTGTATATGTTATATTTTCTTATTGGCTTAAATACCTTTTTACGCTGTTTTCAGATTTTCCAGCTAAAACCACATATTCATGTAAAGTTTTTTTTTAAATCGTATCATTGTTTTGATTCGGAGTATATATGTTATATTCAATAATTTCAAATAACGTTTACTCGATCTAGTAACTCTTCCGAATGTAAGAACTTCTTTAAGCAGGCTAACAGTGGCAAGCCCACAGTAGCGACAACTGCGGCACCAATGGGTCGGCTTGATCGGTGAAATACCACGACAGGCGAGAAGTAGAAGCACTCCTCTTGTGAGGTGCCGGAGGCTTAGTTCTGGTAAAAACATTTGACGGAGGAGTGGATGGATAGGAAGAGGAAATATTCATTTTTATTTTTATCTACCTCTGTCCATTACAGGCAGGCAATGCTTCTGAAACTCTAATGAGTGAATGCTTGTGGCAGATGTCTATTTTAACTATTATTTTTATACGACTGGTTACAGAATTTCACTTAGGGTAGTGGAGTACAATGATAGATGAGATGAACGGCCGAATATAGAGCTATCGTGGATATTTACGTAAATTGATATAAAAATCCACGAATATGTTATTATGACATTAAGAAGGTCGATAAAAACTGCGTTAGATCAAACAATAAGTATTTTGTAATATGCAGATCAACGACTAGTTTTTCATTGACACAAATTTAAATGTCTTATAAACGTACAAATTTTAACAATTTAAAAATCATTTAACGATGAATTAATTATTTTTAACATAATCGTGTATTTAGACGATAAATTTATATTTAGAATATCTTTATCATTTATGTCACATTAATTAGTCGGATAATACATTTGATATTCTTCTTTAAAACATATCAATGAATCGATCGAACGAAATAAATTGGAACACGCATTCATTTAGTTATCGAGGTCCGGGCGGGCGTCAAATAAATAAATCCACAATACACCTGGAGATAAATTCAAGGAGATATGTATTTACACGTACACGCAATAAGTAACAAATTGTACATAAAGGTATAATTATTTTTACCCAGGCATAAATAATACGAATTAATATAATTGTATAATACTAGCTGTAGGTTGCGGCTTCGCATGCATTTTTGTTTTACCTTACCTTTAATCCCGCTATGTCCTTTCCTTTACCTTTGTTTGTGCAAAACTCTATTCTGGTCGGTTGAGTTGTAGAGGCGTTGATGACGTAAGTAAGGATTAAATTTTAATCAATTGCTATGACTCACTTCCATCTAGTAAAATAAGATTTTCTTGTCTATTATAAGTTGCCGGGGAATAAACCAGGGCTGAAACTTACTTAAAAGATTACGACTTAAAAGATGTTCCTCTAAAACCTTACTTTAAACTTAACTAAATAATATATTAGAGAATTTTAAATTCTTAAACAATCATACTAAGCACCGGCTCGGCTTTGCAAGCTCAGCTTGGAAATGATTAAAGACGGGAAGAACAGTTTATTACATTGTATAAATAATTGTACATACTGCCCATATATGGACGTTGAATATTGCAATATTTTAATAGGATGTTAGCAAATGTGATATTTATGAAAAATATGTCTAGATAAATAAACGATACTTGTTAAACTTTTAGATTTATTAAAAGCCATCAGCGGCTTATTGAGAAACTTTTATTGTTTCAAGATAGAGGATTACAAATTTAACATTGAGTCAAGAGAATATTAAGTTATTGTATAAATAAGAATACAAAGTTCTCTAGCATGTAAATATATTTCAAGAAGAAAAAAGCGAAAATTAAATTTGAGAGATCATTTTTCTCTTAAGTGCGAGAAACATAAAGTTTCGTTTACAAAATATCAAATTACTTTAGGAGGCTCAAATGGATATTATTCTCACGATCCATATAGTCAACCTTCACTCCTTATTGGACATTAAAGTCAAACGTAGGTTTTAAGTTGCGTGTATTGTGCAATTTATAAGTCTGGGTTTCAAAGAATTAATGCAAGGTTTTACTGAGGCACCCCTTACAATTGAACCCGTGCACTCCTCCGACCCGATGTATCGTGATTCTTATGACGAAGTAAGTTATTTAATTGCCAAAACACATTTGAAAACGTATGCGTTGAATTTTAACTGCTTACTCAAATGTGATTTTTAAAAAACAGGTCATCATATAAAACTGAAAGTATACAGGCCATAAAATTAACATTTGACGTTTAGTACTTAAAGGACAGCAAACATTAATGTTAATAGTTACAATATCAAATAAATCAAATTGAATTATGGTTTTGATGAAATGAGACAGAATATGGCATCTCATATAAATTCCCCTAAATTAAATTCTTAAATAAAATCTTAAAATAAATTCTTATATTTTTTAGGATACATAAGCTTAACAAATACAGTAAAGTATTACATCCCTAGCCACTGTCACCTCAGCCATTCTCGATAACAATCCTGCTTGTAGCGTGCTGCTAATTTGCAGGATTGACCAAACCAGGGCCGAGAACTGCCCCCAATGGGCACGACAGAGATCGGAATAAATAGTTCCATCCCCTGAAGCACCACATCGAAGCACCGAATCGGCAATGACGTCGGGATCGTCCAGCTTAAAACGAACTCACCCCATGGGTAGGATGCAAAAAAGGACCGCATCTCATCCCAGTCGGCCGACCTGTAGTGCCACACTCGGCGGTGGCCATTCGGTCTGAACCGTGGGCGACGCGAGATAGGCACTTTTGTCCGGATCAGGCATTGATACAATGAGCCCAAGGGGGCATCGACTGAAACCAAGTAGCTGTCCGGATGTGAGGTCAGGTGAAGGTCCAACAGGGAAAGTGTATGATCTTCCACATCTGGGATTCGTGTAGGCGATGTAACCAAATGCGCCAGATCATAGGACAAGGCAAAGTCATGGAAAGATCTCCCCGCGTGATCGGTGGTACATCTGTGGCAACTAACTAACGTGGCTAGGTGTGATCTGCGTTTGCCCCGAGCTCCAACAACGGGCTGGATGGTGCCCTCCCCCAGATACGCGGGGCAGCCCGCGCGTTTACCCCCAGACTCCACGCAGGAGTTCAGGCGTAAACGCGCAAAGGGGGATTCTACTGCCATGCTATATTAGGGGGGGGGGGAGGGTTTGACCTCCGGAACACATACTCATCCGAAACGTGGAATTAATCTGGTCGAAATGCATGGTAAATTGATAGCTACCAAGTCATTCAATCATTGTCAAATGTAGCTCGGTTGGCATAACTCTAACCTTAATTCATTCTTTAATGTGTCCATGCTTTAAGTTATTAAGCAATTTTGTCCATCAAATTATCTGTCCTATTTACCTAGATAATAATGTATCGTGACATGTATTTGTGTTTTTGCAGTCCTTATTTATGACCTTGTTGGAACATGCACACGTGCTAATGCACTAAATTGGACACGATTATAATCAATAAATCTTTACTTAAACTCAAATTCCACATAGCCTTGACTCCTGAGCTAGATAAACCTATCTTTAAGCAACTAATGACTCACCTAATTATAAATAATAAAAAAATGAGAATGTACGTGAATTGAAAGATTTCCTTGTTCCTAATAGTTGAAATACTCCTGCTTCTGTTGATGAAATAAACAATTGTTATTTATTTCAATACTGTTTATCAGTCTAAGAGCATTCTTATAGTAACATTTCCCTGTTTCGAATACACATTGCACTGGAGCGATTACGTGCTTTGCAAGTAATAGCGCACAATTTGCTTTAGACTCAGATTACGGTAGCCTGTATGTTATTATAGTGTACTTTAACTGTAGGATATTATTGCGTTAACAATCGTTATACAATCGCAGACATTATATACGTTATGTACAACAGCCTATATCCGATCACTGGGAACAGGGCAGGGCAGGTGATATAGTCTAATGAGTCTAACAATTTTATGGATTTAATTTGCGGCCTCAACTTGGACGTAACATCATACTTAAAGTGGTATCTGTATGACACAAAATGTCTAAAAACCTGATTGTTAAAATACACATTCATACCGAATTGCTAATGCAGCTGCAGCAGCAGGAACTAGCTGAATACTAACCAATCACTTCGTTATAGCATACACTTTTATGATATCTATGTTTAGTGCCAACGTTTAATTTTAGAAGATAATTGTTTTAGATGTATTTATTACTGACGGAGACTTGCCATTATTAAGGACTGTGCACGTCTTTGGATTTTTGCCTGACCCCTTGATGCACAGAAAATATATAAATGCAAGTGATCAAAGTGACTATTAAAGAAATAGAAAAAGCGCCCTCTGCGCTCTGTTACCTCAGTTCTAGTGAGATCGTAAGCGCCTCTTCAAAGCGAATAGTGACTATGAGTCACGAAAATAAGTAACTGTCCACTGTAAAGGTAATTCTCGAACTACATGATATGTATTTAAATACGGTGAACGAGCTTAATCTACCAATGACGGCAAAAGGGTCGCTTTCTCTGTGGGTTTTCCGTAAGGGGCATGATAAATTCCAGTACAAACGTGTTATTCTCTACCTGTGTACCAAACTTAATAAATTCTTAGTTGTATCGCAACCCCAATACTATTTGACGTTTTGCCAAATTATCTTCGTAAAAGCTTAAGACATTACTATATTGCGATAACTTGAAAATTGTTCATTACATCCCTGATATGGTATTTCACATTAGCGTTATCTGGAATCCTAATCGCGAAGTTTTGAAACATCGGATGTAAAAGTAATATACACTTTATAAATAAGGAAAAATACACTCGACCGTAGACTCGTCTTATCAATGATTTTGAAGACATAACTTGTGCAGGAAATTACAGACTTCAATAATACTGAATCGCTCGACAACCTCGTTTTACTGTGACTATAAGTTTTGGATTAAGCAAGCATACCATTCAAAACTACGTCTACCGAGTTGTTGCCTGTTAGTTCTTTTACTTAGACACACACCATTTATAGAATCTCTCTTTCTTTGAGGTGTTCTGAATAACTCGTTTTGGTTCGGCTTTAATTTTAGTTGACAGTCAAACTGTTGAAAAATTAATAAGATTTCAATAGGGTTAATCACTAAGGTCCTAAAATTGATTCGGACGCTAAAAGCTTTCGATCAACGGCAAAAATAGTGGTCAGGAAAGTATCTTGCTTCTTAATTTTAATTCAAGAAAATTTAAATTCAGCGTTATCTTTTTGAAAGTACATTTACTTAGTCATTTAAAACGGTCAGTGGCTGTGGTTTAATTTTAAACGGGGACAGGATTTGGTGCAGGGATTTTGATAAAACATATTAATGAGATACTGTTATTGCACAAAATTCTCGGAGGCTGATATTTTGAAGGTCAAAACCATTGAATACTTTACATATTTTATCAATAACTATCATAAATAATAAATTAAAATGATAACTTAATTTCGAAATCTTTATTCATTAGAATGCGAAGTTTCTTAACAGTGTATTTGCAAGGTAGCCGTTTTGACGTTGTTTATTGTTCAGGCTTAATTATTATTATTTAACTATATACATGATATTCTTTTAAATAATACTATTGTCTCTTAATAATCAAAAAAGTATTTAATAGATGGTTTAGAGAATAATTTAAAAAGGCTTACTAACATTTATCTTACATTAACTAGGTAAGTTTGTCCTGTATTCAAATATTCTTTTTATTTCATTTATTATCTCATTAGTGGCCTAAGAGGACCGTGAGCCCGTTTTTTTTATAGATCGTCTACACGCACGCTAGAAGATTTTTATAAGTAGGCGAAATCTGATAGTATTTTGAAATAGAACAACTATGAAAAACTATACTTCATAGGGTCTATTACTTACGTTTATACTACGGTCCTTGATATCTGGGTATTGTGTAGCACATAGTTTTTTTTATATATTACAGAATACGAATTTAATTGGCTAATAGTAACAACACTTTCCATCAAAATTTGTTTTTGTTAAAGCCTTAAAATGATGCTAAAATAAAACATTTCTCTATCGGCTGGTTAGTAACGTATAGACAATTAAAGTAATCGATTTTTGATTGTTCGTATTAAATTACAGATAAGATTTTAATTAGTATTTCTATGTGCTTCCAACAAAAATTACACATTTTAATAAGTAACTCAGTATTATTGGTGAGCAACCATATGGTGTGCAATATGACATGCAGAAAATTGTGTTTGATTATCATTTTAAGTATGACTTATTTAGGTGAATGTCAAAATGAAATAATCAGTCTAGCTGATCTTAATGACCGAGTGCGTGAGGCGACGCAGCAGAACGTTATCCTCATCATCTTACGGGACAGCAGCCGGGAGGATGAGACACGTCGCGGCTATAATAGTATCAAGGAGTGGGAGCCGACTATCCTTCGCGAGAAGAGACTGAAAGAAAAACTCCCCGATCATGTTTATAACTTATATTACACTGAAGTCGACAAACGTGGCAAAGAAGTTTATACAAAATGGCTGTACAATTTGAGAGACGTTGTGTTGTTGCTCCAAGATAGATTTAATATTGATATACATTAAAACATATGTTGTATTTATTTCTGTTAGCGAAAACCGAATAAACTAATGAATTAAAAAAGATTTAGCTAGCTAATTAGCTGGATAATAGCGGTAGGGCCACAAATGACTATCTGGATTAAGATGCGGTCTCATCTGAATAAAAAAATATTCAAGGCACAAGTTTTCGAGGACATTCTAAGTATAAAAACTCCTATTCAATAATCTTCCTTCCTTACACTCCTATAAATCACGTACATACTAATATAGTATAGTCTTGTCAGAGCCTTATGTCAGTAGCAATTGTCCATAACGTATACTTAAGATTAAAATATAATTATATAATTAGTAATAAAAACAATATAAATTTATATTAGCTGTTTCTACATAAACATGATTTAGTTCAAGGTACAATAATATTGAAATAATGCGGGGACAAGTGATAGTGGTACATTGGGGAATTCCGTCCCCAGATCTCTAACTCCCTTTCATGGTGAAGCTCTTTAAGCTTATTTGCAGCAGTTGACTGTGCCCGGATATTCTTCACGATCAAATCCTGTAGCTTTTCGATTCTCTCTTAATTTAATATACGCTAGAATTGAACCAAACCGACCGGCGATTTCAGCAACGTCAAACAAAGTTTTGTAATTCTGCAAAACTTAAGTGTCAATGAGCGAGTCGCTTGCAGAACTAATGGCCGATGGGGCCGTAAGGTCCTGCAATAGCGGCCAGGTACAGGTTGATGCGCCGTACGCTAGAACTATATCATAGAATATTTATATACCTACTATACCTAATAAATGGCATTTTAGTGTAACTACAGCCGTGCTAAAATATTTATACGTATAAGTTCTGGTGAAAAGTAAGTCCACAAAACTAGAACCTATATGATTTGATATTGACAATATAAAAATAAAGATTTTTAACAAATATATTATCCTATTTACCCTTCAATGGCTTAACTATTTAATATTTTCAATTATTTCTTTTGATTTCAAGGGAGGAGCCTGTAGTTTTAAAATAGCAATAATTTAGTTTTAAATATTTGATACCTTAGTAGGCCTTAGTATGCCTATGTAGTCATAAGAAGTTAAATAAGCAAGCAGCTCAACCTGCATAAACATTACCGCTACCCATCTACATTTCCAAATCATCATCATAAGCATCAAGAGATAATACGTTGTTAGGTATGAAAGTGGAGCGAAAGAGAAAAGGAGATTGTACTAAGCCACTTCAAGAATCTTTCAATTATATTTTACTAATACAGAAATTTAATATTCAAAACACATGCATCAAAACGAATACACGTAGGATGTTAATAAAAATTAAATAATCAGTTATGAATTTCTCCCTTAAAAATAACATTTCCATAAATTTTTAAGTGTTCATTTCAATCTTCCATAACGGTAAGGCTATAAGCCGCTGAGTAATTCTTCGCTTTGTTACTGAGTTAAATGTGCGGAACCCATAAACTTGTTAACAAACTTTCTATATTTGTTATTACTTCAAAATGAATATTTTAAAATGTTTGTGCGTAAGTGATTGTGCATTTGATATAATATTTTAGTACAATTTATTATTTGATGTTTGTAATCGGTAATCATATTTATGAAATTGTTGAGTAAAATAAAAATGTTCAGAGAAATCACCAGGGGATGGGCAACAGCGTCCTTGGAGTACGGTACAACCTACTGCTATCACAAACCTGCCCGACTAGCGTGGCGATTATAGAAAAACCAAGAATGGCGACAACAAAAGAATCCACTCCATTGGATGAGAGTAGCTCGCGTCCAAACTTTGTGGCCATTTATGGGGACGGGCTACATCCAGCAGTGGTTGTCTGTTTAACAGTGTAGAGCCCGCAACAACAACATCTGTTGCACAAATAGGCCGGCTCGACCGGTGAAGTAAAATACCTCGACCTCACAGAAAACAAGCGTGAAGTAGTAGTAGTAGTTTTGTCTGATGAGTGAGGATTGAGTGCCAGAGGCTTGATTTAAGTCATGTTCCCCTTCCCACCCTCTTCTCAATACCTTTGCTTGTTGTGGATGTCTATGGGTAGCGCTCGCTTAACATCGGATGATCCGCTTGCTCGTTTGTCACCTAGTATATGTGCCACCATAAGTAAGTGTTACCATCCAAGTACCACCATAAAAGTTCAAAATTGAATGTAATAATAAATTTACAAATTGACCAAAACCGTCTCTTAATTAACAAGGTTAAATTATGATGCTTGCCATTGTTGCAAATGTGGCAATTAGACTAATATAACTATTATTTCAGAAAATTGCATCAAGAAATGCAACACTAAAAATCTTAAATATTTTTACATAAACCTTAAAGTTTTTGTTTCAAAGTTAATTAATAATCAAAAGCCATAACATAAATGTGTGTAATTGCATTTGTGGAGCTGCGTTGGAGAAGATTATCTGAAACATGAGCTTTTACCATGTGGCCTCAAAGAAATCTAAATTCATGATTGCTCAATCCTGGTAGCAGTTAATTAATATACAACGCCCAATACATCAATATATCATGGTGACAATACCTGGATATAGAAAATGTACATTTATTTGTAAGATAATTATTAAGCTGTGATTAAAAACTCATTACAACTTTTTTACAGATTTTTTGTTCAGTTGCGATTATAAGATGTACAATAAATGTTACGACGAACGAGACACAAATTAGGTAAGACAAAAACAAAATTATAGTTAAACAGTTAAATGTTTAGTTTTTATTTTTTGTATGATTAGATTAATTTTAACAGTCATCGTGTCATCGTAGTCTGGTGATAACTAAGTCCTAATTTTGTTATTTGGTCTTTTCCTCATGACATCAATAATATAAGTAAGTCTGTTAGTTTTAAAGTTTAATTTGATCATTTGCTTCTTCCCCGCATTTCTATGAACCGTCATCACAAACGTCTTTCTCGTTCACATCATGCATGCATGATGCAATCCATCCAAATTTTCTTAGGTCTATCCTCTATCAATATATGGCATTTTAATCCTCCCCATATTTATATCTAAGACTACTTGTCGCATGCCATTCTTCCCTCCTCGTAACATGTCCTATACCATGATGACCTTTTGCTGCTTAATTTATCTATATTAATGTAACCTCAAATTGTAATTCATTGTAATATTAATTTTATTTTAAAATATATTTCATCTGCAATTCAAGCCATACAATGAATAAATACAATATAAACAAATAATTCCTGATGCATTTTCAAAATACCGCTTCATTGTAAGGAGGTTCCAGTTTGCTTTCTCAGAGATGCAGACCACAATAATTTACATTTGCGTTTATTTTTTCCTGGTATTTCCTCCAGTAAAATGAAATGACTATGTGCGAATATGGGGTCAGCGAGACACGACGATTATAATTTGTTTTTTTTTAATGCTTACGGCGGAAATTGGATATGCCGCATATTATTTTTGTTCCAAACAATTTGTCAGGACTGTTATTATTTCAAACGCAACGTATAATTTTTTACACGAAATTCCCATGTAAGGAATTATTTTTCTCTTGTCCTATAATTATTTTATTTGGCGCTTTGTGTGACGACACAATAAGTTTCTCTTTTTATGTTTTTACGTTTTTTCGTACATGTAATTTTAAATAAAAAAAGTAGAAAAAACTAATAAACAAGTTGAACGTGACAACATAAAATAATTCGTGACTTAAACAATTCTTTTCTCTAAAAAAGGTATTTAGTTGAATAAAAACTCTGTAACAAATACTACTTTCCTTGCAGCAGTATTGCACCACAAGATTACACGCACAAAAATACATCATTTGTTTTAAAAGAAAACCGTAGGGCTGTGCTTATAATCAACAATCATGATCATCTACGCAATGGTGGTGAAGGAGGTTCAGTAAATAATTTATTATACATTGATTACGATGAAAATGGTAATAAATTAAATGAATTTTGGATGTACAGCCTGGACGACGTTGCGATGTTCTTTGAAATATTCTTAGATACAAGGATTTGTCATACTGAGTGTGAAAGATAAACACTAATTTTATTAAAAAATTAAGCAATTACAATTGTTTAAATGGTTATCCCACCAATGACGCCAGTAAACTTGGAGAGATTTCACTTCGATCCGATAAGCTGCCATAACTCTGAAAACATGATAAAAATTAAAACCTTAAAACAAGAAAAAAAATTACCACACCGTCAAATGTATGGAATATGATTATCTATGACTAATACCCAATAAATTACCTCATCATCATAATCTGACGTAACTGTTGAATTCTCATTTAAGAGATCGATGTTAGTAGTAACTTCATTTATATCTGTTGTAGTTTCCTCATTGTATTTTTCTTTCTGTGTGGAGTTTTGGCCACCACAATTAATTTCAATCAATCTTTGATCAAGTATATTTTCAGAATCTGGTGCCTGTAAAACAATACTTCTTGTTAAAACATATACATATGTATGTGCTTTATACATTTTTTAACAGTGGTAGAGTCGGCAACATCTGTTGCACGAATGGGCTAGATCGATCGGTGAAATAACACGACCTCACAGAAGACAGGCGTGAAGTAGAGTACTCTGCGTTAGGTGCCGGAGGCCTTATTTTAGTTATCTTCCCCTTCCCACCCTTTTCTTATAAGGAAAGTTGGGAAGGGGAAGAAAACTTGATGGTGGAGGTGATGTGTAGGAATTGGAAATAACCATTTTCTGTCTGTCCCCTCCTCTGTCCATTAAAGGTTGGCAACGCATCTGTAACTCATTAGTTAGTTAGCGATCACTTGACATCGGGTGTACCGCTTGCTCGTTTGCCACCTAGTAGCATAAAAAGAAACATTTGAAAGCTTAATAACAACATATGTATAGCCTAATGTACCTTTTTGGACTCAAAGATGTCATTATCGTTCCTTTCTGTTATAGCTTTTAAATTTAATTTTGGAGACGATTCTAAGAATTTCTCATAATTTCCTGTATCTTCTTGATTGAATGCTATACGATACACATTGAATCCTGGTATTCTGAGTGATTTTATCAAATTTCCAATGCTTGGTATTTCCACAATATGTTTGTAATGATCATTTCCTAAAATTGTACTGAACGGGAATTAAATAGAAGAATTCACTAATTAAAGCAAGTTTGATAGTTCACTTATACATACAACTTGATATCACCTGTTGCAGCGACATAATTCGATGATTGATGTTCTAAATTATTAACAATATTTGACGGAACAGGATATGCTTCTGTTGGTTTTCGTACAATAAAAGTGATTGCATAGTTAATTAAACTTAATTGCAAAATTACAAATATAACCTGTGAACAGTTAAATTAAATTATTATCATGAGACAAAAACTTAGCTTTGACTAAAATGCTTTTAATTTTTAAATATACCATATAACTATTGAGCTTGAAGATTGGCGCAAGAAAAAGATGAGAACGGACCCCAAATACATTTAACTATACGCACAATAAAGGTTATTTTGTTATGTGACAATAAAGATCAACTCGAATGGTGCTAGACGATGGAAATTGTTCTTTGTTACAGCTTACATCATTTATACGGAGAGACTCTCCCAGACCCTTTTTTGCTTTAGTATAAACAAAATAAATTTTTGGACTGATAAATACCATATTAATCGTGAGAATGGCAGAAAGTAGAAGGAAAGCAGAAAGCGGAGGAAGACATACTATGGGAGACATTAGGAAAGGCCTATTTCCAGTAGTGGATTGATATATGTAGGCTGATGATGATGATAAAATCTTGTAAGCAGTTCACTTACGTTCATAACTGTTGTAATGGTGATCTTCAGATCTAGTAAGCTGCTAATGATTGAACGACTTGAAACGAATAACTGTAAACAATGGCGTCACAAAAATGTCTTCTAAATTTAAACGAACGGCTGCAAAACTCTGCTCCACTTCACTGACTTGAGACTCGAATGAACGGTATATCCACTATGCGGTTCGAGTTTTTGTTATTATCTGATCGCTCATTTGCCTTGAGTGTTAGGATTCCTTAATACACCTTACACTATAAGTTTAAGCTTTAAGGCCGAGATAAATAGAGGTTACTAAGCCATGGCTTGGTAAAAACAAATGCTTCGCTACGTTCTGAGTATGACATTCTCGTAAAGACAAGGAATTTTATAAGTTTTCGCTAATAATCGTTAAAGAAAAAAGTAATATATTAATTGAACTGATCTGTAGTTTATCTCTTTCTTAAATAATAGTATTGCAAGCATGTTACATATTTTATTCTAATTGGTTTATGAATGTAGCTTTAGTTTACTATTCGAAGTATTATTGTTTTTAAATTTCTATAAAGCTATAAAATGAACAAATCCTGTTTTAATATATTAAATGCGAATGTAAGTTTGTTTGTCACCATCATCATCCAATTTCGACCACCCATCACCCAGAAAATGATATGGGGACTGTTCCCGAGGCACATAAAACCTTTTTAACACTATCGGTTGTAATGTTCCATGTTTTGACAAAAAACAAGTTTTTGACACATCTATACATAAAATAAAACTGTAACTGATCGCTGTCTGTTCATGGAAGACATTCGAGAATAACTATTATTGGGTGCCTTTCTAAATGCAATCAAAACTCAAAACAATGTTTTTTTTATTATATATTATGATCTTGAAAATACTATATAACTGTATATTATTATCTTTAAAATGATGACGATTGAAAGTTTACATAAAGTTCAAAACAGGTCGGTGTCGGAGATTTTGCAAGCTTCAGCTAGACACTGTGCATTGAGATATTCATAGCACACACTTCTTTCGGAGACGCACGGCGCTCCCTGGTAATTATAGTGTTTACATATATGTAGACGATTTTAGAAATTATGTGTGTAATATTTTTAATAGGTTTTGTTAGGTTAGGTTAGTAGCTTATTATGTCGTCGATGTCCCCACATGAGCGGGAAAATGGCATGGCAATGGGTGACACAGCTAGCACAGCTAGTGTTACCTATAATGCGAAGTTAAGCTGATTAATTGTACAAAAAATTAAAGAGTTGAAAATGGGAAAC
The DNA here is from genome assembly GCA_029849275.1 of Papilio elwesi. Lineage (NCBI taxonomy): Eukaryota > Metazoa > Arthropoda > Insecta > Lepidoptera > Papilionidae > Papilio > Papilio elwesi. The sequence continues at coordinate 8,447,834 of CM056692.1, read as the reverse complement.
AAATGCGTGCGAAGAGGTGGGTAACAGCTAGTCAATTTATAAAATCGGATACGGAACCGCAGAGACGGTACAATGCAAACTTTATTTTGCTTAGTCATCTATTTATCGACGTACCAAATTTATAACAACTCACCACCGGTTGTTACAAATTGAATCATAAGCGTTTAAATTTAAATATATTCAGTGTTGTCTATCAGTTCTACGATTACGGGTTTATGTATACTGTACTTTCCCAACAGTTCCGTGTTATTTAGAATCCCATTATCTCAATGCTGAATAATATGATTATAATTAGATCACCACTTGCGATCCGATGAGACTGTGGTAAAGCACTTTGTTCGGTCATATAAAGACAATTCCCTAAATAAAACAGTTTTACAATTTTAAGAGATATATAATACACAAATAAAAAAAAATCGGGTTTTAATTTTTTCTATAGTCTCGAAGTCGCGAATTCTGTCTACGTAGGACGCAGGCACACCTTTTCTTTCGCAGCGGAGTACGGTAGCTGCTGCGACAATTTGACAAGTCATTTGACATATTATTAGCTAAGCGATATCGTCCATTTTCCATTTGTAGTAATCCCATTCGCACACCACGCTTTAAAGCCCTGTTAAAATACAAGAAACTTCACCTTGTTCACCTTACCGGTAATTGTGCCATAGTTAATCTAAGATAAACAATAAAAAAAACTGGCGGTATACGATTACTGTGGTCTGGGATTTCCTACGGAATGCTATATCTCACTAACAAGAATTATTGTATGGCATGACATCATAATAGTTGACTGATACCAAATTATACAGAACACTTGACAATTTTTAGTTTAGTTTTTTCAGTTAAATACTGCCTCACTCGCCATATTCCCCTGTCCTGACACTCTGAAGTTTTTAATCTTTTCCAAAAGTAAAAGAAAAATTAAAAGGAAAGCGATCTTAGAACAAGGGAGATGCCCTCGCAGCTTCTAACTAAGAAATTTCTGAATTATCTAACGAAGAGTGATCATTCGTATTTCCCCATTGGTTTGACGAAACGAATAGAAAAGTGTATAAATGTTCACGGTGGTATACCTCGAATAACAAGTAATTGTAATAAAGAATAAACTCCTAACTTTAAAACATCTAATCTCTTTTGGCATGACCTTTGTAGTAGTACAAAGTTAAGTTTTGCACGTACGAACAATTCGAGTACCTTTCGTTAGTTCCGCAATCCACATTGTTTCGATTTTTTTTCGATTGTTATACGCTTATATGTATTTGGTGTTCTTACGTACACGTTATACCATTGCGGTCGTCAAATGACTGAATTTTATATTTACCTGGAGACCTTCCTGTTAAGCCTCGGATCTGATATTTTGAATTCCAATTTAATGAATTTAATAATTGTACGACATGTCCAACCGGTGTTCTTCATTAACTTCCTTAATGCTGAAAACACAATTTCTCCTGTTTTTGGTTTAGGTTTCGTCATTTCTTTCGTCAACTGAATAACAATTTAAAATAATAATAATTGGGTAAGAACAATTTCTTTAAAAATTATATATCACTTGGTATATTTTGGTCACAATTTATAATTACGGAAAACAACGCATGACGTATAATTGCGGTAAAAATGACACGGAACTTTTATTTAATTTTCAAATGTATTTTAATGGACCAAGAAGAATCAGTTTGACGTGATTTTATAATATATTTTTAAATAATTTTCTAAAAACTGAAATTCAATCTTCTTCTTTTCTCTGCCCTTTTCTCTCTTTTCCTTAGGTGAGGTCGGCACAGTACGACTGTAGTCCATACTATATGTAATATGGTTTTGGCTATAGTTCTTTTTACGGCCGTTTGCCTTGACGATGACGATGACGCCAACCTTCCTCGGGCATATATATGAAATATTAGTCCCCCAACCAAGCCCACACTTGGTTGAAAATGGTTCACGACAATAGTCTACATACCCACCTGCCCACGAATCCACGACCATGTCGTGAATGTTTCGCAGTCCGTACCTCAACTATTAGGCTCGTGGTGCTGCTTTCCTTATTTAACGATTTAAAACATTTAAATGAATTAGCAATGCTTCCAGATTACGACGATCTTGGGTACCTTATCTTGGACTTTAAGAATGGCTTTTCGAATGAATAATCGAGCAAAATACGTGATTTGCCATACAAATGAAAATTGGGGCATTAGTTTGTTGCTTTCTTTTAAAAAAGACAACGTATTTATCTAACAAATTATTGAAGGCTAGTTTAATTAAATACGCCAATAGCTTAATGGTTAAGGGCATTGCCGATCATAAGGTTAGTTAGGTTTTTTACTTTAGTATGTCACTAATCTGGTCGATATAAATTCATTCTCCCCCCTTCCTACTAACACTTAGTTTTCCAATATAAATTGATTTTTATTTCGAAGTAGGTTTGTAACTGAAAAAAATGTGGCTTACAGGTGGACGTTGATACTAGAATTAAGACAGGTATGCTCATGTAGTTTAAGCATATTCAAAGGATTTAAACGAAGAAAAATAAATGAACAATAATCCTAATTTATTTAACTTATTATTATGATTAACCAAGCAGAGAAGCAACGACTCCAGGTGGCACGGCACCTCCAGGTCCCTGTTCAATGGTTGGCTTGAATCCGGTGTCGTCGGCGGTGTAGGTGACAGTATAAACAACACCGTCAGGTCCTTGCCATGAGTATGATCCCTTAATAGCTACGAATTCATCATCTGTACCGGCGTTTCTTAATTCACCCTGTTCCTCTTTCTTGGTGCCGTCGCTTTGTTCAAAACTATAAACAAAATTTATAAGTTTTCTTAATTTAAAAATGAAGATAGCATTCACAATTTATACAAGTTGTAGAAGTTCTATAGTCGTAAAAAAACAAATAAAAATTAAAATAAAATATAGTTTGCTTTGTCGTCTTCGTCGTGGTTTCAACTAATATTCGTCTGCTGCTGAACGTAGGCCTCCCCAATTGATCACCATAAAGACTCAACATCTGACCCCTCCCTACACGTGTCGAGCCTACCAAAGGTCCGGTCCATCATGCGGGAAGCCTATCTACGCTGTGTCGACCTGTACGTGGCTGTCGAGTATGCTTGATTATAATACATTCTTCCATTATTTTCCTTCTTTTCAAAAAAATATATTAAAAACATATAGCCCATTGAATATATTTAAAAAAATGATATAGAATGCCATTTACATTGAAAGTTTCATAACTTAAATTGCTCACCGAATCTTTTTATCATAATGTTTTACCGAAACTTATTTTGACTACGGCCACGTACAAAGAAGACATAATAAATTCATTATTATCTTATGTATTTTGATTAAAACGCAAAGACAACGCATCAAAAGTGTTTAAAAATGTTAATAAGAGATGTTATCATATTATAATTTTTGTAATGCCTATTTTTTGCTGTGTAGTATCTAATATCTTTGAACCTTCAACTCGTAATTTCAATAGAAACATTTATATTAGGAATCGATGATATCAATCGATGATGATGAGCTCAAGGCACTAATGGTCCACATTCCACTAGAAGTGATCATTTGTTGAACTCGTATAGTTGGATAATCTTCATCATTTTTGAAACAGGTTTTAAGACAAACATTTTGTTTTACTACAAAAAACTTGCCACCATTATTTTACATAGGAATTTTCATTGAAGAGCGAAGGGTATTTGTTAAAACAATGTGTAAACAGCGTTTCCAACCAAACTTATTTTAAGATCACTAATGATTTTTTGGTTAGTTCTTGGTCAGTAGACAACTTACGCAAAATTATAGGAGCCAAGTCCATCGTTATTGGAATCGAAGCGTAGAATCTGAACTTCTTCAGCATTTTGAGTCGAAGCTGCTTGAGGCGCGGCCGCTGCCACGGCTACCAGGGAGAGTACGACAATCTGGAAACAAAATATACATGAAACCCAAATTACCAGATAAACTGTAGTCAGTTTATGCGCTTTAAGAATAGTCATACGAGCATACTGACTTACATTTATATTCATGACCTATTTATCTTATTTTATTAACATATTTCTACGCATACGTACATTTATATTTTCGTCAATTTTATTCTTAATATGACTGTTAATATGATTAAGAAAGATTATACAGGTGATTACTATAATTTTAAGTGTTTGTTGGTAAAATGTAGCGAGATAATGGACTCATAGACATTCAAAAGATAAAAAACACAAAACGATATACTCGTATACTCCAATAAGCGCACATGACATGTTATGGGTTTACGTAATTAACACAATAAATAATTTTGATTTCTATACTAACTACTAATTGATTTATTTTACATTCAAATGTCAAAAAAATCTAAAGTAATAAAGATACATACGATTAGTTTCAGCATTAACGGGCTGAGTATAGAAGGAAGGCAAAAACGAACTAAGTTCTTAACCCTATTAGATGGTACAGAAACAGCAATCACTTTTCTGCTAAACAAAGTCTAACACCATGTGTTAGCAAGTGCAGCACCATTTATATGCATTGGCCAATGCGGGGCACTTTTTACACGAATATTCAGATTTACGTATTGTAGGCTAAGTTTTATAAAATTGTGTTACAAGAAGTTTGATAAATAATGGACTCGGGTGGAAATCAACTTCATAAGGCTATAAGACAAAAGAAATATTTGTACGATGTTCAACCATCGTTTATAGCATAACCTGGTGGATAGTCCACATATGAAACCTAATGTAAAGTGTACAATGGCCTACAATGTGGGTCCTATGTATATGTTATAGGCAGCATATATGAAGGAGACAACAATTTCAGTAACATTTTTAACGAAATGTGAAAGTTTTTGGTACAAGGCTAGGGAATTTTAACTTTTCCAATAATTTACGACAAAGTAAATTAATAAGTTATGATTTTATAGACTCTCAATATTCACTTCACGAATATACACACGCACGTATTATTTCACTTTAATACGCCTTGAACACTTTGAAATTTCACAGTTCTACCCACCAGTTTCATGATTAGACACGGGTACAAGCTTCACTTAATAGATCCAATGGAAGTGTGTATGTCAGGCTTAAGCAAACACGTTTTATATACTTTGTGTTATGTTTTATTGCAACATATGTACATGCGTTTATCTCGTCAACATTGTATGGTTGACCAGTGCAAGATGTCGCGACGGGGACCTTGGCTAATTTGAAGATGACTGTGATGGGTGACCTTTTGTAATATGTATTATTTGTTACGAAGATATGCTTCATAATAATTAGTCGTGTTGACACATTTTTTGCAATAAATAAAACTCTCTTCGTCTCTGTCTTTATATTAAGCATGTTTAGTAAGTAATAGTCTTTAGAGTAATGTGTTTTTTTGATCCCATTTTTATAAGAGCATATTTAGATAACGACGCGACAAGTGGCGAGGTTCTGTCGCAGAGATAATTGTCGAAGATGTTTTACTAAATATATTTTCGGAATAATTATTAATTGGTGCAATTTGTTGAAATATGCTGCAGTACCTTTCTAGTAATAGAGGCGGTCTATACCTATTATTACTGATATAAATCACTTAAAAGCGATTTTTTGTCGTTGTTTGTCCTTTTCAAGCTTACGTTCTTCGTATTGGTGTTAGTTCGTAGGAAAGAAATAAGGCAAATAAGTTTTAATTAATATCGATATTTAGAAGTAGGTTAAACAACTCTTAAAAAGTACCAACATGTGCAATATTAATGAAAATGTATTAAACATCACGTGAGACCGATATATAGATAAAGTCTCCTTCCACATACCATCTGTTCCATTCGCCAAACGTATCCAGACCAATCTGTCGCTTAACAAATTAAGCGGGACACCTTTCATAGTTTGGTGTGGTCTTTATCCCGATTGCGGCCATTATACTCTTCCTTCCTTCCCTTACTCTCTTGCTTCTTTCAAAATCTCCTTAAATTCTCCGTGAGGGGAAGGACGGACAAACCATTTTAAACGGTTTCTATAGCGGGTCTCTAATCGGAATGAATACCAAACCTACTTTCAGATCTCTTCACAGCGTACTTCACGGCCTCATGTAGGGCCAACAGTTCTGCCTGATATCCGGTGCAGAAATTGCTCAACTTTAATTTCCGGCTGTTGAGTTCCGGCGCCGGCGCTATCGCATATGGATAGCGCCGATCCTGTCGTCTATTTTGCTGTCGTTGGTGTATATGTATGTTCATATCGGCGGCAGCTCGCTGGGCAATTTGTCACCGTCCGTCAAACAGTCGAAATGCAACCCCTCCCGGTGGGCAAGATGCGCAGATTTTTCGAAACATACCGGTCTCTCTAGCTCCCGGCCACCCAACACTTGCTGGGTGTGACCCTATTTAACTGAATAAAGAAGAGCCGCTTCTTGGACTCGAAGATCCAGAGGAAGCAGCCCAGCAAGCATTAGGGCCGAGCACAGAGAGACGGTCCTATAACTTTTTAATATCTTCAGCGCAAACACGCACTGCACTTGGCTTAGCAGCAGTGCAATGCCCTTCCTCTCCATTGCTGGCAACCACACGCTAACCGCATACAGGATGATGTGCTCCAATACCGGAGGCGAGATGCTTGGACCAGGTTTGGACATATTAAAAAATTATAAAAACATAAACCTACATGATGAGCATAATTATATAGGCATTTGTTTTCAAAGGTTACGCGGCTAATGCGTTTTAACCTTTAGTGTATGAATGTAAGAACACGCATTTAAATAACTTTGACTTTTTGATAAGTGAATTAGCAGTAAAATATTCACATTATATTTTGAAGCACATGTTAACTTGTAATTTTAGTTAATCAATAACAATAGTGTATATGTATAATAATCGTACAAAATCGAATATCAGAGTTCACGGTGAGTAAAGTATGAGGTTTTAGAATAAAAGGGCCATTGGACAATTATTGATCTATCTATTATGAAGTTACTTTGTACACATAATTAATCCAATATACATAAGCCTTTTAAGAAATTCTTCGACTTAAGAGTGTTTGACATTCGCTCCGCATAAAATCCTTGTACGTGATTTCGATAGAGAAAAAGTTCAATTGAGAAAGATAGCAATGTTTATCCTCTTCAAAAAAACAATGTTTCCTTTTTTAACTGTGAGTTACTCACAATTTCCGAGGTATTGGCAAAAAGGCGTGCATCAAGATCTTAGTTCCGGGCGACAGAAACTCGGTATACTTATGGGGCATCCTCTGACATAATCCAATAGATAACTCACGTAGAAGGATTGTATGCACAACAAGCTCATTTTTGATGCTAAAATTCCAGAACACTAGTTCTGGAATTTTGCCTATGCCAATATGAATTTTTCCCGAGTGACGACAAGGTAATTATTTTCGCGGATATGTTCGTTCCGTTGTGACCTCCTAAACGACTTGACTAATTTTGAAGAGTGAGGTGTGGTCCAATTGGTATTTTTCCCCGGAGTGTCATAGGACTATCAGTCGGCCTCATTAATTTTTTGTTGAAATGAACTATTGATTCTTTTTGTAATACTTAATGAATTCTTTGTAAGAAAACAACTGTCTCTGGCAACAGTGGCGATACACCAGAAGAAACACAAAACCAAACTTTTACATTAATTTGTATTGTATATTATTATGTATCACTTTATCATCGTTGTATTATAAGAATACAACAAAAATGTCATTTCTAAAAAAAGAATAAAGTAATGGGTAACTGGATTTGCAGCAATGTTTTCTAAGCAAATGTTTGCTGATTTTTTACCACAGGTGAATTCGATTCTAGTCATGAAGACTACACATCATCTTACATTATATCATACTAGTGACTTGCCCCGGCTTCACCCTGGTACCACTAATTATGTTGATCCGATGACCCGATACACAGGAATGTGCCAATCTGTACAATCCCTGTAAATTTCATCGAAAGCGGTCCAGCCATTTCTGAGTCTATAGGTCTATAGGAAACATACATACTTCGTTTTTTATATACTATTTTTTTTTCATAAAAAATATCCTATGTTACTTCTAATACCTCCAAGAATTTCTGTACAAAGTTTCACGATGATCGGTTGAGTAGTTTTCGCGTGAAAGCGTTGCAAACAAACTTACATAATTATATTAGTAGGGACTCAAAGGTTTTATTTGCGGCAACATCATATCACTCTCAAATATTAATGTAATTTATAGATTAAACGTCTTATTAAAATATTCATAATTTTAATTCACTGTCATTTGATAGATGTCCAATCGTATGAGATTTTAAATATAAAAAGAGAGATCCTAATGAAGGCTTTTGGGAAAATTTCTGTTTGTTTGAAGAGATGAAAAGCCTTTCAATAAAATCTGTTTAACATGTAATTAAATTGCAATGCGAAAAGAAATCGCGGGTCGTTTTCCTTTTAAATATCGAGCTAGCTTTTAAAAAGAAGCCACGACTCTGTCCAGTTCATCTTCTGTAAAGCAGAGCACCATAAAGCAATAGACGCGTCGCCTATCGACATGGCTCTCTACTGTTACAGATGAGTAATAACTGTTTTCTTCTGGTAAATAGCGGTCGACGTCAACCTTACAGATCTGTAAGAATATAATCATTATATACTAATTAATCTTTACCGAAAATTCAGGATTTCAATATTTGTTGTTTTGATGTACTCAATCAAACACTTTTGTTGTAAAAAAAATCTATGAAAGGGAAGAGAACCTTTTTGTCACCTTTATCGTAGCAAATCATCTCTTCAAAATGACTGTTCAGTTTACTTTTAGGATGTTTGAAATAACTTTTCAGTTCAGTGTACCGACCCAAATGCTAAAATAAAAGTAAGGTAAATGCTTGAAAAAAAATAGATACAATGTAAGAAGCGTGTAGAAGGGGGATGAGATGGATAGGAAAAGGAAATATCCTTTCTCTACTTATTCCTTCTTATGTCCATTAAAGGTATCTGCACCTAGTTAACTTATTGCAGATGCCTGTGAGTAGCGGTCACTACGTATCGGATAAACCGCTTGACTAGCTTGCTTCTATAAACAGGTGAAAACCAGCGGTTAACGTGATGTTAAGTGAATATCGCTACTAATCGGAATCTGCAATAAGAAAGTAGGTGCTCGCCTTAACTTAAAGGGAAAGGCGTTTTTAATTTCAATAATGTGCTGTTTACTTCGCCCCGACTATTTCAGTGCTAGCGAAATTATTAATTCCTTTACAATTTAAGCTCCAAAAAATCTAAAAAATCATAATATTCGTGCCTTGTTTACTTAATCCAGTAGCTGCAGAAAAATATTTTTAATTACGTTAATATACAATTTTAATATTAATTTCAAGATATCCCTTATTCTAATGTTAGAATTACCTCTGCAAACGGCGAACCGCTACGTCTAATTGTATCCATGGGAAATTCGTTTGGAAAAATTCTCCTCAGCTCGACATCTTCGCTAAATATAAAAAAATATCATTGGTTGACTATAAACCTTTCTTTAAATAAAGAGCTTATTTACTTACTATGTGTATATAACTCCTTGAGAAGTTTTAATTATAATTTGACAACACTGAAAATTATTATAATATTATTTAATTATTAAATAAAATTATAACTGTTGTAATAATTCTTAATAATTCTTAAGTTTTAAACTTACTAAATAAAATAATATAGACCCTCTATTGCTTAACATAATGTGATGCACTCAATAGAATTACCATTGGCCCAACAATAAATACTTGCACTATAAAACTAGCACTCAAATTATATTCGTAATAAAAACGATTGAACTGTACTGTTATTTCGATGCGGAATTTCTTTTTCACAGATGCTTTATTTTACACGGTAAACGTACGTTCCAGTAATTTGAAATTGGAAAGGAAAGCAGAGAGCAATAGAGAGAGTGGCATTTTCTGGTTGCGGAAAAAATAACGGTGTAAACAGCATAAGTTATGGACGTAGCTAGAATAATTGTATACACAAACTGCAGCATTTATTAATCAGTGTTGACAGTACTTAAGTTCGTGGAATACTTAAGTATACGTAGGATATTACATATTTGTGCAAGTCGTTGACCCGCGGTTGACTTAGCGGGACCTTACTAAAGGCGGTTTTCTGGTATTATGGGCCATAAATGTTCTCAAAATATACTTGGACCACGCTAGTACCAGGGAGAAATTTACCAGTAGAAGATCTTTGGGAGAGTACTTTTAGACGAATTAACACAAAGTCAGACATCGGTCTCCTAAAGGATTAATGAATGAAAACATAGAAAATAACAAAAAGTCCAACTATTTCAACAGTTTATTTTATTTTATGTCAATAGGCAGGTCATAGGTAGGTGGCGTAGTTACCGGGTTATAGCTATCCAAGCATAGATGCAACTACGGCGTCCGGAACACTTCCGCCGGGACCCTGTTCAATAACAGGCTGGAAGCCATTGTCATCGGCCTTGTATTTAGTAGTGTACCTTACACCATCGTTGCCTATATAGGAGAAGATGCCATTAACGGAAAGAAATTCTTCTCCACCTTTGCTAATAAATTCACCTTCTTGTTCTTGTTTCGTACCGTCTTGTTGATCAAACCTAGAAGACAAATTAAAACCTAAAAAATAACAACCAACACCGAAAACTGCACAACACGGCCGTTGGTCCGAATCCGTCGTGTCGTGAATTGTCGTGAACAAGTTTAAGATTAGTTAGAATGCTTAAGACAGGGTAAAATAAATATTAAATAGTAAAATTACGTTCGATAATTTACTAATATTGAATGGCGTCAGGCAGACTATGGCGTCAGGCCGTAAAAAAACTGTAGCCGAAAATGATCACAGTAACAGACCACAGCCGCGTGCTGATCCCCCATAAGTGGGAAATAGGCAGAGATAAAAAGAATATGTTTTCTCCCTTAATATTTTTCCCCATCTTTTAACTGAGATTTAACTTACCCAAATTTGTAAGCACCGTGTCCAATTTTATAGTCATAGTAGTCACGTGCACTATCCAAGTATGACGGGGCTGCTACTGCGTAGAGTACGCCAACCAAACACAGTAGTAAAACCTACAGTATATTTAATTTATTATTATTATTACTTTAATAAATACCTCAGATAAAATAAAATTAAACACTCAATTGAAAAAGCGGACATTTACACATCACAAAAAATCATATTCCTTGACACTATTTTTATCAGTAGTTTTGATGAATTCAATATTTAAGTTAATAGTAATTAGTAAACAAATTAGATTGTTTCTATTGGATATATTCGCGAATTTACGTTATATGTCCGTGGTTAATAGATATCCCTTACCGCTTTCATTTTATATAGTTGATATTAAGTTGATGGCTAAAGGTACAATAAAGGTTTTATAGACTGTTCAAAATTTATATCTTAATAAGATGTTAGTCTTATTGTAAATCTTGACTGAAAGGTTATAATGAAGGTGAACTACTCGACTTGGTTAAAATGAAAAGTACAAAAGTGACAGTACGTGGCATTGTTATTTCCCTGAAATAAAACCAGGAAATACAATTTTTCTTTTGAGAAGTTTATACGTAGCAATGTATATAACAATTGTTTACTAATGCACAATCTTACAAACTTACAAGCGGGGATTCCCGGTAACACTAACTGACAGTCAATAGTATCACACATTACATCCCAAGAACTTATCATTACTAAAAATATTGCAACCGTTAGTGGAAGACAAGTTTCAGGTTCTTTACTCGAATAAGTATCATCTTTGCTGAACGTAAGATTTTAAAAATAACTTGTAATTCAAAACATGCAGGTTCCACAATTATCCTACTTCTGATTCTTATTTTCAGCCGATACTCGTCCACTCCTGGACGTAGGCCTTCCTCATTAATAACCAAGGTCGCCACCCTCATCCAGTGAGCTTTATTTTAATTTAATTGATACCTTGAGATGTTATGGTTCGTAAACAGTTTGAATGTCGCAAATAGTAATTTGTTTTTATAAGAATTTTCAAACTTCTTAATGTTTATGGTCTACACTGTGATATATATATGATATATATTTGAAGATTTTACTTTTATAGGTAATTATTAAATTATAATACCATACCATATTTATGAAATACAATTACTTAAAATATTTCTGAACGCATTTTCACCGGGGTTTAGTCTTGCAGTATTCATAGGACGTCAACAACCACTAAGTAAAAAGGAACCCATTGTCGCGAATGTACGTTTTGAGCGCACCACTCCTCTGGTTGCCACAGCCAGCATCGTTATTCTCGGCGTTGACATATCGAGTGACGTAAGTTTCGCGGTCACTTGGAAGACAAGGCCAAGTTGGCCTCTAAAGCTGGGTGTACTCAGTAGAGCGAAGCAGTATTTCCAGCCGTGCCAGTTGCGCCTTCAGCTATACAAGGCGCAAGTTTGGCCCCAAATGGAATACTGCTCGCATCTCTGGGCGGGAGCACCCCAATACCAGCTTCTTCCATTTGACCGCATACAATGTAGAGCGACTCGAATCGTCAGGCCTTGCGGAGGGACGTCAGCTCCCTCTGCATTTTTTACCGTATATACCATGGGGAGTGTTCCGAAAAACTGTTTGGAACGATTCCTGCCGCTGAGTTTCGTCATCAGACGACATGACAGACCGTCAGGTACCAACCTCACCATCTGGATGGCTGTCATTCTTTACCAGTGCGGTTCTCTCGAAATTTCCTGCCACGCACAGCCACGTTGTGGAATGGTCTGTCCTCGGCGGTATTTCCAAACCAGTACGACTAAGGATCCATGGGCGTCGTTGATCACCTGGGTATTCCCGCCACTCGTTTGCCCCCTACTCTGATAAAAAAGTCGTCGGCTTGTATCACGTTGTGTATCAACACGCCCTGATGTAATACTCTACCTTTGATTTTTGATTTTAGGATTTTAGGACTAGTTGAACTTAGTTAGTGACAGTCCGAAGGGAAGTCTCAGTACGTCAGTGATTCTTTAAAATTTCAAATATCTCAATATGTATTTTTAATGTTATTCCTTTTTAAGGTTGAGGTATTGCTCTAGTTTTTCATTCTTTATTCAATTTCCTACTCAAGTAAATTAATCATTTTCTTCATTTGATTGGATTAATGTGATGATATATCATTGTTTAAATGAGAACATCTAGTGCTTTATTATAATTCTACCACAATCAACAGGATAGAAACATGGTACGCTTTAGTTTAATCTGTCTATGATTGGAAGGTGACGCTTCTGCTGTTAAGTGGTGGTTAATAACCTTCGCTATTCGCACGATAAATAAAGATTAAATAATTTACTTATCATATCTGATAAATTTTGACTCTGACTCGAGCAATGGAGAGAGCCCGTTGTTCCTCTAAGAATCCAAAACGAAAAATTCTAGAGAAAACTGAAATAGACTGCATAGTTCTTAAAGCCGGTAGGCTGCAGTGGCAATGTGCCGAGCTTGCATGTCGAGCTAGCGACGTCAGACGGGGGATGAAAATCTTTCTATTGAGGCTACGGATGAGGACCAAAAAGGAGGAAGGAGACCCGTCTTCCAAGTGGACGGATGACTTTGTAAAGAATTCGCTGGATGCGGAAAGCGGAGGACCGCATACCGTGGAAAGCATTGGAACATGCCTATGACCAGCAGTGGACTAATCTAGGCTGATGATAATAATGATGTTATAAACACCTCAGAAACTATTTGATGAGACCTATTGTAACGTATATTATACATTACGAATTATTTAAATCTCGGCGATCAACGCACCACGGGGTATGCGCGCACAGGGGAGAATTCCCGAGCTCTGAGCGGTCGCGGCGTACGCGCATCGGCATTTGCCTGAAGTCTACTGTTACTTACTTGCTGTTACTTGTACTGTACTACTGATGTCATAGCCACGCTATTGCCTCCCTACCGACTTATCACAACTTATTTTTTTAATTACTAGTTTTTTTGGTGTGTTGTTCCTTCATTACTGAGCCAGCTCAGAGGAAAGCTTATGCTTATGGCTAGCGCTTGCTCAGCTTTCTGCTGCTGGAGAGCATAGCTATGGCGTCAGCCTAGCTTCCTACAGCCGCCACTTAGCTGCTGAGAGAGCGCTGACTACAGCGGTCTTGCCGTCTGCCCTGCCGCTCCGTAGTCCGCCACCGCTCTTCCGCCGCAGGGGACTCCACCGGACCTCGGCCATATCAGGGGAGGAATAAATAACGCGGAAGCAGAAACCGACAGAGCGTTATCCCACGCCCTTATAAATGTACATACATTTATAAGTCACATGCCTACCACTTGGCGATGGCCGTTTTTAATTTATTGAACATCTTTCGCTACCACTTGGTTTTGCTTTCTTATTTCCTTTTCTAGTAGTAACCCAGGGCACTATGAATGAGAAATAAAATACTTTGTCAATTTACATTTTTAATAACGATTTACCAAGTCTTTTTCTAATTAACCAAGAAGAGAAGCGACAACGGCGTCGGGTACGGCACCTCCTGGTCCCTGTTCGATCTCCGGCTGGTATCCGTTCTCATCGGCGATGTACGTCACGATGTAGGTAATACCATCGTCTCCAATAAAAGCGAATCTACCCTTGACAACCAAGTGTTCATTTTCGAGTCCAGCGTTTACTAGTTCACCTTCTTGTTCGTGTCTGCTGCCATCGGTCTGTTCGTATCTGAGGAAAAAAGTAAGAAATTAGATATAATAGCTCTTACCCTCACTCACAGAGCAAGCGCCAGTGGCTTTTAGTGAGGACACAAAGATGTATGCGCCTACCAATAAACAATGTGAAATGCCTGGAACTTGGCTGGAAAATAAACTAAGTTATAATTATATAATTATTTAAATATTAGCTGTTGCCCGCGAATCAAATAAATCGTATTAATCACTTCGCAGAATAAAACTTTATAATCGTACTTTTTACATTAGTTGTTTTTACCGAACAAGATTAAACATAAAACATCTGTTTCAAAATATTTTTTGATATAACAAACAATTTAATTTTGTTTATCTGTATAGAGCTACATTTCACCCAGTGTTGTTGCTATTCAATTTTAAAGTAAAAAAATGGTAAAGTAATAACGCACGTGTTCAAGGAAATTAACAATAACAAAAAAAGACGGCTGTTTACGACCTCGTAAGCTGCGGGTCCAAAAAAATTTTTTTTTTGTATGTAGTAATTTCCAACTGATATGTTTACCTTTATTATAGCTGTGCCCTGCGGTTTCACCTGCCATGCAATTTTACTTTAACGAAATGAATATACTTATTACCTACTTAAATACCACTCTAGCCTCATCATAGCCGTGACCGTAGCAAAGCTTAACAATCACATATGATTGCTTAAGCTGTGACCATAGTCCATACTATATAGGTTCTGGGACAGTTTTTATGGCCGGCTGTCTGCCTAACGCCAACCCTACTCGGGAATAATAAATAGACTAGGTCTCCGGTACCTTACTCATCGGACGAAACGCAGAAAATGCTGGCAATTACATTTTGATTGATTGCAAATAAAATGTTTGTGATAACTTGGTATTATCACAAATATTTTATACATAACATATTATATTGTCCTTCTATATTAGTGTCATGTCTGTTTTAATTGGTGTAAATCTCCTTGAAATCTACTGCCAATACGTATTCGGGTTCTGCCAGAGACCAGTTTTTTTTTGATGAAAGATAATACGTAGTTGACTGGACCATTCCTTTCTTTTTTATTTATTATATCATGTCTGCCTTGACAATGACTATTTTGAGCCGGGTATTATGAATTGACTGCCCTTGAATTGAAATTCCAAATGTATTATTACAGTGGATATAATAATACATTGAATAAATCCAACTCAATCGTTGCTATTCACAATATTGAAAAATGTGATTTTTTTAAAATAAAACACAAATACTCTTAAATTTTGCTTTTGCAAATTGTTCAGTTACATTATTATTTACATTATATAATTGAATAATCGTTTTTTTTTTATTGTTTGGGTTGTACGAGTACTTTTTACAGAAGTTGTTACATTATAAAAATGTGGTAAGCCGTGACTCTTTTCACATGTGTCACGAGAAGCGTAGTTGTTATTTTGTTAAGATTGTAACACGCAGGAACAATTTTTAACCAATGTTAAATTTACGAATAAAGTATCAATCCCCATTCAAATCGCATGTCCTGCGCTTAGTCATTGAGTGATATCAATTTAGTTAATTGATATCAAATTAATGTAGGCGTATATGAAAGTAAACCATTTGACTCATTCTAAAGAGTACCTTCAAGTGAAAGAGCCACCTGTGGTATGTTGCTCTAACGTGATTGCTAAATTATAATCAAACTCGCCTCCGTGCGTTGACGAAACTTGTAGATTACGAACTTTGTATTCATCAATACTATATAGAAACGAAACACCAGCTGACAATTTGGTCGTTTTAAAATGAACCGACCTACAAGTAACAACGCAAGTTATTGAGAAGTGTCAGGAAGTTTTTCGATTGTTTTTAAACTTCGGTATTTTATCTGGTGACCATTTCTTTTACTATAAAACAATTTATTGGTCACTTGGATTTAAAGAAAAACTAAGCAATTGTATCTGCTTAAAGTCGAAAAATCAAAAGAAAGTTTACTATAGAATATATATATATATATATATATATATATATATATATATATATATATATATATATATAATACAGGTATAAATATTAATTACGTTGTCTAACATACAAATAAGATATTGTATTAGGGTTCTTAGAATGTAAGGAATATCAGGATAATTGTTTTTCAAAGTGTTAAGCGCTTTCGCGCTGTTTTCAACCATTATAACAACGCGTATAGGTTGAACGCCACTAAAATACGTGTTATGTTCACCAGTTAATAAAATCAAAAACAAATGTAAAATCTGCTACTACAATCATGAGCAGCAAAGATGGATCCCAAAATTTTTGTATGTTACACAGAAATGTGAATGCAATTAAATGTTTCTAGTTTTGTAAAAGTTTCAGAGGAGTAGAAACACCAAGCTCTTCAAATAAAAAGCATGTAGTTCATTATTATTTTAAATATCATCTAAAGTTAAAAGAAATCAAACTTAACAATTCCATTAGTGAAATTTAAATAAATTACTTACGCAAATTTATAAGAGCCGGTGCCGGTGTTGTCGTTTTCAAAACGCAAAACTTCAGCGTTTTTGCTGTCTGTAGCCTGAAATACCGGAGGCGGGGCTGCTACCGCAAGGCTCAGCAGCAGGCACAAAGCTACTATCTATTGAAAAACAATCACATTTTATTTAATAATTTTCAAATCAATTATATTAATGAACTAATTAATCACCGTACTGAACACTACTACGTACCACTTTCATGTTTATTAGATGACCTTAAGTTGTTGACGATAAAGCGACACTGAAAGCTGTCTAAGTTTCGCGACCTTTATATCTCAACCAGATGACTTAGTTTTGTTGTAATAATCAAATACTCGCTCGGGATGCGGTCGCGAAGGTGAACCACTTAGATTTTACGAAAAATGGCCAAGCGCGTCTTGGGTAAACTACTGCATGGGTTCCTTCGTCAAAATTTGTACATGTTAGTGACGTCGAAGACAAGTCAGTCTGATCTTATATATCTCGTCATGTTAGCCGCAGTATTCAGTATATAGTAGATTAAAGTTACGTATGTAATGAGTGTTCTGTCGCCAATAAACTGAACTGCAGTTTGGCGTCGAATTGATTTTTGTAACCACGTTAAGAAATCTACCTTAATAAGCAATTAATAAATAAAGTATATGCAGAAGAAGGGACAGAAAGGCGTCATTAATGGAGCTTATTAAAAATAATTTAAATTATATTTTGATAAAAATATAACGTTTTAAGGAACATTCATAACTTCTTTTTCTTTGTTATTTCTGCATTGATACAATCCTAAGTGTTTTGTGTCGGGCATATTTCTTTAATATTATTTTTGTTTGGGCAATTTATATTTTTTGAACGGAAAGGAACTATGATTAAATAATTTAACTTTCTATTTAAAAATGTTAGTTTTTTTTACTTTATTTGTTTAAGAGAGATTAGTGGCTTGATTTTAAATTGTAATTGATCTGTTAGGATGTAATCCATTTATTGAAACAGCTTGTGTTGTGTCAACACGATAAGTAATTATGATGGTCATCCATCCATCACCATACGAGTTTCATTGCAGTAATTTTATGGATGTTACAAAAAGTGTAAACAAATTACTGTGGTTTTGCCGTTGATCCAATTTCTAATCTTAAGTTATGTAAACCTCCGAGTGAAAAACAACAAAATATTGCATTACTATTCTTGCTTAACCTTGTATCTAAGTAACTGTAATACGTCATTTTAAAATATCTCAATTGACATGTAAATGTTTTGATTGCATAGTAATTAGGAATTTTCATTGGCTTAAGATTGGAAATCAATATATTGCATAAATTAAATAATATTTATACCATCAATAAAGACACAAATTTAAGGAAATTAAAAATGAACCTTTTTTCTATTTTACTCCGTATTTTTGTTAAATGTAAACAGTGGAGATGAACTCTAGTTCAGCCGGTAGATGGTAGACAGGCTTTCTATACGGTAATTTATAATATACTAGACTAAAACTTGAAAAGTGAAAATGTATTCAGAACCCCGTTCTTGTGAAAACTTGTCATACTCTTTGTTTCCTACATTCGTAATTAATATATCTTTAACATATAGAGGCTTAATTTGAAACAGTTACAAATAATTTATTAGATGATGGGTTGAAACTATGGTTTAAAAAGTTATTGCGGCATCTTCAGTTTCTCTTTTCTTAACAGAGTTCGATATGATAGTTGCTTCGAATATAACAAATATTTATTTTAATCGGTCATTCTTTAGTTTTGCACTGTAGTATTGCGGAACTCAAAAACGATTAATAAGTGAGAGGTAGACAGAGATTTACTTTATGTTTTTTTTTCGTTTTGTTGGTGTGAATTATTTAAAAGTAATAAAATATTAGACAACCTGATTGAAAACAAAAACAAATAGTGTTGAAAATGCATTGGGACATCTGAGTTACTAATTATTGAATTTAGAATAGTAATAAGTAAAATAGTATACATTTAAAAAAATACAGTACTTTATTTACAATCGCTTATCAAACCTGTATATAAATATTATATAAGGTTGTGTACAACTATTATTCTATTTACAAATTGTGATTATTCAAAGTATTGCTTATTTCATAAAATTAGCCTAGAAGTGAAGCGACGACTCCGGCAGGGATCGCTCCACCCGGACCTTGTTGGATCTGAGGCTGGAATCCATTCTCATCAGCAATGTAGGTCACGATGTAATTTACGCCATCGGGACCGACCCAACCGTATCGTCCTTGAACTGCAATACCCTCATTTTCAGTGCCCTGGTTCTTCAGCTGGCCTTGTTCTTCGTGTAAACTTCCGTCAGATAGTTCCCACCTGTAATTCAATATTAATAAAATCATTTTTTGCTTAATTATTCTCAGAGATATGTATTAGAAGGAAAAACCACGACCTCACAGAAGACAGATGTGAAGTAGAATTTAATCAGTTGAGTGATGTACCGTAACTGACTCTAATCCCGGCCCTCTTCTCCTTCCCACCCTTTCTTTTATAAAAAGGGATTGATTTGAAGAGGATTTGACAAAGGGGGTGGATAGCAAAAGGAAATATGCTTTATTCTGTGTTAAAAGTAGGCAATGCATCTGTAAATAAGATTCTTACATATACCTATTTGGCACTTTTTCTTTAAAAAAGATTTCTTATGCGACACGTTTAGAGCAGGAATACCATTGTCAAAATAAATATAATAGGTAATTTAAGGTTCTAAAACATTTCAGAATAGCGGTAAAATGTACCCGTCATAGGTAGGCTATCAATTGACGATCTGATCAAAGTTGCGGGAGTGTAATATATAAATAAATAAATAATATATATTCTCGGGAGTGTAATGGATGAAAGCAGCAAAGCATCGATCTTTATGACGAGCCTTATTGGAAGCCTATATATCCAGCTGTAGATTTCTCTCGGCTTATGGCAGTAATGATGAAAAGCTGAGTGAGAATATCGAAATCGAATAACCCTTGACTACATACATTGTAAAACCATCTTGAATAACGAATTTATCTAAAGCAGCTGTAACGATAAGCAATTTGCTCAACTATTAAAAATTAAAAAAATTGCTTACGCGAAACTGTAAGCATCTAGCCCAGCGTTATTGCTCTCATAACGAATAATCTGAACGTCTTGAGGGTTTTGGGGTGCTGCCGCGGCTACCGCAATGAAGGCGAGTACGATAAACTGAAACAAAAGGGAGTGTGATTTAGGTCAGCCAGTTATTCACATTTCACGTCACCGATTAATTTCTTTCAATCAGTTTAACTACTGAAGTCAAGTTTAACTACTGACCAGTTTCATCTTTTCTATTGTTTATTTAGGACGACTGCTCTCACCAAAGAATGCTCAGTTTGTGTGATGGTTACGTATTCAAACGTCTGTCTTATATATCTATGTATTTCTTCTGTAGCTCGGTTGCAACATAGCCGTAAAACTCGCTTCTATCCTTATGAACAGACGTAAACATCTTTCTTTGTAATAGTTATTGTAAGGCTTTTACTTGTGAGAGTCCTCGTACACATGTGTTGGTTAACAGTCGAAGTGACCTATACATGTGTCTTAAGTAACTTCATAAAGGTCAATGTTGATAAGCCTTACAAAAACTTAATTGACACGTAGTTCCAGAGACAATCTTAGTAGCTTACGGTATAACTTGATTATTTAGTTACATAATAGCTTAATTTGTTTCATGGTAGTATTGTGAGCAAGAGGCGTGGTAAATGACCCTTTTAACTTGTTATACGCATGTTCTACATTTTTAATTACCACCAAAATTTAAGTAGAAATATTCTACTCACGTTTTCACGCGGAAGTTGTTTTATTCTAGTTAATTACAAATAAGGTAGTAACCGTAGCAACGAGAATCCACAGTTTTGCATCGCATTCAAAATCATTGCATTATCTACTGACCGTTTTAATTTTCTTAGAGTGTATAAGTAATATAATAAGAAATCAGCCTCTTGAGTATGTTTTCCTACTGCATGGATACAGGCCTCCCCCCCGAGAGAGGGCAGGGGCCGTAATCCACTACGCTGGCAAAGTGCGGGTTGGTGGATGTCACATGTCTTCGAATTTGGTTGTCTATGACATGCCGGTTTCCTCACGAGATTTCCTTCGCCGTTTTTGGAGCCGTGGTGATGAAATAAGTTACACAAAGTGAAGCGCCTGTCTGGGATCGAACCCGCACCCTACAGTAAATAAGTTGGGGCCTATACTACTGGGCATACAAAAATAGTGTATCATAGATAATATTTAAATATAAAAGGCACGTTGATTGGCTATGATATGGATATGTCCAATAGTTAAAATTAATAAGAAAATATTTATCCTTAATGCTGTTCCTTAGGGCGCGTCAAACAATTACAGCCAATATCTTAAACAAATATATTTATGAAATCAGTGGAAATTACGTTATGATGGTATATATGATAATAACAATGTAATTTTTATTTATAATAAATAAAGTGTCCCTCGATCACTATCCCACCTGATGTTATTCAGTGGCGATGTGTTAAAAAAAATTGTGTTAGTTTAATAGCATCCTGTCTACTCTTGAAGGTGCCCACATCCCTATCGAACGGAAATACCGATGCCGAAAATTTGTTCTAACACTTTTGCGTGGGTTCTATAAGCGAAGATTCAAACTGTCCATGATTACATTGAACTTATATACGAATACGTTGACAATTTAGTTCGCTTAAGATTTATATAACAAAAACGATAAACGAGTCTCGTGTTTAATCTTTGACGGATAAAGTGCTTGGTATTTTAAATATACTTATTTTTACACAATAAAAAAACCTACACGAAAAGGAATCCAGATTTGATGATCTTTAAAAGTCGTAGAACATAAATAATATATGGATTTAATTTTAAATGTCATGAGTTTCAAATAAAGAAGTCATTTCTGCGTGAATTATTTACCTATTATTATACTATTTACTAGCTACTGTCCGCGCCTTTGCACGCATTCGTTTCTTATTTTCCTCTCTATAGTTGGAATTATAAGTAAAATAGGTCAAAAAGTTGTTGCTGTAAGATGTAATACATCGTAGAACACTGATAGTGTGAGATTTTTTTTGTATTTTCTTAATTTTAATTTAAATTGCAAGTTTTTGACCCGTACTTTTTATTTTAATGTTCGATTTTTCAGACATTTTCTTTCGTTGTATGAAAGAAAATGACATTGACCTGACAATTACGAATAAGAAAAATAACACACAATACTGTTAAAACACCAAACAGTTGCTGTCGTTCTGAAATTATTCTCGAGCATACATTTGGCAATTGATTTATATTTAAAAGAATACTATTCGACGTTTAATTTAGTATCATAGACATATGTTCACTTTGATAACATATACATGTTTGTTTTATAGAAATACACCTACACACACCACCCACACAACTGTCTGTCTTTCTTTCTATTCTATTCTCGTATTAATAATCGTGGCCTCGGCAGAAAACTCTCAATGCTGGTTCTTATAATGATATATAGCTTTAATACTTATTGCATCTAACATTTTAATATAGCTAGTTAGGTCAATAGGAAAGGAGAGTAAAGGGGGATGATGTGAAAAATTGGCCTCTTGGCACCATACCATCAGACACAAAAACAAAGAAACACAGAAGTACCAAATAACGTCAGGATTCTGTGATACAGTAGTATTCAAGCCCGAGCAAAACCATTCTTGCAACAAATCCATCTGATGGCTTTAAAGTATTCAAAAACAGTTCATAAAAAGTCTTAACTAAAATCTACATAGAATGTATAATATTTAGTTACATTATCTTACTTGCAACACACAATAAGGTTATGAGAACGTCAATCACTTGTGGCGAACTATTCGTTCGGCCTTTAACATTTCCAAGTGAACGATGTTATTAAGCAGATGATACTTTTGCAATTTGCAAAAGTTAAAAATCATTCTTACACGCATAATGACACGGCTTATGTTTCATTAAAAACGCGTTGCATTTGCAAAATAGCTCAATAAAAAACATTTTATGGGAAATATCAAAGTTAGGTTAGTAATTTACGTCCGACCGGTTATCGGGCGTGCGTTAAGAAGTTGATAGCTCTCATCACTTGGGTACAACCAGAGAATTATAGTGATCAATATGTATATTCACTCATATGCATATTGATGGAAGAATTTTTTGCCGTACACACACAAGTTTCTTAAGAATTGTCCATGATTTTTGAATAATGTCTTAAAATAAAGTCTTCAACTTTTTTAAGTACATGAGATAAAATTATGCACAAAAACTAGAACCCATCAGATATACTAAGTCGCACACCAGAGAATTACGCTCGGTTTCATAGGATTCAAGCGACGTTGGTATGGTATTTACTTTTTACTTTACGTTATGTAGTGTTGATACTAGGTAATGTCTGGCGCAATGCCGAACACTACTCGAAATTTTTATATTTATTACAAATATGCGTGTGTACTGCTGTAGTGAAATCGTAACTTAAAGATCACTGAGGACTTACGATAGAACGATGCTTGTTCACTCAAAAACAGCTGACGAATCTGGATGAAAATTGGTATAGGTATAGATTATAATCTGAAATAGCACATAGATAGGCTATTTATTATCCCGGATATTAAATTCGGTTTTACTGCGGTTTTACGCTTTCACGCGAAAACTACTCAACCGATCATCATGAAACTTTGTACACATATTCTTGGAGGTATTAGAAGTAACATAGGATACTTTTTATGAAAAAAAAAAGTATATAAAAAGCGAAGTATGTATGTTCCCTATAGACCTATAGACTCCGAAAAGGCTGGACCGTTTTCGATGAAATTTACATGGATTGTCCAGATTGGCATATTCCTGTGTTTGGTAGCGATCGTATCAACATAATTAGTAGTGCCTGCGAGAAGCCGGGGCGGGTCACTAGTAATGTATAAATCAGTCATTGTCACACGTTGATTCTCTAATTCGTTGGTAATTTTAACTGACTTCAAAAAGGAGAAGGTTATCAATTCGTCTGTAATTTTTTATGTTTGTTGCCTCAGAACTCTGCTCCTGTTGAACCGCATTCAATGATTCTTCTTTCTAAGTTCGATAGCTAGTGCTTCTTTGTAAAAGTACTTAATAGATTTTAATCATAAAACATAAATTTAATCATTAGAATTATAAAGTCTGGATCGTAACAATAACTAGATATAAAGTTTTAATTAGTAACAAAATTAATTTCAGTCAAAACATTTCAACTTGGTTTCCATAGATAACGATTAATTTAAATGACTTTGACACACGTAAAGGCGTCGTCGTATTTTCAATCGTCCCCACACATGTCCGTGTTGTGTGATAAAACTTTTAAAAAAGTAGCAATGGATTTCATAACGATTCTTCAATTTCTTAGAGCAATCATTAACCCTATCGGACTTTCACGACCCTTTCGGAACCAGTTATTTACTATACAAACCTTCTGTCGTCTGGAAGTACCATTTTCAATTCGATTTCACAAGCCGACCGGTTTCCAAAGTCCTTGTGTATAAAACGCGCAGTGTTTGTACAACATTTTCGTAAAAAAATAAGGATAAAATTTAGAGGTTCGTAGCAATGAAAGGTAGTGGATATCTATATATGGATATATTTGAATTCCAGAATAGTTCTTCGAAACTCACGTCAAAACGAGGCAGGGTCAGTTGATTAACTAAATTTGTAAGGAGTAAACTACAAAGCGGATTAAGTAAAGTATTTTTTTAACTTAGCTAGTGTAACTGAAATAAAAAATTAGGTAAGAATCAAGCCCGGACTGTTAGATTGATCTACTGAACTATGATTGGTTATTGCTTACACAGTAAAGGAACATTGATTTCTGCAATATTGACGAAGATATTGAGTGAACGAAGCTGGCTGTATTTATGTCGGTCGTACATAATCCGACCGTAGCGTTACGTCACAGATTGTTGAACCGATGCGCCGTTGACCTCCGACACTCGATGGCTCGCCTTCCTTACTAGAAATGCTTTTTAGGCCAGATCCACATTACGATAGCTGCTTAAACATAATCTCACTATGTATTGAATTCATTTCGTACAAGGTCGAGTTATATAACATATCGACAGACGGCGATGTCATCGACATGGCATTACGCAACAAGATTTGTGATATTTTTTTTTCTAATTTATTTGACTGGGTTTGAAAGTCAAGTTCTCTATGCTGTACTGTTCTCATTTCATAAAACAAGTTATAACGATAATTTATTAGCTAAGAGATTTGTTTGTAATATTTTTACTTTGAAATATTATAAAGACAAGGGCGATATACGAAGGACCCGTAACCGAAGAACATGTATGCGTGAAAGTAAGGATGTTAAAGAAGCGAGAGAGGTGTGCCAGGATCGTGCCAAATAGAAATCCATGATGTTTTGTCGTTTGTTGCAAATATATACCAGAAGGGTTTGTACCATACAGCAAGCAATAATTTCAAGTATTCTTTGTTGTATGTATTGTTATCATGTTACGTGATTGTTTTCTATTAACAAATTGGTCTACTTTAACGAACTTATCCAACAGTCACGCATACGGTAACTTAAGCTTGACCGCTTGACACTTTCTAAGAGTACAAATAATGATGATTGATTTATCGAGTCTGTAAGTAAAAATAACAAATGCAATGTACAATTCTATATAAACGATGTTTGTTGGTTAGATTAAATGGCATGTTCATTTATTTGTGAATTATTTTATATATATATATACACACATATATATATATATATATATATATATATATATATATTTATTGGTGCTAAAATAAGAGTCGAATGGAATACCCCCAAAGATTAAATAGTAAAATTACTTACAGTTATTTTACGGTTACATAGTATATACAATAAACTGCAGTAAAAATAAAACAATTTGTTCTAATCTTGTTCATAAAACGATTGACGAACGACGATTCCATCGATCGATTTTGTACACAATAACCAAAAAAAATTAACTCATCGTCATGAAACAGTCGAGACTAGACGTATTGACAGGTTGACGTCAAAACTACCAGGATGCAATCACTTCAGCGGTTGAATTAACAAATTAGTAATTTGCACGGTTTTGGTTTACCATTCGGCAATTTAATATCCACACATAACTCGCTGATTGCAAAAGCTCGGTGGTCAGCAATTGCTTTTTGATACGAGTTACTAACAATTAAACCATTACAGTCGCAGCATTTTTCTATTTTTTTAAATGAGAAGGTGGCAAACGAGCAAGTGAGTGCTGCCCATAGACATCCCCAACAGGCAAAGGTGTTGCAGATGTGTTGTCTATCTTTAATGGACGGAGGAGGGCATAAACAGGAAAAATCATATTTTCTTTTGCCCGTCGACCCCTCCCCGTCCAACCCTCTTTCTATTCCCATCCTAACCTTATGTGGAAAGGATGGGAAGGTGAAGAGGACTGAAATTAGTCACCTCACTCAACGGACGAAACGGAGAGTACTTCTACTTCACGCCTGTTTCCTGTGAGGTCGTGGTATTTCGCCGTTCGAGCAGGCCAATTCGTGCAACAGATTTTTTTTTATATTACAAAGTGGCAAATGAGCAAGCGGCCCCTGGAAATAAGTACCGCTACCCATAGGCATCCGCAACAAGCTAATGAGTTGCAGATGCGTTGCCTACCTTCATGGACGAAGGAGGGGACAAACAGAAAAAAGGATAATTCCATTCCCTGTCCATACCCTCCTCATCCGTCAAATCAATGTTGTTGTTGCGGAGTCTACCACTGTTAAGTTATCGCTACAAAACATTAAACTTAGAAGTCATGATGTTTGATGCCTGGATTTGAGATTGTGCTCTATGAGGATCTGGTCAGACTAACGCATCGGGCTGCGGCCCCGCGGCCTTTTTCCTTCCACTTTACCAGTGACCACTAATTTTTCAAGATTATTTCCGTCTTTCCTGGCAATGTGTCCGAAGTACTCAAAGACTCCAAGACCAAGACAAGAAGAAGTTTGCCAAGTATAGATGCGTTGGTCAGAAATGCAGTACATGGAATCCGGAGCATTTTCCTCTAGCAGCACATCTCAAAAGCGTCAATCCGTTTGAGGTCTGCAGATTTTAGGATCCATGTCTCAGCCTCATAAAGGAAAATGGAGAAAACTAGTGTGCGCACGAGTTTGGTCTTCGTCTTCAGAAATATTTTGCTGTCTCTCCAAGTTTTAAACAGCTGAGCCAAGGCCATCCCAATTCTGCTGCGGACATCTGGTTCACAGGAGCCGTTGTTCGTGATAGTGGATCCGAGATAGACGAATTCTTCGACTACCTGTACGTCGAGTGCGCCAGTGAACTTAAGCAAATAAATAAGCGTGTCCGTAATCACCCATTTAGCATTCGATCGATTTTACAGTTTACATAATATGCTTAATTTCACAACTCATATATGATGACATCAACCTGCTTAACAATATTAATTATTCATCTTACACTACTTTTCCGTAACATAAGACGTATCTTTGCGACACTCATCACCAAAAGTAACTTACAATCTGTAATGTATTTTTTATAAGAAAAGGAAGAATCAGATAATATGTATGTACATAAAATATGTTAGGGATATGGTTAAATACTATCAGAATATAAGAAATAGTTTAATTTGGATCGGATTATTAGACTGTTAGAGTAACGGATGGAAATAGCGTCATGCGGCAGAAATGCGAATGTTAATATGTTAGGGATATGGTTAAATACTATCAGAATATAAGAAATAGTTTAATTTGGATCGGATTATTAGACTGTTAGAGTAACGGATGGAAATAGCGTCATGCGGCAGAAATGCGAATGTTAATATGTTAGGGATATGGTTAAATACTATCAGAATATAAGAAATAGTTTAATTTGGATCGGATTATTAGACTGTTAGAGTAACGGATGGAAATAGCGTCATGCGGCAGAAATGCGAATGTTAATATGTTAGGGATATGGTTAAATACTATCAGAATATAAGAAATAGTTTAATTTGGATCGGATTATTAGACTGTTAGAGTAACGGATGGAAATAGCGTCATGCGGCAGAAATGCGAATGTTAATATGTTAGGGATATGGTTAAATACTATCAGAATATAAGAAATAGTTTAATTTGGATCGGATTATTAGACTGTTAGAGTAACGGATGGAAATAGCGTCATGCGGCAGAAATGCGAATGTTAATATGTTAGGGATATGGTTAAATACTATCAGAATATAAGAAATAGTTTAATTTGGATCGGATTATTAGACTGTTAGAGTAACGGATGGAAATAGCGTCATGCGGCAGAAATGCGAATGTTAATATGTTAGGGATATGGTTAAATACTATCAGAATATAAGAAATAGTTTAATTTGGATCGGATTATTAGACTGTTAGAGTAACGGATGGAAATAGCGTCATGCGGCAGAAATGCGAATGTTAATATGTTAGGGATATGGTTAAATACTATCAGAATATAAGAAATAGTTTAATTTGGATCGGATTATTAGACTGTTAGAGTAACGGATGGAAATAGCGTCATGCGGCAGAAATGCGAATGTTAATATGTTAGGGATATGGTTAAATACTATCAGAATATAAGAAATAGTTTAATTTGGATCGGATTATTAGACTGTTAGAGTAACGGATGGAAATAGCGTCATGCGGCAGAAATGCGAATGTTAATATGTTAGGGATATGGTTAAATACTATCAGAATATAAGAAATAGTTTAATTTGGATCGGATTATTAGACTGTTAGAGTAACGGATGGAAATAGCGTCATGCGGCAGAAATGCGAATGTTAATATGGATGTGTAGAGTACCACGAATGGATAGGCTACGATATAAGTGGAAGCTTGAAAGTAACACCGATAGTGGGCAGGGTAGACTGGCGTGTGGCAAAGAAAGCTTAAGATATGAATGTAGATGGATATGTCGGTAGGGGTAGGCCTAAGAAAAGATAACAGTGGTAGAGTCCGCAACAACAACATCTGTTGCACGAATTGGCCGGCTCGACCGATGAAATACCATGACCTCACAGAAAACAGGCGTGAAGTAGAAGTACTCTGCGTTGCGTCTGATGAGTGAGGTGCCGTGGGCCTAATTTCAATCGGGGTTTCAAACGGGTGGGAACCCTTTCTAACCCGTTCCTCCTCCTCATAAGGATAGGATGGGAAAGGTAAGAGGATCAGTTGTTTAGGGGATTAACCGGGAAAAGGAAATATCTTTTTTCCTGTCTAAGCCCTCCTCTGTCCATTAAAGGTAGGCACCGCATCTGCAACACATTTGCTAATTGCGGATGTCTATGGGTAGCGCTCACTTTACATCAGGTGATCCGCTTGCTCGTTTGCCACCTTCTCAGATAAAAAAAAGAAAAAAGATGGATGGATTGCGTGAAAGGTAACTGAGGAAAATCAAAGTCTGGAGTATATGTCGTTGAAATTATTAAAAAAAATCCTGGCCACAAGTATTTTTCTACCACTTGAAAATTTATTTTTGTTTTTAGTGTACATACTTATATAAGTTTCAACTGACGATATACACACGAGTTAAACTGAAAAATTGATTAAAAATTTAAGGTCCTGCAATTTTACAGCTATAAATACTTCGCGTCAAAACGAAACTAAATATTATCAACTATAATAATACTATCTGATGGAAACAAAAGTGAAACAAAGATAATCTCCAAGGAAATATTTTTTTAAAATTTTTTATTTCCAATTTTTTAATAAGTTATCCCAGATTTTATTAAATATTAAACTAAAGGCTTTTAAATTTAATTTTTTTCTGCGTACAGCAAATTGCAAGCGTTAGTTTTTCCCCCCAAATTTGACATTAAGAGGTCTAGAGAAGAGTGAGTAGGTTATTGCTGAACTAGAGGTAGCTTTCCAGCATCAGGTTGGATCGTGGTAAGTAAACTAGGGCGCCATTTAATACAAATTATATATATATTTGACAGTCCGAACATTATTGTTATTGTATCTTTTAATGTTGTACTTATTACAAATATAAATCGAACTTTATACATTAAATTCGGTTTTTTGCAAGCCAACGTTTAACTACTATGCAAAAGTCCGAATGTAAAGCTTATACGTATATGTGTGTTGCAAAGAAGCTTATGCAAGTAATTAAAAACGCATATAAAATATTTAATAAATTAAATTTTGATATTAAATTACTAAATAATTCTCCTATCATTAAATCTCGTATCGTCCCTTTGTATTTCCGGCTTAAAACCATTAGCATCAGCTATGTATCTGACTCTGTGATGTTGGCCTGAAGGTTTAATATATCCATATTCCCCACGAATAGTGAGAATATCTGAGCCTCCCTCATTGATAATACCGGCCTCTTCTTTTCTATAAGTACCGTCTGACGTTACGAATCTGAAAAGAAGATGAAATATTCAAGACTAGTTATGTAACTGATACATATGTACTTGTAGTAAATGCTTTAGTTATTAAAATAATTAGTAAGCTTGATTAAAGAATACAAGACATTCTTAAGTTATCTGCAATTGTAAAAGCTAAGACTTTGCTTACTGTACCCTTATGTTACTTTTCTATGTACTTACTCAAAACTATAAGTACCCAAGCCGTTGCTGCTGTACACGTACTTAATTATTTGTTTAGGTTCATCGGTCGCTGCAGGCGAGCTCTCAACTGTTGCTAATAATACTGCTACGAGGCAGATGAGTCCACTAAATGCCTGCGTATCATACAAACCATATGTCAAGGATAACAACTCAACAGGCAAGCTTCACTTTACTGGAATTTCAAAAATAGATTTTGACACCAATTTAAAATATCTTTTTGTATAACATTAAACTAAATAACTATAACTAAAGTCTTACCGCTAGATCAAGTTTGCAAAATAAAAATATATACTTTCTAAGCGAAAAGAAGAAGAAATATTGTTTTGAAATAACATATTTATGCGATTTTACGATGCAACATCCGGGTGGCACGTTTTCTGGTAAATACTTAATGTGTAAATATATATTTCTAAGAATCAATAATAAAGGCAACGTTAATTCTGTCAAATAATTCGTTTGAATGATGTGATTCATGCAAATAAAATGAAGTTATAATGTATTACAGTATATAATGTATTACAGCATTAGCTTTTTCAGAATAATTGTCCGCCGCCGTGATGCATGCACGCATTTATAATTGGGCTTGGAAAATTTAAACGGTCGGCACATTCTCAGTTGTACCAATCATTGACAATATGACGTTTCATTTCCAGTCACTTTCTAATGGGGTGAAGTCATTGGGCGAAGTACGGTAGGCATATCTATACTACGGATAAATAAAATTGAAGTGTCTGTATGTAATATCAAAATAATATTTCCCATACCCTCTAGTACCTGAGGATGCTCACCATAGAGCCCTTCGTGTACTTTATGGCTCAGACGACATACATACACGTAAATCAACTCGGAGATTAAAGTACTATTATGATCGAGGTGATTATCTTAATATAAACGCACACTTAAGCGAGATAGATTGGAATGAACTTCTGTACAATGTTCCCTTAGATGTGGCAGTTGAACGTTTGTATGAACGCTTACATTACTTTATAGATACTTACATCCCTCATAAATTGACATCGCCACATTAATTTCCCGCATGGTACACACGTCCCTTAAAAAAGCTACTGAAGGAAAAGTATAAATATTTAATAAAATATCATTTATACGGCAATAAAGGTGATTATTGTACTTTCTCATCATTACGTAAAAGAGCGAAGGAACTCGAAGCTATCTGTTATAAAGATTACCTAAAATCTACTGAGCAGAATATCTTAAGCAATCCTAAACTTTTTTGGTCTTTTATCAAATCAAATAATAAGGGTTCTAATTCTCTTCCACCTATTTTAACGTTTGAAGATCATTCAACAGACTCGAACACCGCTATTTGTGAGCTTTTTTCTAAATATTTCTATTCCAACTTTCAGGCTCCGCTTGACACACCTTGTTTTCCTAATGCTGAAAAGAACACTTCGAATATCACTAATACAATATGTAATATAGAAATTAATCCTTCAGCTATCATCAAACATTTAAAATCTCTAGATTTAGCAAAAGGGGCAAGCCCGGATAGTATACCACCCTTATTTATAGCCAGATGCTCCGAAAATTTAGTGAAACCATTGGTTAAATTATATCAAAGATCAATTTCTGAAGGTATCGTACCAACGTTATGGAAGTCCGCTTTTATAACCCCCATTCATAAGAAAGGGCAAAAAAACGATATTAAAAACTACAGACCAATCTCCAAATTATGTATCTTCGCTAAAGTGTTCGAACGTATTGCTTATTTAGCTTTATCCTATCTTAGCCTCTATATTTATCACCGAGCAGCATGGTTTTCTAAAAAATCGTTCAACCACCACAAACCTAATATCTTTTATCGACTACACCACGCTGAACATGGACTCAGGTAGTCAAGTTGTCACCATCTTTACCGACTTCAGCAAGGCTTTCGACTGTATAGATCACTGTGTCCTGCTGCAAAAACTACTTAACGCCGGTATTCATGGCAATCTTTTTAGATGGTTTTGTTCGTACATCGACAACAGATCTCAAAAAGTCGTTATGAATGGATGTTCATCTGATTGGATTAATATTCCATCTGGTGTGCCGCAAGGATCATTGTTGGCACCCTTGCTTTTTAATATTTTTATTAATGACGTTAGTTCTTGTTTCCTATTCTTTAAATTTTTACTGTATGCAGATGACATGAAAGTATTCAAAAGCAATTAATACACATAAAGATTGTATACTATTACAAGAGGATTTTTCTAGATTTTACTTATATTGTACTCGTAATAAACTGAACCTGAATGTAGACAAATGTTATAGGATGACTTTTACACGAAAAGTCAACTATATTTCTTACACATATAATATTAATGGTCATAAGCTTTTGATTGTGGATGAAGTGCGCGACTTAGGTGTAACCCACGACAAAAACTCACATATGAGAAACACATTCATAACGTTGTCAGTAAGGCCAATAAGTCTGACGGTTTTTTAAAGCGTTCATGTTCTCAGTTTACTAGCATAAAAGTTATTAAAATGCTATATTGTTCGTATGTACGCAGCCACCTCGAGTACTGTTCTCAAATATGGAACCCACAGTGTGAAGTCTACATAAACAGACTCGAATCAATTCAAAGACGTTTTGTGTTATGCTTACAATATACCATAAGTACCGTTATACATCATGTGTATTGAGTATTTCATTTTTATTTTTATTTGGAAAAAAAACAGTGAAAGATTACAATAAATAAATAATATAAAAAAATATATAACTAACACCATGAACATGTTTTCACATATAGTATTCGATTAAATTAGCCTATTAGCGTTGGCAAAATCAAAAAGAATCAGGGGGGTACCGATACCACTGGTATTGGAGAATCCCCCTCCGCGCGTTTACGCCGGAACTCCCGCTTGGAGTCTGGGTGTGTGCGCGCGGGCTGCCCCGCGTATTCTGGGGGGGGCACCATCCCACTCGTTGCTGGAGCTCGGGGCAAACGCAGGCAGCACCTCGCGGCATCCCCTACCATGTTCTCCGTGGACTTCTGTAACATCAGGGAACTCCACTCTAACTTGGAGGCCGTCCACTTCCACCTACGGACGGCTAAGCCGGCCCTGCTTTTCCTCACTGAGACGCAGATATCCTCCCCGGCAGAGACATCGTATCTATCCTGCCCGGGTTACAAATTGGAGCATTCCTTTTTGCCCCGGGCCGGGGTGTGCGTGTACGTCAGAGAGGATGTCTGCTCTCGTCGCCTCAGCCTTCTTGACGGTAGGGACCTATCTACTTTGTGGCTGCGCGTAAATAGCGAAGACCATCCACGAGTCTACGCGTGCCTCTATAGGTCCCATAGCGGAAATGCCGAAATAGACCGACTCATGGAGCAAGTCCAAACGGCTATAGATTCCGTTCTGGAACAGATTACATCCGCCGAGATCGTGGTACTTGGCGATTTCAATGCCCACCACGCCGATTGGCTTGGCTCACGTACCACCGATCACGCGGGGAGATCTGTCCATGAATTTGCCTCGTCCTATGATCTGACGCACGCTAGTAGTCCTAGTTGTCAAGTTGCTGTCAAACGATCAAGTAGTGCCTCCAATCCCTCTTATAAACTAGTCTTAATTATTGAGAAATAGTGCTTCAAACAAAGTTATGTGCAGTTCGCCATGTGGGGGACTAACGGGCGTTTATATTAAACTATAAGTCACTGTTTTTCAAGATAAGAATATCGAAGGAAGCTGAAGACGTAAATATTGTATTTGCTAATTATTTCACTCTGGAAGGTATCTTTGAATTATTTGTTGTTGAGAATTGACGTGTGATGCAAAACAAACATTAGATGTGACGCTGACACATGTCAAAAAAAGGCTATTAGAGTTGCCAGCACTCGAAAATATTTCTACCAAAAATCGATTATACTAAAAACGTTCCATTTCATGATATAGTATAAAAATGGATAAGGATTTCGCAAGTTTGTTAAAATCTATTAAACATGAGATGGCAATTCAAATTAAAGAACAAACGAAGGAAATAAACGAAAACTTTTCAATAAAAATGGAAGAAAAACTACAACCCCTGATTGAAGAAAATAAAAAGTTAAAAGAAGAGATGGTTTTACTAAAAGAAAAAATTAATTATTTAGAATTGGAGAAGAAGAAGAATAACATCATAGTTTTTGGGTTACCCGAGAACGAAACATCTAAGGAAGAATTAGTGCAGAAATTTATAAGTGAAATTCAAAAAATAGACATTGGGATAAATAAACAGAATATAAACAACATTCATCGGATTGGAACTAAAGACAATATCAAAGGGAAACCAAGGCCGGTAATAGTATCATTAATTAACTTATGGAAGAAACAAGAAATACTTAAAAATAAAAAGAAAATGAAATCTGATATTTATATAACAGAAGATTTCCCTAAGGCAATTCTTGAAAAGAGACGCTCTCTGCAACCCCAGCTTGAGGAAGAGAGAAAGAAAGGCAACTTCTGTTATATAAAATATGACAAGCTTGTAATATGGAACAACAACAAAAATACCGAAAAAAGAAAACGTAAGCTCTCAACACCTAAGGCAAGAACCAGTTCCGATAGAGAAGATACAAGTTCTCGAAAACTTTCAAAACTAAATGCCTTCGATGTACTTAGGGCAAGATCTAATTCTTTTCCACAATCGCTACAAAATATTAATTAGCATTTAAGAACCGGCAACTGGACAAATTATGACTATATGCAAACTACACATTTAGCCAAACTTAGCGCAAATACTCTCCCAAGCCGGGTGGTCGCCGTGGGAGAAAGAGACCAATACCCTCTAAAGAATGAATTTAAACCCCAAGAAGCTATTTATATTGCTACATTAAATGTTAGGTCCCTTAAATATCAAGAGAAATTATTAGAGTTAGAATTGGCTTTGAACAACATAAAATATGACATCTTGGGAATGAGTGAAGTGAGAAGAATAGGCGAAGGTATAGAAGAGCACCAAAAGTATATATTTTGTTACAAAGGGGAAAGATGTGGTATGTTTGGAGTGGGCTTCCTCGTAAAAAAGTACTTACGATCAAAAATTGAAGAATTTATAGGAGTATCCGATAGGATAGCTATTCTGAATATTAAACTTCCAACTAACAATAAGAAAGAAGAATTATGGTCCATCGTGCAAGTCTACGCGCCTACTGAAGCAAAAAAAACAGAAGATATAAAAAGATCTGAAGATTTCTACGAGAATCTACACTCAGCTATACAGACATGCCATAAAAATTTGATAATAATGGGCGATTTTAATGCAAGGATTGGTATAGCTGCAGGAGGAGAAGAAACCATAATTGGCAAGTTCGGAGTAGGAAAAAGGAGCACTAACGGAAATAAGCTGATTAATTTTGCATGGGAGTATAGACTTAGTATTATAAACAGCTTTTTCAAAAGAAAACCCGCAAAGAAATGGACGTGGATTTCACCCGACGGAAAAAACAAAAACGAAATTGACTATATTCTATGCAACAAAATTAAAATTGTAAAGAACGTAAACATTATTAATAATTTTAACTTTAACACAGACCATAGAATGGTAAGGATGGCTCTAAAATTGGTTCCAGCTAAGCAAACACGGAAAAACTTTAATAGGGAGTCTCATCATACAGCTTTCGTTAAGGAAGGCGACATAAATATCATAGCCGAAAAACTCGAAGAAATCATAAAAAGGAAAGACAACATAGAAGAACAATATGAGAAAATTATAAAAACCTTTAAAAAACTCATAGTCAAAAAAGAAAATGGAAGAGGTTCTGTTCTATCTCCCGAAACTCACGAGCTTATTGAAAAACGAAGAACAATGCTCTCGAATAAAAAAAAATACAGAGTAGAAATAAAGAATATAAGCAAAACAATAAATACACAAATACGCAAAGACATTAAAACAAATCGAGATAGGACAATAACAACATATATTGAAAAAACTGGAGGAATTAATAAAGCATTCAAAAATCTCGAAAATAAAAATAATTGGATGACGAAATTAAACAAACAAAATGGGCTCAGTTTAGGAAAAAGGAAAGATATTTTAGAAACAGCTACAGAGTTTTACCGAAATCTATACAGCTCTGACAAAAATAAGCCTCTCGAGACACTTGACCCCTCCGAACCGACTGAAGAGGTAATCCCAACAATAATTATATCTGAAGTAGAAAATGCAGTAGCAACTCAGAAAAATGGAAAAGCAACAGGACCTGACAACATATCAAATGAAATGTTAAAGATAGGGACTAAAGTTGTTACACCGATTTTAACTAAACTTTTTAATGATATATTGAAAGAAGAAATCATACCTAAAGATTGGACGAAATCCACCATCACCTTAATATACAAAAAAGGAAGTAAAACAGATATAGGAAACTATAGACCTATTAGCCTAATGTCTAACATTTATAAAGTATTCTCAAAAGTTATATTGAAAAGAATTAGCATCACTTTAGACGCGCATCAACCAAAGGAACAAGCAGGCTTTAGGAGCAAGTTCTCAACGATAGACCATATTCATGTAGTAAAACAAATTGTCCAAAAATATAACGAATACAATCAGACTTACTACATCGGATTTATAGACTACAATAAGGCCTTCGACTCTTTAGAACACGAAGCGATATGGACCGCCTTGAAATCACAAGGAGTTGAAAATAAATATATTAGAATCTTACAAAAACTATATTCGAATTGCAAATCTGTAATTAAAATAGAAAATACAGGTCCAGAGTTCCCAATCATGAGGGGTGTGAGACAGGGAGACCCGATATCACCAAAACTCTTCAATGCTGTTCTAGAAATGGTATTCAGAAACTTAGCGTGGGAAGACCGAGGACTAAATATTAATGGCGTGAACCTAAGCCATTTAAGGTTCGCAGACGATATTGTCGTGTTCTCAGAATGCCCTCGAATACTCGGAAAGATGCTTCAAGAACTCGCCATTGAAAGTGGTAAGATTGGCCTCACCATGAACACCAACAAAACTAAAATCTTAACGAACTCCACAAAACACAATATAACAGTCAATAATGAAACTATCGCATATGTGGACGAATATATATATTTAGGACATCTAATAGCTACAACAG
Source organism: Papilio elwesi (assembly GCA_029849275.1). NCBI lineage: Eukaryota > Metazoa > Arthropoda > Insecta > Lepidoptera > Papilionidae > Papilio > Papilio elwesi. Next base: position 8,410,146 of record CM056692.1, on the reverse strand, counting down.
ACTGTACTGGTCAAGAAATAAAAAGAAGAGTAACCAACACCTGGAAGAGATACTGGTCGCTAAGGGAAGTTATGAAAAATAAAGACATTACAATGAAGCACAAGAGAAAAGTATTCAATATATGTATACTACCCTGCTTATCATATGCGTGTCAATCATGGGCATTAACAAATAAACAACTAAATAAATTAAATGTTTGTCAAAATTCTATTGAGAGAAGTGTTCTAGGAGTAAGGCTCAAAGACAAAATAACGCTACAATATAATAAAGAAAAAACAAAATTTAAAAATGTTACTACAACAGTAAGGAAATTAAAATGGCGTTGGTCAGGACACATGATGAGAGAAAAAGAAGAAAAATGGTCAAGGATGGTAACCGATTGGTACCCTCGACAGGGAAAAAGAAACAAGGGAAGACAGGTTAAGCGATGGGAAGACGATATCAAAAAAGTAGCAGGTCAGCTGTGGAAAAGAAAAGCAAGGGATAGACAAGAATGGAAGTCTTTAGAGGAGGCCTATGTCCATGGACAAGCTGTAGGTTAAAGAAACACGCTAACAGTTGCCGGTTCAGAAAAAAAAATGCTTACTAATACGATAATAACTAACGATAGGCTTCATAGTATATATGTATACAAATATTGTAAAAATCTTCAGCAATAAAGGCTTTATTATTATTATTATTATTATTATTATTATTATTATTATTATGATCTGACGCAACTGGTTACATCGCCCACGCGAATTCCAGATGTGGAAGATCATACATCTTCCCTGTTGGACCTTCTGCTGACCTCACATCCCGACAGCTACTTGGTTTCCGTCGACGCCCCCCTGGGCTCGTCGGACCATTGCTTGATCCGGACAAAAGTGCCTATCTCGCGTCGCCCACGGTTCAAACCGAATGGCCACCGCCGAGTGTGGCACTACAGGTCGGCTGACTGGGATGAGATGCGATCCTTTTTTGCATCCTACCCATGGGAGCAAGTTTGCTTCAAGCTGGACGATCCCGATGCCGTTGCCGATTCTATCGCCGATGTGGTGATTCAGGGGATGGAACTATTAATTCCATCCTCTGTTGTGCCCATCGGAGGCAGTTCTCGACCCTGGTTTGGTCAATCCTGCAAATTAGCCGCGCGCTACAAGCAGGATTGTTACCGAGCTTGGGCTGAGGCGTCAGCGCCTAGGGATGTAAATACCAGCCTGCTCAAAAAGAAGTACAACTCTGCCTCCAGGTCCTACAAAAGAATTATTGCTAAGGCAAAGTCGGAACACGTGGCCAGCATTGGTGAGAGATTGGTACGCCTTCCTTCGGGAAATCGTGCGTTCTGGTCTCTCGCCAAGGCTGTCCAGGGAAATTTCTGTAAGCCGTCTTTACCATCTTTGCGCAGGGGAGATGACACGTTAGCCCACACCGCAAATGAGAAGGCCGATCTTCTAGGCTCTCTTTTTGCGTCCAACTCGACTCTGGAGGATAATGGTAGTTCACCGCCGAATATCCAGTGCGGTGACACCTTCATGTCCGAGATCTAGTTTCGCCAGAGATCAGTGCGTAAAGTGCTGCAATCTCTGGACGTTCACAAGTCGAGTGGGCCTGACGGTATTCCTCCCACCGTGCTTAGGACATGCGCTCCTGAGTTGGCACCGGTATTAACGCGCTTGTTCCGGTTCTCCTACTCCTTAGGCATTGTCCCGAAGTCATGGAAGACTGCCACAATCCACCCGATCCCAAAGAAAGGTGATAGCTCGGATCCGTCCAACTACAGGCCGATTGCCATTACCACCTTGTTCTCGAAAGTCATGGAAACGATCATCAATTGCCAGCTCATGAGGTATCTTGAGGAGCACCAGCTGATTAGCGATCGTCAGTACGGCTTCCGTCAGCGTCGCTCAGCTGGTGACCTTCTTGCGTACCTCACGCATCGAAGGTCGGTGGCAATCGAGGGCAAGGGGGAGGCCCTGGCGGTTAGTTTGGACGTGGCCAAGGCTTTTGATCGGGTGTGGCACAAAGCACTTCTTTCGAAGTTGCCTTCCTACGGGCTGCCCGAGAAACTATGCGCCTGGATTTCCAGCTTTTTGGAGGGTCGGAGCATCAAGGTCGTTGTCGACGGTGCATGCTCTGACCGGAAACGAATTAATGCTGGTGTCCCTGTGGACCCAGGACTGTGTACTGTCGCCCACCCTGTTTCTTCTGCATATCAATGACATGCTGCAAATTAGCAACATCCATTGTTATGCAGATTATAGCACGTGTGATGCACTGTACACGGCCCGCGCTAACGTTTCTCAGGCCGCTGAGAACCGGACCAAACTTGTGTCTGAAATGGAGATCCTATTAGGTGAAGTCTCGGATTGGGGTCGACAAAATCTTGTTGATTTCAATTCCAAAAAGACACAAGTCTGCGCCATTACCGCTAAAAAAGAACCCTTTGTTGCGAATGTATGTTTTGAGGGCACTCCTCTGGTTGCCACAGCCAGCATCGGTATTCTCGGCGTTGACATATCGTGTGACGTTCAGTTTCGTGGTCACTTGGAAGACAAGGCCAAATTGGCCTCTAAAAAGCTGGGTGTACTCAGTAGAGCGAAGCAGTATTTCCAGCCGGGCCACCGCCTTCAGCTATACAAGGCGCAAGTTCGGCCCCACATGAAATACTGCTCGCATCTCTGGGCGGGAGCACCCCAATACCAGCTTCTTCCATTTGACCGCATACAACGGAGAGCGACTCGAATCGTCAACGACCGAGCTCTTACCGATCGGCTTGATACTCTGGCCTTGCGGAGGGACGTCAGCTCCCTCTGCATTTTTTACCGTATGTACCACGGGGAGTGTTCCGAAGAACTACTTGGAACGATTCCTGCCGCCGAGTTTCATCATCGTATGACACGACAGACCGCCAGGTACCATCCACACCATCTGGATGGCTGGCATTCCTCAACAGTGTGGTTCTCTCGACATTTCCTGCCACACACAGCCGCGTTGTGGAATGGTCTATCCTCGGCGGTATTTCCAAACCAGTACGGCTTGGGGTCCTTCAAGAAGCGAGCCTATCTTTTTCTAAAAGGCCGGCAACGCATCTGCAGTTCCTCTGGTGTTGCGGGTGTCCATGGGCGTCGTTGATCACCTGGGTGTTCCCGCCGCTCGTTTGCCCCCTTCTCTTATTAAAAAAAAGAGAAGAGAAATCAAAGTATTACGGATTCATCCAGCTTCTGAAAATTTCGTTTTTGATTGATGTTGGTGAAGAGTAAAAGAGATCTAAGTCTTGAGAGTCAACCAGTCTATTAACTAAACCTACACATCTCACAAAGTAAGCGTTCCGTCTATAATTCGTTGAAGAAGAGGGAATATTAACAAGATTTAATTTACGAACCGACTTTGTGGGTACCCTTATTTCTATGTTACATAGAAGTTGCGGAGAGTCTAATACAGATTGAGCTAATTTGGCATATAAAGTTATATCAGCAACTTCACGTCTTAAGTTTAGCGGTAAAAAGTGATATCTTCTGCATCGGGCTTCATAATTGACATCTAATTACATTTACCATATTTATATATAATATTTTCGTACCATTAGGAAATAAAATTATAAATTACATTTACAGACTGAACTAAAATTAAACCTGTTATTTATTTTGACACGAGTGGGAATTGAAAACAGTGAAAAATAATTATTAGTGAATTCAACGAAATGTTTTTTTAAAACAATTTTTATTGTGTATTGTATGTGACGTCTATATCCAGTTGATAATAAAATAAAATAGTAGTAAAATATATTTTGGTTATGTTTCACTGTCCATAAACTGTTAGAAAATAAATAAATTGTGTTATTCTAGTTTTGCAACTATTGTATTTTTTAAATTTTAGTTAAGGACTGACTAAAAGATGACTGGCAACAAATCTTAAAAGCGGGTCTCAAGTTTCTACCAATCTGCGCTCAAAGTTCGTTGTGTAGACACAGTCATTAATATCTATTGGATAAATATGCGCCTGCCTTACATCGCCTTTTTGTGAAGTGCCCAGAAAATAAACAGCTATTCTCAATAATTCGTTAAACTGACAATGTGCCGACCGTTTAGAGTATGACTAGCCCGATTATAAAGTGCCTTAGTGTCCCTCACAATCGGTCGGTGACATATATATGTTGATAGCAATAAAAAGTAAATAATAAATCCATTCAATAAAGAGCACCGGCATAATATGATATAATGTATCGATACATATTCATTCTCATATTAAACTTTGTTTTATTTTAATGCCGTGAAAGCCACGTTACATTTTTTTACATAGGTCTAATATTTTACCAATGAAGTTGGAGAATCTTAAAAACTCTAATATGATCTTATGTTAACCATATACATAAAAATTACTAATTGTCATATTATAATATCAAATAAAAATACCTTGTGCCCATAGGTGTCTGTCCGGCACAGTCCCACTTCTGCCGCATGCATACTTACTTATGCTACGCTACGCACGCAAGCTCGTCGATCAGTGCCGGGTACATTTAATGTCTATTTATTTATTTATTTATTATAGGTCTACCAACAGCTTAGTTATCATAACATTCACAATTATATGTTAAAATGTCTAATTTTACATTATTATGTTATATAGTTAGTAATTTAATACGTACAATCAACTCACCATACCCGTCAATATTTTTCTACGTCTGATGTCTTAGAGAACTGTGGTACAGGCCTACTGCCGTCACCTTATATCCAGTTCTTGATGAATGACAAGTCTGGACCTCATTCCTTTGCAAATAATGCGTCACCAAGGACTCAAACAAGTCAATAACACTATCATATGAAATCCAAACGCGCAAATGTATTTTTTTAACTAGATTGACGAATAAAACTAATTAATATTCTCGCGACCATTAATTTGTAGATCGTTATTTGTCTGGTTGTGCCGGTTCTATGTTTCCATAAAAACCAGATGAATGCCGATTAATAAACCTTTGCCTTAAATCGAGACGTTATTATTATATCAATGCTTTTGTTGTTGTTTGTTTGTTGGACGCAGTGTGTGTAACAATAATTACTATATACGCAGAAACAGAATAAACATCTGCTAAGTACAAGATATCATCACAATAATACATAAGAGTACGGACTGAGTTGCAATAGTTTATGAATGGACACTTAAATATATTTACAGATCCAACCAGGTATTGTAAATTGAAACATTAGAAATTTCAGGCTGTAGGAAGTCATTTCACTTGAACTAATTCTCTAATTCTCATGCAGGTGACAGGAATATTCATAGTTCAAATATTAATACTTTTGAAAAAATATATTAAAAGGAAAAAGCTCGTTGCGACTGTATACGGGTTATCACTTAACATTCGTTTGCCAAGCTCTTCCTTAAAAATATATAATTATTTTTTATCCTAATGACACAAATAACCAAGTGCGCTATGAATAATATTTGTCCGCATACTTTGTCCTAAAATAAAGAAACTAAATCTAACGTACTTTAAGATGTTAAAATCATCATCATCAAGTATGCGAAAATTTTTCGGTACATTCATTATAATTTTTCATACATTACGTATACGGGTTATATTTACATATAAATCCGTGTTCAAAAACGTAAATCGATAAAATAAATTATTATAAATTGTTTAGCAATAAGTATATTGTAGATGAAGAAGAGGGAATCACTACTATCAATAACTGTTCAAAACTTACTTATAACATTTTTATGAGATGTCGGAGAGTAAAGTTGTCGGTCAAGTTGTACGTCTACTTTAAATTAAAAGTAAAAATGACGTTGACGAATGTTAAGATGGATATGACTTAGGAACTTTAATATTAATTCCCACGACTGATTTGTTGAACATTCTCGTACTGGCTGATTTGACTACGTTGTGTCATGTGTGTGTTTTTTTTAAGTGAAAACTTGTCGCGTTAGATGATATTTGGGAGGGAAACCTAAGAGGTTCGCGTGGACACGTGCGCAACATCCGTTAGCAATATGCTTATTTGAATTTGGAACAGTTTCGACGAACTTTTTTTCATTTATTTTTATTGTTAAGTACAAGGGTTTATTTTAGTTGATTATTTGTTTATTTTTTACTTCTGTCGACAGTCCTAACTACCTGTGTCTTTTTTTTATAAATGGAACTTAAAATTTTTAAATCGAAAACATCTTTTAAATATAAAGAATAAGAGAACACAATTCACATGAACACAAAAGGAAATATCAAAGGGATCCGCGATTTGTTACGCCGAAAATGACGGCATTGTCTATAGAATTTCTCGTTATTTGACATGTTCACGACACGAAATTGTCTGAGTCACCTATCAATTTCAAAGTTCTTAAATATATTATATTATTTTATCACTTTGGTTAAACAGATTTCGATAAAAGTTAACATACAATAAAATAGACATGATCACTAAACGTTTTTGAACTTCATGAAACGAAGTCGCAGGCCTTCTGTATCATCGTAATGATTAGAAATAAATTATAATCTTATACATATCATATGTTTTGTATTAAAATGTTCACTATTGAATAAATTACTTTATTATTTATTTATATAAATAGTGGTTGCCAGCGACTTTGACTAATTAAATAGTTACTGTGATTCATTTGCATTGTTATATGCGAGGAGGGTTGGCGTCAGGTAATCTGACGGCCGTAAAAAAACTGTAGCCAAGACCTGATATAGTATGGACTACAGTCATACTGTGCCGACCTCACATAAGAAACTGGGAAAAAGTCAGGGAAAAGAATTCATCTGCATTAAATTAAAATAATAATTTTGGCGTCAATAGTTTCAACAGTATCATATTTCTGCATAAAATATAACATATTATTCATATCCTTATCGTCAATTTCATCGTCGATCGTCATTCGTCATAATCGCCTAATGTCATATAATATTTTTTTATTAGTAGTGATTAAAATATTTTAATCTTAAAAATAATTGCATTCGCAGTTTACATTTCTATGCAATAGTTTTTTACCCCTTTCATTTTTTAAGGTGGAGGTCGGCAACATGCGGGTTGCGTCCTGTTTCCGGACCGCCAAATATTTATTTAGATATTTTTATGTAACCAAGTATTTTTATGTAAAAATATTTTAAAGTCACTTGTGCTTTTTTTCTGGAACTTAATAAAAAAATCATCAGTAACCGAACGTCGATAATTTTTTTCAACCTGCTAACACCTGCTTTATATGTCTTTATGCTTGTACTGAGATTCTAAGTGCTCGCCAACATCGACCATAAATATGTTTGAAGTAGCATAAGTTTGAAGTTCTTAAATCAAGCGGTTTCTGTTGTGCGTTGAGTCAGGCAGAATCCTCTTATAAATATAAGTATGGATTTTTTTAAATTATCTATTACAGACGATTTACTTTTTTATTATGCATGATATGCCACGTGTTGCGCGCGTGTTTACCTGTATCGTATGTTGTTTCATTTGATTTTGCTGTATCCGTCTCTATTTGTGAATCTTCAAAAAGGTCATGGTCAAGTTTCCTATTAGAGCTACGAGTAGCCTAGCCTTATAGGTTGAAGGTTGCCATTCTTAACATTTCAATGTGTTTTATGCCTATAATTATCAATGATTTATTATTTAAATAAAATATGTTTTATAAATTTATTTAACACGAAAAACCCATGTTTAATAGATAAGATGTGGCCAGTGAAGCAGCGGCGTAGACAGAGATTCTTTATGCTTAAACGTGTTAATTGGTTACGGGTACAATTCACATCGCCTAAGAAAATACCGAAGTAGAAAAGTCTTCTAAATAACAAAATGTAGTTCGTGGCTCAAATCTAACCATATAAAATAGATAACAACTGATTTATTATATAAAAGACTCCTGAATCCTCCATATTTTTTCTCAACGTTGTTTGCAGAAAATCATAATTTCTCCGAGTATTATACGACATAAAATATTATGAAACAGAATTTATACCGTCGAACGTCTAATTACGTATATTTTTAATAAATTATAACTACATGTTCCGGAAGTAATTTGACTTTGTTTAATGACCATGGCCGCAGATTACTACATGCAGATAATATATTGTAGTCAAGACCACCGTCATAATGACAGTAGTCTTGTGTTGACAGTTCTAGGAAACATATGCCCGGCGTACTTTTCAACATATAGTATGCGGAAGCAATAACTTCCTCGAACTAATAACGAAATTTATATTGTTATAGTCCTCGCTAAAATCAATTCATGCTATAAAACAATGCCCCTTCGTTTTTCTTTCTCTCTGTCTAATACAATAACTTGTAAACGATTTTCATAGGGCTTTCACCAAGAGACATTGATTCATAAGAAAGATACATATTTTCATTAAAGTTTTATATGACAATTGGCTGAAATATGGCGATGATTATTGAAGAAGAGGTAATATACTACTAGAATTAGTAATGATTAAGCTAGTTATAGTTATTTTAGTTACTTACGGGCGTGAGCGCATATTTATTTAATATAATACCTGACTACCCGATTAATGACATTTGAATTATATACTTACACTATATGGGTTTAATGGTGACGTGATATGCCCTATGTGACATTCCGGGGATGTACACGAGTCGAATGAAATATCATTATTCCAAGTGGTCAAGCTCATTATGGCTACAGTAGGTTACAATGAAATGGACATATGTATACATACTACATAGGCACGTATACTATGTTAACCGCTGTCCACTAAAGATAGGCAACGCATCTGCAACACATTTGCTTGTTGCGGATGTTTATAGGTAGCGCTCACTTAACTTCAGGTGATCTGCTAGCTCGTTTCCCACCAACTCCAATAAAAAAACAATAAGATAGCATACGATGAAGTTTGCCTCAATATTTATATAGTCATATTATTTTTATCACGTATCTCTGTTGGTATATCAATCGGCTATAAATAAAACCTCAGTCGCTCTATTAGTCGTCGTTGACAAATAATCGCATGAGGTGTATAAGGATTTTATTTGATTTCAAGCATGTTTAACAATTCGTTTCTGTTTTTGTTACACGAGGAACTGGGATAAGAACATTTCTGGATCTAAAATTGAACAACCCTTGGAACCTCAGCGTTGTGTTGTAATGTAACGTCGTGTTGGTTTCATCCATGAAACCATTTATTTTCCCAATAAAGATGCGATGACTGTTTCCGAAATCCTCACCTGTAACGAATAGTAACGTTTTTAAGTATACAAAACTAAAGTTTTTCTATGATATAACCGTAACTGAGGAGTCAGTAATACGACAGTTTTTATCGTTTCAAACAAGGATTCATTTTATACGAAATGAGCACCATCGTCCATGAGCGACGTTTTGGGGACGGTAAAGAAATTAGTTCACTATTTCCTTTAAGAACCTTAAAGCAACAAGCTCAAGATAAATCTGGCAAGCTATGTGCAGAATAAGAAGTTTATTATATGATTCAGAAACTATGATTGTTTATACCACAAACATACCTCCTATGGTAATGTGGCAAACGAGCAAACAGTTAAGTGACCGCTGCTCATGGCCACCGGCAAGCTAATGAGTTGCAGATGCATTCGCCTACCTTTACTGGATAAAGGAAGGAATAAACAGAAAAAAAGATATTTCCTTTGCAGGTTGATGGGTTACATGTTATTTTTAATTAATTGTTAATTCTTCATAAATATAATTACCGCCGATTCCATTGGTCTGAGAATGATGTAACCATTTGTATCAGCTTTATAAAAAACTGACTGAAAAATTCCCTCAAAATCTTTATATGAATAAAATCCTTCAACAGCAATGTGTTCGTCCGGCTGACCAATATTAACACGTCGCCCAGTTTCTTCCCTTATTATGCCGTTTGATGCTTCAAATCTGGGAGTAAAATAAAAGTTTAGCAACTACTTAGGTCAATTTTGGATTTTCATTACAATTACAAATCTATAAATACCTATTTCAAAATGGATTCATTTAGAAATTGGAGCTTTGTTGTTTAATCAAAGTATTGAAACAATCTCTCTCTATTAGTCTTAAAAAAGAATTCTAAATTAAGGTTTCGTTCAGTAGAATTTTTAACTTTATTTCATATCTAGGACGTCCTCGCATTGTCCTCCTTACACAAACTTTACAAAAATTGTACTCGTTAATTATCCACTGGTCCACGTTCAACTTAATTCTTATGTTGTTACCCTTTTGAGCTTGTTCAAATGTCGCTATTAATACCTGATTTATGTTTTTGTCGCGTAATTATAAAAAAGTAATAAAGTAATACAGCAATACAGGCTTATACAAAATAAACAACTTATGATTGAATGTCGTAGTCATATAAGACGAACATTAAAAAAATCTAGAGCAATTCATACGAATTAATACAGCCAATGGCGGACACACCTGACACAAGCTGAAAATTAAAAAAAAACGCACATTTTCTATAGTTTAAATTAGAATATGGCAGTGTACTACTGGCAAAAAAAAGTTTTTGTGCAGTGCTTTATAATTATAAAATTAGCTGTATAGTTAAAAAGTAATTTGCTCACTGATATTTTTGTACTTGTGGGCGAAATGCCAAAAGTCAGGCATACAAACGGAAAGGGCAAGTATTACCACAAGTCTGTATCAAATTAAATACTAATGCAAATAGTAATAATATCCACAGCTTACAACCAAACACATTTTACTTTACGTGGCTTTGCACACATTAGCAAGCATACATAATGCTTATAATACTTTTAATAGTTCTTGATTCAACTTTTATAAATTGTACCAGGTGATCAATTACTACAGTAAGTAATTAAGTTTTTTTACCTGAAATGGTAATTACCAAGGCCATCGTTTTCATTGTTATAGTCTACAAGTTTCGCTACTGCATCCGAAAGGTTCTTAGCTCCAATACTATACACTGACAAAGTCAATACCAATACGACTAGGTGCATTTTTACTGTTCCACAATGATAATTAAAGAAGAACCCAAGTTGATTCAAAGAAATAAAACATGAACACAACTTGCCCGCACAACGTGAACGGTCAGCATTATTCCACTATTTAATGTCGGCAGGCTTTATAGGCTTAATTACATATTAAAGAACTTATGTTTGTAGCAAAATAAGCTGAGATCGTGATAACTTTGTGAAGGTATCACAAACCTGTTATAGGATGGTAATGAGAATAATTTGCACTTTTTCACAAAACAATAACTAAAAATGGCAATATATAATTTAAATATTTTATAATGTAAAATAAAAAATTGGAGCGGAATTGAGCATAGATTCAGTAATCCAATAATAGCTACCGACCGACTGGCCTCAAATGCTAAAGCTGTAAAGAGTGCCAGTCCAAGCCGAGATACCCTTTCAAAATTGACATAACTTTTTTTATTTATAAACCGATTGAGATAAAACAAACACTAAATGTTAAGTGAAGCTCACCACAATACATTAGTGAAAACCCCACAAAATCGGTTAAGCTGTTTCTGAGATTAGCGGTAACAAACGCTACAGACAGACAAAAATTCTAATAACCATTGTTTTGGATTTTATTACGTATAGTAGTTAATAGTTAATAGTTTTTCTCAAATATCTTCCTTGTATAGACAGCGATCAGTTACAGTTTTATTATAAGTATAGATATATTTTTTTAAAGTCAAGATTTAAACGGATCGTTTTATCTGCTGAATTTGAAGTTTGTTATTATTTATATTTATGTTAATATGGCGTAATATAATTTTTGTTCAGTTTTGCATTTTATAAGTGATATAAAATGCGAATGATGTTACTAGACATAGCTACGACTATTCGAGAGTAACTTTTATTGAAAAGCGCGATTTGTATGAGCGTGTCTATCTCTAGTGTGCTCTCCGTCCTCTTTTTTTTGTGACTGAAAGGTCACTGTTTGCCTAGAGGAGGCATTTACAGCTACATCGGACTCGAGGCGGCAGGGCGCAGAGGGCGCCAAGCCTAAGCCTCTTTTAGAGTAAAGAGGCTCGAGGGCTCCTTCCGTAGAGGGAGCCTCGGCTAAGGCCGTTACTTTATTATTATAACCGGATTGGGAGGCTGCCGAGCTCTTAGGTTGCATCGGCGGGCGCTCCATGGAGTCACTCGGCTCAACGGCCCCCGAGAGGGAACCTCGGCTTGGGCTGTCATTCATTACGTGTTTAGCATTCCGATTCGAGGGTGCCCGAGAGGGCCGAGCCTCGGCTCGATCGGTAGCTATTATCGGATTACCTATCCGTCCTTCCGATGACAGATAGCTAGTTTCGATAGGAAGTGCTAACAGGCGATAGGTTATTGGAATAAAAGAAAGGGCAAAATGATAGATTTGTCTATCTGAACGGCCGTAAATGATGTTTGTTTTTTTACAACAACCATATCGTGCAGTGAAACAAGGTATTGCAGATTAAACAAGACTCACTATTTTCACTTTTCTTTGTTCTTTTTTGCTCATTCTGGCCGCAACATCGTCTTTGAATAATCAAACGAATACATAAATAATACGAATATCTTACGTATGAAAATATCTGAGGTATATGGTTTCTATGAATTATATATGTATAATAAGGAAGTATAAATAATATTCAACACAATCACAATAAATCAAAGCCAATGTCATTTTTTTTCAAAGTCTGATAGTTATGGATATGGATTGCCAATCATGAGGTAGATTCGAATCCGCCATATTATCCTAACTAACATTATAAATGCGAATGTGAGCATATTTGTTTGTTACGATTTAACACGTAATGGTGTTAACCGATCGTCATGAAATTTTGTAAAAAGAAATACACAAGGGAATATAAAGGGTACCTTTTATCCCGAAAGAAAAAACTCCCGAGGGACAGAAAAATAAAACCTCATACAGCTTGCCTTGGTAATGCGTGACACGACAATAACATATTTTATGTTATTGTATATATATTACCATGGCAACCATTATTGGTTTTTAGTGGGTATGTGTAACACATTTTCCCTGTCGGGGGTGGGGGGGGGGAGGAAGTGTATTGTTACCTAATCTCAATTCAATAACAATCTGGTTGCTACATACATACCCCTTTCAGAGTGACTAACTGATTGGTTGGTAGCCACTTTTACAATCAGTCAGTTATTTTCACTTTTATAGTATTGTGTGAAGTATTGGTAGAAATCATTGTCAACTTCATTCTGCTCCCAATCGTGGACTTGTAGCATTTTGAATGCCCACGACACAAACAATTAATCCTAATGCCCTTTATTGTGGATACTCTTTCGCCGTTCTTTAGAATGTATTTATTAGCTGTTTACAATGGACAATAAATTTGCTTATGCTTACCTCCAACGACTGCGTGGCTAGTGTGGTCAGTGTTGGCTAACATGCACCCACCGTCCGATTTCTTCTCACATTATTCCATTAAACGTTTCATAACTGCAATAAACAACCGTGACATTTATTACAATTGATGTGTTTGCATCATTAAAATTACCTTACGAACGGAACAAATTCTTAAATATATTTCAAAGGGACACACTTTAGTTTACTTAGAAAGTTCAATATTCTTGTCATTAATATTATAAATATCTTAGATTTTAAATTTATTACCGAAATGTCCAGTTTTTTTGGTTATTATGTTTAAAGTACCAAAACAAGCTATGAGCTTTTTTATATTTACCAATGTATTGTTTCAAATTACCATTGCAAACCTAAGGTGACGACGGATGGCCGATGGGGCCGAAAGGTTCCAGAATGGTGGCTAGTTTTGCGGATCATAAGCAGGGGTGTTCATATAACCATGTCATGCACCATAAAATAGGATCCAAGCTAAATTGTATCACATGTGTCAAGTGTAAATGTGTATGCTTAAATACATTGGTGAAAATATTTATGCGTTTACAAAATTATACAACAGAAAGAAGTTATAAGAGGGTTTAGTACAATAGGACTGAGCACATGAATGCTGTCAAATTATATTGGTAGCGGGTCACCGAACTGTTTTACAATATAAAGGTAAGTATGACGCGTTGTCATAGGTATAGCCACGGTGAGGCATTTTAACACTTCCTGATATTTTACTCCTGCCCGATGGATGACTTTTACTTTTCGGCCATGTTAAAAATGTTGTCGAACAATGACCATATGCAATACATAAGACTTAAACACAAAAATATGTCTCTATAATTAAAACAGAGCAGAGTTGTGATTTTTTTTAATTCTTATTTTATTTATGTTGTAAAAATAAAACATAAATAAAAACAACTAGTGCATATCGGAAGCAATTTTGCATATAAATGTTTTGTCTACAAGAAATATCTTAAGTGTTCAACAATAATTTATAATTCACTGTACTTAAAAAATTACTTTGAAATTGAACATAATCTTAAAAATTGAATGTTATGTAGGAAAATAAATATAAGATTGTTTCAATAATTAAATTTATGTTGCAAAAGTGAGTAGTAGTGTTGGTAGGGGACACCCTAGAACTTATATCGATCAGATTAATGACTTACTAAAAAAGGGCGATATAAGGAGCACCCATAACCGACGAGCATGCATGCGTAGATGTATGAATGTGGAAGAAGCGAGAGAGGTGTGCCAGGATCTCTGCCTACCCCTCTGGGTTACGGGCGCATATTTATTTATTTTTCAATAATTCTTTTTAGACAGAATCTTCTAGGAATTATTATCCTGAAGAAGTTAAGAGTGTCTTAATTTTTAGAGAAGATTAAATTTCTACACAGTTATCTAATTTGGGTTTTTGTTTCTGTGCGACTCCTCTGCAAGTATATTCCTGCACATTTACAAAATAACAGAGAAGCTAAATGTTAACAGACGCAATTACATCCCTCATTTTGCATTACAACTGATTATTAATTTTCTATTATACGGTTCTCTTTAGAACGCTTACTCCATGTCTTTCGATCATAGTTAATATTTCTTTTCTTAAAACTAATTGCTTAGTGTATAACACAAACGGTATGGATGCGATCAGAATTGTTTTGCAATTTGTACGACTTTTTGTTTTACATAATATGAAATATGATGTCTGTGGTACAAAGCACCACGTATTGTTTAACGGCAAAGCAAAATAACCATCTATTCTGGCCATCTAGTGATTTATGACGCGTTTAAAATGGAGAAATATTTGATCACGACACGATCGTTATGTAAGCTTACAAATGACACTATGGGCCAAAGGTAATAAGAATTGCTCGCAAAGGTCCCAGAGTTGCACTTCGTTATGTAATATCTATTGTCTAATCAAGTACAACTTTAAAACCAGTTAGTTACCTTAACAGAACTGTCAGAAATAACAAGTTCACACTTATTCCAAGATCTTATTTGGATAACAGCACATATTCCTAACTTATTATCATATCTTATTAGATATATTATCTTATAGATCAAGACTAATAATTTTAATAATTTGTTTTAGATAGAAATTATTTATGTTTAAATCTACAGAGCTACATAGCTTACACCTACGTGTCACATTATAAATTACTTGTTGATATTAAGTCTGTTAAGAAATATTAAGTCAATCAATATCTGTATCTGACGAAGGGACTAGTAGTAGGACTAAATAGTGTAGATAAATTTCCAAGCTAAGGACGTGCCAAAAATTTCTACCTAAATCTATTGATCTGCTGCTTGTACCTATTCCGAGTGTTCGAAGTAGTTTTTGAACATTTGGAATAGGCTTAGAAATTTTTTGTGCGAAGATAGATCTTAAACTATTTGGTCAGTCATTCGGTTAATGTGTTCGTATTTTAACAATAAAATAAAATACGAAATAATCACCTGCTATTTATGTTTCTTATAAACTGTAATATGCAAGGAATGTATAATCGGTTATCAAACCAACTTATAAAGTACTAACTAAGATCTTAGATCGATATTATATTTCGTACTCTTAATTCTTTGCTATAACAATTGTAACATGTAAATGTTTAGAACTTAAAATTTTGTCTGTACATACTTTTTTGAAAATAACAAATACTATTAGTCAGTCGCACTGGACGGATATTAACTTACATCGTATAGGAATGTAAACTTTGTAAAATAGGGTAAAACAACCCAGATTATTCTCGTCAGGCAGCTGAAGTATTGATAATACCCACGATACTTGTGTTTAGATGAAAGATTTATTTTAATATCGAAGGGCTGTCGTTACTGCTAATAGAATCTATATTTAAAAAGACCTGTGGGTCTTACGTTGAGGTGCTTGGTGATTGGTCAAACAGGCCTTATTGTATAAGTGCCCTTAAGGAAGCGTTTTATTTCATTATTGTCAGTAGAACTGCCCTAAGATAATGGACAGAGCTGAACTATGATTATTCATTGATCCATAAGCAATACCTTTCTGTATCATCCATTTCAATAATGAAGCTTCACATGGAGATCCGTAGAGATTAGATGGAATTGGTGTGGCAAAATTGCCGCCAGGACTGTATACTATGGAGAATTATGTTGGAACAGAGTTTTTAGAAAATATAAATAACATAATGACGGAGGAAGGTTATTGTCCAATTTAGAGTAAGTGCATGGACGGTGCGGGTGTGTGGAACTGGTCGCCGCTACAAAAGAGACAAAGATCCAAATCCTGATGCTTATCGCAAATTTTCCGGATAAGTTTTCAATAAATTGCTCAATTGGGGGATTGGTAACAGTCGTATGGCCTGCATGTAAAAGTGAATTAAGGTCTTGCATTTTTGATTTAAAGTTAAAGTTGTCCTGTTTTATATAACTTTTATATAACTATATTCTGTTAGCTTTTCTTTAGGCACAGAATGTAATCGAGGTAAATAATAGATTTAAAGTCACACAATCTTTGTGATTACTTCTTTCGATATCTTAGTAAAAGTTCGTTTAGTGGAAAGCGGACTGTTTTTGTTTTGTAACCTTAAAATCATTTGATGCATAGGATTTAACAAATTAGATACATTAAATCAACCGTATCCATATATTACTTTTATATTACTATTTTATTCTTTGGCAGTACATTGATGCCATTCGAGAATCTT
Source organism: Papilio elwesi (assembly GCA_029849275.1). Taxonomy (NCBI): domain Eukaryota; kingdom Metazoa; phylum Arthropoda; class Insecta; order Lepidoptera; family Papilionidae; genus Papilio; species Papilio elwesi. Next base: position 8,393,203 of record CM056692.1, on the reverse strand, counting down.
TCATTTAGAAATGATAATTTACAAGAACAGTATGGACAACGGTGATATTGCGCCGACCCCACATACCGTGGGAATAGACCAGGGAATTATGAATAAACAAGAAACTTATTTCATTGCTTTGATATGAGAATAAGCCACTATAACCACCATTAGGCTTTTGTATGAGAAATAATAAAATGCAAATAATGCATGCACTATAGGAACAAGATTTATTAAATGTTTTAATCGCTAAAGGGAATACTAATTTTGAGTATGTTAACCTGAGCAAAATTAGATTAACAAAAAAGGAGTCCTGTAGCTATTACTTATCCATCCTTATATGACTCGATAAAATTGCTAATAAACAACAACTGTAACAGTGATTCGGTCTTTCTACGCGTGCGTATAGCTGGCGGTGCCAACGTCAGCAGGTCGCTGTGGCCATTGATACCAGTAGTACGGACTCCCAAACTTTTGCTCGGAAAGCGAGAGGCATCAAACGTTGGTTGTTGGTGGGCTTCGTGCCGGTGGCAAGGGAGAATTTGATGTAGACGCCTTCGGTCTTCGCCTTCGACTTTTCCTAGAAGCGTTATGCCACACCAGGATCTCATTACGATTCTGTTCTTGTATATTATTAGAAAGCTTTTTCGAGCCCCTAGTAATGATCATAATAACTATAGGACACAAAGAATGCACGCGTAAGACAGAATCATATCTTGATATTTTAATTAAATCGTTCAATGACCGCAATGCCCAGGCATAATTGGCATTTTCTATTAGGGTCTTTTTAAATCCCAGATTCAAGTCAATTCGCAGTCAACCCCCAGGAAAACGTACAGACACTAATATTGAAGTTCTTGTTAGTTTGTTACGAAGATCATTTTTTCGAAATGATAGGAACCTTCGTGTTGACAACTACTAGGTTAGACATTGAGCGTCAACTTGTGCATCGTGTTAACTCGCAGTTAACCCCCAGGAAAGCTATTAACTATAGCTATTGCACTTCACTTTATACACTAGATAACGAATATAACTTACTGCTATTGTCTTCGGAATCTGAGATAATCACGAGCTGTCTTTGTTTTTTAGTAAACTATCCTTTGATTTTGTAATATCTTATTTTTCATTAGAAGTATCTTTTTATATGACTAAAGCGATAAAACTTAAATAAAAGAACGTCGGTAGGAATATATAAATATAAAACGTGCTAACGGGCCTTGGACGGACGTTTAATTTTATTGTCTCTAAAACGTGCGAAGTTGCACCAGTGCAATGCAACTACTACAAAGAATGAAGCTTGCGAAATATAATGTACCGGATTACTTTATCCAATTTATAGTTTGTGAGCGCTAATTCACATCAAATAAAAATCAATAAATTAAATAATAATCTTAAAAGACTTAAGCTTAAAATTGGGATTACGGTGTCGCGAAAAGTTATTTTTGTGTTTCTAATTTACACAACTAATTTGGTACAACAAAGAGTTTTATTTATGAATTAAAGTCACATTTAAATCGTGCTCATTGTGCATCTGTAATTAATGTCTAATATTTTATTAAACTTGTACAAATAGCTGCAACTTAAAGGAATGTGTAATGAAAAGTTAAATAGATCCATCTATTGGATGGATCCGGGGAATGATTAACATGACGGCACGAAAAACACATCGAATATTTTTTAGGTTCTGATCACGGTTCCTATCTTGTCTAACAGATGGCACTTTAATCTAATAACTCTGAATGCTTGTTGGCCGTAGTCTAGCTTCTCGTTATGGTGAAGAGATGGCGGTTTTATTGTATTTGCGTATATTTTAATTTTATGTTCATAATATTTATTAAAAATTATGTATTCAATTAATAAGCATATTTAGATCAATTAAATAATTTCATTCAAGTTTTTATCAGTTATATAAATTTTCACTCTAACTTTAAACAACAATCTAAATTTCTATATAACGATTAGGCGTCGGCGAATCGAAAGCGCCGCCCTCTACATACATACTGCATGTAGAATATTGCATGTCGTAGCATAATAGAAAAATTGCGGCTGCGTATTTTAAAACCTTTATTAGGGACAGTGTTCATTTATTTATTTGGTATATCAACAATTATTATGACATATATCACAAAACAAAATAATTTATTCGTACAATACTAATAATGTATTATATATTATAACATCAGGTAATTGAAAACGTATTTCCATTAATTAATGAATCTATATCAATACAAATAGATGACACAGGCATGAACAAACATACGCAATACACAAGAAAACTAAATAAAGGAAAAAGAGAAAAAAATAGTTAGACTAAACACTATACAAACATTACTCGACAAACAAACATTACGGTCCTAGTATATTGGCTGAACTATTTTTAAATAAAAAAAATGGTAACTGAAATATATCTAGTTCACTATTTGAACCGCAAACTTCGATTGCTTCCACAGACATTATAACAAGTGGGGTACGACGACCTGCCTTAGTGTGGCAGAAGGGCAAATTGAATAGTCTTTTGATAGGTGATCTAGGAATTCTGGACGGTACTGACAAATCTACTTGCTCTAAATTGTCACTGCAATCTATCTGACCACGTATGACACTATGTAAGAACAGTATGTCCTGTCCTGCAATGTACGCCGGTATCTCAATTTCCTTGCATTAAAAAACTTAAGACGTAAGGAGCCTTCTGTGAGATACATTCCGCATAAAAGGCCAAACAACTTTTCTGTATACTTTTAACCCTTTTTGAGTGGGTTATATTAAGAATTCCATGCAGTACAAGCATATTACTCTCGAACAAAATGGGTTCACCAGGAGTGGAGTTATGAGGTAACATACATTAAAAAAATGCGAGTCGAATCGATAACCTCCGCCTTTTTGAAGCCGGTTAAAAAGTAGTTTGTCTGATATAGCCCGATTTCTTGGACTTTTTGCAAAATTATACAGTAGCTGAATATATTTAATTCAAAAAAATGTTATAAAATTACATTTATAAGAAAAACATCACCATCACCACCACCGCCGTTACCAACATCACCACGACCACCAAATCCACCATCACCATCACAACAACTACTACTACGAAACGACTTCACTTTAGGTGTTCACTTTAGGGTTTAATTTGACGAAATTATTACAGATTTAGGTAAAATAAATTGGATTGATAAATTTGCTCAAGTAGGAGATGTCAATATAACGACAGACATATTTCACAGCATTCTCAATCAAGTTATTGGTAAGGTTATCCCTAAAATAATGAATAAATCAAAACAAAAAGCATGCTATTTGGTTTGGTTATTCACTTATCAAATGTCTCAAAGAATACCTAAAGTATAAAAACCCTCGCGTTAAAGTAGAATACGACGTAACTTGCCTTACGACTTACGTTGCCACAAATGATATAATGTAACTTATACCGCATATGTATATAAATAATACTGAATGTAACATAATAAAAAACCCTTAAAGCCTTTTAGCAATGTTATAATAGCCATAAGGGCAGTTATTCATCTACTTCCCTTCCTGCTACTATGCATTTTGATAATATTAGATTATTAATAGAAATAAACTTTTCTTGAAAATGCAATTCTATAAAAAAATGGCTGCTCAACAACGATCTTGCGTATATTGTTCAACACTAGATATAGTATTTTGTTGTCAGAGTTATCGAAACTATTGAATGACTTAATTCGTTAATGCTCATAAAATCTACTAATGCATAACCGAGAGGACTGTAATAATTAGTAAACGAGACGTCGTGGCTTAGATCAAAATGCTTGTTCCAATTTATACAGCTAAGGTTAAAACCGTCTTCCATGATAACATTATACACTTTGTCCATAAGCACATTTAAATGTTTTACACATTTAATATTTCATTATTTCACATTTAAGTGACTGTTAAGAAAAGTTGTCAACTCTTGCAATTTTACAGGAGGTGGTAGATGCACAACACATACGGCAATCTTCCTTCGTAAATTATTATCAATTGTTTCTATGATTATACACATATCCTCTTGAGAACTTTCCCAATTATATGTACGAGATGATTCAATATTTTCTTGGACAGCCACTAAAACTCCTACTCCATACATATTTATAATGCAATTCCTTAGTTTTTTTTTTCACGCAGCAGCATGAAGTGCCTTATTTGCCTGATGGTGATGATATTAATAAAGTAGGGAGGGTGATGGTGGTGGTCATATTAAAGTAGCGATGAAGATGATGGTGGTGAGTAGTGGGGGGGATGATAATAATGGCGGACTGATGGCGGTGGTGATGGATGGTGGTGGTGGTTGTGAAGGCAGTGGTGATGGTGGTAGTGATACAAGCTTAGATATTTTTTTTAAATTAATGAATCATTAACTTTACGTATCACATTTTTTGTAATCGAAAGTTTAATTGACGTGCTCTTGTCGTTCGTCTATATATATTCTAAACTTCCCGGAAGTTAAGAAAATGCCATTATTTAATCATTTCAAACAAATAATGGACATTGCTAGGGTTCAGATAGTCGCTGCGATAATTTATTGTTGAAGCTTTATTATCTTGGTCCGTCGAGTCTTAAATAATAATAAAACAACAATATATTTTTGTACTTCATTTATAATTATAAATCTCATATATTCCTAATAATATAAAATACATCACAGTAACAAATTACTTAATTATATCGTGTTCTAGCCGACAATAAACTAGAAGGTACGCTGCGTTGCTTCGATCGGTTGAGGGAGCTTAAGTCGCTTAAATCTAACCTCGGAAAGGTTGCTGTTGGAAAACTTGCTGTGGTTGTTGGGGTTGGGACTGGATGTACTGGAGAGCACGTACTATGGCTTCAGGAATTGGGGGAGGAGTGGGAAGATGAGCACCTTCGGCACGGAAACCTGTTGTTAAAAAACAATAATTAATAATAAACATTAACCAGCCAGTTATCCTGATGAAAAATAGTTTCTGCGGTAAAATTATATTCAACGCCTACAAGAAAAGTCGATGCAGATAAATTATTACTCAAAGAAATAATATCAAATGTTAAAATTAATTAGCGATTTAGGTTAGTATTACTATTATATATTATTTCTATAAAACAGAGAAACAATAGGAGCAGCTGTATTTTCACGTTCGAAAAGTAAAAAAAATAAAATAGCGGCATTTGTGACAAAAGCCAAGATGGAAAAAAGACCGGTCTCATTATTTTAGTCAGTTTTCAATATAATTTTTTTAAGGCTTACATTTTACCGAAGAATATAAAGAACAATATTCTTTCATAAATAACAAATACGATAAAACATCTTAACGTTTCTATATCATCTTAGTATCCATGTCAGTCTGTTTAAACATTTTGTATTCATTTCACGGTGTTGCATCATCATTGCATTCCTGCTCATACGTCCATATGGAACAATAAAATGTATTTTCCACCGTTCACTTATGCATGTTTTTTTTAAAATTATAAGTGGTAATCCTAGAACATAAAATCAGAGAGCAAGCCCAACAATCGTAAGGTTAAGAAATGTAGTGTGTAAGATTAGATAATGCTCTCGGTTATGTTCCAATGTTCTACAATTCTTCTCATTGTTATTTGTTAGTTGAACTGTCAACAGCTTATACCGGCTTCACAGGTTTTACTGTTATTATAGTTTTACAAATCATACTAATTAGAGTCATTGCCTATAATCATCTAAAATTTATGTTGCTTATAAACAACTCAACGAGTTATAGATAAGTATTAAAGTCTTATTACCATTCTCATCAGCAATGTAGGTGAGAGCGATCGGGATGCCTTCAGGTGATGTGTAGCTGAAAGACCCCTGAGCGACCTGTGCCTCCGCATCCTTCACTCCCGCATTCTTCAAGTAGCCTTGTTCCTGAGCAGCGATTCCATTCCCAGTTTCATAGCTATTAATATATAACATTAGTATAAATTATAAAAAGGACTTGTAGTATACACGATTAAGAATAATAGTTTATTACAATCTATATTTTAATACTTAGAGATAAGACTTTGTAATAAACAAGATGATCGCTTCGTAATAGGTGTGTTACTTTTCGCTAAGTTAAGATCTAATCGAATATGAGATTTCGTCAAAACGTTAAGAGCACTGTGCTCGTACGATCTACATGCATTGTCAATCTTGTCAATGCATCGTTCTTTGTTCCTGGCAACCATTTGTTTCTAAACGAATTCGTGTTTTGGGACGACTTGCGAAACAGACCATTACCGTGGTGTCTAAACTGTACTATTTCAATGTTTGTTTTTAACTAACATTTGAACTGTTCGCATTTGGTAATATGGTTTTAAATAATCCTTATATAATATTGTTTGCGATACGTCATGGCCAGTTGCAAAAAAATCCGTTTTAAATCGTTCCTACCTGGTAAAACATAAATCTCTTATTTCTGTTCATTTATTATTTTTCTTACAAATGTTACTACAAATTTTATTTTTCCAATTCCCCTCCACATAAACCTCCCATTCTTAATCTCACTACGTGATCGTAGTATTGTTCAATATTTTCCCGAATTTTTTGGTTCACGTATAATTTAGATCCTATTGATTTGATAAATTTACTCAGGTCACTAAATTCTAACATTTAAAAATGACAAAAATGTATAAGGGTCAATTATAAGAAAATTTTAAACCTACACAATATAGCATATATGTACAAAATATAAGCAAACTACTTGCATAATCAGGGTTCGGTAGTTACTGACTTAAAGTCCCACTTAGTAAAGCGTCTAATATTGTGAACACATAACCAGGGCTCGGTAGTTACTGACTTGGAGTCCCATTTACTAAAGCGTCTTATATTGTGAACACATAATCAGGGCTCGGTAGTACTGCCTTGGAGTCCCACTTACTAAAGCGTCTAATATTGTGGACACATAATCAGGGCTCGGTAGTACTGACTTGGGGACCCACTTACTAAAGCGTCTAATATCGTGAACACATAATCAGGGCTCGGTACTTACTGACTTGGAGTCCCACTTACTAAAGCGTCTAATATTGTGAACACATAATCAGGGCTCGGTAGTTATTGACTTAGAGTCCCACTTACTAAAGCGTCTAATATTGTGAACACATAACCAGGGCTCGGTAGTTACTGACTTGGAATCCCACTTACTAAAGCGTCTAATATTGTGAACACATAATCAGGGCTCGGTAGTTACTGACTTGGAGTCCCACTTACTAAAGCGTCTAATATCGTGAACACATAATTGACCTTACACATCACACATCGTTAGATGTGACTCCAATGTTAAAATTACTTGTAAACTAATAAATGGTGTTAGAAACACAACGGTTATAATGAAAATTTTGCTTAATAAGGCTCTAGATCTTGGACTTTATTATAAATATTAGAGTAAAATCAATATTGTGAATTAAATTAACCGGTTAACATTTTTGCAATCTATGTGTGCATTGAGTGTTGAAATTCGGCTCATTTAAATAAACTATAAATTTAATTTAGATAAAAAATTCGGACGCACCACTATAATAGACGTATACTAGATAATAGCAGCTGTAAATTCATAAAGTCTGTTACTAAATTTGTAATTTTGCTATTCACAACAATTAGACAGTGATAAATAGACAATAAAAAAGTTATTTAGCTAGTGCCGATACGCAAGTAATGGAATAAATCTGATTTTATAAATTATTACCTGTATTGGTAGGTACCATCAAAGTTGAGTTCTTGCGTCTGTCTTAGGATAGGGATCTGTTGACCCTGGTACTGTGCCTGCTGCTGGTATTGGAACTGTGGTGCCGCGTTGGCCATAGCAACCAGTGCAAGTAAAGTTGCGAACTGTAATCAAAAAAGGGAATGTTATGCTTTTTGAAGTGAAACTTCTTACGAAAATTGTAAGAAAAGTCCAAAATTGGGAATTTGATTGGAAATTATTTGCATAAGCTATTGCACGTGGCGGGCTACACTATTGAGCAATTTAATTAAAGGCCAAAGTTATAAGAGTATGATTACGAAAGTGATATATTGCCAAAAAGATAAAAGGTCAACGGAACCAACATAAAATTATTCGAACAAAAGCTTGAAGCCTCAACCTTGCTTGCCCAAGATTGGATTGACTCTATAACCATAAAATTTAAATTTTGTTTGTTAACATTCAAATTTATGTATCTCCAAATCCAACATATCAGACAATATAACTCTATTGTAACGTCCGATATATGGATTTACTTTAAGGGCCGTTATCTTGACATGTCTCTAGAGGAAATACGAATGAAATGTCTAATAAGAATACTATTTCGCATGAAGTAATAAGGAAAATTTCAAAATTAACTATCAAAGACTAGACATACTAAAAAGGGGTAATATCAACAGCATTCGCAACTAACGAGCATGCATGCGAGCATGTATATGTAGCGATGTAAAAGAAGAAGGAAAATTGCGAGATCTGGGAGTGGAACCTGCTTTTTCTTCTGGCTCACGGAAGTTAGCTTTTGTTTTATTTTACCATCAAATAAAACTGTAATTGCTCTCGTGTCAAATGACTTAATTTTGTCTTGCAACACAAACTATAATTAACGTACAAATTCGTCTAAAAACTGTAACACGACTTGTTACGCGCAATTAAGACAACACTGATGAATAAAAATGTGTGGGAATGCGTTACAAGACCCATTGCCGTGAATATGGTTCAATTATACAAATGGTGTATTACAATATACAAGCATTGTTTTAAAGATTACCCTGGGATGTTGCAAAACTGGTAGACACGAAACGAAAACGAAAAAACTAGAAGAAAGCGCAAATCTTTTATTGGGTAAGCAAAGCTATTGTGATTAAATAAATAAAAACCGAAAACTTACAGTTGAATCTCCTACTATAACTTTGAGAGCAAAAATTAAGAAGATATTTTTATGTCTTCAAAAAGTTATATGAACGGGATGATAACAATGGAATAATGTTTAATCTACTTTTCGAAATATTAGTAGTTGTTACATAAAGTAATAAATAACTGGTGTTAATCAAGTAAACTCACCGACTTCATATTTGGAATTTTAAATGAATAAAATCAAAAATATATTTTAAAATTAATTGATGAGGCTCGGTGGATGCTTGTGGCGGGAATGATTTTTCAGATCTGACGCCGCGCCTTTTATACTGCGTTGCGCAGGCGCAGCTCTTGAAATTAGAGTACACGTCTAGCTAAGGCTCGATGTGGTGAACTTCAAAGTGTTGCCGCCCGCCCGCCCGGCACACGCACGTTGCATGCTAATATGTACTTTATTATTTAGTGAGCTAGAAACGCTTCCTCTCGCTCATTAGTACCTTACGACGACTACATACTGACATTTTTAATTAATGAATAGCTAATAAATGACGTCACATTTCGGTAGTGCGCTAAAATTTTCATTAAAGAATGTCACGATAGTACCTTATACTACCTTATAATATAAATTAAAAGTAGACATTGTCATTGTTTAGTCCATCTTAGAAACAGAAAAATGTGATTGGCACAAAAAATACTTTATCAATATTAATGTTTATTTAATTAATGTTGTCGATGGATGATAACCTTCTGGTGGTTGGACGAGTACTAAAGATATTATCAAAAAACTACGATCTTAGGCACACAACAAGCTAAGTCGCCCAGGTATTCAAAGACTGTTACGCAGACATTGGTCCATAAAGCTCCAGTACTAGTTCAATGTCTGGTCGTCTGAATTAGGCTTTAAATATCAGAGTTTGGAATACCAGTGCCCACTTAACCGTGGTAACGGAACAGTATTTTCATTCCTACACGTCAGGCTCGCATGGGCAAGTACTACGACCTCATAGATAACATAAAAAACATGTCAGGTAAACATAATTTGCGTTTTATCTGATTAGTAAGATATCTGAAAGTCAAAATTAAACAGATTATATAAAAGTATAGGATGGGAAGGCCTATCATTTTTCTTTAGTTCTTTTTCTTTCCACCCTTTCCTTTTGCTTACTTACTTAACATTACTCTGTTCTAAACAGTGAGAAACTTGCCTTACATTTGACACGAACAATAGCACGAGCACTGTATTAAAAAAGAAACAAATAGAGGATTTGGATTAATTCGTGTTTTGAGGCCTAGATTAATGTACCGGCCGAAACGCGTGTTCGCTTACAATTTCCCATAAAACCCGTTTTTCATATTGTTACACTTATTTAGGTTGAAGTCGGTCTAGATGTGAGTCAGTCTTGGACATACGCTATTGAGGCAGCCAGTCTTTTGCTTAATTTTTATATGTCTTTTATTATTCATTCGTATGGCAGTTTTCCTAAAACTGCACATATTCAAAAACTACATCTAATAACTTACAATTAATTATTTACAATTATTCTGCTATGCACCGTAAGCAGTTCTTGTTGCAGCGTGTATATATATAGCTTAGGTTCGAAATGATAAGTTTGAATTTGGATAACCACGGACCATGAAAAAAGTAATGTCTATGTGTTACAATTAAAATAAGGCCAGATATGTTACAGGTGCCACAAACTATTTTTTGTTTCTCTTTATAGTCACCATAAACATCGCATCTTCTAACTTTACTTGTAAATTAATATTGCCTATCTATGTGTCAGCCGAACGCTCTTAACCCTGTGGATGGATTTGATCGATGATCTTCAGTTAATAAAGCACTTACATTGCATTGCGTATTTGATGTCAAAAGACCGCCAACGGAAATTACCTAAAGATCACTATATAATTAAGTTATAAGTTCATCGTATAAAGTAAGTAGAAGTCTTATTTTAATAAATTTAAAAATATTAGTAATAAAGTATCAAATCTATGGTGATTGTTCTTTTAGAAATGAAGTTACCTAACTGATCTATTTTTGAATTTGCCACGGTTTTTCAGTACGATCTTTTTTAGGAACTCTCCACGCGCATGTTATTCTGCAAGACCACGATACTTTCCCTATAAAGAGGTGACATCTATGAAACATCCGTAACACCGGTTTGGTTCTGTCGTTGTAAAAATATATCTAGAGTTCTAGAGTTTTTTTAACGTCCTTTTGCTTGCTTTAACATAAACATATGTTTTAGTACACCATATTTGATGGCTCACATTTACTAGATGTTATCATTTAACGTCCGAATTCCTCGAAATAAGAAATGTGTGGTTTTAAACAGGACATATTTTATATCAACACAAGATTTTTGTGTTTTATAGTTTCGCTAGTTCACTTAAACGTCCATCATGTATAAAATATAAAATACGTTTTTAATATTCATGATGCAACTCTTTATTTCATGATCCGAGGTACTATAATATATTTTTGGTGTCTTAATTTACAGAATAAATGCTTACTATTGTTAAGAATGTGAATGTAAGTATGTTTGTTACGTTTTCACGCCTTAACGACTGAACCGATTAAATTATATTATACAGGATTACAGAAAAATAGCCTGTGTCCCCAAATAAAAATAAAAAAACTGTGTCCGAGGAATATAAAACTGCGAATAAAGCCGCGGGAAATCTAGTAAATTCAATAAAAACGTTAAAATACTCTAACTTCAACGTACTGTTTTTTTTGTGCACTTGTCCACGGCTGAAGGCAAATGGAAAAGATTTTGGTCGTTGAAGATTTAACCAGTAAATTATATAGTAGTGGCACAGCATCGTACATCGACACAAATATTTTAGATAAGCACAGTTTTTTTTTATTAATGAAGTAATGGATACAGACATGTCTTCATTTTTGTGTCTTATTTACAATACTATATGTTGCCTGCAGCAAAATTTTGTACCATGATTCCGTGTATGATATCTTCGAATTATAAGTAACACGTGTCAAAGAGTTGTAATTGTCACAACATGAAACATTACGATGGTAACTGATATGGTATAGTCACTTAAGGTTTTATGTACCTAGTATCAAATCAGTTGTATTTTCGGGATAAAAGGGTGAGTAACTTATGTCATTTTCTATTCCCCTCACAGTGTATGTACATGATTTCATGAAGACCCGTCCAGTCGTTATGGAGTTAAAGCGTAAAAAACAAACAAGGTCACGTTCACATTTTTTATATTAGTTAGGGTGACATTCAATACGATATTTGGAAACATAGATTAACAATTTTGATTCATCATAAGTATACATAGTCTGATTGCATTCCCTAAACGTTTTACTTACAAAGGCTAAGTGCCCTCGAGGCATAGATGATTTGCTATACATGGCCGGAATGTGCCCGTTACAAAGCCTGCCCGACACGAAATGCCTTTACTGATCCACTAGTGCCTAGTTAAGACTGCCATCGTAATTCAATTTGCTTCATTTATTTACACCACATTGACATACTGGTCGCGACAATGACTCCTCTTGTTATAAGCTTCGTAAAGTTGTTTGTTGTAGCTAGACTATAATATAAATAATATAAGAAGCTTCCAACTCTAGTAGGTGCATTATATTTAGTAATGTATTTTTTTTATTATTCGACAGGTACAAGTTATTGAAAGTAGTAAAACTTGAATGAGGAAAATAAAGTTAAAAGTAAAAATATTCCTGAAAATCCTTTTTTATGACTTAAAAATACTTTAAGGATTAGGAATGGGGGACCTTTTGTGTAATTAACACTTAACCTGGTAATTATAAGGATGATCGTAAAATAAGCACTAAATTAAGCAGCTCTTAATTTTTCCAAGCCAGACAGTAATAAATAAAAGTAATTTGCTTGTCTATCGATATTTTGTCTACTATTTTGCCGTATTGGAAGTATAAATCTATCCACTAGCATCAAATCTTATAGCTTGAGGGCAATCTCGCCATTCTATAATCTCTAATATTATGTAAAATACATATACAGCCTATGCCATAAGAGGTATAAATGTGATAATAATGTCACACGCTCCTATTGCAATAGCGCCAATAAATTATTTTGAATTAGTATGAAAAAAGTTGATTACAATGTAAGTCATAAAATTAAATGTATAAAATAACAACACTCATGCTCACGACATAGAATCGTAGGCAGATATCACGGATTTGATTCCGGTGATCAACTGGATAATCTGACATACACACATTTTTTTATTTATGTCAGTCTGTCAACCTTGTTAATGTACATATATGTACAAAGTACACTTCTCACTTATCCTTTAAAAACATTAATTCTCAGTAATAATCACAATGTCCTCCTTCATGCCATCCTTTTATTACCATTTAAAAATTTATAAATGTGTGTCTTTGAGCTATAACCCAGTTTCAGTAAAATATCTTAAATTTAGTCAAACTTTACAACAATTTACATATGCCTTCAAGTAAAATAATTAATGGCCGATGAGTAATATACTCGCGTTTCAACCTTAAATAAAATCCATAACACAGAATTATAAACACTAATATGGATCTACAGTTATTTACTTTGAAATCGAAAAGAACTCAAGGTTAAGATGTGCAATATACTAAAAAGTGGACACTATGCATTTGTAAAATAATATTGTGGTCGACTTGATTACATACTGGATGCTCCGTTGGCACTAACTACCTTCATCGCTAACAATATATTAAATTATGATTTTCCAATTTGTAATAATTCTTTTGGAACCGGTCTTTACATTGTGTATGAGACTCACGGGTATATCCTAATACGGAATCGAATTGGCGTTTTAAACGCTTAAATAAATTCTAATGAATTTATATATATATATATTATCAACAAGAGGAGTCATAAATAGAAGTTAAGCTCGAGGTATCACGTGAATCATAGCAGTTTGATAGCCATTAGGTGCTTGTAAATTGTTTATTTTTATAATTATGTTTAAAGATGATCACAGTAGTCAATGCACGTGAGTAAAATTTAAGCCTATAACATCAATTTATTGATGAAATAATTCATATATGTCGGCGCTGACCAAGAACAAAATCTTGGCTGCGCCTGACACGACGCGGAACGTTGCTCCGGTGCGGTGGCGAAGACGAGGTATAGGTGAGGTGGTGAAGTTAGGAAAATTATAATAATTTAGGAATACTATCTCACATTATTTGTTTGTCACAGTTTGTCAAACGTGGCGATTTTTATACGAAATTAATCCACAACGTTTTCGTTATGTTGTCGCGTTACGTGATATAGCGTAACAAACTCATTTTTGATAATTGGATGAGCCTAGTAAAGTATTTCATATTTCGTTACCTTTTTTATACTCTTTTATAGAGATAATATGCGATATCATATTTATTCTGCTTCGCAGTTGAGATTCTTCTCTTCACATTCGAAAATTGGCATTTTAATTTACATTATCCTAAACATCGAATTTGATGAAATAACAACAATAATGTACTGACTGCTCGAAAACAATACTGTCAGCCCTTATTCAAATCCGATCGGTAGAAATGATCGCGGTCAATCATGCTTTATCATATCATATAATATTACTAAGATAATATTGAAGATTGAAAACGCCGAACATAGGAAATTTAAGTAAATTTAAAATGTAAAATTATACTGTATTTTGGCATCTTTGGTAAGTGGTAAACGAAAAAATCCAAGGTACGCAGGTTTTCACTATATTCGTAGGCCTAGTTTGTAGGCGCGTAAATAAACTGACACAATAACATTATGTAGACGAATTAGCTCCTGCATCACTCGTGGTGAGTAATGTATAATTTGACAGAACATAGGGTGGGACAACAGCAGATCCCGTAAGGATTACATCAGGTCAGGTAAGTGTAAATGTGTAAATAAGAGCTGTCGAGACAACTGCTCTTATTTTTATTCTCAACCGAGGCGAACTTAATTCGTTCTCGTAAATGATTTTCCACAATTAATCTTGATTTTCTGTTATTATCAGAGCCTGAAATTGATATTGAGTATTGAATTCTGAGAATGGTCCATATAGAATTTCAGCTATATCTCTCAACTGATGTGGTTTTTATTTTTTAGCTACTTTCAGATTTTTTGTTTATAATAAGCAAGATTCATTGAGTAAGTAATTTTAACAAAACATTAGCAAGGACAAAATTGTAATACCTCAAACTGGGGAAAATAATAACGTAAATCTAAATCATTTCAATATATGGCTACTTAGCATTAATATATAGATGTGCAAATTATTAATATCATAATATACCATTACCTTTGTAACTCTACTCCATGTCTACTATAAATTGACATTGACGAAAAGAATAAAAAAAACTCGTCTGACCAAAGTTTTTAACAACGTAAAAGAACGAGATTGCTTTAATAATCAATATATGAATTCAAATATGTTGTCTATTAAATATAATTGTACGACCTTCAATCTATGTTCGATGCGATTTATAAGGTCAAACATAAAATTTCTAAGTATTCCCTTCCTCTTGAACTGTGGTAGTTAGTCTGTGAATAAATGTTTTTGGGACAATATTTTTTTATCGTTGAAATAAATGAGATTGAAATTAAAGTAGTGTAGTCGTGTTAAAGATTGAAATTTAGCAAATGAATAAATTCCAACAGTAAAATAGACACCTATCTTCACAGTGTTTACTTCTTCAGACAGACGGGGATTAATTAAAATAAGAAATGTTTTATTATTATAATTATTGTAGACACTTAATGATTCCATTTAATGATTTTTATCGATTAAATGGAATCATTAAGAATAACATCATCCCCTAAAACCTTTCATTATTGAAGTAAAAACTTCTGTAGCTGCGTTTGACGATATTTGGTAGGGGAAAATCTGATAGGATTGCGTGAACAACATGCTAAACATGAGTTAGCAACATGATTATTTGAATTTAGAACATTTTCTACGAACTTTTTTTCTTTTATTTTTCTAAGTCCTTAATCATGAATTTTATTGTTAAAATAAAAGGGTTTATTCGGGTTGATTATTTATCTATTTTTGAACTATTGTCTCGCCTTTCCACCTGGTTCGAGTTTTCACGTCTGCTGGCAGTCCTGAGTGTGTTTTTTTATAATTTGTATTTAACTTTTAATTAAAAATGATTGCAAAGGCTTACTGCTTCATAATGATTTTACTGTTAAATAATTATGAGATCCCTAGTAGAGAAAACCTAAGTAAGCTCCAATTTCTAAGGCTTCCAAGTTTAGTACGGGTTACGCACAAACCACTATTTTTTACGTTCTCACATATTGTCACTTTCTATGAACATTTAAACGACCATCCGGTCCCCAATGAGAAAGTTAAGGAAGTCATTTTTTCAATTTACCCAAATGGCTTTAGTACATATATTGGATTTCCTTACGTTCATAGATAATTTAAATAATATTCGTCACATATCAATCACAAAATTGAAAGTATCAATGCATCATGATGTTCAAAGCAAGGCCATATAATTAAATAGCGTTATAAGGAGTCAATTTTGTAATTAGAGTTCTTTGTTGTGACGTTTTTGTTGTTTGTTTGTTGATTGATGAATACTTTTTTACTTATATCCGTATTTTAATAAACCGATTGTTGAAAATTGGTTTTTGATTCTTCCTTGTTCCTGCCTTTATTTTAATAAAACTAGTTGGCAATTTAGTTTAACAACGTTTCTTATCAACACTATTTGAAAAGACAAGACTACAGTGTAGTATTTAAGGCTTCCCTTAAATTAAAGTCTAAATCGAATAGTGAGTTAGTTTGACTATATATTTTTAAAGTTAAGTACAAGGTATTAGTACATGTCATTACTTTTGGACATCTGGGAACTTCACCTTTAAGCAGATGATCAGTAATGAAGCGTTCAGTATGCGCTAAAAGCAAGTTAAGGAGGAGTCCATAACTTGCTTTCCGCGTAGGTTTAATCATGCTATTTAAATTATTCTGCATTCGTTGGACGGGTTACTTAAGTTATTTTATCCTCCTATTTAACCTTACTCAAGCGATTTTCATACGTTGTTAAAGTACAAAAGTAGCTGCCAATGTATTTTATTGCGAATATAAATTAGAAACGCACGTTGAACGAACAACTTTGTGTTTCGCTGAGGAAAGGAATAGAGTAACCAGAGATATAATATATTTCTTTGATTCATACAAAGTAATAGAAATAGAAAAGTGAAGACACCTTTCAATAATTCGTTCCATACAACTTCAGTGTTTCCAATGTTAACCCTACCACCTAACCCATTGATCATAAGTAATGTTTTTAATCAAACACAGATCTATCTGTAATTAATGTTACTTTACAAGTTAAGTTACGTTAAGCGTTGACTTGCAGCTTTTACAACGATTTCCTTAAAAACGATTATACTTAGGTTTACATAAATACTTCATAATTGTTTAATATTTCTGTTCCAATACTTACCACTATAAAATTATGGCAATATGTATACAACATAGGATTGACTAAGATAGTGGTGGATCGCTCAGCCACCATCAGACTTTTCTAATTGCAGCGCCATTCGTCTGTTCTTACTGGCACTGGTTAATGCTCATTAAAGTTTTCTTAGACATTCTTACGTACTTAATAAGATGTATGTCAGCAGTTTTATGTTACATCGTTGCGTTCATTTGGAAATGTATCAGAGTAAAAGCCGAGCTCTGTTAATCTCAGTTCGTCTAAAAGATTTCAGCTAATTTTAGTAATTGCTTATTTTTTAATGACTTTTTATGTAGGTCATTATGTTTATGAGATGCCGTCTAATATCCCCTACATTTGCGCTCGTATATGCTAAGAAGGTGTTTGCATATTAATACTTCAATATGTTTTGGGCAGTGCGTATCATATGGCCAAGTTTATTTTGTAAAATAAGAATGTCTAATTGCATTATGACATGCTTGATAATTTACTTCCGTCTGTATTACCAATTTTTTTTATCAACAAAAACGTTCATATCAATATTGCATGTGACAGCGTATAGATCGTGTGAAAACTCGGTCGTACTTCCACTTCAATGAATGCGCTTATTAATTCGTATTTTACAATAGCGTTTCCATTTCGCAATTATCTGTTTTCTTTCATTAAGAAATGGAAAAGATCCGATCCTGCTTTACCCGGTGTGCAGTTTCATTAAAATAAAATTATAATTACGTACTTGTAATTAATTACAAATTATTATTATTAATTAGCGTAATTCGTAACGAATAATACATATATTTAGTCAGATTGCCCTGCGGTGTGCTGACTTTTGTCACAACCTGATCAACGTATACTCGTAATTATCAGATGTTTTTCTTTTTTTATAAAACAAGGTGACAAGCGAGCATGCGGTTCGCCCGATATTAAGTGACCACTACCCATAGGTATCAGCAACTAGCTAATAAGGTGCAGATACGATGTCTAACTTTGATGGACAGAGATGGAGAGAGAAGGAATCGACAGGAAAAAATTATTTCATTTTCCATTCCATACTCGTTCAAATCTTCTTCCCTTTCCAAAGAAAAGGTAAGGAGGCTAGGCTAGGCTTACTCATCGGACGAAGCACAGAATACTTCTACTTCACACTAGTCTTCACGGTCGATCCGGCCCATTCGTGCAACAGACATTATTATTGCAGGCTCTACCACTGTTATATTATGTGCATTAAATAAATGTTAAATAATGTCTTTCTTAAACATTAACATCAAAGCCATTAAGCCCTCAATGTTGGACACAGAGACCAATATTTCAGGGGGGAAATGCCTTACGCATATTCGACTCTGTGAGGACAGAGTGTAGCAGAGATGAGTTATGCCCGGCTTTCACCGACTTAAGCCTCATGGTGGTCGGTCACAGGTCGCGGGATTACAGTTCGCATCGCCGAGGACGAACTTTCTGTTACCTAGTTAGGTTAAAATGGGAAATTGAATGGTAAGACTTCACAGTTGTACGAATCATATTAACATTCTTCTATGGTGTTTGTTATTCTTGGACCAGAAAATAACTTCAGCATTGTTTTCATACCATTTATCAGAACATAAAAAAAATAATGATAATAATAAAGCCTTTTTATTCCTTAATAAAGTAATTGAAATAAGTTAAGCTTAGATTTGGACTAGATGGTCGTTACATTGAATATTAATGTTATAATTTTGGGGCAGTCAATTTACAAGTCAATTAAAATTAAATTAGTTTCTATGTCACAAATATATAATAATAAGTTATGTTAAGCTTAAAATATTCTTTTTAAATAGTCCATCCTATCCTAATTTATTTATTAAGGACCTCACCACAGAGTAAAGGCCTCCTCCATTTTTCTCCATATAATTCTATGTATTCTATCAGAACATAAAAATACAATATCATAATATTTAATAAGTTTAATAAACCCAATGCTTACTTAAATTTTGTTTAATATACGGAGATTACTGTAAAATGCAATATCTTACAAAATTTAATTATAAGTTTGACTCCTGGCTATTTCTACAATAAACATATATGCATGAATGATATATCTTCAAGGTCCTTGCACAACACTTGCTAAAAGAGTATTTTTTGATGATCTGGAGGAAACTGAACCATTAGAGGTTGCTACACACACTACTCTTTATTTGATTTAAAAATTATGTAAAAATGCGTCGACTTAATCGTCGATGAAAAAAAATTGTTTTGTTCTTTTAAATAAGATATATTTATTATAACTCTATACAATGATGAATTGTTGATTAAACTACACGTGAAGTTTTTTGCACATTATGCAATCTTTTAATTATTATTTTCCTGCTGATATCAGCAGTGAATCAAATGTGATGACTAACATCCTCATCCATAGTATGGAGATGGTCCACCATTAGGTTTCGCAGGCAGACTTTTGAGTAACTCTAATGCTTTTTGAATGGCCGGCGGGATCGGTGGAGGTGTTGGCAAATGGTCGCCCTGGAAATAAAAAAATAATGTTTTTAAATAAGATGAAGGAATTTTTTTTTAAGTATTTTACATGAGGCCAGGGGTGCGCAAATAACTTAAAGTGAGGTCCCCGGTTGCAGTTGAAAAATTTATCAAGGTCCCGAAAAAAACATGAGGTTTTCAAACGTTTTTCATTAATGAAGGTGGGAAACGTGCTATCGGTTCACCTGGCATGAAATGACTGGTACTCTTATATATCTGCAATGCTGCAAGCTAATAAGTTGCAGATCCCTTGCCTACCAACAATGGGCGGCGGACAAACAAACCAAAAAAGGATATTTCCTTTTCCTATCCATTCCCTTCCACGTCGAATCTTCTTTCACTTTCCATCCAGTAGAAATGGTTGGGAATTGGAAGAGGACAATAATTATTCCTCCGGCAAATAGCCCATCAGACGAATCGCAGAATTCTTCTACTAGTATTTCACAGTTCGAGCCTCCAACTTGTGCCGGCCCAGATATTATTTTTGCGGGCTCTATCACTGTTGAAGCGTATAAAAACAGAGCTGGTTAATTGAAAATATATAATAACAATATTCGACGGTCCGAGTTTTGAACTACCGCGGTCGGGGTAAGGATTCATATAAACGTAGAGTCTAATTAAAAATTCCATCAAGAAAAATAAGAAACGAATGCGTGCAAAGCCACAGGCAACAGCTAGTACAATATACAATGAAATTAAATACGCTCTTGTGTAGCTAAGTCCTATGTACGAATACATTGTTACCATAATAATAAGCTGATTTCAATGAAAATTGTTACCGGACTACACAGCGGACACATTTTCTTGAAAACACTACATTCAAAAGTTTCGGCTGCAGAATAAAAAAATATCTTCTAATGGGCCTTTGTAAGACAAATGTAAACAGTTGTTATATAATATTCTCGTCTTTACGTAGAGAGTCGTCATCTTGTCTGCGTGTGTAATTTGTGTCACTATGAAGTCTAAAATAACTGACCTTAAACAAACGAATGAAATTTCGCCTATATAAATAGTACTGATTAGAATTAATTTGTAAGTTGGTTTAATTAACAAAAATCTTTTGTTGTTAAGGTGCCTATGGTGTACTCAATAAAATAGATAGTTGTTTCAAAATTTCACAATTCCTTTTGTCGTCTGACTAGCAATTTAAAGTTTGGGAGTACGTTTACAGTGATACGTCTTTTGTATATCTTAGGACAAGCTGGCTCGAAAAATTTCGTACCTCGTTTCCGTGTAATTAATTAACGCCCCATAACCCCCATTTCTTTTGGAATGCGGAAAAGCCGTTCTTAACTGACCTGTACTCGGCAAAAGCAATATTCCTTCATAATTTGAAGTCTCTAGGCCATATGGTTCCAGATATCGTGACGAGTCAATAGATACATGGAAATATCTTATAGACTATCTTAAGTCTGTGACTCTGTTATTGAATAAAACCAACTAGTCAAAAGAAATGAACCAGGACACATAATTCATTATCATTCGTGTTGCTGAAACAGACAATACGTAAGGCCTAGGTCAAATGAAAGGGCGCAAGCGGGCGCGGCGGTCTGCGAACAATGCTTACGTAATTCACGTGAGTCTCGTATACTGTTAAATAAAATTTTAAATGTCAAATGTGCTTAGAATACGGCTGAGGATGCCGGCAATCGTGATTTAGATAAATTCTTGACTGACGCCGCCTTTGACACATCACGTAACCACGAGGTTCGCAGATAACAAACAAAATATAACAATAAATAAAATCTTACGTAAAAAACTATAACGCCGTATGATGTAATAAAATTCATAAGACAACACTTAAATTAGTCGTTTATCTGTGCGCGTGTCCTTTAGGTCCACTGGCGTAAACAGTGAATGTACTCGATAACCATGATTCTTTGAGTTTATAAATGCCCTATTGTATAACGGGTTCAGCCTATCTCAGTACACCATCAACCAATTAGCTTCTAGTAATTCTTGAGGAAAAATCATATAAAAATTGTTTCGGTTAGGAACCTTAACGGGTCCTAGGGCCTTCTAGATTGAAGATATTTCGCTTAGAATTAAATCAGTAAGTACACTTTTGTTAGATAATATTAAATCGTATTTCGTAATTCCTTTTGAATTTTATTTCACAAACAGCTAGGATAAATTAATATCTGTACAAGTCTAAGACTTACGACACGTGTTTGTAGAGGCTCCTTATAGTACTAGCTAGCTCAGAGCACTGACAAGGGGGCAATTTGTGCTAATAGTAATTTTCATCGTGTAATCTAAATTACATGCGAGATATCTTCGAGCAATGAAGTAAATATGATTAATAGCGATGAGTTTTTGCTTATGCGAATCTTGGATTTACGTTTTAAAACTGTTACTTTCACACGTCCTTCGTTTTTGGCGAATATTGCTCAATTCTAACTTCTTTTACGTGACTGTAATCTTGATTTCGAGTAATTTATAGCTTTGATATTTAAATCAGTTCAAATTAAATATTTACCAATAAATATTGATAAGGCGGTGTTAACTTATTTACTATCGATCTGATAGACGAATGGTTTAAATATGTTGAGTCATATTAAACTGGAAACATCAATAGCCTAGTAGTTCAGAGTTTGCGAAAGGTAATTTTGTCAAACTAAGCTAATAACCACCACCACGTTCTACGTCTTAGTTTTAATGGGCATCTTTTTCACAGTTTGCTAAATAAACTTAGAATTTTTTCTAATGTTATTTTCAATACATGAGAGTTTCTATTCAATGTTTTTGATAGTCAATGTCTTTGATGTTGGGCTTAATAACACGTCATACAACCAATCAAGCATTTCTCAACTACAAATCGTAGGGCGTCATTTGATATTTTAACGCGACATTTGCCCACATGCTAGCAAACATGATTCACACCCGCACCTTAGTCTTGGTAATGCATTAAATTTTCTACAAAATTACGTAAGGGTTATGATTCAGTCTTATATACGAAATTCAGAAAAAAAATCACATGTTGTAACTTATTCTGTATCTAGATATATTTCACACGACCCGTAACTTAGCGGTAAATTACTTGTTGGTTAGTGACAGTAAATGATGTCTCGTTCATTTTTGTTTTAATAACCTTAATCCTATCGTCTCTAACGCAATAGGGATAAATGACAAGTGATGTAATAATTATTAATTGGTATGCAAAAACCCTTTTTAAATGTATTTTTATTCCAATCATTCTCACTTTAAACGTTACGAGAATTGTAAGCCTAATACGGGTAAAATATTAAAAGTCAAATATTATTTTTAAGTCTATAAAATTGTATTTTATGAAACCAGATTGCCCAAATCAAATTATTGTGCGGTAACTGTCGAAATAAAAACCATAAATTTGGAATATTAGTAGGTCAATGTTGATTTACCTTATTGCTTAGATGTGATGTGACCTTAAAGGTTAAACTTGGTAAAAAGTGTAAATTATTAAAACACAAAGCTATTTCATTGATATAAAATGCTTGCAAAAGCATCAATTTGTTCACGTAAACACAGACGTGTTTTTAAATTTATACTTTATTATAATTTTATTGTCTATTGTACATGAACTTGTCTTAAACATTTTTACAGTACCGGATTCCGTGATGCATCTGCTCGTACCGCTTTATGAGTGCAAATCAAAAGATGTCAAGGTTTCTTTAAGTCGTCATCGGTCGGCGGAGAATTGTATTTAAGGTACTGGTACAGTCATAACATTAATTCATAAACGTGTAATATAGTGCCGGGCAGACTTGTCGAGTATTGGAATCCAAAGAATTGATAGTATCGTGTCGGTTTTAATCGAAGATAAGTCAAATTGATTACGAATAACGCTCAATGTTGTTATATTGCAAATTATTGCATTTATGAGCAAATTAAAAAGTGTTTTAGTTATCCAAAAGTTAATTTTAAAAATATGAAAGCTCCAAAAATAATAAATGACTATTTTAATTTGGTTAAGTTTCCGGTTAACTGATAATGCCAACGCTAGTAACTAAGCAAACACAAGTTCGCGTAACGAGTGTCATAAAAGAGCAGCAATGTCATAATAAAATGTTACCTAATCTGACCGCTGTTTAGAAAAAATATTTTTAAAAACAGTTTATCTCTTCACGGTTTCAAGCAATAAAATGTTGCACCAATTTTATAGTATTGACATTTTTCCTGGCCTCATTTTGATAAGATTTATAGAGTGGGTGTTTTGTGTTCCGAATTTCGCTTTCCTTAGTTATGTAAGTCAGTAGTCACAATTATTAAAATAACCAGATCCCCAAAAGTTTCAAATGACTTATTTTCATGACAGGTGTACCAATAAATATAAACTAGGACGTAACTTGTCGAGGCTTCTAATTCAGAATTTATTTTCTCTAGCAGGTATGATCCGAAGAACTAAGTAAGAAAGCTATCCCGATGGGACTTGGTATTAACTCCTACATGTACACTTTAGTTATCTTTATTAGATGCATATTTAAATCCAACAAGACACACAGATCCGAAAACTTACAGGTTGCCATAGAACCAGCTGATAACTCCTATTAAATCAGTATTACAAATATAAATAAGTCAAACCTGCGGTTGGAAGCCATTGGCATCAGCAACGTATTGCAGTGTAATAACAGAACCGTCAGGTGCCTTGTAGCTGAACTTTCCCTTAGCAACCTGCTCCTCTTGCCCTTCGCCCTTCCCAAAGTTCTTCACATAACCGGTCTCTTCAGCGTTGATTTGATTACCCGTCTCGTAACTGTAATTAACAACGAGGTTTTGAGAGATGATGAAAAATCATTTTAATAAAAATTAATGTACTATGTAACTTTATGAATACGTTTTAGTTTGGTGTTATCTCGTTTCTAAAACAAGTTAAATCGTTTGTAAACGTAAGGATAAACATTTGTATTGGTTGTTCCGTATAAACTCAAGAAGAACTAACCCGGCTTTAAAAATTATTTCACTAGTAGAAATATCATCTGTCTAATCATCTACCTGAGGGAGGCTGGGGTTGTTAGTCAGATTGCCGCTTATCTCGCATTTTATATTGATTCTTTAAAGCTTATATCTCAAATGTTGATGATGAAGAAATTACCACAGGATATTATTAAAACCGCCTAAAACAGAGCAGTCATAATCATAAAACAACTAGGGACCAAAGAAAAATAGGAAATCTTCACGAATAACTTTATGGTGACTTGTTATAATACAACTTTAACATGAATTCTAGGAATGTTGACTTCATTCTCATAAAAATAAATACTAAAAGTGCTGTAGGACACTTCAAACTTGACGAAGGTCAATTCATGCTATATGCGAACAGGTTATGCTTTAGTGTAAGATTACATCTTTCTCTGCCGCTTGTGCGCGTGCCAACTTGACCAAGGCGTAGACGATATCAAAATACAAATTATGCCATCTATGGGATTTACACTGGCTTCTTTGTTTGTCCATAAAAATTATGAATGAAAGTCTCGTGGTATGTAGATATTACGGGCTTCCATTTCGAAAGTCCTGTCAAATTTCTCTCCACAAGAAGTAAGACTAACGTAAGGATTACTTGTTCTTTTGAACCCTTTTTTAATGTGCATTATTTTACATTTGAGTGAATATATGACTATGAACATGGCTTAAGATCTTTCTATATCATATTCATAGCCCCCAAAGTCTTAAGATTTTTTTAGAACATTATCTAAGGCTCCCATTATACCCGTTTAAGGTTCATCGTCTCTTTATACGGTTACGGACTCAATTGGGTTTTCGTAACTGTTCCAAATTGAAAAAGTCGACATTGAACTTTATGACACAGAGCGCTTTATATAATAGACTTTGCTTCTTGTTCTTATTTGCCTATTAGATATTCTACGAAGAAAGGCAATCATATAATTGAGGTCGTGGTGACGTTATGTCGCATACATCGGTATGGCAATACTACTACTACTATTAAGGCGCCTCATCAGAGCAATTCCTTGTAAAATCTTAACTCCTAACTTATATTAAACAAGTTCATTTATTAGTTTGTAACGCTATAATTTCCTAATAACTCTAACGATCATCATGAAATTTTGCAAAATACTGTCAGGGGTATCAGCATACCTACCTTTTATGTCAAAAATCAAATATTCCCGAGGAATAGGAAATAACAAAAAAACTTAATTTACAATATCGGTTGCCATGGTAATATTGCATGTTTTGATATTAACATTTCTTACATATTTATATCTATACTGATAAATAAAATTGAAGTGTCTGTATGTAATATCAAAATAACATTGCCACGCTCAATACACATGATAAACACTAAAAACATCTTCTTTAACTGCGTTAGACAATTTTAGGTAGAGTTGGTGGTAATCTATAAATTAAATTAAATTGTTTGTTATAATGTCAAAATATAATTTTGATACTCATGTTTTACATTTTGTTGTGAAAGATACAATTATATACTTTTATCCTGCGAAGTGATTAATATTTTTTAATTTAATTCCCCGCGGACGAAGTCGCGGGAAAATGAAAATGAGAAACAAATGTGTGCGGAGCCGCGGTCAAACACTAGTTCTAAATTATTTACATGATATAAAAATCAGGGTAAACAATGAAAGAAGAAATATCTTAATCTAAGTCAAACTTATACTAATTAAATTGGTGACATTCTAAATTATAGTATTAATTGCTGCAACCAACAAGTTATGTATGTATGCCTAACCGTATGAATGCAAAAAATCTAGTGTTCTAAGATGATTGATTTTAGCTTGTACCTACGTAGCAATAGTAACAATGCTGTCTCACTGTGATTGTGTTCAATAGATTAAACATCACATACATATACAACTTATTTACGATAATTTACTCACATCCATTTATATGTTCCGTCGACATTTGGGCCGTCTGATTCGAAACGGAGAATAGGTATAACATTTGGTGGGTCGGGCTTTGCATGTATTCCTAGGGCTAAAGCCAACACGGAGAAGACTATCGGAGATATCTGAAAAGACATAATATTATATTAATTGTAATTATAACATTTCAATGTTCAAATAGTATGAAATAAAGAAGCTTTTACGATTTTTGATCAGATTAAATCGGAGATAGCAAATGCAATTTAGGTCTATAGCATAAGTTTCTTAGCTTTATGGGGAGTAAGCTTAGTATAGCTCAGTCGGTGCATAGTACCCAACTCTAAGGCCTATCACCTTCCCATCCCTTGCCCGTTTCCTTATCTTCTAGAACGTAAAATGGCAATACTTCCTTAACTCTTTTTTATTGTTGCGGATGTTGACTTGTAACAAGAGTGAACACATCAAATAAGCTACTTGACTTTTGTTGGTCATTTGCCATCATTGATATCTGTATATTTTTTAATTATAATTTAAATAATTAAAACTTAATGGAACACGATGTTTTTTATAACAACTCTTTAAGAATTGAATCTCGTAATATAAACTGAAACGCCTTGTGATAAAATTAGGCAATTAATTAATTAAAAATATTACCCAATATAAGTAAACAGGTGCTTTAAGCGTTTGAGATATTTGAATGTAACTTCAAAGTAATTTAGCGGTAGTATAAGGAGCCATTGTGGTGGATCTGATTTCAATTTTATAATTATAGAATGTTGGTGCATGAGTTGTGGTGTATGGGGGATGATGGAGCTGACATGTTTTCTAAGACAAAAGAAATCCCTAATAACAAAAATGTAATTTAAATATCAATGTACGTACGTTAAGTGTGTAGATTTTGTTCAATTAGATTTTACCGTAGGTTAATTGATGAGCGTGATCGAATGTGTTTGAAGATGTTTCGTTCGTCTCATTTCATCTTATTTTGATGAAGACTTAGGCTTATGGTCAAATTGCGCGTAACAACTCGAAAGGATGGAACGGAGATAGGTCTTAGCGTTGAGTGCTGTGCGCCGACTGAGCTACATTAAACTTACTCCCAAGTCACATAAAGATTAGAAGCTTATTCTATAGAAACTCGTATGAGTGTAAAAATATTATTTCTGTAGCACTCATCAGAATGTTATTGTTAGGTTAATGCGTGTATACAATACACCCGGAATTGGAAACGAATGCCGAAAGAGAGAGTCGAAAGCAGCTCCTCTAGCTATAAAATATAGGTATATAAGTGAAGTCGTGAGTCGTGACCTAGCATATGCTAATAAAGCGAACGTTCTATATAGCACCTTAAGAACAAAACAACTTAGCAAGCAAGCACTGCAATACTCTTCACAGTTTTATCAAACAATACATGCGGTGTCAATGTTAACGTAATAATTGATAGATTTTTGTTTTGCTCCTATTGTGTTACTTGTTTATTTGCATTTATGGATTGCAATAAGCATAACCGTAACTTGTAAAAGACACAATAACTGTGCGTAATATTTGTTTATATAATCAAGAAACAAGAATTCATTACACCTATGCTAGTAGAGTACAATAACACACTACAACAACAACTGTACAAGTCCGACTGAAAATTTGGCGTGAGCCAGCCAGCGTAGCGCTTGCATAGTCGATGCAGTGATTGATTGTGGTTCGAAATACGAGATTCAAGAGTTTGATCGATCGATGTCTGTCGTTGTGGCGCATCACCGCCACACGACTGATAGTTGCAATTTGACAACGTTCGCACTCACTCCACACATGCAAAAATTAAATTTAGTAGCTAACGCTACAAGAAATAGGTAACTTTCGTTTTTGTTTTGTTGGTGTTTCCGTCCAATTATGACGTGGGTTGAAGAGAAGAGTGAATAGACTGTTACTATACTAGTGCATACCATCTTTCGACCATATCTCCACTTAACACCAGTGGGATTATGGTCAAGCGGTAGTTAACTCATCATAAAAAAGTTAATAGAACTAAGTAATTTTTATTAATTTGTAAATAATTTGTGTATTAGTAATAAGTTGTTAAGTTACATGGTGAAATGTAACAATGGTAAACTGTGTTAGAAGGTATCATAGTAATTTTAAGTAAATTTCGCAAGAACTGCACATTTGAAAGGAGTCGTATAATATCTTCTCAGTAATCTGCATATTAGGTATGCAGATAATCTGCATTTGCAATTTTCAGGCACGAACGTGTAAAAGCTCACTTCTCAATACAAGTTATTTCGAAAACTAACGAAGTTGCATCATAAATAAACAATTACATTTCAAGTTCAATTACTAAGGTAATAAGGAAAAGTATTGCTTATAATTTTCTTTTAAATGTTTTTTTATTATATTTTAAAAAATTATGTTAAAAAAAATCTGAAATGCTTGCTCTCAATGCAAATTGGCTCCGTGTACGGCCATAGGCTATAAAATTTGGACATTAATAAGTTCAGTGAAGAGGACAGGGATTGGTAACTGTGTTGACCACCATTAGGGTCAAAACGATATAACTTATTATCATATAATTATTATAATGGTTTTTTATTAATTAATTGAACAGGTAAATCAATGATTAATATTTACTATGATTTTCACATTATTTTATACAAAGTTAAGACGCAAATGAAATTTAATGTAACTAAAGTTAAATTTAATTTGCTTCGTTAAAAGTAGCGTGTGCTTTATACGATTCGGTACAAATATGCGATAAACAATAGATAGCCCTCTTGTAAATACTTGTTTTAAATTTGTAGACATAAACCTATTGTTTCTTTTCAATATAAAATAAAAAATAAATAGTAGTAGTAGTAGGAGTAATTCTTACCATTCTCGAGGTAATCTTGATGTTGGTACTTAAGGGTCCAAATACAATCAAATGCAACTGAGATGTGTACTGAGTGACACTGCAGGAGGCTTATATACCGTCTTCTTTACCTATGAACTTCGTGCAACCCAACGCAGCGCATCCTGACGACTTATCAAGCAAAACTCACACACGCGCAAACCAATAAACAAACAACATGCACTCTGCGTATATACAATTTAAAAAATACATACTAATGGAAATAAAATTGTATCCCTTATTGTGATGGACGTGGTAGCTTAATTAAATCAATTTATTTGATTATAACAAGCTTACCTTGCATAGTTTTGTGTACTTATCATCGATTGTAAAATACGTTAAGAATAATTGTTGTAACTAACCTATCTAATATTATAAATTTGAATGTTTGTTTGTTTTTTTTTAAGAACAGGGGGACAACAAGCTGCGGAAACACCCAGGTGATCATCGACGCCCATGGACACCCGCAACACCAAAGGAACTGCAGATGCCGATTGCCTTTAGGAAAAAGATAGGCTCGCTTCTTGTAGCACCCTAAGTCGTACCGGTTTGGAAATACCGCCGAGGACAAACGAGGCTGTGCGAGGCAGGAAAAGTCGAGAGAACCGCACTGTTGAGGAATGCCAGCCATCCAGATGGTATATACGGTAAAAAATGCAGAGGGACCTGACGTCCCTCCGCAAGGCCAGAGTACCAAGCCGATCGGTAAGAGCTCGGTCGTTGACGATTCGAGTCGTTCTCCGTTGTATGCGGTCAAATGGAAGAAGCTGGTATTGGGGTGCTCCCGTCCAGAGATGCGAGCAGTATTCCATGTGGGGCCGAACTTGCGCCTTGTATGGCTGAAGGCGCAACTGGCACGGCTGGAAATACTGCTTCGCTCTTCTGAGTACACCCAGCTTTTTAGAGGCCAACTTGGCCTTGTCTTCCAAGTGACCGCGAAACTTAACGTCACTCGATATGTCAACGCCGAGAATAACGATGCTGGCTGTGGCAACCAGAGGAGTGCCCTCAAAACGTACATTCGCGATAAAGGGTTCTTTTTCTGTTTGTTAAGCTTTAACTCCTTAACAACCAATGAACCTGACTGATGAATGATCATCGAAATTTTACACACCCACATTGTCAGGGGTACAAAAAATGACGTGGAGTGCTTATCTTTTATACTGAAAAAAAATTATTGTTCCCAAGCATTAATAGATTAAGACCACAGACACCTAAATATGAGTAGGTCTGGGATCCTAGTATGAAAAAAAAATGATTTGTACATTTTATTTCCCAACGAATCTCTTTACTAGGAGCTATTAACTAAGAAACTATTAGCTCTTCTGGCTCTTGTCACAGCACTTAGAGTCCAGACATTGTCTTTTATATGATTAGACAATATAAGCATAAACGATGACAACATTAATATGAGGATTCCAGCCCCTGTAAAAGCATCTGGCCCCAATAGACCTCATCCAATCCTAACCCTGCCATTCGTTAAAATCCCAGTATTTGCTGTGAAAATACTCTTATATATTAATGCAACTCAAGAAAGCAGACGAAATCGGAAGACTCTCATTCTCACAACTACAAAGCTCTACCGTGCTGCATCCGCTGCCTCAATCGGCAGATGGATTCAACAAACCTTATGTGATAGTGGTGTGGATATCACTAGGTTCACAGTACATAGCACTAGACATGCATCGACGTCTATAGCCAATTTGGCAAGTGTTAACTAAGGATCAATTTGAGCAACAGCAGGTTGGACAAGCAATTCTACATTTGCTCGCTTTTAAGATAGACCGATTGTTGATAATGCTAAAGTCATGATGTTCATGATGCAAGTAAATGAAGGTTTATCCAGTTATTGTATTCAATTATTGATACCTAAGCTAATTTATGAGATTGTTATAATATACATCATTATATTAATTAATTAATATACCCAATAAATGAATTATAGGCTTGAGTTTATTATGATTATACTATATCTAGAACTACAATAATTTATAATTTACGTCAAATAAATAATATATTTTGTTGATTTTCCGAGACAACTTTCTCCTTTAAACATCTACATAGTACAAAAGTGAGGACGAGATCACGGAACACAATCACAACCTTTGACACGTTGTATTACTTATCATTCGAAGTTATGCGCGGGATTATCTTACAAAAATGTCCAGCGTGGAAAATGAGAAACGAATTCGTGCAGTAATAAAAATATATTCAAACAAATATCTATAACTATAGATGCGTTCAATTCAAAACTTCAGGGCGGGTGATCCTGCTAGGCCAGTTTGAATCTTCCCTGACGATTTCATTGAAATCAGTCCATAGGCTTTGCAGTTCTTTGGGCATAGCTCGATTTTTATTTATATACGAAAAGAGCCTGCAACTTCGTTAATTGATTATGTCATTTGTTCCGTAGAAACCGAATCGGAAGGAAAGAAAAGATGAAACACGTTTGGCGCTAACTGGAATAGAATTATCTAATCATTCTTGATTCATAGTTATGAAGATTAAATATTTCAGCAATGTAAGGACAAGAATTCAACATTGGTAGAGCCCGCAACAACAACATCTGTTGCACGAATTGGCCAGCTCGACCGGTGAAATACACGACGATATTATTTCCATTAACTTATCTACCTAAATAAGTTATAGTAAGCTATTACTAAATAATAATAAATACATTTATTTGGAAACTTTATTCGCTGGATTAGATTTTAATATTCCAGAGGATATATGATGTTAATATAAAAGTAACGTTTATTGCAAGGTGAAGTCAGCCGTCCGTTATATAGTCATCAACGAAATTGTGAACTTCGTTTCGTGAAAAGCTTGTAACCGGACTATATGACAGTCAGCAAATTGTGAACTGAACGAATTTTGACAATTTGATATACCGTGTTTAGTACCCTACACCACAAATCAGTTATTCATGTAGAGCCGCACCTTTAGGTTAGCCCATTAAATTTGTAAAAAAACATAGATCCTAGCCACACCGCTAAAAGTAAAAATGTCGTTAACCTTTTTTTGCCATCTAATCTTCAAACGTCCCCATGGCGCTCGAGGATGTACAAGTATAGCATCGTCGGCTCTCGTACTATAAGCTTTAAAGTAATAAATCAAGCAAACTATCAGTTCAGAATGTGACTATTTGACTTCGGCAGTTGTAAGCTGATGAGAAATGACGCGTCATTTTGTGAAGTTGTGATTGCTTCGGCTCACAATTTTCTGATAGTTTATAATACACCTAGTCCAATTATAAACTTCACCATCGTTCCGTGACATGCATATCGCTTAGCTCGTAATATTTGTAGCACGAATAAATAAAATATGACTGCATAAGCGGTAAATACTTAATTACAGTTTTGAATATACTCACTCGTCTCTTGCCATTCTCTATAAATCACGGAGCAAATATTCCTCAGCGTTAAAATACCATGCAGTCTTAATAGTTATAACAAATAAATATGCATGTCCATTCTACACACACTTGCAATATTATTTACTTAGGAACCAATATAAAGTGTTAGATATATTGACTGCCTTGACTGTTGGTAAATGCCTAAACCTCATTATTGTGTTAGAATACAAAGTAAAAATAGAACAATAAAAATGTTAACAGATTGTGTAAAATTATTTATACATAGTACAGTATTGGTAAATAATTACTCAATACTTTCTTTTTAAGCATTCCGACGAAGCTCAGGGTTGCTAGGAATCGTTTCACGATAAATTAATGACTCGAATCAGCGACCTTATAATTCACAGTCCCCTAAACCGTCTATTGGCGTTTTAAAGTATTGAAAGTTTACAATAAGATGACGCTTAATAAAGTATATGCCATAATAATACACCAAGTATGTACATGCCCAGCGCAATGACCACAAAAAATAACTTTCGACTGTGTGCCTGCAAGCATAAGCACGCAGTTATTTGTTGATCGTTGTCCGACAAGCAAGTCCTTAAGCAAGACCGGTATGCCGAAGAACGACGACAAAGACTTCCAATACAAATATATTCAATAGTTACGTTTAAAATTTAACAGCACATAATATTTAACATTGTAATTTTATACCGGTCTCTAATGTAATTTACACCAACATTAATATGTTCCAAATAGCATATAACTTGTTATTTAACATCTGTGTTTGATTTTAGTTGACTTTTAAACAAGTCTTCGCAAATAAGGTAAGGGAATCTCCCTTACCAAACTTCTTACAGTTTACTTTCTTAAGAAGAGAAGAAAAAATCTTTTCTTTTCTTCTCGTTTTCTTTTTTTTGCACAAACAACAAACAGCTTAGAAAATTAAACTTCTTAAAAATTACTAACACTGTTATATTTTAACAACAATTAGAATTGACACTTTCTTAAGCTTTTGGACTAAAGAACTCCATCGTACATCATAATAGAGCTCTGAGTGCAAAAATTTCCTGTATAAGGAGATAAGGAAAACAAGCCACCGCCTGCATAGCTAAAAAAAAACAATACCAATAGACGAAGAATATTTAGCATATAGCTGTCCATCATTTAGCTATTTGATAGCAATAAATAATACGGACTTAACTCCTATTTATTGTGTTTGATGTGATGATATGTTCGTAATTAATTACGAAACACATAAGATGCATCGCAATAGCTATTGACCCCAGCATCTAGTTCTGCTCGTGGCATTTAGCTCGATGGACGTATGCAATCTTTCACTACACATTAAATTGAATATATTCATATTAAAGTAAAAGCACATGGCAAATGCATAGTCGCTCGTTGAGAAATAAAAAGCTTGCATTGTTGTTTTGAGAATGGGAATTAAACATCTCAAGTATTTGAAATTTTAACGTCTCTTCATTATTAACGTTTGTTACTTATGATTGAAATATGTTGCTTTAAAGTTTAGACTTCGTTTGTTTCACTAAGGTACTTTACACTTAGGTCACTTAATAGGCACTAAATCGTAGATTAAATCTTCCATCATCGACATTTGACTTACCTCTATAACTATAGTAGGACTGTAATAATTTTGTATAGTATATAATTTCTAATCAATGTTAGCAAGTTAGAAAAAAAAACTTCTTCGAGAAATTACGAAAACAACATCCAGAAGAAGGCCATCTACATATTTTACCTCTTATGTGATTTCAGAAAACCAGTAACGTAAATAAATACCTTATGAAGTTATGTATTATTTGAGGTCTTCAAATAAATAATACGTAATTACATGTTTTTTTACTATTTTGTTCTCAAGTCTTGATTACTTTGTTCTTAACTCCTAGTCATCAAGACAAATCTGGAATTTAAGCTTTTGGAGCCAACACCTATTTTTCTCCCTTTGTTTGTATTAAGTTTCATAATGAAAAAACCGAGTCGTTAACGCATGAAAGAGTGACAAATAAAAAAGTAAACTTACTTATATTAAGTTAGGATGCTAATTTTCTACACTGTAATTTTCTATTAGTGAAATATTAAAATTGATTAATTACTTTTAAAGTATAACATTACAAGTAAACCAATATTCCCATTTTATAGTTTTAATACAGATAAATCAAATCCCGGACCTGTAGCAGATGCCACAGCCGGATTGACATTTCTATACATATTTACTCATACCTGATTCACGGATAACCTGATTTAATGCATAAAAGTTTTACAAGCAAAGGTCAGAGTTGTACCGTAGCATCAATAAATAGAATCTCATAAGTTATTAGTTGTAACGTGTTTATAGAACCGGTCGGCCTATTTCAACACGTGAGAAAACTTACGCAAGTCCTGGACACCTATAAATGCTACATTCATACAAACTAATGTTATACCATGTCCAATGAATATTATACATTTCAACTTTCATTAAAAATTGGTAGTCACACATCAGTTGTAAATCTCAAATCGGTCAATAAAAAAGCGACGATAGCTCAGTTCCTAATCGATCGGTATGCATGCATTTTACAGTGGCAGACCCCGCAATAACAACATATGTTGCAGTAATGGATTGGCTTGTCCGTTGATATATCACGACCTCATAGAAGGCGTTCAAGAGACGTATGCTACGTTTCGTTTGATGAGTGCGGCGCCGTACGCCTAATTCTAGTCCTTCCTTCAGTTGTGGGCAACAGATAATCGGTATTTTTAAACACATAAGATTTAGGTCCCACATGAGAAGAGCGTACTGCTTCCTTAAAGACTGTGTACGAAATTTTAGTTCCTATATTATTGTGGAAGTTCATGGGTGACCGTGATCAATAAGAACCATATTATTGTTACCACCATGTAACTCCTTGAACAAACATAGGATTATAAAAAACAATATTAAAATAATAGTAAGACACATAATTGTACAATCGAATTCCATCCTTCCGTCTCTCAGGCGCCGAACGCGTTCACTTAACCTTGAACATGCCTTATAGTTCGTCTTGAAGTGATTTTGTAAGAGCCCGCCCGCTTTTATTCCTATTACTGTTGTTTTGTCAAAAATACTGAATTGAACATAAAAATGTTATACATTTGTTAGAAATTCATTTTATTAACAAATAATTGTTATAATATATACTGCTAGATTGCGGTTGCTCGCCATTGACATTGCATTTTCCAGTTACTGTTTCGCCTGGCAACCACAACTTGGGGGCACCCGGAGGGCGAGAACGGCTGACCGCATAGTGTGTACATGGCTTGAGGCGTACGCGGAGTTTAATACGTTTTAGGAGCAATTCAAGCAATTAGAAATTAAAATTATTTGTTTTTTAACTGTAATTAGTTACTTTATCGTCGTTCGGTATATCAGATACGACAAATTATAAGATACGATTAGCGTTGTCCGCCAAAACACAACCCTTTAACAACTTTTCCTAGTCACCTTAAAAATGCTGACATTCTAACGATAATTAGGAAAGTGGTGGAAATCGTTAGATAAGCATTAAGAGTATTAAGAGTCCCTTACTGGATATAGGCCATATTCAGGGATTTAAAATAATAATAAATCATTTAATCCATTGAAGAAAGCGATTTAAGGATTACAGGGGACTCTTGTAATGTCAATGAAAGGCGAGGTTCACGACCAGACTGATTTATTTCAGAAGTCACTTCCACATGACACATAATTCTATATCTACCCACATTATAGTAATTGTTCACTACACAAACCCCCTTTTTAATACTGATTTCTCGTAACTAACCAAATTTACATTTATCTTAAAGCATATTACTGCTGCACGTTTCGTCAGCTTCATTTACTTCACCTTCCCCGCCGCCAATTGCATCTGCCGAAGTGTCATGCTCCGTCAAACTGCTTGGAGTCGCACGTGTCGACAAACGGGCACTCGAACGAGAGAGAGAGAGAGAGAGAAGCGGCGGTGAATGGGTATCATTTGATCCTGATGCCTTCTACACTCGACACCGATTCTCATGCTAACTTGAGACCGGACCTGTTCTGCTAGTGCCACTTTCCGCCACTTGGCGTATATT
This sequence comes from Papilio elwesi, assembly GCA_029849275.1. Classification (NCBI taxonomy): domain Eukaryota; kingdom Metazoa; phylum Arthropoda; class Insecta; order Lepidoptera; family Papilionidae; genus Papilio; species Papilio elwesi. The sequence goes on along the minus strand of CM056692.1, from coordinate 8,356,347 downwards.
TACGCACGAGCACAGGTACACCAATCTTTAAGATTAGTTCCCACAATTTATGTCTAAAATTTTAATGTTAAAAATTGTAAATCTTCGTTTCTTGGCTGATCGTTTTTAATTCTTACACAAGGTTCTATTGATATACACGCATGTTTTCTGTTCATTTTATGCGTAAACTAAGGAAAATACATAAAACCTTCCATTAAAAGACAAGTAACTGTAGTAATGTTACCAAGGTAAAATACAGATGTTATCTATAATTCGAAGGTATTATATTACGCGGAATCAAATTTAAAAAAAATCGAGAGAAAAATAAGAAACGAATTCTCGAAGTCGTACTAATGGCCAGTTTCTCTACACGTGGAGTAAAAAAATATTTCGAACAAAAATTCAAATGCTTTTGCTATTAATATACCCATAGGCATCCGTAACAAATGAGTCACAGAACAGACCTATAATGAACAGAGGAGAAGATAAACAGAAAAGATATTTTCTTTTCCCCATTTGTGCCCTCCCCGTCCAATCCTCTTCCCATCATTAGAAAAGCATGAGAAATTGAAGAGGACTGAAATTGGACTTCCGGCACCAAGAAACATTTCTTCACGCTTCCTTCTTTCTTTCTTCGTGGTACATCACCAGTCGAGCCGGGCCATGCGTGCAGCAGATGTTGTTGCTGACTCTGCCGCTGTTGAAATGTGTTTCTTAATGCTTGTCAATTTTTTATTTCTTGAAAATTGTTTCAATATTTTTTAAAGTAATTACGGTAACGTTTTAAATCTGCGAATCTTATTTTGTTATAACGGAAATCAAACAATGATTAAAACATATTTAACATTTTTATTAAAGTAAACGGTTTTGCATTAAAATATAAATTAAAAATATATGTACAAAACTATAAAATTAAGTACAAATTGAACACTCGTATAGTAACAGCGCCTTTCGTGAGTATGTCTTCCCTATGTAACATTGCCTTATAAGGCTGACTTTTTATTACACATTTTATAAAATTCTATTTATTATGAAAACCTAATAGAATTATCACATTTGATTACTAAAACGGTAATAATTATTGTTTAAAGTTAGGAGCAAACGACGTCCACGAAGTCTAGGATATTAGAATATGGAATCTTACTTAGTTTTTATATTTTAGGTACCTATTTTTAACACTGGTGACTTTTTAACTGTATAAGGATTTTAAGTCTTTAAACAAAGGTTTTACATTTAAATTCCGCACTATTTATTTTATTGGTAGTAGAAACCCTTGTAGTCAAGGGCTGCCTTTTCCTCTTGTTGTCTGGCAGCTTCGGGGTTGTTCTTGGCTTCTAAGGCGGCGCGTTCCTAAAAATAAAAGTAAACATCCATTTTAAAAGTTTAATTTTGTCATTGCTTTTGGAGATTTTTTCAGTTTGAAGTAAAAGTAAATACTATTATTATTTTATACTTAACAGTTCATTAGTAACTTTTTGTATTGCCATGTCTAACCGTGTGTCTATATAGATTTTAAATATTTGTGTATTACAAAAATATTCAAAATTATAAAATCTTATGTATGTTTTCGCTGATGGTAACTTAAAGCCACCGATTTAAAATAATCTTATTTCGACTAATAAAATATTTTTTTATTATCTTAATTTTAACACGTATTTCTAAAGTATATTTTACCTGGTTGGCCTTAATTCCGGCGTAGATGAGGTCAAGTCCCTTTTGGATTTCAGGGGAGACTGGTGGTGGGGTTGGGATGTGGTCACCCTTGACCCTGAAACCGAGCTCGTCAGCGGTGTACTCAACCGTTATGAGCTCGCCATTGGGCGCGGTGTACGAGTAGGAGCCCTGCTGGACTATAGCGCTTTGGTCTTCACCAACTGACTTAAGGTAGCCCTGCTCTTCAGCCTGGATGTTGTTGCCGGTCTCGTATCTGGAAACGATTAATATTCATAGATATTAATTTCATTGTTACGGTAGTGTACGCTTTTACATACATCATTAACTAGCAAACCATTTTTTGTGGCTTCAAATTTACTTCGTTATTATAACAGGCATACTAAACAGCAATAGCCAAGAGACATGCTTCTAATATGTTCCAATATTCTTTGTTACACCTTTAATAAACATCATAAGCAAGACCCTGATTTTTTTAGACACATATAACAGTTTTATTTATTCCATCGACCAGGTAATTTAACACTTAAAATTCTAATCGATTTAATTTAGAGCGAGGAGTTACGCTAATCTATCCTGTTTATCGCCGTCCACTTAGTTATTTAGCCAACATGATTATATGTTGCTAAGTGCTAATTGTGTTGCTTCTGGTATTAACCAGCTTAGTTTATAAATCTCGAATCACTACATGAGTGACATGGCTCTTATTCCATGTTTAATAATATAAATAATAACTGTCCTCGTCTTGCGGACGGTGCATACTTGCATAGACATAACTAAGTAGCCAAGATCATCAGCAACTTGCCCTTAAATATGCCATTGTGGATACTGAGGTACCGTATTACCAATACCAGCCATCGCCAGTTCTGGAAAATAGTCATATCACGCTCTACTGGGATCGATGCCAATAGACCTGATATTCTGATAATAGACCGATCTGAGAGTCGAGTAATGTTAGTCGATATCACTATCCCGCATGACAAAAATCTCGTGAAAGCCGAGAAAGAAAAATTGATGAAATACTTGGTTCACGAGATTACCTCCATGTGGGGTATGAAATCGACTACCATTATTCCGGTGGTCGTATCAGTGAACGGACTTTTAGCAAAGAGCTTCGACCAAAACCTTAAGAAGCTAGACGGTTGGATTAAGGGTTTGATACAAAAAGCGGTAATTTTAGAGTCTGCCCGCATTGTGAGAAAATTCCTCTCTTTGCAACCCTGACCACTGGTTGCTTGAAAAAAAAGGACTCCGCAGCCGCTGGAACACTATTTTCATATAATATATTTTAGAATGTCTGTTATCTTGGTAGATTTTTTAAGGTATATTATAAAAAATAAGTTGTAAATAGAAATAAATGACATAACAATAAATCTTTACTGCACACTATAAATCAAGTTCAATATTGCCTTGACCCCTTAGCTACGTAAACCTGTGCTTAAGAAGCCGATGACTTCCCTTATATGCTATTTTACAATATACTTTGAATATACTATTGAAATATTGTGGCTTAAACTGTCAAAATAATCCAATATTTAGTTAATACTAAAATGCTTAAGTATTTAATACATACGAGGTCTTGTAGCTTCCATCGGTGCCCTGTTCTTTGTCGAAACGAATGATAGGAATGACAGTGGTGATGTCTAATTGCACTTTGGGTCTGAAGTCTTCGACGGGCTTAGCTGGATTGTAGTTTGGTTGGTAGTTGTAATTCTGCTCGGCTGTCACCTGGTCGTTCGGCTGCTCCTCTGGCTTGAACGATACTCTCCTTTGAGGAAGAGCCGTCGTGAGTGCCAGCAATGCGGATAATACAACCTGGAGGCAAAGATAATTTCATAAATATATAACCATAGAATGGTAAGGGAAATTAACGAATAAAAGTAAGTTGAGAAGAACTATATTATATCAGTATACAATAATGTGTAATAAGTTATATAGTATTTCAATTGTAATATATGACCGATAATACACCACGATGACCTCACCGAGAAGAGCTTAATCATATTCACGATGTTGTAAGATAAGGTGGAGCGGATACAATGGACCACTAGGATTACGAAACAACCTCATTCGACACGCGGCCGGGCGAAAGTGGACTCCAGTAAAACATGTTGGAGATCTTGTATCCAGGGGCATTGTTTTCATTGAGTCTTCTCTAGACGTGCTTTGTTATCATTGAAAATACTCGCCAAGGTACTGATTTACATTTACGTAACATGGGTCATCTTTCTCGTAACATGTTGGCCTTCGGGAAATCAAAGGTTGGCAAATCGCGCGTAAAGATTATTCACGAATAAACTAACTTTGATCAATATTTTTCTTCTTTAATTACGCTATACATGTTGGTAATAAATTGCTTTACTGTTTCCTTAACTTCGAAAATAATTTCGTAATGTTGTTACGATCATGAATGCACACATCGATGGTACTTAACGCTTCAATTGTAAGCTCTCGTCCGAAACGGATTATCAATCGAACCACTACTTGCTCTAACGTTCTTACGTTAATTTCACGCACTCGGACCACGCTAACATGTTTACCTATGCTTATTTATATATTTGTTATAATATTTTATACGTAGTTGATGTATGGTTTAAATTTAATTATAATTTTATACATCTGCATTTAATTTAAAGTACATGATTAAACAATTGCCATTAATTTTAACTTGAGTTGTCAAGACAATAATCTATGCCTCTTTACGTGATATATAATAATTGTAAGTTAGTTCCAATTAACAAAAATTTCAAGTAATTGTTTTCACAACATGACACCATTGTAAAATATTATAGTGAAAAATTATTTGATAATTTAAATTTAAAGTCACGTGTATTACAAAGAATGTAAATAAAAATTCCTACTAATTAGAGTGTATATAGTATAGTATCCTTACTTGTATCTGACACTGTAATATTGATGTTCGGTTATGTTGGAATAAGCGGGCCCGCCATTATATTAGATCTGATAAGCCGCAAGTCCTCGCAAAAGAAAAGCGTTTCTACCCACAATGATACGCGAGGCTATTGAAATTAAAAAAGCATCCTAATGTCAATAGAGAAGACGGGTGGGTACTACCACCGGCTTGGGATCCCGTGAATGATAAAATTAAACCTGAAACCAAGCGTACAACTGCAAGACCGCAAGATACAGTGAGCTCATTCTGCACAGATCGGAGCAGAAATAATTAATTTAGAATAAGCGGGTACTTCGCCAGCAACTTTTGACATCGGGACGTCTGATACCTCGGTCTCGCCCGTGACCAGCGTGAGCGCTGTAAAGTACTCGATCAAAAATCGTAAAATAAACGATAAAATCCGTCTAATTAGTGTAAGTCCAATTTGTAGTATTCGCGTAAATATAAGAAATAATCAAACGAAATCATCATAATGTCTGGTTATAATAAAAAACAGCAATATAAGAACTTAAAAACCCTGAAAATCAGTAATAAAAATCCTCCTTGTATAAATGTCATGTTAAGTAGGTTTTAAATTAGAGCTTTTTGTCGAGCCACCTGTAAGCGGAGTTCAAAATGCCTGAGGCCGAATACATCGTGACCTAGAAAGAAGGGTTATGCAATTCGCCGACACGATGAACAAGACAGTTTGTATAACAGCACGTTTTAAAAAGTAGGTAATGCACTAGAACACACAGACAGACGAATCGGTCTCCACGATAACAAATAATCTTGCAACGTGACTAGTTCGTTAAATAAAAACGAAAACTTTTTTGCTGGTGCAAATACTTCAAATTATTTATTACTATTTCTACTATTTGCATCGGGATATTTTATCAATGGCCAGCCGTCTTACTTACGATTTCTAGGTCGAATCTCAACCGGCTTATTTCAATTAATTTTCTTTCGATTATTACGTTTCCTTAAGGCCAATCAAACATAAATCCATTTAATTTGAAGATCTTTTAGGTTTTGCTATGCTTCCCTTATATGTTCCTAAATATTTATATTGAGAAATTATTACCATGGTACAACTTATTTGGCTACAAATTAATTAATGAATAAGTACACAGTTCATTAACTACAAAGCATAGTTAATTGTTTAGTTACGACGCGATGGATTAAATTTGTTGTAAGTTAAGTTACGATCGTTTGAATCACCAACTGACAGTGTCTATGTTGGTCTAATAAAACTTTTTATCGGAGTTCACTTAGGCCTTGGTAAAAATTCAGACCACGTGTACCGTTTTGAACTACCCTGTATTATAAGGATCTGTCGTTGTATACGGACATATTTATTTCTTTTAAATATTATTTTTTTAAAACATGAGGTTTCTTAACAATATATTTATATCTAAAAATTACTATTACTTACTTACTATTATAAGAATACGCCTATTTTAGTTTTCAGAGCGTGGAATGGGCGTGTAGTCTTACGTAAACTCTGGCAATATTAATACTTTTAAAAACTATTTGTCCCACATAATCTGAAAGGTATATTTGCATTGTCTAATATTAAATCACAAAATTAATGGCGCCTTTTCAAACATTATGTCAAAGTTGAACAACCGACCCTATTCAAGCTTGCATCTTGCAAGAGATGATTGCGGAAATTCACAAACATTGAAGCAACATTTCGTCTTCGAGTTAATCACATACGAACATCTCGCTTACAGCGATTTGCATTTTACCAATATTCTATAAGCATTGTTAATAATTTCAATGTTTTGCAATGGGTTACTTATCATTAAACTATTACTTTATTAATAATGCTTGATAAAAAAGCTTTTGAACTTACCAGTACTTTCATTGTTGTTTTTTTTTAATGTTACGTGCGGCAGTGAAGCACGTGAAGTCTCCTCGAAACTGTGTCAGAGTGGTAGTTATACGCTCACTTATATACTTCACCCCTGCCACTCGCTCTCTGCTATGAGCCATCAGACTTTCATACCCGATACGTAGTCGCAATGTGCTCGCTGGTTTAGCGGAGACGTCGCGATTTTTTTAAACATTACAATATTGACAAGTAAAATTACAAACAGATAGCAGAAAGCATAGCATACCATTAAGTACCCTTTATTAGCAATATCTTTTTCTAATCTTCATTCTATGAGTTTACGCAAGGTGACTTTTGCAGAGGTCGTAATCACGACATCTTTAGAGTTGCACTTCCAATTCCAACACCATTAATATGTCAACATTTTGATTTTATGATTGTTTTCCGTGTTATCGAGTAATTGTAAAAACAGAAAAGTGGTTACACTCGTACAGCTGTTAATGAGCAATATTCCATATAGAAATTTTAGTTTTAACTGTCGTTAAAACAACTATGAGATACCAACATTTATTTCCTCAAGAAGCTTGCATGAAGTGTGATTACACAACAAGCGGCCGTTGTTTCTTCTTAACACCAAAGCAACATGTTAGTATAGTTATCGCTGGGCCTTGTGTAACGATCTATCTTAAAAGGGTGCTTTTATTTTATACATGTAGGTAACCGATTATACTTGGTTGAGATCCCTTGACGGGCTTGATTGAGGCACTTGCTATTTAACATACCTGTTCGGCACGTTGCGTTGATTGTTAAACTGACTGCTTATAACGTATATAACGTTTCTTATCTTTATATCTATTCTTCTGTACAAATAATATACGTCAATAAATTACTTGATTTTGATGATGATTGAACCTACTAAAATAAGTCTTTGGTGGGTTTAAGTTGAATTAATAAAGACAAGTAGAGTCAGCGGGTAGCGCTGTGATTAACCGTTCCAGAATTATCATAGTTTTTGACCATTTTCATAAATGTTTTGTGATTTCCCGTGTGATAAGATACTACAAAATATAACTACAAAAATTTTAGACATTGAACGGAAATCATATCGAGTAGTTTTTCACGAGTGCGAAATTACTTATTTTTTAAATGAAATCAAACATTATGTTACCGATTTTTTAACAGCTAGTTATGAAATAATTGTTTTGTATCTTTGACGCATTCGACAATGAATTAAGCCAGTAGGAGTTGTGTTAGAAGAATATTTTTTATTATAAGGTGATCGATGCTTACGATTGGCCGGCAAAGTACACAGCTTATAATAAATATTAATGATTTGTTCGTATTATAATATTTGTTTGAAGGTAAAATATCGCGCATTCGTTTAGAGTGATGTCAAAATAATCGTTCACCCACTGTAAATATTTGTGTTTCTAAAGTTTAACCACATTCATTTTTATTAGCATTATATAGCCAAAAATATATTGAATTTATGTGTTTAATTTGTCTGTCGGTCTCTTGTTAAACATGAAATACACTGCATTGCTTAAGTATATTTATTATTTGTAATAGATAATAAACTTTTATCACGAATTTAGGGTTTTAAATATGTTTCTCTATGATTTAAATGTATTTTGTTAAATTGTACAGAAAAATAATTGTGAAATAAATTATATCGATGAGTTTGCGACATGAGAGGTTGAGACTAGATTATTTATTGCAGAATATGACGACGTAATGAGAGTGGTGCCGGCCTATTGTAGTATTGTGGTCAAAAGGGCTAATTCTTTATATTGATAATAACGTCACGTCTTTACTAGTAAAGACAAAAAGGAATGCTATTTATTTACAAAATTTGCTAACGTTTTTATAGTTAATGTGGGTTCTATATTTTATGTATGTATTTTAGTTGTAAATTTCCTCGGATGCTTGTTGTGATGTTGTTCAAATATTTTATAACCTACAAAAATTTTATGAACATTCAAGTGCATCATAGATACCTAGCAACTATGCAGTAAGTCATATGAGTTTCTTTGGAATGCTTACATCAGAAGCGATTAACTCTTTACAGGGCGTCGATAACTTTCTTTTTATTTTCAATGATATTATTTAAATTTCGTATTATATTGACGTGTTATCAAAATTGATGAAGTGATGTTTAATTACATACTTACTGCATCTCGGGGAACCCTAAAGAATTTCATGTGTGTGTGTGACTCAAAACGAAATTTGATAGCCGATACGATTTCCTAGCATTAAATAACCGACATCTATTGAAGGTAATATACGGTAAATTTCATTTCATTCTATTGTTTAAGACTTCTGTGAAGGTCAGGTTACTTAAAGTGTCACCATCAATAAAATTGCCGTAACCTGCGCACACCTCATAGGGTAAACACAGCGTCATCGCTGTCTCACATTTAAACGAATGCCAATTTGTATTTGTTTAACTATTTTTGCAACACATTTTTATCAATGTATGTCATGAGTATCCGTAGAAGACGACGATGTATGGATTTAGAAAAACGAGAGAAGTGTGCTAGGACCGTCCATAAGGAAACGTAACCTTTTCCTACCTATCTGGGTCACGGGCGGGCGTGCTAATTTATTTTTGTTTTATTTTCGATGACATCTGGCTATTATTTCAGTACTATATATATGATGTATAAAACAATATGATTTTATTTTAAGATTTCAATCACCTTGTCACAGCATCTATTCAATAATCTGGTATAGGTATATGTTACTAACCGAAATGTCAAAAGAAGCGACATGATTTTCGCTTTCCAGTTTATAACTTGATTAATTTATTTACATGCATTAAACATAAGCGTTCATCACGAGTTACACTGACGAGATCCAAATGTACAGAATTGTTTAAATAACAAGTTCATGAACAGATCCCAATATCCTTTTATTTTACATATCAAATGTAGGTAGTATATTTATTATTTAGTAATGTATGTAATTTCGTTATGAATGTTATTGGTTCAAATACTTTATAACCGCTTTAAAAAAAATCCTTGAAGACTTAATATCTCAGGTTAATTTTGTCTACCCAGAAAAATAAAATTGAAGTGTCCTATGTAATATCAAAATAAAATTTCCATACTCAATACACATGATGCATGTGCGGTCCTTATGACAAACATACAATTTTTAAAATTTCTGTCCGTCTGTGTGTCTGTCCATCTATCTGGTTACTCCGGGTACTCTCCGAAACGACTAAACCGATTTAGATGGGACTTTTACTGTAAAATAGGTAATATAGTATGGATTCAAATATGCTAATTTAATTGGGATTCCGCGCAAATACCCTCGAAACTGTAAATCTCGAAAGAAATTATGCGTCGCCGTGTCGAAGGCGCCGCCCGCTACCTGCAAAATAAAAAAGGTGGCAAACGAGCAAGCGGCACCTGACAATTAGTACCGCTACCCATAGGCATCCGCAACAAGCTAATGAGTTGCAGAAGCTTTGCCTGCCTTTATGGACGAAGGAGGGAAGGACAAACAGAAAAAAAGATATTTCCATTCCCTCCCATCCCGTCCTCATCCGTCAAATCCCTCCCTTAATATTATAACAGTTAAAAATATCAGATGTAGATTCTTAATACTTAGTTTTTTTGGTGCCGCTGCTTGCGAGTTCGTAAACAGCAGTCTTTTTTTGTTATTGTTTATTGCCTCGAAGACGTGCGTTACCATTTTTTTAAAGTTTAAAATTGAATAGCAAAAACACCAGGTGAAATGTAGCTAAAGATAAACAAAATTAAATTGTTTGTAATATTAAAACATAATTTTGATACTGATGTTTTATGTAAATTTTAACTCAATAAATTTTAACTTCTGTTACGAAGTGAGTGAATATGTTTTATTTGATTCCACGCTCAAGAAGCCGCGGGCAACAGCTAGTATTAAATAAAATTCTAGGTCGAATGAATAAGACTTCATTATTTTGTAATAAGCTGTGCACATTTTCTTAGAAGACAAACTTGTACAAGGACCTAGAGTTTGCCTTAAATGAATCATGTGCACAGCATTTAGCTCCTTTCTATAATGTTTTGCTGCGTTGGATCTCTAAAATTCCATATTAAAATACGGTCACCTCATAGCCTTGTAACGACACTGGGCTGATATAAATACAGTGTATATACTTTAAAAATAATTAAAAAGCTTAAAAAGTCATGAATTTGGTTTGAATTTATTTAATTTTCACAAAATAACTACTAAAGTATACAATATCTCGTAAGCAAGACAATGCTTGGTTTCATAATGTATATTGAAGAAGTGCTTTTAGATACAAAAACTTTTAAAAAATCTTTCTTGTGCATAAAATCTTCGCAGGCGTACGGAGGACGCCTAACCAAAGGATAGACGAAAAAACGCTATATGCGAAATCTACAATAGTATACAAAAAGTGCAAAAAGATACATAAAATAGAACTTTTCTTTCTTTCTTTTAAGCTCTATTCAGAAATTTTAATTACAACATTTTACTTATTACAATTGGTTCGATGGTTTCATATATTGCCGTGCACAAATACGTACTTATATATATATATATATATATATATATATATATATATATATATATATATATAATGAATTGCATTGGCCAGGCATTCGAATCTAATTTTTAAGTACAGAAATCACTTGCTCTAGTTTGAGAGCGATGTAGACTCCCAGGTGTCCGGCTACTCCTCACTTGTTAGTCCTGACTCTTTCCACGTTTCGCTAATCAAAAGTTCAATAAAATATTTTCCTGTCGCTAATTACGTAGAATGAGTCAAAAGTTTTATCTGCTTCTGTTGACATTTATTAACCAAGAATCTTCTGACGCACGTTGAATAATGATCTATGATTAATAGGGATCCATCATCTTTATAACCTGACACAATTCGTATGCGTACCATCCATAATAGCCACTACTTTTTATTGAATGCTTCATTCATAGTTGGAAAAGTGCAAGGTTGGCGATATACATATGTTAGATGGATAATAAACACCATATTAAACCACAAACTTGCAAGAAACATCTTGATTTTAAATGCTTCCTCATTTGTGTCATGTGATATTAAACATTAACCGCTTCCCGCGACGTCTTGTAGACGTAAAATACTTACTTCGAATAATTGTATGTACTCCATTGAAATCTTAAAATATTTCCTGCACGTCAATATTTGGCTAATTGTATTCAACCCTTCACCGGATTGTTTAACGGAGCGTTCTTGAAATGTTATTTAAAGATCTTCGCTTCAACTCCGTAAACCGATAAGTATATCAGATTATTATAAAATAATCAAATTAATATTATATAATATATCCATGAGTAGTTATTACGTAATAATATTTTAGCTCAAAGAGAGCAAAAGACAACTGTTTCATTGAATTTTCCTGATATGATTTTTAACCTGTAACTGCTATTAGTTTGACAAGGACAATATTGAAAATATTGACCGAAACGAAATTAACTCCGTTTTATCGCACATTTGAATTTAAGGAGTTTATGGTTTGTTGCAATTTATCTTTGAAATGGTTAACATTCGTGCTTGAGTCAACTACCTTTGGCTGCCTACGTACGTCCCACTCTGATGCGTACACATTCTTAAGAAGACACATCAAGTGATTATATATTTCGGTTCAAGGTAAATAAATCGATGGATGAACCTACGCCTAAATTTCTATGTGTTTATTGTTAATCCTAATTATGTAAGTTTTTTTGTTAATAGCAATAGAAAGTAAGTAGTCATTTTATGATAATCTAAATCTACATTGACTAGGCAACAAAAATAATGACCTTTGCACCCATTCATCATTCTAATGCACATGCGAAGGTCTTGGACATCTGGCCTGAGCAGATCGTTAATTAAAAATTTTAAAGTGAAGAAAAGTTCAATAAATATTTTTTCTTAGATTATAAAGCTACTATCTTTAAATTTTACAATCTATGAACGCATCTCCAATTAATATCGGATGAAGCTGTGATTAATTCACTTATTTCGAGTTGTGTAAAATTAAATGGTTCTAGAATGACGACTACGTATGTACATATTGACGAAGCGTAGCTGGGCCTAAATCCAGACGGAGTGAACATCTGGTTACAGTTGCTAGTCGGGAGTCCACTGAATGAAGATGGCACGGGGTCCATCTTTGTGGCATTGTGGTTCAGGAAGGAAGCTTATGTCCAGCAGTGGACGTCTGTTGGCCCTTGTTTATACGGAACATACAATTTAAAAGTTTTATTAGCTTCTTGGTGGCATAGAAAAATTGTCAAAAATAAACCAGGCTCTTTATTTTCTGTCCTAGTTATTTATTCTTGAATGTAGCTTGTGTTCTATTGATGACTTGAAATTGTTTATAAGTGGGATTATAATTGCTAATAAGAAAGCGGTTACGGTAGAAGGAGTACAGTTCAGTGCTAACGCTTGTATTTCCACGGCGTTTTATGTCGTAAGGTTGGCATTGCTGGGGCGTCTGTTGTCTTATGGACGCGTGTCAGATATGCGTTAATAATTATTTGACGAAATACCATCTGGCGTAGCATAATATGCGTAATGGAGCATACTTGATAATAGAACACAGTAGGATAGGCATGTGATTGATAAACAAATAGAGATGGTTGCACTACATTCATACAATTGACTAGGTCGGTAACCATAATTGGCTTACAGAAGATATTTTACATAAAATTCATTTCAATTGGGCGCGAACATATTTCCGAAGCACGTGCTCAACGCTTGTCGCTGTAGTTTATATGAGAGGCGCTTGTCTTCAGTCGGATCAACTATATTTTTAGCAATCAAAGCAAGGATATTCTATTGCTAATATGCGATGCGATAAGCACACAAGTTAACCATTAGATCTTTCAAAAATCAACTTTTGTTTACGTCGTTTTTATGCATTTAAATTAACCAAGTAGAGCATCCTCAATTCAGTTTATTCTGAAGACCGTTGTGTATTGGCCCTGCTAGTGTGGGCATCGTTTTATTTATTAGGAATGTAGCAGTGGCTACATTAGTCTTATAAATTGGACTGATTTTATACATTAGTTCAACTCCTTCCAGTTCACTTACCGGTTGAACAAATTAAATTAAGAATTTAATGTGTGATCAATCGTTGGGAAATATTTGCATGGGTCAAGTTATTTGGTTATGATACAAAAATGTCGACAAATAAACAATATTAGCAGAAATATTGTTGAAATTAGGTTACCTGCTGGTATGCGCGTATTTTATGTATCATTGATTTCGTAATGGAAGTGAGAGGAGGGCCGAGCGCTTCTTTGCCGATTAGTGTTGGAGTCGTGCCCTGCTCTTGACATTTTTCGATCTGGTATTTCGACCTCATGACTTATAGTTCGTTGTCTTTAGTAGTAAATGTATTCATATACGCAACATTTCTCTTGTAACTATAAATGAAAGTATTTCAAATTCAATAATGGCCTACAATTGAATCATACAAACTTAATTTATAATTCGTAGAGATAGAATAATAATTGTCAAGCAACGTTTTTATTTTAGTCGTCATAGATATTGACTCCCTACTGACTTCAATCGATGACTTTTTGATAATTTTACATGTATTTTGAACCATTTTAATCAAGAATTTTTAATTTCCCCGTAAAACGACTAATACGTATATTGATTAATATGCGAGATATAAAGATGAGGAATGGAACCTAAGAATGGTTTTGGATATTTTTGCCTCTTCTTTACTTTAAACGATTAATTGCTATAGAAGAGGGAACGGATCTCATTAAAAAAAACTTTTGAACTATAAGCGGTTTCACTGTCTCCCAGTAATACGCGGCAAGTAGCTTTAATAGTAATAAAACTTCTTAATGCCCTATACGGTCGTACGAATTGGTTGAATTGCCAGAATAATCCATAACAACGCTACACACACTATATAGATTACTGACTGACTGATGGATTTACATCCATGGTATGATGGAGGGTAATGATTTTCGCATGTATGTATACGTTGGCATCAACAACAATGGAAGTACATCGCAGTCATGGGTGAGGCTATAGAGCGTCAAATCTAGTCACAGCGGAAGAGGATTTGAGCGGTGAGGGTGGCGATATGAAGAAGAAATATACTTTTTCCTGTCCCTCCCCTGTCCATTAAAGGTAGGCACCGCTTTTGCAACTCATAAGATTGTTGTAGATGCGCATGGGTGGCGGCCACTTAATATCAGGCGATATGCTTGCTTGTTTTCACTAGCTTCCATAAAAAAGGAACTCCGTACAATGCTCCACGACGTCAATAGAACTCCTGAACGAGTGGGTCATGAAAGTTATGGCGATCAACGTTATATCTTATCCAATAGTACCCTGTCCTCTCGAACTTGTTGACGAGTATGATTTAAATGGGACATACTGTCCTGTTCGAGAAGGAGGTCAGCCGCCGTATCCGACTCGGATCACCGTTCGGGAAGTTTAGAGATATCTTCTCGTCCCAATATTTACTCCGCACGAAAGTCTACGGCCAGTGTGTATTGGCAAAGATGACCTATGACACTGAAACTGGACCCTCACTGTGGGATTCAGAAGACGGTTCAAGGCCACTCAAAGAGGGTTCGAGAGAACGATGCTTGAAGTTTTTCAGCGTGATCGTATTAGAAATTATATAATCCGCAGTAGAACCAAAGTAACCGACATTGTCTGCAGAGTTGTATACCTCTCTCGCTTCTTCTACATCCATACATCTACGCATACAGTCAGTTACGGGTACTCCTCGAAATTATGCGACGAATAATAAAATAGTACGATAAACCTGGATAATTTGGTAAAAATATTGTGTATAGTATATTCTAATAACTAGGTATTTTATTTGAATTAAATTTATTTCGGGAATTAATAATACATTATATTTGACTAATGCAGCGAGAGAACTATTTCATTATATAACTTTAAACTTTCGTGGTTTTTACTTGTGTATGATTTGTAAGAGACGGGATTCGCAATATTGGCAGCTCAAAAATTCTAATCGTGGTAAGAATCCCGTCTCTTACAAACCTTACAGTGGTAGAGCCCGCAACAACAACATCTGTTGCCGAATGGGCCGGCTCGACCGGTGAAATACCACGACCTCACAGAAAACAGGCGTGAAGTAGAAATACTCTGCGTTTCGTCTGATGAGTGAGGTCCCGGCGGCCTAATTTGAGTCCTCCTCCCTTTCCCACCCTTTTCTTGTAAGGATGGGATGGGAACAGGAAGAGGATTGGACAGGGAGGGGGTTGACGGGAAAAGGGAAATATCCTTTTTTCTGCCTATACCCTCCTCGGTCCATTAAAGGTAGGCAACGCATCTGCAACATAATTTCTTGTTGCGGATGTCTATGGGTAGCGTACACTTATGTGATCCGCTTGCTCGTTTGCACCTTATTCCATAAAAAAAAAAAAAAAAAAAAAAAAAACCTTATACAACTATTTCATTATCATGCAACTAACACATTTTATTGCATACTTATTAAGATTATTCATAAGCATTGTTATATATTCTGTCGACATAGGCCTCCTCCAACGATCTACATGTCCCTCTCTCATCTTTCGCTTTTTGTAAGCATTCCGGGTCTTTTGCTTTCATCTTCCCATCGTTTTAATTATCTTGTTCCTTTGCCTATCTCGTGAGTACCACTCTTTTACCACGGGAAAAATATAATAAGATAATCTTGGTGTATTTTTTTGTTTTTTCTGTAACACGTCCAGCGCAACTTTTGAGTTGCCGCTACTGTTTTTACTTCTTAAAACTTGTTATTTTTTATTTCTTTCGGTGAATGGAAAAACAAGTAATATATTTTAATGTACTTTATTAAGCAACAATAAAGGCGTATTCTATTTTATTTATTTTATGGCTAGATAAGTATATATTATGGGCTTTGGACTTATTGGTGCGAAGGCTTCCTCTATCTTTAGCCCACCAATTATGTTTCCGCCACGAGTAATTAAACCTTTCCTTCCGGTTTGTAAGCGTCATCTGTCCCATGTTTATTTGACTATATATTTAGTTTTTTTAATATGATTTCCGACAGTCTTATATTTCTATCAATGTAAATATTTTAGCTCTCTGATTATGACGTTGTGTGAAGGTTTTGCTTTTTCAAAACATTATTGACATTTCATGTAAAGTATGCTCATAATAAAAACCTATTTCTATTATTTTTTTTACTTTTTTATTGGTATTTTTACGTGTAAAATCGAATTGGTACGTTTATGTGTAAAATTTTGTAGCAAATTATTTTACTACGCATAAGTGATCATTAATTTACGCTAGGCGTTATGTACAAAAGATATCTTTAGTCATTTTAAACTCGATTAAAACAAATAACTTTCAGATCGACACATGAGAAGTAAAAACAATTTATGATGTTAATTACCTCCCCTATAGACAACACAAAAGTGTATGTTGTTTTCTAAACATATTTAGTTATTTTAACTTTCATCGCACATACAAAAGATAAGAGATTTCCACTCACAACCCTAAATCTGTAAGTTCTATCTTCTTCGTATATCTAATTACACATTCTCATCGTTTTGAATTAAGCAAGTTATTTTGGTTCATAAATACAGTAAACCAAGTAGCATATATTCCTCGCATCTCACAAAAAGATATTAATGTACATTCTAATATACGATCAGCATCAACGATAGCATCAATAAAGGTGTAAGACGGGACTGTGTAGCATCTCCGTGGCTGTTCAATCTATTTATGGGCGATTGTTTGAAAGCTTTGAAAGACGAAGATTGTGGATTAAGAATGGGTGAGCTAGTTGTAAAATGTCTCTTGTACGCCGATGACCAGTTGTAATTGCGTCATCAGAGGAGGACTTACAACTTAAGCTGAATGTAGTGAATGATTCATTAGAAGGTAGAAGCATGAAGATGAATGTAGACAGAGAAGACGAAAGTAATGGTGTCAAAGAGAACAAAGCAAGACAATAATTGAAATAAATGTTAACGTTCAACAAGAGGAAGGAAAATTTAAAAAAAGTGTAGTATTGTATGTAATGAAATTTACATAATGTATACTGTGTCTAATCTATCAAGATTAGACACAGTACAGTGTTTGAAAGTACAGTGAACAAAGTAAGACAATAATTCAAATAAATGTTAACGGTCAACAAGAGGAAGGAAAATTAAAAAAAAGTGTAGTATTGTATGTAATGAAATTTACATAATGTATACTGTGTCTAATCTATCAAGATTAGACACAGTACAGTGTTTGAAAGTACAGTGAACAAAGTAAGACAATAATTCAAATAAATGTTAACGGTCAACAAGAGGAAGGAAAATTAAAAAAAAGTGTAGTATTGTATGTAATGAAATTTACATAATGTATACTGTGTCTAATCTATCAAGATTAGACACAGTACAGTGTTTGAAAGTACAGTGAACAAAGTAAGACAATAATTCAAATAAATGTTAACGGTCAACAAGAGGAAGGAAAATTAAAAAAAAGTGTAGTATTGTATGTAATGAAATTTACATAATGTATACTGTGTCTAATCTATCAAGATTAGACACAGTACAGTGTTTGAAAGTACAGTGAACAAAGTAAGACAATAATTCAAATAAATGTTAACGGTCAACAAGAGGAAGGAAAATTAAAAAAAAGTGTAGTATTGTATGTAATGAAATTTACATAATGTATACTGTGTCTAATCTATCAAGATTAGACACAGTACAGTGTTTGAAAGTGCAGTGAACAAAGTAAGACAATAATTCAAATAAATGTTAACGGTCAACAAGAGGAAGGAAAATTAAAAAAAAGTGTAGTATTGTATGTAATGAAATTTACATAATGTATACTGTGTCTAATCTATCAAGATTAGACACAGTACAGTGTTTGAAAGTACAGTGAACAAAGTAAGACAATAATTCAAATAAATGTTAACGGTCAACAAGAGGAAGGAAAATTAAAAAAAAGTGTAGTATTGTATGTAATGAAATTTACATAATGTATACTGTGTCTAATCTATCAAGATTAGACACAGTACAGTGTTTGAAAGTGCAGTGAACAAAGTAAGACAATAATTCAAATAAATGTTAACGGTCAACAAGAGGAAGGAAAATTAAAAAAAAGTGTAGTATTGTATGTAATGAAATTTACATAATGTATACTGTGTCTAATCTATCAAGATTAGACACAGTACAGTGTTTGAAAGTACAGTGAACAAAGTAAGACAATAATTCAAATAAATGTTAACGGTCAACAAGAGGAAGGAAAATTAAAAAAAAGTGTAGTATTGTATGTAATGAAATTTACATAATGTATACTGTGTCTAATCTATCAAGATTAGACACAGTACAGTGTTTGAAAGTACAGTGAACAAAGTAAGACAATAATTCAAATAAATGTTAACGGTCAACAAGAGGAAGGAAAATTAAAAAAAAGTGTAGTATTGTATGTAATGAAATTTACATAATGTATACTGTGTCTAATCTATCAAGATTAGACACAGTACAGTGTTTGAAAGTGCAGTGAACAAAGTAAGACAATAATTCAAGTAAATGTTAACGGTCAACAAGAGGAAGGAAAATTAAAAAAAAGTGTAGTATTGTATGTATTGAAATTTACATAATGTATACTGTGTCTAATCTATCAAGATTAGACACAGTACAGTGTTTGAAAGTACAGTGAACAAAGTAAGACAATAATTCAAATAAATGTTAACGGTCAACAAGAGGAAGGAAAATTAAAAAAAAGTGTAGTATTGTATGTAATGAAATTTACATAATGTATACTGTGTCTAATCTATCAAGATTAGACACAGTACAGTGTTTGAAAGTACAGTGAACAAAGTAAGACAATAATTCAAATAAATGTTAACGGTCAACAAGAGGAAGGAAAATTAAAAAAAAGTGTAGTATTGTATGTAATGAAATTTACATAATGTATACTGTGTCTAATCTATCAAGATTAGACACAGTACAGTGTTTGAAAGTGCAGTGAACAAAGTAAGACAATAATTCAAGTAAATGTTAACGGTCAACAAGAGGAAGGAAAATTAAAAAAAAGTGTAGTATTGTATGTAATGAAATTTACATAATGTATACTGTGTCTAATCTATCAAGATTAGACACAGTACAGTGTTTGAAAGTACAGTGAACAAAGTAAGACAATAATTCAAATAAATGTTAACGGTCAACAAGAGGAAGGAAAATTAAAAAAAAGTGTAGTATTGTAGGTAATGAAATTTACATAATGTATACTGTGTCTAATCTATCAAGATTAGACACAGTACAGTGTTTGAAAGTGCAGTGAACAAAGTAAGACAATAATTCAAGTAAATGTTAACGGTCAAGAAGAGGAAAGAATAATGAAAAAAAAACTGTAGTATTGTATGTATTGAAATTTACATAATGTACACTGTGTCTAATCTATAAAAATTAGCCACAGTATAGTGTTTGAAAGTACAGTGAACAAAGTAAAACAGTAATTGAAATAAATCTTAACGGTAATGAAGTGGAACAGTTGGTGGAGTTCGTGTATTTGCGGTGTTTAGGAGAGATAATAAGCATATTAAAGATTTTGAACGACGAGTGAATGCAGGAAATAAAATTATTGGGGCTATAAATACAGTAGTAAGCAGTCAGAATGTGTCTATGAAGGTTCGTCTGATAATACACAATGCTATACTAGTCCCGACTTTAATGTATGGGAGTGAAAGCTGCGTTTAGCAGGAAAAGCATGATAGTAGAGTTAATGCCGTTGAGATGCAATTCTTATGAAGTATGTTAGGCGTCACATTGAATGATAGGATTAAAAATAGCATTATAATAGAAAAGTGTGGCTTAAAAGTGGATGTTGTGACTAGAATTGAGAAAGGTATCTATATAGTATATAAACACAAATTAAGGAAAACTACAAGTTTTTTTAAGAAATATTTAATTTTTACAGTGAATATCTTAAAAAAATATTTTAAAGCTTTCTCATAGTATTAACACATTGATATATCACATTTTTAATATTTTCGTCGATATAAAATATTCCGTTATTTGTTAGTACCCCGTCCTTTTGAGTAAATCCATTATTGATTGTCAAATGCTGTAAAGAAAGTTAATTTACAATTTTCAAAGAAATAAGCTGCTTTCCAACATAATTTAAGCTGAAGTGGCAGAAGCGCTTACTTCATCGGGTGACGGTGCTGCATTAGAAGCAGGTAGCTCCGGGGACACTTGTACTACATCTTCTGCTGCTATCGTTGTCACGTCGCTATCCGATGTTGTCGCTTCATATATTGGTGTTACCTCACTGTTGGTTACTGAACTCTCAGCTTTTGCCGTGGTAACATCACTTACTGTAATTGCTAATTTAGTTTCTCCACTAGAAGATTCAGTAGTTTTTTCACCCGATCCACTTGACGTCATTTCTACGGATTCTGGCGAACCTGTTGTTTGTTCATTTGATGCAGCTAGTGTTGAGGGTTCTGACGATTTTTCTTCAGATTGGGAATTATCTTTATCAATTTTAGGTTCAGCTCCTGATCCTGTCTCAGTAACTTCTGATTTTTCATCAAATTGAGGTACAGTTTGAGACGTAGTTTCAGTGGTGACCGAGTTTACTTCTCCTTGAGTTACTTTTGAAGTATCAGTTGTTTCAGCTATTTCCTCACTGTCGCTTTGAACAGAAGTTGTAACTACTTCTGGTTGTGGGTCTGATTGTGTAGATGTAGCTTCAGGTACTGTGACTGATCCAGCTTCAGTAACATCTGATTTTTCATTAGACTGGGGATATTCTGTAGCTACTACAGTTTCAGTAGTAACTGATAGTATTTCAGATTGAGCTACTGCTGATGTTTCAGTAGTTCCTACATTATCTTCAGACTCGTTAAGAATAGTAGTTGCAACTATTTCTGATAGAGCATTTGATTGTGTAGATACGGCCTCAAATGTTGCCTCTTTTTCAGCTTCAGTAACTTTTGATTCTTTGTTGGTTTCGGGGACCGTTGTAGTTTGAACTTCAGTCGAATCTGATTGTGGTAGGGCCGATGTCTCAGTAGTTTCAGCTTTTTCTTTAGAGTCACTTTGAACAGTTATTGCACCCACTTGTGGTTTTGTATCTGACTGTGGCGCTGATGGCTCAGATACGGGTTCTAACACTATTTCAGTAGCTGATTGTTTATCATTAGATTGTGGAATTGTTGAAGCTTCAGTCGTCTCTGATGTTTGAGGAGCGTCTGAGTTCTTAGAAGTTACAACTTTTTCTTCAGGCTGGCCCAAAACTAGAGTTTTCGCTGTTTTTTGAGGTGCTTCTGATTGTGGAGATTCTAAGCTATCAGGATTACTGACATTTGACTTGTCTCCTGACTTATTAGAAATTTTTGATTCTTCTTGTGGTTGAGATAAAGAAACAGTGGGTACGCTTTCAGAGTATTTAGGTGCAACAATAGAGGAACCTACATCTGATGACTGTACTTTTGGTGATTGCACTGATGCAGATTCAAAGCTATCTGGTGTTTTCAAAGCACGTCCAGTCTTTTCATTTGAAGCAGGGGAAATCAGTACTGGTGCTGGTGCTCTTGGCAAATGACTACCAATAGGCTGGAAGCCATTCTCATCAGCAATGTAGCTGCAAATTTACAAAGATCATTTTAAGTTTGTTAAAATCTAACATTTTTTTAAATGATCATTTTTAAATATATCATTTTTTGGAACAAGATGGCAAATAAGCGCCATATTAGGTGAACGATGCCCATAGGCATCTGCTATAACCTAAAAAGTTGCAGGTGCGTTAACTACCTTTAATGGTCAGGGGAGGAGATAAATAGGAAAAAGGAAATTTCCTTTTTTTTATCCATCCCCTCCCCCGTCAAATCCTCTACCCCCTCTCCACACAAAAATAAAAAAAGGGGATGAGGACTAAAATAAGGCCTCCGGCACCTCACTCATCAGATGAAAGCCAGAATATTTCTACTTCACGCCTATCTTCTGTGCGTTTGTGGCCAGTCAAGCCGACCCATATGTGTAAGAAATGTTAATATTGTAGGGTCTGCCACTCTGTATTTTTTTATTCCATAATAACAAATCTTTTAAATTTACCTTACAGTGATGACGGTACCGTCAGGAGCAGTGTATGAATATGAGCCTCGTTGTACGTGGATTTCGTCACTGTCACCACTTTCGTCACTCTCTCCACCTTCCTCACTACTACTGGTTTTACGGCCTACAGCCTTTGGTATAACTTTATCGTATGATACTTCTTCCCTCTTTATTCCGTTGCCAGTTTCATAACTAAAACAAAAAAAATGCAAAAATTTAAAGCTTTATCTCGTCCATTTAAAACGTAATCAATACTGAAGAATATATATATATATATATATATATATATATATAATTATATACTTGTTTGCATAAGCTCTAATCATTAGAAATTGTTCAAACTATTGTACATATTACATGTTATTTATTCATGATATTATTGATAGAATTAGAATTCATAACAGCAAATTACAAATCTCAAATCTTATGTACCTATCTCCCTTAATTTATCCTGAGACGTAATCAGTATTTTCTAGAATGATTTACCGTGCAGAACGTGTTTTATTTATATAATGAATTTACAGCTTGGCAGCTTTAAAGCTAATATGAAAATAAAAATACAAAAAATGTTAGTTATGACATAAGAAAAAAAATAAAAAATGTATTAACAACAGTAATTATTTGTCAGCATTCTAGTAATCATTCTTAACTTTGTAATTAAAATCGCGTTGGTGTAAGTCTCATATATATATACTAATAATTAATTTACCTGAACTTGTACGTTCCGTTCGGTTCCAATTCGTCGGACTGTGAGATAATTGGTATAACTGTCGGCTGTTGCTTTTCCAATGGCACCACGGCGGTAGGCGCTGCAAAGACATAATACGCTGATGCGAGACTTAGAAAACATATTTCATAAATCATTTTAATCTAAGTATCTAATCACTCCAGAAATTTACTGATGAATGGTACTCCAGAGATCGTAGGCACTTATATGTAAGATTCATCTATTTACACTATCCTCCCCCCGCCTTCCGGTGGTACGAGCCTCAGCGGACGCTAAATACTTCAACCTTAGCAGTAGCCTCATGTGTTCTTCAGAAAATTGCACAATCGTCAAGGTGTCAATAACATGACACGAAGGGTGACGATCGGTCGCGATTTAGATACAATTTATGTCCCATTTTGTAGCAGGACTTCGATTATAAACGATCTAATTATTTTTGCGAGAAAATCTTTATTGTCATTGCATTGTATGTAATACATGTATCTATAAGATTATTGAATCTAACGATTATAAAAAGCACATATCTCCTTTTTATATATTTATTTACATTATTATTTGGATATTTTAAAATATTATATGTTTTTTTGTCCTTTTTCACCAATTGCGATATTTAAATATAACAAGCTTCCTGAATGGTGAATAATTATTACTATTACTGTCTGCCTTAGTAATGTTAAACAAGTCGAAATTATTTTTTATTAGTTATATAAAGTTTTTGTTTACAAGTATGTGATGTTTTCTTCCGTATTATTAAAGACTATGAAAACGTTGATGTCATACTGTAACAAAATATAGTTACCTATTATACGTATTCAATGGTTTTTTTTATTCTTGTCAGACAAGTAATTCGGTTATCTAGAGGTATAAGACACATTTGACCCGTGTTAGTGATTCATCTACAATACGACCACAAGCGCGTCTGCCTTGTTTTGTAGCTATTTATTTTTTTTTCAAATAAATCAAATTAGAATGCTTTTAGGAAGTAATTTCGTGTTCATTTTCACTCTATTTACAATTTGTTCACTTTGTGGGCATGCGCAAGGGAAACGTGGGCGCTATAGTTATAACCATCCACCTTCGATAGAATCAACTGAGAATGTACCAGTGGCAGTAATATATGATAGTGGAGATATTCGTGAAAATAAAGCCATTACATTTTCGGGTAATTTTCAAACCTCTGCTAAAGATGATCTCGCCACTTCCAAGGAGAATGTAAAACAGGTTGTGGATACGAAACAGGAAATAAGCACTGGCGCACCAAAACAAGAACAGAAAGTGGAGCAGAAAAAAATTCAACGTAATTCCTTAGGTACAACAGACGGCGAAAGAAGTCTACAGATACCAGTTAGTGTTGTATATGATGCAGAGTCTAGTAAAAAGGAATATTATCAAAGTACCAGTACACCAGTTATAAGAAGGAAAGCAATTGGAAGGCGTCAAAAATCCGAAGTTTATAAGACACCTAAAGATAATGTTTTAATAGATAATAATAAGCAAAATGAGGAGAAAATTAATTCCAACTCCGCTATTTCTTCTACTCCAGCACTTGCAGCAGAAACTCCGCTGAATACACCTGTTAAAGATCAAGCTCAAATAAAAATCGTAAAGCGAAAACGGATGCGCGACCCTGTGGTACCGATTGTAACTGAAAGAAACTTCGTATATGCACATAGCGGTAACTTTCATTATAGGTAACTGTGAGAGACAGTTATTAATAATATTTCCGTCAGAAAAATCGAATAATTAATTTTATTTTATATTTTACAGCTTCGAGGGCGGTGATGGCACGAAAGTATTTGAGGACGGCTCATTAAAGTCAATAAACGACGAGACCGGAGAGGCTGTCTCAGGAGGCTTCTCATACAAAGTAGGCACATTTTGATATATTATAAAACCTAAGAATAAATATAAAATAACAGAAAAATTAAACCCAACTTTTTCAATTTATGAATGCCGAATGAAGATATGGTTAGGAAAATAAAAAAATAAACTAACAATCTTATATTTCATTCTGTTATTTGGGCATACCGCACTACAATTACTAATTTACCATATTTGAAATTTATTCCAGGATAGGGATGGCAACGACTTTAGTTTATCATACACCGCGGACGAAAATGGCTACAGACCAGTGGGTGCCCATCTTCCCACACCTCCCCCTATCCCCCCAGAGATCGCACGTGCGTTGGCTTACCTAGCGACAAAACCAACCCCACAACCAGTAACAGAATCTGTAAGAAACTTTGACTAGTTTTAATATTTTTTTCACAATTGTAACTAAATTATTAAACTAGTTGTTAAGTATCTTCTGTATAATAAATACATTTATTTCGATAGTATATTTTTTTCCCATGAACAAGCTTGTAATTATTTTAAAAAAAGTTAATTAATTTATTAAGAAAAAATAATTCTCTATTTAATTACAGTCAGTCACACACCAGAAAAGACAAATGTAATCTTTGCTTATAACATAACAGGTTTGGCCATTATTCGTGTCTACTGATATTGTGTAAATTATCAATTTTACACATTCAACCGAAGCCATTTTGTCAATATTAATATTTGGTTTAATCTTCTCAAACATGATAAATGTACGTCGTCTGTAAACTGATTGAATGCGCTTGAAATATTTTTATTAATAACTATATATTTTGTTCATCGTACTGTACATTAAGTAACAGCCAATTCATTATTAACTTTCTGAGTCTACGAGCGTAATACTTACATTCCTAATAGTCATAACACTGAGTCAAAACCTTAATGTATTATAACCCCTAACTTACTAACCATGAAAAATATAATAATCTGATTAAATACATAAATAAATATGCATACTCTAATACCATAATCTAATCACTTTGTTCTTCCTGATCAAGCGCGGAGTCAGCTCAGAATTTAATGATGATCGGTTGATTCATTATGTCGTGAAAGCGTTACAAGCAAACATCCTAACTAGAAAAATGTTCTGAAAAATTCTCAATTTTCTAAGAGTGGGAAATATATTGTTGTTTTATTTATTTTATGACATTTAAACTAGCCAAGTGTAGCTGGTCTCATCAGTGACCTTGCATTCCTCTAGTCAAACAGGTTATCCAAAGTTATCTATAATTTTGTCTGCTACACTACAGAGGATTTATATTTGCATAATTTTATATTGCATTAAAAAATTTATAAATATACAATTATTTTAATTTTGAAAAATGAACTTTTCGATTGTATACAAAGTTTAAGTTTTAAGTGCTTTGTTTCAAGGTAAGATATTTTTTTCCAAGTTGTAGAGATTCATTTAAACACAAACTAATTTGTGATTCTTATGCACAGTTTGTTTATAAACTGACGAAGATCACAGTCGGTGGACGTGGATGGAGACAGGTTTTAAACGGCATCTTATGAGACGTACAGACAAAACATACAATAAATATAGATTAAATGGAATCTAATTAGTAATTCTAACTATATCGAAGGTAATACGCCCACTGCTCACCCTATAAAATTTAGTTACATGAAAGTAATTTTTTTAATAAATAATGTTGGTAGAATAGTTCCAAATACACTAAATAAGCAAACCAAATAAATAAATACAAAGACAGAAATTTAACCTATCGCTGTACATGTAGCACACATTTTAGCTAGTTCGTTAGTTTTGGCGCAGTAGCTCTTTGTACATAATAATTCTTAGAATATAAGGTTGTTTATATGTACAAGATAGTTATGAATCAACCTGTTGTATTGCATGTCAATCGCTGAAGTATTCATAATTTAATCAAATTTTATATAAATCTGCTCGGAAATATTCTCGTTAGTGATCGTGTTGCAAGAATTTAAAAAATCTATTAATATAGTATGACGTAATTAAGACCTTTGTTTAAAACAACCAATTGCTGTTTACATTATATATGTGTTTTCGAGACAAATTATAGGCTATATAGGAAATGACCTCAGCGGTTAACACCTTCAGCCGATTCGGTGGACAATTGTAATGCTAATAAATTTATTGTGTAATCTACGGATTTCTTGAGGCGAAATAAAACATCCAATGTTCATTCACAATGCATCTTTGGCACTGATTTTGCATTTATTGAATAAATAATATAATATATAACATATTTTTGCCGATATTTTCTTTATCACAGTTCATCGGTCGTATGTTTTTATTCGTTTTTTTAATGCTTTATTTATAAAAAAAAGTATTAGCCGCAGCCGCTTTATAAACACGTACAGTGATACAAAAAGTTTGGATTCACATATCTATACAATGAAAACGTATCGACTTGCATTTAGTTTACAAAACAGTACACTTACTAACGAGCAGACAAGAAGAGTATCATAAGTATCTGAGTATATTTGTAGATGGTGTAATCGTCGTCAAGGTTGTAATCAAGCTCTGGATGGAGGCGGTGGTGGAAGGGTTGCCAAGTAATCTAACGCCTTCTGAATTGCTGGCGGAATCGGGGGTGGTGTTGGTAAATGTTCACCCTAGAAATTTATAAAAAAAATTAAACAGCTTGATCAAAGCAAAGACACAAGAACGTGTAAGGATTAGTCAAGGCTGGCTATTAGTGTTTTTAATCATTATTGATGCTTAACAAATATTTTCCTCGTACGTCTAAGCAAATGTTTTACAAATTTTGTACTCAATGAGGACACGTACATTAGCATACGCTTATTTTTTTTGCTGTTAACGACAGACAGAAGTAGTATACCAGAAAACAGTAGACATTTAATTGAATGATTGTTAGTTTAAGTACTTGACACAAAATTCCTTGTTTTGAATAAATTTATTTACAGCCGCTTATTTAAATTTATAATTCCTTATATTTCTGCATTTGTCAAGTTTATGTAACTGTGTAATATCATCTTATTGCAAAATAATATTATACTTTTATATGTGATATCTAAATTTAGAATGTAATACTTATAGAATATAGTACGTGCCTATTAGTTTAAATTAAATAACTTCGTAATAACTTCAAGATGTGAATGACATAAAAAATGAGAAGTATAAATCGAATTAAATTATGTTCGACTTTACAATTTACAATTTCTAGTTTGGCAAAAGCACAAACCAACACATAATTATAAAGACTACAGATTTGTATTTAATGGATAAACTTGAAAACTACCCAATCG
Organism: Papilio elwesi; assembly: GCA_029849275.1. Classification (NCBI taxonomy): domain Eukaryota; kingdom Metazoa; phylum Arthropoda; class Insecta; order Lepidoptera; family Papilionidae; genus Papilio; species Papilio elwesi. The sequence continues at coordinate 8,328,072 of CM056692.1, read as the reverse complement.
ACTTTAGCGATTAATTTAAGTTCAGAAAACTACATTATTCAGAATTAACATATAGGCTTTTTTTATTCTAAACTCGAAATGTTAAAATACATTTTCAATTTAGCTACATTATGAAACTATTAGAAATAATATATTTGGTACAATGGCAAACTGAGTCTAGAATTAAAATAGGATTTAGATACCTCAGGTTTGAAGCCGTTTTCATCGTCAGCGATGTAGTTAAGGTTAATCACTGTGCCGTCGGGAGCTGTGTAACTGAAGCCTCCCTGCGCCACGATCACGTCGTTGCTGTCGGGACCGGTAGCCTTCTTCAATGTCCCAGTCTCCTCCGCTTTGATTCCATTCTCGGTTTCATAGCTGGAAATAAAAATATACATTGAACAAGCGCTAACGGCGTAATGGTATACGATACAGACTACCAAATATAAGGTCGTGGATTGAAATCCGCCATTTCACTATCCATGAACTATCTCATAACGCACGCTTATCAAACTTTACTGGAATGACTAAAACGGGGGAAATCTTATAGATCAGGTATCGACACGCTGGACATACAAATGCAACATGCTTATATGAATTTGGGAAAGTTTCGACGAACAATTTTCATTTATTTTTCTTGTATTCCATTTTAATTTTTAGTGTTAAGATTATTTTTAAAAAAATCCAATTTTATTGTTAAAATCCAAGGTTTATTTTTACTTATTATTTATTTATCTAACTAATGTTGCGCTATCCCGCCTGTTTTGGGTTTTCACTTCTGTCGGCAGTCATTATGACTGCATGTTTTTTTATTACAAAAAACACTTGCAAGTGTTTTGGTTAGCCATTCTTATATTCAACACCGGCATCATTACATCACTACCGTATAGTGTGGTATATTTATGTTATAAACTTGTTGGAATATTAGTTAAAACGGGGCCATTTGTACCAGCAAAGGTTAATTAAATGTGATGCTTAGGCAGTAATATACTAAAATTGTAAACCAACTAAAAAAAAAGTTACATTTAAAAATTAGGTGGTTGAAAATTAATAAGGACGTATAAGTTAAATAATCTGATAATCAAGGGTGATATTGATGAACATTCATAACACCAAAAGAGTTGCAGGCGGGTAAAGGTGGCTTAAAGGAAGCGCTCTTAGTTGTACCGGTTTTGAGATAGTGCCATGAGGTAATAAGGCGAAAGTAGAAGGATGCACGAATATCGTACAAAGTAAAAGCGGAAGTTCACTTCAGCTCGGAACTTTAGGCAGGAACATTTTTTTAACATATAGGAAATTTTTCACACATTTCATTTAAGTAAAATATTGAAAATACTTAAAGATACGCTTATAAGTTTATTAAAAATTATTGTTAAATAGCTACAAGCTCTAGTAGCTACTGACTTGAAAATAATAATCCAAATATACCTAACCAAGTCAAGTCTGCTTGTAGGAAGATTTACTACACACAGTCCATATACTACATTACGTTGTGTACCCTAACCTGTCTGACAGCCAGTCGTATGGGCCCCACCCACTGAAATTATTAAAATGTGCACGTTTTGTTATTACCAACTAATAGCATAATTATGTTAATAGGTTTACTTGTATACGTATGAGCCATCCGGTTGCTGATTTAAGTCTTGCTTTAGAATAGCTATAACCTTTTCAGGCTGCTGAGGCGCTGCTGCTGCCAGAGCGAGAACGGCGCAAACCAATAACACCCTCTGTAAAGAAAAAGTCTTATAAGAATACATTCCTTTACCCTTTAATCAAATTTTAACTTTCTGAGAGTTGCGAATCACTATCTTCTCACATAAGTAACTAGACTCAAACGTCCTGGTAACTTGCCCAAAATTCAGGAATAACTATTTTCTTTTACACGTGAATTATATGGTACAAGCTAAATAGAAGTAGTATTCTAGGCCATTGAATTTAACTGCATTGAAATGTTTTTCGACTTAGATTTTCATCAGACGCCTGCTGGATTTGTGTGAGCAAATATTGCGAACGCAAATTAAGGTATACGTAAAATGGCAGGCATGTTATAGCATTCTGAATTACTTTATATTACCAATGCAAATAATATGAATGAATATAAATCAATTTACATATTATAGGTTTCAGATGAATAAAAAACACGGAATGCTTCTTAGAACAACAAATGTCTTTGTTGTGATCGTCCATACCCAAGTCTATACCCAAGTACTGCACGTACCTACTCGTGACGGCGATTACGCAGAACAGTACCTATACTTTTTGCACAATTCCATTGCAACCTGAGAATACACTACAAGACAGCAGAGTTAAACATCTACCATAAACATAAAAGACGAGAACGTCATTAGAACAAACTGAGGGGACAAGTATTTATCTTCTTACAATTTACAATTTTTTTGGTAATTTTTACACGACAATTTTTATTTCGACACTTTTCAGATTTTTTTATAATATCTTGTACAAAAAACCTTTTATGTATTCTATGAGTAGGCGAACTAGTTTCTGGGCGTCATTCTTTTTACCGATTTAGAATTTGATATTATGTAACATTTCATTCATTTTTCTAAATGTCAACAGTTTACGTTATATTTGTAAAATCAAGCGATCTCATTTAAATCAAGTCGTATCAAAGAAGCGGATAAGTAATAGAATAAATAAATTCTTTTCACACGAAAAGTTATTTTTGTTATATGTTTGCACATAGAATTTCAGAAAAATATATTGTCTGCGACTTCTGTGAGGCCAAATCATTGAATTTCTTTTTTTTCAAAACAGTTTCATATACAAAATATATATTTAAAGATTTATCAGAATTGTTCCAATATTCTTAGAAATTGCTTCAATTGTTATTCGATTGTAAGCGGTTAAAAGTTCACCCTGTCGCTGTCATTATTCTATTTTCGGACAAAGCTCGGTCACTCAAGTACTGTGCATAATTCCTCAGCGCTAAGTCATACCTAGTGAAGTCATTATGAATAATTAAATTTCACAATATATATTTGTACCTGCTTTTCGTGTTGTACAGTAACTTGAATTTATATACTAAGAATTTGGGTTATGTATGTACGTATCAAGCGAATCATCTAATGTACCCGCTAAATTAACGCCGGTCGTAACGTAGCATCACGTGGCCTTCGCGTGCTAGACACATGTTTAAATATGTTAGCGACACTCATTCGTTATTTTAATCATCTTTTAAAATAACTGTAGTACAATCCTGTAAATGAATATCTAATAACTGTACGTATGCACTATATGTGCATACGTACAGTACAGTACAGTACGTTACTAATATAAAATTATACATACTCTACAAAACTTGTTATCCTAGTACGTCTCCCACATACCGAAGATGGACCATCAAACTTAAGCCGGGAAAGGTCTATAAGTCTGTAGTTCAATGGATGAGTGACAAAAGAATTATCCTTGTGGGATACTTAGAAAGATGGTCTTCTCAATGATCACTACAAAGATCATTTCTAGTGGTGATGATAACGAAAAACTTATCCATTTTAAATTTAGATAGGTGTGCCGTGTATTTAATAAATACATGAATCAAGCTCGGATTAATTTATGAGCTTTATCATACAGTGAATTGATGTTGAAAGATGAAAGGTGATAAATAAGGAGTACCCGTAACTGACGAGCATGTGTGCGTAATGTATGGACCTAGAATAAGCGAGAGATGTGCCGGGATAGCGCCAAATGGAAAGCCATAATCTCTGTGTACCATATAATAAAACTGTAACTGATCGCTGTATCTACATAGAAGATATTTGAAAAAAACTGTTATTGGGGGACTTTATAAGCGCGATAAAACCCAAAACAATGATTATTAGAATTTTTGTCTGTTTGTCTGTGCGTTTGTTACCGCTACTCTCAGAAACAGCTTAACCGATCTGGGTACGGTTTACTCTTAATGTATTGTAGTGAGCTTCGCTTAACATTTAGTGTTTGTTTTATCTCAATCGGTTTATAAATAAAAAAGTTATATCAATTTTAGGAACTATATCAAAGATTTGTTCGATAAAAGTCTATAAAATAGCTGTTTAGTTAGCTGTAATATGTTAAACTTTTAGTTATATATTTTATTAAACTAAATTTAGTTTTACTTTTAATATCAAATAACACATTAAAATCAAAATTGGTTTTTTTTTCATTATTACGTCTATAATAAAAGGGGAAAAAATGCGAGCCAGAACGATAATCAATATTCCGTTACTTTTACGTTTACTAAATGGCGTTTATATAACAATAACAATTTTATTTTTCTCAATATTCGGTAATAAAAATGTAAATAATCGCTGTCTTAACATGGAAGATATTTGAGAAAAACTATTTATTAATGGGGCCCTCATATACGCAATAAAACCTAGAACAATGATTATTATAATGTTTTTCTGTGTCTGACACCATTTGTACCATTGTTACCATTATAACAGCTGTATTTGGTAGCGCAGTATTAACACTATGTAGACGATTTTAGAAATCATACATCAATTAATTTGTAATATGTTTTGTTAGGTTAGGTGAGTAGTTTATTACTCCCGAGGAGTTGGCGTTAGGCAGGCGAGCTTAAACACTTATATATGTATGATTGTTAAACTCTGCTTCGGCCACACTGTGTCGACCCACATACGCGGGAAAAGGGCAGAGAGATGACGATGATGTTAGCGTAGTATTTAAGCAGGTAATATCATTTCGTTTAAGTAAAATTGCGTGGGGCGCAGCTAGTACAAACATATTTACTTTTATTTTATCATATAAATATATTGTCAACGAGCGTTTTTTCATCCAACCTAACTTAGAACTTAATATGTTCTTTGACAAATAGGAAACAGTGAGTGAAAAGGCGTTTAATCAAAAAACTGAATGACTGCCGACAAAACTGTAAACTAAAAACAGGTGGGAAGGCGCGACATTAGTTCAAAACTAAAGAATCAAATAACCAACAAAAACTTTTATCATAAAATAAAATAAATTTTGATTGACACGAAATTGAATACAAGAAAACTAAGAAAAAATAAGTTCCAAATTCAAATAAGCATATTTCAGACGCGTGTTACGCTTGGCGCGTGTTGAGCATATCGGCCGCGCGAACGAAAGCAGGGTTTTCCTTTTTTTTAAGTTTTTATTTCAATTATTACTCACTTTAAATATGACCTTAATTGGGTTCTTGTATGTAATTTGTAAACTTGAAATCTTGTGCTTCCGGAATGTCGTCAAAATCGTGATACAATGAATAGAGCAGTTGTACGGTTAGAGAGATATAGTCTACACATTTTTCCTTCTCGTGTAACAAAATGTGTGTACTCACCTCCTTCCGTCCCGTCAGTCTTTAAACTTTTAATTTTGATGATTACTCTACAGAGGGTATCCGGTAATAATATAAAGAAATAGGTAAAGGCCCAAGGTGTTTACTTATAGAGTGAAGTGCATAAATCCTACCCAACAAAAGAGTCGATGAAAACCAATCGAAGTAGTTATATATTGTGAAAATAAGACAGCCAATAATTTTTTTTACCTATTTTTAGACAAGATTTAGGTTAGTCATAACGGTTATCAGATAAGCATAGGCATCTAGGTAACAAGTTAATGAGTTACAGATGCGTTGCCTACCTTTAATGCACAGAGGAGGGAATTAAAATAAAGGCCCATTTGTGCAACAGAATTTGATTTGAACAAGATTTGTGTTGCGGGCTGTACCGCTGTTAAAATTTGTAAATATTTTATTTCGTTGTAGGAGCCCAGCGCCTGATAAGGAAATAAATAAATAAAATATAAAATAAAAAAAATAGTTTAAGAAAAGACCTGAAGTACGCGAGGTCTTTGATTCTTACATATGACAAAATAAACACGTGAAACAAATGAATTAAAAGTCAGGTGAAAAAAAAACAGAAACCATTATGTTACTAGAATAATTTTCATTGAATTTAATTATTTTTATTAGAATGGTCGTAAAATGTTTCATAAAGTAAGTGTCCTTTGCAAATACGCAATCGGCATTTGTTTGTCTTCGCGTTTGTTTTGTAAGCGCATTGAGCGGTGAGAACGAGGCGCAGAATTTGTGAGTCTCCAAATCACAATGTCCGTCACTCGACGCGCAAAAACAAAAGGCGCACGCCTAATTAAGCACTCGCACGCCTCGAGTGCAACGCAGGGACGGACTATGTGGTATTATGTTTTTTTAACATTTTTTCTCAAATTTATGTTATTTTAATTAAATATAATATCGTCTAGTGTAGTGTATTCATGTCTTCCGATTGTAGAATAGGAACGTGAAGGATTCGTAAAACTTGACTTTTTTAATCGCAACAACATTTGTTTATTAAACACAAAGTTTAACAATAGATCGCTACACCGCAAGTAAAGTGAATAAATTAATAGAGGTATATAAAATAACAAAATTGGGGTTCCTCACAACACAAATTGTTTTTTGGAAACAAATTGGAAATCAATGAAGTGTTTACGAATCAACTATTCTCAGCAAAAACGTAAAGGTTAGTGTGCCTTACAAAGATAATGAGGTAACATAGGTTTAGGTACTGATTGGTCGTGGATTCACTGCGACCTCAAACGATAAAGTATGCGCTAAAACGATGCGCCGCTTGTCACTACGGCAAATAGCGCGGCAGCAAAGGTTAAGTTGCAGGCATTTACGGCACCGCGCGTTGCATAATTTTCCGCTGAACTGTCCGCGTGCCCTTTGCGTTGTCGTTAACGCATCTTTTCGACAATATTACTCAAATTATAATTTTGAAATCAATTATCATACCAATTCATGTATGCCTAATTATTCCAATATTTGGTGTCTAGAGCACAGCTAGCGGACATAGTTTAATTCTTGGCCTGCGGCGTTATGTATGCGTTACGTAGCAGTGACCAACTTTTTGTCACGCACGCTGTCTCACTGTATTGATACAGAATTACTATTTACATAAGTACTAATCATCCGACTGAGATGACGGCAAAATTTGTATGTTTAATGAATACAATTAGATACGTATATGAAATAAAAATTGACGTTAGACGTACAGGTACAAATAAAGATTTCTTTGAAGTTACATCTCAGGTTTCTTCGACGTCCGAAATATACTTACTACGTAACTAGAGGTTAAGTATAAATATCACGTACATATTTATACTTAACCTCTAGTTACGGATACTCTTAACTTTGCCCTTTCTTTACTATGCTATCGATCTGATCGATTAAATAGCTGCGGCTGCTCTGGGTTATACTACCACCATTATTTTTTTGAAATTAGAATCACTTACTAGTCTACGAAGTAATTATATTACATTATTTTAATATTATGCTTACGACAAGCACAAGTAAAACCTCTAATATTTGATGTGCTTAATAGGCTCATTGTCTGTCACAGGATAGAGGTAAGCCATACAACGACTTCATTGTGCAAATTAGCTCGTAATGAAAGCTATTCCCGTACCTTTTTGTATAATATATATGTGTTCGTATTTAATTCTAAATTTGTTCTTTTTTATTTGCTAATCATTTTAAACTTACGTTCATTCGTATATAAATAAATAACTACTCATATATGGGTAGTTCATTCGTTTAGGAATATATTAATAAAAATAGAAAAATTAAACTCACCATTATATTATCTGTGAAAACTGGCACTCTAATGACTGATGCAGTTATCGTCGAGAGTTGCGATATCCCACGTGGCGGTTGTCGGCGACGCGGCGTGTGCGCCGGATTGTACTTAGCCATCTAATCATCTGTCCCTTTTATAGAGACGCAGTTTTGTCTAGGCATTGCAAACTGCAGGGGGACTCTGCAACAACAGCAAAACGCAGGGCCGGACTTTGAAAGATTTTTATTATTAAATTAAATTTCATAGTTAAAATCACGTATGCATCAAACGAATAAAAATATTTATATTTTTTAACTATTTTTAAAAATAGCACTGGCATTTAAGTAGTATCGTGGGAGTAGAGATTTCTTAAGGTTATTATATTATTTATGATATAAATAATGTCTTTGTGTTACTATTATTATTGAAGAACAAGGTTTGTATGTTACATCAACATATCTGTATAATATACATGATATAATATACATGTATAATTAACCTAAACAAGAGCCTAAAGCCTCAGAAATAAACTTTTCAAAGGCTTGATGATGTCAAATTAATGACGTACATGCTATCACCACTACATTTTATCTTTACGGCGTCTAATGAAGTTCATATTAAAGTAGGTATTATATATATATATATATATATATATATATTTACGCTTAAAAGAAGCAGCAAAATACTTTTTGGTGTAAGTCAATAATGCGAAATATATGTGTAATGTAAACAAAAACAAGAACAAGCTGTTTGATTTGCTAAATTATAAAATAAATTACTTGCTTTGAAAGTCTTACATTATCATGTGAGGATGTAGTCATCTATCAATCAACAAGCATATATGGGTTATATATAATAGAAGAGGTTGGAGCAAAGGGTAAGCATGATATGGGTATGGTTTGAGGAGGGAAAAATGGCATGTGACAAGGCCAGTGTTAGAAATAAAGTTAAATGTGAGAGCTGAGGGATATTTTGGTAGCGGTATTGATTAATTAATGGATGGATTGCGTGAAAGATAACATAATTAAGAAAGGACTAACTGTCGAAATGACGCTGGGAAGAATGATTTGGAAGGTGAAAACGATGATGAAGTGCCGACCCCACGTAAAGTGTTTTCTAATCTCTCAAAATGCCGAAGAGATGGACCGTTAAGAACTTATGCTCTATATATATGCCTGCAATTAAATATTAGTTTACGTTGACAGTCATAAATGTCATCTTTGTGCGTGATATAAATATTATTATATTTAAGAATGCGTGTCTGACTCGCCGAGTACCTTGAACCACTGGCTACTATTACACCTTTATTAGAATCTTCAGCAATACAAGTGTACTTACCTTGATTTTCCAACCAAAATTTTCTTACTTAGCTGACATTTCCTCTTAGTTTCTTAAGTACGTAAATTCATTTGTATTTGTCAACAATGTGGATTTTATAACATCCATCACATTTTAACACTTAAATTATAAATATAGCTAAAATAATAATAAAAAATGTTTCTTTGTTTGTAATATCTAAAATCTAAAGCCATTGGTCCAGTTTTGATAATAATTATCTGAGCCTTAGCTATATTATCCCAAATCATAGGCTATGTTTTATAATTTTATTTGTAATTCACCCACATGGTGACCGTCAGATCAGCTTTACTTAGAACATATGATACAATGATAGTATTTGGATATTTATATTGTGTCAACAAATGACCAGGATCAATTATATTATGTGCAATGTTATAACTGCTTGTGATTTAGTTCCTGTTGTCACTTAGACTTGTTATAGCAATTAAAACACTTCTGTATAATTATGTGTACATCAGTGTTTGTAAGTGGAATGTTTTGCAACATAAAGGACTCAATAAAGATGTTGTTCCTTATTTTACACCACATAAGCTCCCATCTGTTTATAATTAATAAAGTGATTGACGACAATACCACGTTATGTCATGCGTTCTTCAGCTATGTCGTAACTATTGCTCATCCATTTTATCCATAACAGGGCGATTAGAGCAATAATCATTGGATCATTATGTCTTTTCATCTGAATTTCGTTTAAAATTACTAGATTTAACGAAATGCATCTGACCGTTTGTGACATATTCTTCATATTTCTAAGGATAGACCGTAAGTAAATTAGTCAGAGGAATTATACATTCTGAGACATCAAACCCACATTAATGTTTTTTTTAATGATTAAAAAATTAATTGCGCCACAGTGTGCACAGGTCGTGCACGCAACGAAGCAACGCATTAAAAGTCTCGTAAAACATACATAAATGCAAAAGCATATTGCTTTGCGATTCTTACCTTTAGAAGCAAGAATTACAAATGTTACGAGGGTTCCTAGATATGAAATGCCTGTTGCCAGAAAGTACCAAACAGGTTGTAATTATTCATCTCAAACATCATTTATTTATTTACTCAGTGAATCCATGTCTTCCAGGTAAGTTCATGAATTGATTTGATTATTATGCCACCCTTTGCCAACTATATTGTTACTATTTGAAATATTAACTTAGCCCAGGATCATTTACTGTCTGTTCAAAATTTTAGGGATCTTTAAAATCCGTTCTGATCAGTTCCTGCCGTTACGGCCACGGAGAATTCGTTAGATAGATTTCCAGGGGGAAATCTAACCGAGACCCTTGCTTCTGGGGGAAAGACAGGGTTATGTGAGGTTTTTACTCACTAAAACCCCCTCGGTGGCCATCCTCGAGTGCGATAGGTGGGGGCTCCGGGATCTCTGGTGGAACGCACCGGTGCCCCTTGCACTGAGCTTGCGCGCGACCCTGAGGAGCAGGCGCTCCACTTGCACTTAGCAGTGCTACGGCAACACAGGGCCACGCCATGTTGCCGTCTTCCTAAGGATCGCCTTGCAGGGCGACCAGGGCCCCCACCCTAACCACCCACAACCCCGAGGGTCCCTTCTGTTGCTACTGCAACCAGAAGAGACGATTGGCGAGACATTGGCCTCCCCTAAGTCCTTCCATACTTCCCTGTCGCGAGCTAATCCTCCCCATGCCTTCGGTAGGTCATCTTCCCATCTCTTTATTTGACGTCCTCTTTGTCTTTTTCCATTTCTGGGGTGCCATTCCATAACGTCTCTAATCCATTTTTCTCTGTTTGTCCTCATAATGTGTCCGGTCCAGTTCCATTTTACTTTTTGTATTTTTTTGGAAACGTCGCTAACTTTCGTTTTCTCGTTTTCTCCGAGAATTCGTTACAGCATTTTAAAAATATTTCTTAAAACAAACGTTATTTCTCGCTGCATAGTACAATAGTAACAGCTGTTCCTCGAGTGATCCTTCTCAACTGGTTACGTACGGTACGGTACGGTACGTTTGGTCGCTAACAGAGGAGTTGTACCAATCTGGTAATAATAATAAAGTAACGTCCTGAGCCGAGGATCCCTCAGACAGCAGAGAAGCCCTCGAGCTAAGTTGAAGAAGTTTAGGCTAGGTGGCTTCTGCGCTCTCCCGGCCCAATTCCGATGTAGCATAGTAGTAGGTATCTACAGCCTCCTACAGGAAAACAGTGACAAGTAAGTCACGTAAAAAGAGGTGTTGCAGGCTCAACCTCTCCCACTGTATCAGGTCGGTCAGGACGGTCACAGGTCTTTATTCGCAATTCCATTAATTATATTATAAATAAATAAATATGCGCTCACGCCCGTAACCCAGAGAGGTAGGCAGAGATCATGGATTTCCATTTGGCGAGATCCTGCCACACCTCTCTCGCTTCTTCTACATTTATACATCTACGCATACATACTTCTCGGTTATGAATGCTCCTCCTTACGTCGCCCTTTTTTAGTAAGCCACTAATCTAAGCGATATGTAAACATTAAAGGAAGCATATTTGCTTACATTATCAGCGCAAAGAACGTAGTTTACAATCAGCTTTACTGGTACTTAATTATTTTACAAAAATAGAAAAAACTACTTAGTTTGTACGAGGAAGGAATAAATTTGTAATAAGTGAAGTGGAAAAAGTGATGGAGTTTTATAAACCAATTCTAATCATCTGCAGCAACTGTGCGCATATAGAGAGAATACACATAGTAGATACATAAATGAGACTACAAGGTTTTTTGCTTGAGACAGTTTAATTGATGTTGTGAAAAATACATTAATCCTAAATCCCTAGTAAAAATATGCATGAGACATTATACAGTTAGTTAAGGATCACGAGGTGATTTATGTGTTTCCTCAAATCATTTCAAAATCATCTTTAAAGTGAATATTTAAGGTAGCAAGCGAGCAAGCGGCCCCCCTAATTTAAAATGACCGCTAACCATAGGCATAGCTAGAAAAAAATATTGAGTTGTAGATACATCGCCTACCTTTAATGGACGGAGAAGGGGATAAGTAGCACAAATGATATTATTACATATACCCCCTCCCGCGTCAAATTCTCTTTCCATTCCCATCCCTTCCTTCATAGAAAGAACAAAATTAGGCCACCGGCATCTTACTCATCCTTCGAAACAATACTTCTAATACTTCTAATTCAGGTATGTCTTGTGTTGTCTGTGAGTTCGCGGGGTTTTGCCGGTGGTTTCGGCTCATTTGTGTTGCGTCCAACAGTGGTACGGCTAGGACCGTTAAATTATCACTTTATTTTGTCCGTGTGTGTTACTTGTCTTTATTTTAGAAAGAGGAGAGGGTGGACGAACGAAAGAACTTAAAAACTATAGAGAATCGACATCTAGGAACAGTACTGCACGAAATACTGCGAAAGACGCTCTTCTTGTCACATCGAATGAACTTAACATCATGCTAGTATTATGCACAGGGAATGAATGAGCTAAGGGCATTGTCATCAGTCATGGCTAACATCCTGTTCAGTTTTGACGGGCCGGTTGGCGTGGTTAGTAAGATACTTGCTTTTCACGCCCACAGGTCGTGGGTTCGATTCCCACCGATGACAGACATTTGTGTACATGAAAATGTCTTTTTGTCCTGAGTCTGGGTTTACAAAAAATAAATAGTATATGTAGTATATCAGTTATCTGGTGTCCATAGTACAACCTCTTAGTTAGGGCTCTGATGGCCGTGTGTACATAATGTCTCAGGATATTAAAAAAATATAAAAAAGTTAAGGTTAAAGCTTAAAACGACCAGCCGTTTTCAATAACATATTTCGTCGTTTCAGTAACTAAAGATAAGCAAATCTATCATTTTGCCTATTGCCCTACTTACATTTCAATAACCTATCGACGATTAGCACTTCCTGTCGAAACTAGCTATCCGTCATCGAGAGGACGCATAGCTTACTAGAGACAGACACTTTCATACAAATCGCGCTTAGTTGCGAAAAGAAAGAATTTAAAATAAAGAATTTAAATGAAACCTCTAATATAATCCTTGCTAGAGATTTATAAAGTTACAATGTGAATAATGTTAATACGTGTCTACGGAAATAGATGCAAGCGGTATGCTATTTTTTTTATTAAATATTAGTAGATTTTAATAGCGAGTGGTAGTGTTGGTAGGGGGCGCCCTAGAAGAACATATATCGATAAATTAGTGGCTTATTAAAAAAGGGCGATATAAGGAGCACCCATAACCGAAGAGCATGTACATATGCGTAGATGCATGAATCTAGAAGAAGCGAGAGAGGTGTGCCAGGATCGCGCCAAATGGAAATCCATGATCTCTGCCTACCCCTTTGGTTTACGGGCGTGAGCGCAAATTTATTTTTAAGTAGATTTTTTTATAATTTACTAATTTTTCTTTTAACCATTCCAACTAAACTGAAAAAGCTTGTGCTAGGATATGGTTCATGACAATAGCCGAATGGCGGATTCGAACCCACGACTTTATGATCGACAGTCCCTTAACCATTAGGCTATTGGCGCTATTGGCGCTTTTAAATTAAAGTATATATTTTATTAATAACGCACAGTTGTGTGGGACAACAAATTAAAAATCGCACAGCGGAGGATGGAGAAAAGAGTGAAAAGGCTGTTACTAAACTAGAGCGTACCGTCTTTCGACCACATCACCACCTTGGTAGGTGGTGGTCCATTAGGTGGGATCAGGGTCAAACGCTAGCTTAGTCATTGTGAAAAAGAGCTGTAGTCCTTGGTAATAAGATATCTTGTTACATATTTTGCTCTAGGACTTGAATTTCAAAACGAGTTGCTTCGCTTTCAGAGCAGAACTTCATGCAGTACACGCAGACACATTCAATACGTCTCACGAAATACGAGACTTGACCTGATCTTGTCGACGATGAATAAAATGTCATGCTCTACGACTCTTTCCACTGATAAATGATTCTCATGACTTCGCTCATTCATTCATAATAAAGAATTGCAAAAAATTCAATATGTGTATATTCACTTCATGGTCACGTTACACCTATATAAAGGGAGATAGATTAAATTTACATACATACGTCGTATTCTTTTTCCGTTCATTTCCTTATAAGATTTAGAAAAGGAAAACAAGGGTTTTACTTGTACTTGTACTTGGTTTTAGTAGCTGAGCTGGCGTACTCTAGTGATGTAGTAATTGTGCTGTATATGTAAAAAAACTTGATACTTCCGTGTTAAAAAAGTGCGAAAGTACCTCAGATAGAGTAACTTCACTACTTTCTATTGAATAGTGAAATTAAATATGTTTGACCATAGGTGGTCATAGACTATAAAATATGCTATGCAGTATTATTTTCTTTGTTTTTTAAATTAAAAAAATTAACCAGATTTGCGTAAATCTAAAGTTAAAGAACGTTCTTGAAACAAATTGGTGTGCGGTCGCCTCTCGAGCTACCAATTGTCTAACATAATGTAGTCAGGCGCAGGCAGGTTTAACAGGTCATCGGTCCACATTTAACACAATAACACCATTAAAGTATTGTTTATAACACAAAGGCAATTGTGCTAGACATAAGTATATGCGAATTTCAACTCTCGTGGATATTTCTAAATTTAAATATCATGACAGTTCGCACGTTTCGACGTACGATTAATTAACGTTCCTCTCAGATCGCAAGTATTGAGAATTTTATCTTATATTAAACATACATATAGGAATAACTGATGTCGAAATTTCCCACGGATACATGATGTCTTCACAACACCCGTTTTTATCACGCACCAACGGCATAAATTCATTTTCAAGCAACAATGAATGGCGACTGTTATGTCGCTAAAGCGTTGCTGCAAGTTAATATTTTATTTTTAATATCAGATAATAAAAAATATACGGTTAATAGTAAATAGTTGTATACGAAAACACTATTGATGAATAAGACACGAATATCTTCATCTTGTATTCATCGGATTTAGAGGTAAAATATGGATTTAAATACTGAGGACGAATCGCGTCACACTGTGTCAGCATTTTTACTGTCGCCCTATCTGCATAGTAGAAAACCTTGACGCCGTCATCTGATGTCCACTGGTTGATCGTGAGATGCTCACAGCTCTGTAATTGCTATGCAAATTTTATACATCGCACGTACAATAAGTGATTACAAATAAATAAGATGCGGTTGTCATTTTATACGCACAAGCAATAGCTTTAGAGCGCTTGTGGACGTTCGTTTATATTTTTCACCGGACGACGGACCTTGGTTTTTGCTGGATTTGTGCACGCGCAATAAATGTGTGGACTTGAACCGAATCCGAAACCGAAACCGGTCCGGCGACCAATTAACACAAATGTACGCACCGCCGCCTATTATTGTCGGTCCTTCGTCAGGTGCAACAACCAACGTCTATAAGCGCACCAACAATATCAGTGTTAAGTGTATATGTAAGTAAGGTAGTAAGTCCGACTAAATGAATTGCATTAACCGACACCTGAAGTTATCTTATTGATTTTTATCCTATTTTGTTTTGCAATGACACGTTTTTGTTTTATACTAGATCCAGTCCACCGTGTAAATATCCTCGGTTTTTCCTTTTCATTCGTTGGTATTTCCACAAAAGGCGTAAGGTTATTTAATAAAAATCATTATTACTTGTCTCATTTTAATTTTTTATTTATGATACAATTCTAATCCAATTTAATATAATATTGAAAAAAGTTGTTTACTTTTGAATTAAAAAGTCGGTGATAAGATAGAAGAAATTTGTCTTGGATCTATCATCGCTACATCCAAGGTATAAACTACATCTCGATTAGGTCATTCTTCCACAGAGTTAATAACAACCACTACTATCGCTCCCTTGTAGATCGAATAAGTAGACAGGAATGTTGTGACACAGTACTTGTACGTGCGATGAAAAAAACGTTAGTTATTTTCCAAGCTATTTTATGGCTCCTTAGTCCTCTTTCGTGCATTAAATACGGGCACAATCTAGCTCTTCTGGAGTAGTTCTAGTTCGGTTAATGAAGAGCCGAGTGAGCGGTCAGGTCACGCCGAGTAATCCCACGAAAATACTATAAAATCGTAGAGGGTAAAAATTTTTCGTCCTGATGGAACTAGTTCAGGTTACTCTTTAATCCCGATCTCGCCGTAGGTTGGCTAGTACACGCCGAGAGTGAAATCATGTACAGGGTGGAAATGTTACAATTAATTCAAACAAGTTGTGTCTTTTAATGTGTTATTCAAATAAACAATTATCAATATAATATGTACTTTAATTCCATGTATATTTACTTTAATTTAGTAAAGAACGAGTTTCTATTTGCGAAAGAGAAGTCTCAAGTTATAGAAAGATCATCAGCGGTCAATGACATTAACGTATGTAGATACATATACGTATGTATGTGTAGGTAAGAATGAAGTCACCCACTAATTTATAAAAATAATTAATAGCTATGCTATCTTCAGTTTAGACTTTTATTATCGCCATCAAAGAAATATGTACATTTCAATATTATTAACATTTGCCTTAGTAAAATCCGCATTATAAATAAATAAAATAATTTAATTAATTGATATGTAAGCATTTGCTCCTGGGATGCAAAGATGCAATGCAAGAAAAATATTATTATTTTGCTTGCATTTAATTTTGAATTTTGAGATACAAGGGTCTGTTTTTGTTGATTTTCATTTATTTTTGAACTATTGTCGCCTCCTCAAACCTTTATAAGTGTTTTCTGTCAGAAGTCATTTTGATTGCCTGTGCTTTTCTTTCTACGTTAACAAATATACAACCCGGGAAAATTTTTGAACGAATTTTATCTTAATCTTATTATTATAAATATATTGTTGTTATAAAACCATTCGCACACTGGCTGTCAAATTAGGAAATTAATACATTCTAAGTATCCACCCTATTCATCTCCGACTATTTGTATACATAGTATATATTTTGGTCGCCGACTTTTTGAAGACAGAAGAGACAGAAGAGAGGTCGCCGTTGCTGGTAGACTTCACTCCATATTTTCATATCCACCAAAATCATTTTTTATTGCTGTAAAATTTAGGGCAAGCGCATAGCACTACAATAAAGTAATATATTGTATAGTTCTATATAGTTCCAAATGACATCCACACCATCCAAGAGGCTCATGAAATTATCACAATATCTACTTTTTACCTTCCTAAGATCTACCCTCACAAGGGTTAAGGTCCCTTCACAAATGGGTTCTAATCTCAATCTCATCCCCAATTATAATCCTGGTTCTGCCGCTGCACACTATTTTATTAGTCTGCATGACACAAATGATTTTCTCGTTTGTTTTTGCCTCATGAAACTTGTTGACGGAAGCTGATGCGACTTAGGATCCTTTGAGATATTTATCTCTCTACTCCTTCCTTCAAGTTCAGTAACGTGCCTACTCCACCTCTGGTGTTGTCGTATGGTCATGGATGGCAGTGATAACTGATGAGTCAACCTGGCGACACGGTACTCCCTTGCTATCTTATTCTTTAAAATAGAGAGCTTCAGATTGTTTGTTTAGTTTTGTTTGATTATCTATGACAACATTAAATACAAAGCTGTAAGGATATAAATCCGCAGGGCCTTCAGAACGATAGCATACCAGATCTTGGGGATGTAAGGTCATGGCCACTACCATATATTTGCATAAATTGAAAAAGTTACAATTTAATTTACAGCCAATAAATGGTACTTAATGTCGTTAAAATAAAAAATAATAACTTTAATAACATATCCGAATGGCAAAGCATGTTCGTGTACTTATAATTGTACTGCAAACGATGTGCATTGCCATCCCGACTGTTAGATGGCTATTTGATCTCTGCCATCTTTATGTTTACTGACGTCATTTAAAAAATATTCGCATCGATTATTATAAATAGCATAAATAATTAATATAATTCACAATTTATTCAACATTATCATAACGAGATCCTTGCGGATGTGGAATTAATAGAATATGTTAAATGATTTCTTAAAGATTCCACGCACGATATTTAGAGAAACGCTGACATTTTGTTCATGGCTCGTAACGGACTATTGCTCAGAGCGGCCGTGTGGCATTAACTTTACCTACATAAGAACATCACAAAGCTTATTATAGTCGTATAGTCGACCTCGTCGGCTCGCTCGTCCTTTGCCCTAACCGTCTATAATTTATTTAAGTCAATAATTACATTACAAATAAATAAAATAAAATAGACAGAGGATCGTAATCTCGGAAAATAATCGGGTGAACTTTGACATAACCACATACCTGCTTAATACAACCCGGTCTCGTGGTATCACGAGTATTTGGCCATTTTCTCGTTTAATATTAAAACCGCTAGAAATCTGGTAACATTTTATAATGAAGTAATTTAGGTACGGGTCAAATGTTTTACAGATACTGTAAATGGAAATGATGCAACAAATGTATATTCATGTAATAATAATGTACATTCATCTATTTTAAACGGTGATACACATGCACATTTATTCTATAATAACTATTACGTGTATGCTATTAAATTGAGATAGGTAAATTTGGACTATTTACAATTTTTGGGCTGATTAAGATAAGGTATCCTAAGCCGCAGCAGTAGGAACTTCTAAGCAACAAAACTAAGCAAACCAAGCTGAAAAAGGTGCCTTTAGTATACAGAGTATTATAGAATCTCGTCCGTGTAGGATAAAAACTTGCAACTAAAAGACTATCTTATCGTAGCATCGTTTTACATCGTTTGCTCAAACATACTTGGCTTTCGTGGTTGAAATACAAAGAGCTTGTTGTTCATACGTGTACCCCAAGATGGCGCTATAAGCAAATTGTTACAAAATTGCTTTTGATATTGGAACAGAATCCTCAACAACCTTTCTTGTCAATAAATTAGTATTATTAATGTCAAGGCTATAAAAATGATTTATTTATGAATCATATACCATTGCTCAAGTGTTATTTCAAATATAAAATCAAAACATGTATAAAAACTGGTTGAAATTTTATTTGTGCTATGAAATTCGTAGCAGCAGCCCCTTCTTACATACATTTGATACTTAAAAAGCGGTAAAACTCGTAGGAAGAGTCAGAGGATGAGTTATGTAGCTTCAAATAGTCGCAGTCGTGAGGCGAAACTTAAAAATATAAAAAACGCTCTTTATTCTATAAGACCTGTAGTACCCTATCCTAGCTAAGCTCAAAGAACACTGAAAGCAACTGTGAAACGTTCAAATGTAATGCAAGCGCCACAAGCGCATGCATTACATTTCATGTTATTTTCTCTTAGCAACTTTTCACGCTAATTCTTGTGTATTTTAATATTAAAGATGTTATATAGGGACCCGGGACCCAAATGTGAAACCACCTTAAGTTGCCAATCTCTCATCTCAGTCATTTGTTTCCCGGCACACGAATACAGAACCTCCGCCTTTGTAATTAAAAAAATGATGAGGTTGTGCTATGAAATCATGTAAAACTACGTAGATTACATTTCACAAATAAGGTATAATTTTCACGATTTATCGTGTTTATTAATGTTCAATAATTTACACAACTTATTCATCATTCATCAATATTTTAAAAATATCGCCATAACACGTTAAATATTATAAACTACATTACAATATTATATTAACCCTAAAAATACAACGTAATATAAAAACGATAGATTAAAATGTGTTGTTACAATATATTTTTATTTTTATTTAATTTTTATTAATATTTGTATTTATATACTGGTAAACACTGCTCCAAGAACGGTGAAGGAAAACATCATGAGAAAACCGGCATGTTCTTAGAACCATCAAATTCGAAGACATGTGACATCCACCAACCCGCACTGAGCCAGCATGGTGGGTTCAGGCTCATTCCCTCTTTTCGAGCGGAGGCCTGTGTCCCTGCAGTGGGAAATATTCTAGAAAAGGCCGATTTATTGTATTTATTAAACATTCGCGACAAAAGACTAGCTTCACTTCTAAACGTTGAATATCTGTGGAACGCGGTATCTGGTGGCATATAAATCTATCTATGTTTATTATGTCATTTTTCTCATAGCTGCAAATGTTTGGTGCATAAAAATATAACCTTGTCCCAATAATAGATCAAAGTCCTTAGGAGCTCGGCAATGTTCAACTCTTCCCTAGTATTATACTTTAGTATTTAACCAACATATAAGGATAACAAAGTCAATAGCTTAATTACATATTTAATTATCATATAGTAAAAATGGCATTATTAAGTTTATTGCAAAAAGTTATCCAATAAGGTTATTTTACTGGTAGTCTAGTTTTATATTTTGTTAGGCGAACTTGATAGCCTTAGATCTATCCAATGGCGATCATTATTACCATATATATCTGTTTTGTGTCTTCCTACAAAACCATAAACTACTATAAATTAGCATTGATTCTACCGTGCTAATAAATTCGAGAAACAACTTGATCAGTCATTTATGTCTTGTAGAAATTTAATTTTTAAAATTTACTTAAATGATTTTGTTTCGTTCGTCTTCGAAGCTCTCTTAGATGGTGCGTCGTAGAAAACTTGGTGACAGAATAACTGTTAAACAAAAATTGAGGTTCTTAAATTAAGCTTATAAAATATTTTAACCAAATTACTTAACCTATTTTTCTTAAGAAAAAGATGACAGTGCATTTTAAACCTTTCATAATATATAAGTTTATTTAAAGTTATCAATTACACTTGATATCATTTGATTCCTATTCATAAAAACAACAATGAGAATGTTAACCACACTACGACCAAATTAAAACTTTATGCACCAAAACATATACTTTAATGTTGTAACGAGCGATGTGTCATTAGAAATGTCGTCGTCGTCGTTTCAGCAGATATTTGTCCACTGCTGAACGCAGGGCTCCCCCATTGATCGTCACAAAGAACGATCCTCTGCCATCCTCATCCAGTGGGCTCCAGCAACTTTGACCATATCGTCCGCCGGGGATTCTTAGCACCCGCTGCCGTACCGTTATCCTGACCGCTACCGTAGCCAGGGGCGGCGGAGCCGCCGGGTACTGGGGGCCATGTTTTCTTTGCCGCAATCATTAGGGGGTTGTGCCGTAATCGCCACGCTTGGCAGGCGGGTTGGCGATCGCAGTATGTTCCACCATATACTTAAAGGGACGCTCCTGCCCGTCCTCTGATGGTTTCGACGCAGTTTAAGGACTAGTACCCAGTACACAAGAAACTTGACTGTAAGTTAGAAAACATCCTGCTCGAGCCGAACGATGAACTTCGACTTTTAAATTTAAATAGCATGACGTGTCACGTACGATTCTTCTCGTTTAATCCTAGCCGGCTTACTTTTTTATAAATGAATTTAAGTCGTGTCTCACAATAACATAGGAAAGTAGAAAATCCATAAAGTATCAGAGGATCAAAGTAAAGAAAATCATCTACATTTGTATACAAAATAAAAATTAAGTATTCTCACACAGTTTTTTGTACAAATATGCGTACATATGATCAAAGTAAGAATTGAATTGTGATAAATTTTGCTCTTTTAGAATTATACGTCTGAAAACATTTGCCGTGGTTGGAAATAGAATACCTGCAGCTTCAAAATATTGTTAATGAATTTATTAATCCATCGTTTATTCTATTTAATTTAATATTAATGAATAAATTAAGTTAATTTATTTTTAAGGTGTTGTTTATACGACTGTATCTGGAATAAATAATCTGGAATATATAAATCCATAGTCTTAGATTTGCAAAGGGTCGGTTGCAGGTCGAACGATGTGTTAAAGCATGTAGTTAATTGATCATTCTCTCGATGAGAATGGGCAACATGAATGCGCACCGCGCGGCTCCGTGCGGCAAATGCTAAGGTCGCGACCGCTCGGATCACATAACATCTATATAGCTCCCGATCACGAAACTATAAGGAGGGGTCATCTATTACAATCGCCTCGTTAGCTACCAACTGCATTTATAGAAATTTTAATGGCAGTCAATAATAATTTCCTCTGCGTATTAAAATAATTTATGAAAAAATAACATTTAGATCGACAATAGTTTTAAATACATACTACATTGTGCTTACGATCAGCATCATCATCAGTCTAGTATCAGTCCACTGCTGGACAAAGGCCATCCCCAATGCCTTCCACAGTATGCGGAGGACCCTCCGCGCTTCGCATTTCCTTTCACCTTCACGAGGTCATTGGTCTCCCTGAGACGCGAGCACCCCACACTTTTGGTTTCTTTCCAGACTTCTTTGTTTTTTCAATAAAGCCCCAATCGATAACAAACAACTTCCTCGTCTTGTTTACCTTGTGGATCGCTCCGCTGTCCAATATAAAAGCTGACACAACATTTGCAATCCGCCGTCCTTACAATCGCCGTCCATGATATTGAAGATATTAATAAATTTAAATTTGATGAGCTTATATCGTGACAACATGTTTGCAAATAAATGTTTATTTTTAACGGTCACTCCTAATTTCCATTACAAAGCTGACTACTTTAAATTTTAATACATCTAATAAATCTTTGCATCTAATTTTCTCCATAACACTAACCTATAAACAATATAGATACACATATTACCAACCGGATTGCGAAGTCGGCCCGTTCATTGAAGTTGCCAAATTGGGAAAAGCGTTTTTTTTTAAATAAAACATTTAACGTAGACTGGACTGATTTATCACCGAAAACCTGTTGTAAATAGCTGTTGAGTTGCGTAACCGACTGTTAAGCAGAAAACAGACGCGTGGCTTTGAAACAACTTCGCCTTGAAATAAATATGACACCTATAAAAACCAAGGACAATTCAGCTAGCGGTTGATATACCTTCTCAATTTATTGTCTTATTAATAGTCAAACAGCCTGCCTAAAACGATTTGAATAATTTTTGACCTCATGTTTTAGTTTAAGTTAAACAACTCATGATAATGGTCGGTATAATACTCACCGAAACACTAAGTTAAAAACTAACATAAATACTACTCGTACTCAAACATTAGGCCTGAGTGTCGTGAATTGAATGGACAGGAGAGTCACGTTCAACACGACTTTTTTGTCATTGCACACACGTTGTATCGACAATTTTGGTAAGTTTTAAGGATGAATGGAAAAAAATATGTAATTTTTGGTGCTATTTAGATAGCCATCGTACCGTTTTCTCTACTCGGAGGAGCTGGTCTGCGGGGATTGAGTGTCCGGTCTTATACCCGCAATCGAGGTGAAGTCGCGGAGAGAAACAGGAGTGCTGGTATTGCAGTGCGCCACTCTCCATATCCTCCTTGGCTAAGCGTGGGAATGTGACACTGGTAGGACTGCGGGGGGAAATGGAAAGGGTTTCCCCCTCCACGGCGTTAACCTTACTCCTTGCTTTTTTACGGTAGCGGGATCTAAGACCTGTTTCGCCGCTGGAGATTGCGAAAGCCACTTTTGTTTTTAGTTTTTAAGGAAGAGCAGAGAAGACTCGCTATTGTTCAATAATTTATTCGCCATATTACAATCAATCACACACACACAGCTTAGTGTTAGTTGGAAAACCTTGGCAGCATCACCACTCAGGGTGAGTCGCGGATGGAGAGGAATGTTGGAAATGGGGTGTATGACTCGGCGGGGTAGGACCGCAGATGCGGCTGCGGTGGGGCTGGGCTGAGGGAAAGAGATTAACCCTTCCCCTTGCAGGCGTATTTCGCATAATGGAACGCTGGTACCGCGGCCCTTTGCCTTTTTCGGACTTTTAGCGAAGCGCTTCGACCAACATCTTAAGAAGCTCTCGCTAGACGGTTGGGTTAAGGGTTTGATACAAAAAGCGGTAATTTTAGAGTCTGCCCGCATTGTGAGAAAGTTCCTCTCTCTGTAACCCTGACCACTGGTTGCTTGAAATAAAAGGACTCCGCAGCCGGTGGAACACTATTTTTATATAATATATTTTAGAATGTCTGTTGTTTTGGTAGATTTTTTAAGGTATATTATAAAAAAATATGTTTTAAATATAAATAAATGTCATAATAATAATTCACACACGGCCATCTGATCCCAAACTAAGCAGAACTTGTGCTATGGCAACCAGATAACTGTTATACTACATATACTAACTTACTTTTGTAAATACATACTTTAATATATAATTACACACAAGTGTCTGTCCTGGATGTGAATCGAACCCACGACCTGCGGCGTAAAAAAGCAAATATCTTACAAACCACGCCAATCGGCCTAATAATGAACACCGCGTCACCACTGTATAAGTGGCCAAGTGCTGGCTTATTCTTTATAATTAAAAGAGCACACAATAACGTTAAAATTTGAACAAAATAGTATATGTATGTATCTCAGTTCCAAAAATGTAAAATCATTTGTATCTGATATCTATATTTTCACACTTAAGTCCAAATGTCTGGATAATCAAAAATATTATTGTAAGACTTAAATGTCACGTATTAATAATAGATAAAAAAGCATGTGCAAACGTTTTTACTTTGTTATGCCATTTTTATTATTATTTATATAAATAAATAAATATGCGCTCAAGCTCGTTACCCAGAAGGGTAGGCAGAGATCATGGATATCCATTTGGCACGATCCTGGTTTGGTGATCCACACCTCTCTCGCTTCTTCTACATTCATACATCTACGCATACATTATCGTCGGTAATGTGTGCTCCTTATATCGCCCTTTTTTAATAAGCCACTAATTTGATCGATATAAGTGCTTCTAGGGCGCCCCCTACCAACACTAACACTCACTTTTGCAACATAAATATGTATCGTTATTCTCTCTTCATTCATCTTTTCAACATGCCCGAACCGAAGCATAGCTTTCTCAATTCTACTCACAACATGCACTTCTAAGCTTTAAGCCCAGCTCTCACTTCCATACATTAATGTGGGGACTAGTACAGCATTATGTATTGCGAGACGAGCCTTCATAGACACATTCTGACTCCTCACTACTGTAGTGCCCTATTCATTTTATTTCCCGCAGTCACTCGTCGTCCAAAATCTTTAACATGCCTACCGTCTCTACAAAACATACACCCCAAGTACACAAACTCTTCTACCTGTTCCACTTCTTTACCGCTAACATTTATTTCAATTAACGGCTTACATTATTCTCTTCCAAACACCAATACTTTCGTCTTATCTACATTCATCATGCCTTTACCTTCTAATGAAACATTCACTACATTCAACATAAGTTGTAAGTCTTCCGCAGATGACGCAAATACGACCTGGTCGTCGGCGTACCAGAGACATTTTACAACTAGCTCATCCATTAATCCACAATCGAAGTCTTCCATACCTTTCAAACAATCATCCATAAAGAGATTGAAAAGCCACGGGGGTGCTTCACAGCCCTGCCTTACACCTTTATTGATACTAAACCAGTCTGAGTAGGTCGCGTTAATCCAAACACAAGCAGTAGAACCTTTATTAAGAGACCTTAATGCTTGTATAAGATCACTGTTCAATCCAAACTCAACTAAAGTTGACCACAGACCAGCTCTTTTAACTTTATCATAGGCCTTTTCTAAATCAACGAAGGCGCAGATTTTTTTTATTTTACAGCCAGAAACTTTCCTGTGATCATAAAGTGTACGTAAAGAAAAGATCTGATCCATGCAACCCATTCCTTTCCAAAAACCTGCTTGCACATCTCACATTCTTTCCTCTGTTTCTTTCATGACTTTTCCAATCAGTACCTTAGCGTAAAGTTTTCCCACAATGCTGAGAAGACTGATACCTCGGTAATTTTTACAATCATGTTGCTAACCTTTTCCTTTGTATAAAGGGACGATGACGGCTTTACACCAATCTTCGGGTGCTTCTCTTATTAGATAGATAGATTACAATATTACAAAGTATTTTCCGTATTAGGTGTAGATGCCTTCTCACATTCAAAGAAACTTTCAAAATATCCCTTCCATTGTCCCCATTCTCATCGCGAACAACATTGATTCTTGATTGTACTGACCTTCCTCTGGCGTTTTTGACGAATTTCCAAAACATTTTTTATTTTCCTGGAAGTCGGCAGACAATCTTTTTTAATCCTTCTCCTTTCTTTCTTGTTTCTTCCCATTCACTACCTCTTTCACTCTCTTCTTCAAGCAACGAAATCGTAATTCAAACCTCTCAATATTCATTCATTTGTACAGTCTGATTGCCTGGTTTTCGCAGCTAGTAAATCAAGCCAAGCTTTCTTCTTCGCATTCACCTCCATTCAAACTTTCCTATCCCACCACACCGTGTTGGCCTTCACTATTCCATATGAACTTGGGTGGCAGCTTCCAGTATTCAATTCTTTATCCTTCCCCAAGCACTCTCGACATCCATTTCTTTCAAATTCCTTTCATTTAACTCGCAAAATTTTCTTCTAAACCACTCACATATTTTTCTTTGACACAATCATCTTGCAAAAGTTCTACTTATACTTTTCGTTCATACACAACCACAAAATCTATTATGCTTTGTTCTTGTTCTCGTTCCCATGTATATATATATATATATATATATATATGAATCTTCTTGTGCCAGTGGCTGTGTTCCAAACACACCGCGAGAAGACTTTCACCATTCCCATTGACACATTCATCACCATACGCTCCCAATACACTATCATACCTGCCCTTTTTACACCAACCCTTTCATTAAAATCTCCTAACATAATTATCATTTCATTTGTCCTACTATTCTCTAACGTTTCTCTTACATTCTCCCAAAACTCCTCTCGGATATTAGCCACCTATCAACACCTGACTACTACGAGGTAAGCGTGCCATGTATGGTAATTTCCCTTTCCCTTTCTCTTCGTCTCACTTACACACAACACGTCTATACCCCTGACATTCACTAATTCACAAACTTCAAAATCACTTAAAGGCTACTCATATACCACGATGCCGCCACTCTTACGCCCGAACATGACCCCAGCCATGCTGGACGAAGAGAAAGCCGAATGTCTAGCTGACAGCCTCGAAGCCCAGTGCTCTCCCAGTAGCCTGCCGGTCGACCCTGCCCACCTCCGAATGGTGGACAGCGAGGTCGATCGAAGGAAACATGAACCGCTACGCGACTCCGTTCCTCCGGTAACATTCGACGAAGTTAAAGAATAAATTAAAAACTTGCGTCCACGCAAATCTCCCGGCTCAGACGGTATCTCCAATAGGGTGACCAAACTCTTTCCTGCTGCTATTATACAGCTACTAGTTCTTATTAATAACGCGGCAATGACCAAAGGTGTCTTTCCCAGCGAGTGGATGGATGCTGAGGTCATAGGGTTCCTCAAACCCTCAAAGCCGGCCACGAACCCCACGTCATATAGACCTATAAGTCTTCTCAAAACGTTTGGGAAGATCTATGAACGCCTAATATTAGCCCGCCTACGGACCTTTATGAATACCAAAGGACTACCAACCCCCGAACAGTTCGGCTTTTGTGCCAAACATTCATGTACCAATCAAGTGCACCGCATCACGGAGCACATCCTTACAAAACGGCAACGCGGCTCTAGCACCGGAGCACTATTCCTCGACGTGGCGAAGGCGTTCGATAAAGTCTGGCACAACGGGCTCATATACAAGCTGTATGAGTACGGAGTGCCCGATCGTGTCGTATGCATAATACGAGACTTCCTCAGTAATCGAACGTTCCGCTACTGCGTCGAGGGAGTGTGCTCTCAAGCACATCCCGTTCGAGCTGGGGTGCCTCAAGGGTCGGTGTTAGGCCCAGTCCTCCTTACCCTCTACACCAATGATATACCGCGCGTACGCGGTGTAGAACTTGCCCTATTTGCCGATGACACCTGAATTTTCACGTCGGGCCTTCAGCCTGACGCTATATGTCGACGCCTCCAGACCGCAGCCACCACTCTCGGTGCATGGTTCCGGAAATGAAGGATCGAAATAAATCCAGCAAAAAGCGCCGCCCTGTTCTTTTCGCGACATAAGGAAGCTCACCTTCCGCGTCTCCCATACATTAAGCTCATGGACAGCCCAATTCCTTGGGAAGATAAGGTAAAATACCTAGATGTCATCCTTGACCGTAAACTTAACTTCGCCGCTCACGTTACCCGGGTCAGGGACCGGGTGGCTTTCGTACTAGGCCGCCTATTCCCACTAATCAACAAAAAGAGCAAAATGTCCCTCCGGAACAAGGTGACACTCTATAAAGCTGTAGTACGTCCCGTTATGACGTATGCTAGTCCGATCTTCGCGCACATATCCCCTAAACTTATTCACTGACTTCAGCTGATCCAAAACAGATTCTTGCGCAGGGCCACTGGCTCGCTGTGGTTCATGCGCAACATCGATTTACACGTGGATTTAGAGCTGCCCACCATAGCTCAACACCTGAAGTTGGCGTCGCGCCGCTATTTCGACTCCGCCGCCGGAAACCCCAACCCGTTAGTCGTAGGTGCCGCCACCTACAAACCAATCGCGCTCGGTACGTTCCGTCGCGACTATAGACGACCTAGGCACGTACTCGACTATCGAGACGATGCTATAACGATCGCTTAGGCTAGGTTGAAACAACTTCGCAACAAAATCACATACCGTTCTCGCCGGCGAGGACGGCCATCGCATTTAAGATACGGCCACATAGCTGCCAGAGTCTTCTCCCCTAATAATGATAGAAGCGTTGCTGGAGTTTCTTCCGCCACTTCTTCTCCCAGCGCTAACGCTTTCCGAAGTGGTAGTAATGTTAGTTGTAATAATACTTTTTTTTTATAAGAGAAGGGGGCAAGCGAGCGGCGAGAACACCCAGGTGATCAACGACGCCCATGGACACCCGCAACACCAGAAGAACTGCAGATGCGTTGCCGGCCTTTTAGAAAAAGATAGGCTCGCTTCTTGAAGGACCCCAAGTCGTACTTGTAATCAAATAATGGCTACCGATCGAGCCGAGGCTCGGCCCTCTCGGGCATCCTCGAATCGGAATGCTAAACGCGTAAAGAGTGACAGCCCAAGCCGAGGTGGGGACCTCGGGGGCCCTTGAGCCGAGCTACTCCTTGGAGCGTCCACCGAAGCGACCTAAGAGCTCGGTGGCCTCCCAATCCGGTAATAATATTAAAGTAACGGCCCGAGCCGAGGTTCCCTCTAAGGAGGGAGCCCTCGAGCTTAGTTACTCTTAAAGAGGCTTAGGCTAGGCGCCCTCTGCGCCCTGCCGCCTCGTGCCCGGTGTAGCTGTAAATGCCTCCTCAAGGCAAACAGAGACCTTTCAGCCACAAAAAAAATCACAAACTTCATTCACTTTGACTATGATTTCTATTTATTTATTTTGTAGTCTAGTAAAAAATTACTAACTTATTGTGAGCAGAGATAAGCACTATGATTGAAAGAGAAGTAATGTAAACGATGACGGATTAAAAATGGGGATTGTATGTATGTAATTCATTGTTTCAATTATAATACAAAGGAAACCTTTATATTTATGAATCCTATTATTATTTAAATAAAAATAAATAAAATGAATGGGGCTATAGGTACAGTAGTGTGGAGTCAGAATGTGTCTATGAAGGCTCGTCTGGCAATACACAATGCTGTACTAGTCCCCGAATAAAAATTGAGATGCGATCCTTAAGAAGTATGCTAGGCGTGACTTTGAATGATAGGGTTAAAAATAGCGTTATAAGGGAAAAGTGTGGCTTAAAAGTGGACATTGTGACTAGAATTGAGAAAGGTATGCTTCGGTGGTTCGGGCATGTAGAAAGGATGAATGAAGAGAGAATCACAAAACAAATTTATGTTGCAAAAGTGAGTGGCGGTGTTGGAAGGGGACGCCCTATGAAATCTTATATCGATCAGATTAATGACTTACTAAAAAAGGGCGATATAAGGAGCACCCATAACCGACAAGCATGCTACATCTACGCATAGTACACTAGATGTATGAATGTGGAAGAAGCGAGAGAGGTGTGCCAGGATCGGGCCAAATGGAAATCCATGATGTTACGGGCGTGAGCGCATATATTATTATCTAAAAATCATCTCTAAAACACTATTCTTTATATTCTTCTATATTCTCTATTCATGAATATCTTCAACTGCTGCATTAATACAACTTATAGTATACCTTACAGAGATAATTCGGGCTTGTATGCGTAGATGTATGAACATACAAGAAGCGAGAAAATTGTGCCAAGATCGCACCAAATAGATATCCTATATCTGCCTACGCCTCTGGGTGACGGGCGTGGGTGCATGCATATTTATTTATATCATAGATGGATGAAGCAGCAGTGGTGGCTCAGCGGTGTAGGCCCCGACTTACGTACTCTAGGTTGTGGGTTCGAACCCAGGCAGGCGCTTTACTTTGCTTAATTTATTTCATCATAACTGCATGTCTTAGAACCACCAAATTCGAAGACATGTAACATCTGCCAACCCGCACCGGACCAGCGTGGTGGATTACGGTCCATTCCCCCTTTCCGAGAGGAGGCTTGTGTCCCTGCAGTGTGAAAAATTCTAAGAAAGTCCGATTTAGTATTGATAGATGGAACAACAAAATAAGACATTGTTTCTTAAGGTAAACATATTTCGTTTAATATTTGTGACCTTAAAATTGTAAACATTGTTATTTTATATTCTCAATAGCTATATAATAATTTGACTAAAATTTGTTTACTGAACTAATAGTCAGCAAGTTCAAATACGTGTTGAATGTTATTTCTCGAAAATCCTCTTAAAATGTGAGCTATAAAAATAATTAAATTCTATTCTAACTAATTCTATTTTAACTCTTTACTATTTCACTGTACTTTAATAACGCCAGGCAATATAGTTCAGTTGACAAATTGTGTCAACATAAAGTTTTTTTTAATTAAGAACTCGTACGAATACTAATAAACCTTACAAACTTACTATAACATCCCATTAACTGCCATTAACGTGACAAGGATATTATACATAATATGTCTATGTAAGAATATGTCCTAGGATATTATTATATTATTATTTATATAAAAAAAAGAATATTGTTATTAAATTTGTTAATACTGAGTTTGACCTTTAATTTAGTTCAATAATGTATTGCTAGTGATCAAATATTTTTATCGTCTATAACTTATTGGTCTGCTAAGTTATATGTATTTTGTAAAAATTAATTTAATTCAATTTTAAGTGTTATGTCGGCATCATGAATAAATACGAAAATATAAATACGAATATATGCTTGCAACAACTTTAGATCTATTTTTAGAGAGATTTTAAGTGAAAGATTAATAATCACTTAATCTTATCATATGTTTAAGTATGTTTAATCATATTTCCTAAAACTTTGCAGTAAATAGCAAAAAAAGCCACGTGGATCTATGTGGTGGTTTATGTTCACATTATATTCACATAATCTTTAAACTGAGGTCGATAATATTTCAACACTGTCAAATCGTGTCATTTAAAATATACAACCACAACAACTGATAATAAATATTTCGTTATGTACCATAAATATACTATACTTTATATATAGTTCTAGTGCTGCGTTTACTTATGGTTCGTTATACTGAAAATCTACTAATACATAATAATGAACTATAACTCTACGATATTTATATTTTTCAATTATCTAAATGATATTTTATTTTGAATAGGAAATTATCAGTATTTACTTCAAGGTCTTAAATGAAATTAAAAGGATAGAATCATTTACAAAAATTGTCTATAATTATTTTTATTTCATCATTTACAAAGGTACATTCTGTAAAGCATTTGTTGGTTTATAACAATCATATCACAATCTATTTTATACTTTATGACACAAAGAGTATTAAAATTACTTCTATTTTTTTGGAGAGGGAACACGTTATTTTAAACGCGGCAAGATTCTTCAAAGTACGAAGCTTCTATTTATTCCTTTTGGACTGGATATTGGTATTTGGCGATGTACTCGAGAGCGCGGGCAATTTGTGCGGGGATTTCAGGGGGTTGGGGGATAGCGTTACCCTGGAAAAGAAAATTTAACTAGTCAAATAATATTCCAACACAAAAAAAAATTATATTAAGAAAAGTTATTGCATTCAAATCTAAATATATCAAAAGGAGATTGCTACATATCTGATTTATTTGCTTTCTTACCTGAGGTTGGTATCCGTTCTCGTCAGCGACGTAGGTGATAGAGATCACTTCACCCTCGGGGGAGGTCCACGAGAAAGCGCCCTGAGCTACATCGGGGACGACTGGCGGGTTGCCACCGAAGTTACGTGGAGTACCCTGCTCTTGGGCAGCGATACCGTTGTCGGTTTCGTAGCTAGAATAATATAAATCAGTTTAAAGGTGCCTAAATATCATGCTTAAATATGATTGAAATACAAATGTATCACACGAAAATATTATTCTTAACTCTAAGTTATTAATTTTTAAGCTGAATACTTACTAGTAATTGTAAGCACCATCAGGGTTGATTTCATTGGCGAACTTAACAATGGAAGCGGCTCCGTCATTTGAGACCACCCTGGCGGCTACGACTACTGGTACAGGAGAGGGGGCAGCGGAGGGGGCAGCGGATGGGGCGGCGGGGGACACTGCAGGGGGAGCGGCGGTTACCACAGGCTCGACTGGGCGAACGGGGGCTGCGGTTGTGCTGAACACGAAGGGTTTGTAGGTCGGGTTAGTGTAACGGTTCTGGTTTTGGTACTGGAATTGTCCTTGGTAGGGTCGGTATTGTCCTTGGTAGGGTCTGAACTGGTTGTTTTGGTACCGGTTGTAGGGATTGTATTGGTTCTGGACGGGAAATCCGAAGTTGTCGTAGGTAGGTTTCTGGATGGAAGGGGCAGAGGTTTGGGCGGAGGCCACTGCCAGCACCGCCATCGCAACCACCTGTACGCACACAAAACAAATATCATTTTAAATTAATCAAAATTCATTTTCGCTTATTTTTTTGTGATACATTAAATATATATGAAGCTTTGTAATGATATATTAATTAATTAATTTTAAAATAAAACTTGAACTTACAAAGACTCTCATTTTAATGTTTAAGGATTGTCTAGCTTGGATGAACTAGTTCGAATGCGGGTAAAAAATCCGCGCAGGCTTTTATATCATTCATGGATCCACCCACTTTAGACGCCGAATTGCAATAACATTTAAATAATTTGACACTAGAGCGAAGAGCTGTATTTAAAATAATACTTGGGCTATCATCCATTTCGGTAATAAATTCACGTATTTATAATGATTCCCATACATGATTCCCATAGAATACGGTAGTATTCGTTTTAGAGTCATGTAAAACTCAAGGGTCTTTTTTTTAATTAAAAATATATTTATAACAATACTAAATAAAAACATTCAAAGTTTAAAAGATAATCTAGATAAATATTGTTAGTAAGAAATATATGCAATAGGATGGTTATTTACTTCAAATTTAATTCAATGAAAACGTTGTATACAAAAGATATATTTGACATATAGATATTAATTTAAAATAGATTGTTTAGTGAATTTATAAAAATTCTGATTAACAACATTATTGATATCAAATTGCTTTTGTCTGTTTGTATTAAAAATTATATCTGATTCACACATTTCTTGTAAAGAAAAACTTGTAAACTACTAAATATAGTAAGTAAAATGAACCCTTTTGTTTACTAGACATGTCTTTGGGGTGTAAAATAGTGTTTGGCAAAATCGGTACAGAGCACTAGTACCGGTTTTTACGACTAAACATTACATGTCAAATGAGTTTTTAAAAAAATCCTTTATCAAAAAACTGTGAAAAACCTTCGTAAGTTTTATAAAATATTTGTTTTCTATAAGTCTTTTTTAAGAACCTGTCACTCTTACTTAAATACGTGTGTAAAAGGCAACGTCATAAAAGAATTTTACATTGAAATTAAAGTAATCTTACAGAGACACCGGGATATTAGAGACCTCTAACCATCGTCTTCCAATTTATGCTGATATTTTAAGGAGTCAAAAATTGTTAGTTTGCTACAGTAAACTTTAAAGCTACATAATATTTTTTCTTAATTTATTTAATAAGCATTCATTTAAACAGAGAATATGTTTTAATTATCATTTATTATATTTCTTGATCGAAAGTGCATATATATATATATATATATATATATATATATATATATATATATATATATATTATATTATATTAATGTACATATATCGTTATATACGTTTACAATGTTCAAATTCATCTATGCAACGCCGCTTTAATCTTAATCAAAGTGTGTGGTTAAAAATATTTTTTATATCTAAGCTTTACATTGAACGGTCTATATTCTTGTTACTTCTCATACAATATCAGACAGGCGAATACTTTGGTTTTCTTTTGTGTAAGAAAAGTTGCCGTTTCAGCCACAAGCCCTCATCAGTGGGTTCCTTGACCTGATCAGCGGTCCGTCGTATGGGTGCCCTACCAACGTTGCGTCGACGTTTCGACTCCATCGGAGAACCATTGTACTGCGGATCACATCATTCTAGATGCGTGTTCTTGAGCCTTGATTGATCTTGAGCCTTTAGTGGTACCCCAATGAGGGGTCACGTCTAAGTACGGTAAGATATCGCTGGCAACATACATGGTCATAACCTTTCCGTTTAAGATACTGTTGGGAGAGGGCATCTTGCGAATTTCGAACGCTGTCCTTCCGAGCCAGATTTCCCTGGGAATGAACACCTTCTCGAAGTTGGACCTACCTAACTGGACTGCTTGTTCCAGGTAAACACACTCATCAAAAACTTCGAGAATATGGCCTCCGATAGTTATAGGAGTGGGTGGAACATAGATGTTCGACGTAACTTACTTCTTACTCGATGCGATATACTCGCCGTTGATGTCGATTGGTACTACATATTTTTTTCTATCTTTACAATATCAAGCAAGCCATACTTATTCCCAATATGTTGGTTAACAACTTCAATCTTGCGTTAAAGTTATTAAGATATTACATTCACATTATATTGTGTCCGTGACCTTTGTATTGCTCTTGTAACGAACACTTTAAGCATTGTAAAATTTTTATATTTTAATTTCATTTTTGTAATAAAAAATGTTACGTTTAGGGCTTGCATTTAGACAAATCCTTGCTTAGTGCTCGCTACGTATTAACAGAAATCTCTGTGCAAAATTTCGAATCCCTAGGCAGAGTAGTTTATGCTGCACGTTTAAATAACAGTCAGTCAGAACAAAACAATGTTGTCTACAAACAGTTATATTTCAAAACGATGTCTTTTAAAATAATAAATCAATACATAAAAAGACATCGTCAAACATCACAGAGGCTTAAGTATTTACAGTATTTTGAATTTAGAATCACAATGATGATAACATCATTAATCGTTATAAGTTTACGGAATCGCTGAGTAAAATATTATTTGACATTTGACTTATTATTTAAATATTGAGTTTTCATTTAAGTAATGTTATTTATGAACTTTTTAAAATTGTTGTTTAAATTATTGAGCAAATTGTTTTTATTCTTTTAAGCAAGCAAAAGCTTAAAAGGTTGTCTTGTAAAATGTTATGTATGATGATAGAATCTTTAAAAGTAAAAAGGTGATTCACTGCATACATATATAGTTATAGTTGAAATGTATACATATAAAAGGGCTACCCTGGAGATCTTGCCGTCGATTTTGCATTTTATTAGTGATAAAAATGCAAAATTGACTATACATAGATGACTGAACTGGTATCTATATATTGATAAAAGTTCAGTAAAAACTTAAAAAAATGTAAAAGTCTTCAAATGAATGTAAAAATAAGTAATTAAAGTTCAAGGAATTTTAAAATTCACAATAGTCTTAGCCAAAATAATATTTAAACCTTCTTTCTATGCTACAGATTGAGACGAACTTAGAGTAAGCTTGGACTTCAGGAAGCTGGCGCGGGATCGGGGAAAGTGGAAAGACTCTTTTAGTTGGGTATCTAAGTCCCACTTTGTGTCTTATTGCCACTCTAATTAGTTAGTATGAAGAGTAGAATAGTTATAGTGATACAATTTTAACTGAATCAAAAGTATAAAACTTATGAACTAATTCTGTATTCACACAATCTAAATATTATTCAAATTTAAATCGAAACTAAAAAAAAATATCAACATTTGCTGTCGCATTCTTGTCTTATTTTACGTAATGATAAAGACCGTGAACTTAGACCGACTTCGACTCCATAGAACTCCGCGAGCCGGAAAAATATAAGTATTTTATACACACGTTTTTATGATATGGAGACCTTGTCATGTAGTCGCTAAGTAGCAATGATTCGAAAAGAAGAAGCTAGAGGGATGTTCCAGGATCGCGCTAAATGGAAATCCCTTGTCTCTGCTTACCCATCAGGATTACAGGCGCGAGCGCTTATTTTTATCTATATAGTTGTATGCACAGCAATACGTTCAAACCTTATTTTATAAGTCTACTACGATTCAGTAGCATTAAGCTTTTAGACGATGTAATTGCAATTAAGTTGATTATACGCCATTGTACTAATAAATAATTCAATTTTCTAAGTCACAAAATAAACAAATAAAATTTCAGAAGAATAAATAAATAACGTAAATTTTTAAAATTTCATCGAAATAGTATTAACACTTTGAGGATGTTATAGGTTTCCATTAAATAAAAAAGATTTATAAGACCGCTCCCAATATCCTCCATTTAATTAGCGATAAAGGTCAATGAATCACATATCACTACGAGATTTTTAAAATAAATATTGTGGTTACAGGTAGATACCAATTTAATTTGCTGATCCTCTTTTTGTCGAGGCAGTAAATGGTTATATATTGGACTTGGGATAGCCCGTAGGCTATGATGCGCAACACTGGATGATTAGGATGGAACGCTGCCAAACGAGCGACCAGATATTTGATGTTTGATATTTATACTGTTTATTTTAATTGCAAAATATGCGCTTCGCTATAAATTTGATAATACAAATAGTACAGTCCATACATTTATTATTTCACTATTCTCATAATGATTTATGAATTTAAAAAAATTAGGGATTTTGTCACGTTTCTTCAATGTTTTTAATCGTTATTAATAAAAAATGTAAATAAAATTGAAGATCACGGGGGAATGAGGTGTCTGACGTCCCTGTTTAAGAATGTATTTTATTACATACATTCATCGTCGTTAATGTGCATTAACTTAATTAACTACTATACAAAAATCTAATTTGGTGTTTATTTACAATAAAAACAATTAAATACGCTAAATAATTCAAACCTTACACGGTCTCACCACTTTGATTCGGTAAAATATGATTGCGACCTATTTCATCTCTTCCCTGATTGTGTTTACGTTTAATCAGGTATTATATTATACATTATCTACCTGATGTGCCACCAAGGCCAGCATATCAGTTCTTACGTCAAATTATTCCTTCATAGGAATTCACGCTAAGCAAGAAATATCGCTACAAGGTAGCAAAGTCCATCTAACAACCAAAATAACTCTTTTGTTAACATCAACAATATGTAAATAATTAAATTCGTTTCAGGTACAAATCGACTATCGATAGGAAGAACGGCGAGCTCCCCCCGTATTACTTATCATTGTATTTTTTCTTAGATTAAAAATCATGGTAACTGCATTGTGGAATGAAACACCATATGTGTATACTTATAATGGATACATTAACAGGATATTTAGATCTTCATATAAGAATCATAAGAAACGATTTCGTGTACAATGTATGAGTCATTATGTGAGATAAATAGCTCTGGCATCGAAACAGGTTCACTTAACCGGAATAAGTCTTTTCGTTTAAAAATTATAATACATGTTATGTACTTTAATAAATCCAGTTGAATTTAAATACCTTATCATATACATATACCATATATCTTATGTTAAATGACACAAGTAATATGATATTTTAAATAGATAAAAAAATGATTTCGGTAGAAGGAGGGAAAGGAGCAAGCGACTGACTTGCCACCATCCAAAAATATCCGCGATGATTCGAATAGTTGAAGATGCACGTTTTTTTGAGACTCAAGGGTCACAGTTTGCCTAGAGGAGGCATTTACAGCTACACCGGGCTGAAGGCGGCAGGGCACAGAGGGCGCCTAGCCTAAGCCTCTTTAAGAGTAACATAGATAGAGGGCTCCCTCAGAAGAGGGAGCCTCGACTTGGGCCGTTACTTTATTATTATAACCGGATTGGGAGGCCGCCGAGATTTTAGGTCCCTTCGATGGACGCTCCATGGAGTGACTCGCCTCAAGGGCCCCTGAGAGGGCACCTCGGCTTGGGCTGTCACTCATTACGCGTTTAGCATTCCAATTCGAGGGTGCCTGAGAGGGCCGAGCCTCGGCCCGATCGGTAGCCATTATCTGATTACAAGTATTATTACATCTAAAATTACTACCACTTCGGAAAACGTTAGCGCTGGGAGAAGAAGTGGCGGAAGAAACTCCAGCAACGCTTCTATCATGAGTAGGGGAGAAAACTCTGCCGGCTATGAGGCCGTATCGGGAAGGTAATAGCCGTCCTCGCTGGCGAAGACGGTGTGTGATTTGTTTGCGATGTTGTTTCATCCTAGCCTGAGCGATGGTTATTGCATCGCCTCGATAGTCGAGAACGTGCCTGGGACGTCTGTAGTAGTGGCGAAGCGTTACGATCAACTATTTCATTACTAATACGGTCATCAATATTGATCTTTATTTAAATAAAAGTTGTCTTTTTTTGTTTAAAATTACACCGCTTTATATAATAAAATTGCATGAACATGAACCAGAACAGATGATGCAGAACTTAAATAATCACTAACACAATTGACATAATTAATTACACAACTTGTGGTGATGCCCTTGCTGTTCATATATAGAATTTACATCTGCATACTATCTGACATTGTTCTTTTCTCTGCTCTATATCTTTCTTCTGTCTCGTGTATAAGCGTGACGCCTTCTAAATATTTCTCTCTCGATTCTATTTCAAGAGTATAGGATTTTTTAATCACTTCAAAATAGAGATTTATATGCCATTTGCCTTAAACACAAAATAAATACGTGATTTTTAAAAATATTATTTTTGTAAACGACGATACAAAGTAAGGAACATATGTAGATCTCGCAGTACTTTGCATATACTATAATCAAGACATTTATAGAGATAACCCTAAAAATAAAATTTTAAATGCAAATGTGAGTTTGTTCATTACGCCCTAACTCCTGGAATACTGTGATGTGTAATGACTCCACCAATGATTTTTGTAAATTTTGCATGCTCTTTGTCGGGTATAAAATGTGTGACTTATTACGTTTCAATACTTTTACCATTTTTTTAATACCATTTATCCCGAAAAACAAAACTTCTTGGGGATAGGAAAATAAAACCTTGTGGCGTCTAGGCCGCACACATGGACACCACATTTCGCAACGCTCAGGCTCGGCCACCCCGCAACCTAAGGGTCCTGCGGACGCGCAGGATTGCAGAGGAAAGAGTCCGTTCGAAACCGTGAGCTTGTTCGCACGCGTGCCCAAGCCACGCTGTTCCAATTATTATAATCCATGTTAATATTAACTAATTATATTATGATACAATCCGTGTGTATTAGTGTACATTGTGAAATATATATGTACTCTGGAAAACTGACTTTTACTGGTGGTGTATTATATAAATCACCAAACACAATGATTCCACCGCCATTTCTTTGATTTGACATACATTACCATAGCAACCAATAACAACTTTTTATCTATAATTCCAAGATATCATACCTGAAATCAAGCGAGGAAACGGCGGGCAACAGTTAGCTTACAAATAAGAACCGTCCCGGTTTTCTCTTACTTATTTCCCTGATAAATATTCAAGGACAAATTGTGATGAATTTTATTCAATGAATTATTCGGAATGAGATCATTTTAAATACGCTCCGAAAACACATCCGCACATTAACAATAACATCTTTAGCGGGGCAATATATTATTTAGAGAACACGTTCAAATAAATCTACTGTTCAAATAATCTGTTAAAAACATACGCACTTTTTTATTACACACGATATAGCTGTCAGTTAAAGATTATTTCTGCAATATGTTGTAAAACTATAGTTTAAGATCCGGCTAAAATAACGAATTTATACCTTCATTAGTTGTTTATTTGGGACTTAGAATATTTATGTTAGATAATAATATGTACACTCTTAAATTACAAATGGGTTGCCGAGCTAAATCTGAGCAGATCAAATCAAATCGAACTAGAGTCTCGACGTCCACATGCACGTAGCCCCTGGAATCGCTCACGGCGAGTTAAGCAAGTATTAATATTCATTTGGTTTTTGCGATTTAACACTTTTGGCCCCGGATCAGCTCAGAAACCCACTAGTGATTTATCAATTTAAATATTACCCAACATTTATAATCTAGGTCCTGTTCAAATAACAGATCGTATACTACC
Source organism: Papilio elwesi (assembly GCA_029849275.1). Taxonomy (NCBI): domain Eukaryota; kingdom Metazoa; phylum Arthropoda; class Insecta; order Lepidoptera; family Papilionidae; genus Papilio; species Papilio elwesi. The sequence continues at coordinate 8,287,839 of CM056692.1, read as the reverse complement.
AATGAACTACTAACACGCAGAATTTGTATTGAATCTCGTAGCAATAGTAATAATAGCCTTCCATTAACATTCACAATGAAAGAGGAGCTGCAGGTGTGTACCTTAAAGGAAGATACGTTTTTTTTTCGTGAAGAACACATCGTCGTAGCTATTGGTTTGGAAATAGCACAAGTTAAAAATTATCTTAAGAGACATTTCTCCCAGGCACTAAGTAGCGCTTGTAGGAGACCAACCATCATGATCGTGTGGATGGATTTAAGACTATTCGTGTTTAGAGAATATTAACGATAAACTAAAGGTATGCAGTTTACTGGTAAGTCAGAAGTAATCAAATGCGTGTTGTTAGCTTTAATTGTAAGAATATAGAATCATTGAATTATCTATAATAATATAATAATAAATCAGCCTTCACTAGAATGTTTCCCACTGCAGGGACACAGGCCTCCTCTCGAAGAGAGGGAATGAGCCGTATTGCACCACGCTGGCCCAATCCGGGTTGGTGGATGTCACATGTCTTCGAATTTGGTGGTTCTAGGAACATGCCGGTTTCCTAACGATGTTTTCCTTCACCGTTTTTGGAGCAGTGGTGATGAAATAAATTTCACAAAGTAAAGCGCCTGCCTGGGTTCGAACCCGCAACCTACAGTACGTAAGTCGAGGCTTAAACCGCTGAGCCACCACTGCTCACCGAATAATCTACACATAGTTATTGGTAATTTGACACAAGGATGATAAAGTCACGAGTGTGAAAACGTCTTGAAGCTTTGCTTAAAGCCGAAAGGGTATGAAATAAAACTGATAAAATCAATATCTTGATTCCATAAATTTTACAAGCATAGCAGAAAATTAATATACATTAATTCCGAATGCCGTCGCGATATCATGCGATGGCTCTTCTCAATCAGCAATTACTATGATGGAATTTTTAATGATGCTGTGGCGAAATTCCTTAGTTTTGTTATAAATATGTAAAGCCGAATATTTTATTGCCTACCTACCTACTATGTTACAACTTTATTAAGGTGCTCCACATATGTTCAATAAAAATGTAGATAAAAATATGAATTCGGTAACCTTTTGTGGCCTTGAAATAATAATAAGCACATTAATTTTCGTCAAACAACAATCAAGGAAATCGACTCAATCTTGTTTTTTTTCTTTGTGTTACACTTAAAAGCTGATTTAATGAGATCCTGCTTTGAACCATAGGCAAAAATAAAACATTTAAAATTTAAGGGAAGTTACAGGAGACCTCGACGAGAAAATGGAAAAAAAACTTGTTTATAATTGCGAATGCATTTCTAATGAATTCAAATTTTTTTAAAGTTTTCAAATATATCTATATCATAGACAACACATGTAAATTATAAAAATTGAAAATCCACAAATATTTCACATGAAACACTAAATAAGCTCAATAAGGTTACATTAACGTCTTGGTTTCAATTTACAATCCATAAAAAAACCTTAATTTTAATTGCCAATCTGTATGTAGGTCTAACTTTCTGCAAATATAAGACCAACTATTCAAAAATTTCTTGTTAACTAGAAAACGTTAAAGAAATAAATAAATAAATATGCACTCACGCCCGTAACCCAAAGGGGTACGCAGAAATCAGATTTCCATTTGACGCGATCCTGGCACATCTCGCTCGCTTCTTCTACACCCATACATCTACGCGTACATGCTCGGTTACGGGTATTCTTTATATCGCCCTTCTTTAGTATGTCACTAATCTGGTCGATATAAGTTCTCCTTGTGCGTCCCCTGCCAACGCTTCCACTCACTTTCGCAACATAAATTTGTTTCCACCAGACTCTTCTCTTATAACGTTATTTTAAATCCTATCATTTAATGTCACGCCTAACATACTTCTTATGGATCCCATCTCAACGGCATTAACTCTACTTGCATGCTTTTCCTGCCAAACCCAGATCTCACTTCCATGCATTATTTTGGAGACTAGTACATCATTGTGTATTGCCAGGTGGGCCTTCGTAGACACATTCTGACTCCTCACTACTGTACCTATAGCCCCATTCATTTTATTTCTCGTACTTATTCGTCGTTCAACATCTTTAACGTGTCTACCATCTCAACTAAACTTATATCTTAAATACACAATTTCATAGTAGAATTTTAACGCTTGTATTAGATCACTGTTCAATCCAAGCGCAACCAAGGTTGACCACAGATCATCTCTTTTTAACTTTACCATAGGCCTTTTCTAGATCTATGAAGTCGCTGAAAACTTTTTGGTTTTGAGCCAAAAACTTTTCTGTGATCATACGTAAAGAAAAAATCTGATCCATGCAACCCATTCCTTTCCTAAAACCAGCTTGCACATCTCACCTTCTTTCTTCTATTTCTTTCATGACTCTGTCAATCAGACCTTAACATACAGTTTTCCCACAATTCTGAGAAGGCTGATTCCTCGGTAATTCTTACAATCATGCTGCGAACCTTATATTAAGGGACGATGACGGCTTTACGCCAATCTTCCGGTACTAAGCCATGTCTCCAAAATATATTGAAAAAGACCCACAACAGACTTGCAACTAAGCCTTCTCCAGCTCTCAGCATTTCAAGGGAACTCCTGCCATACCCGGGTGCTTTACCCAAGTTCATTATTTTCATCGCATTACAATTTCATTTAAACTTATCTGATTCTCATCTCTCATATCCTTTTCTTCATGAGCATATGTCGTGTGCGAATCTTTCAAAATATACCTTCCATCTCTTCAGAATTGAGACTTCATGATTCAGAATATCATTCACATCACGAATAACATTCATTCTTGACTGTACCGACTTTCCTCTAGCATTTTGACCAATATCCAAAACATTTTTACATTTGCCTGAAAGTCATCAGACAATCTTTTTTCATCCCTTTCATTTCTTTCTTGTTTCTTCCTATTCACTCTCTTTCTTTTGTGTAATCCTTTTGATATCTTCATTCGTACAATCTGATTTTTTGGCTTGTGCTGCCAGTAAATCGAGCCATGCTTTCTTCTTCGCAGTCACTTCTAATAGAACTTCCCTATCCCACCATACCGTGTTAGCTTTCCTTGCTCTTACTCACTCCACAGCTTCCACTTATTTATTCTTTATTTTACCCCAAGCATTCTCTACATGCATGTCTTTCAAATTACTTTCATTTAACTCGCACAAATTTTCTTCCAGACAACTTAAATATTTCTCGTTCACGCTACATCTTGCAGTAGCTCTACCCTAATACGCTCTATCGGGATAGTAGATGCAGGTGCTCGGTGGCGCCAACGCTTGAACAAACCCTTGATCCGACATGAAACTGGATAATGATCAGTTCCAACGTTATAACCCCGATAAGCCCTCGCATCTACTACCGCGCTTTTCAATCGTTCATTTACAAATACAAAGTCTATTATACTTCTGTCTTGTCCTCGTTCCCATGTATACATATGAATCTTCTTTTGACAAAACAAGGTATTTGCAACAACAAGATTATTTTCCATACACACCGCGAGAAGAATGTCGACATTCTCATTGACACGTTCATCACCATACGCTCCCAATACACTTTTATACCCTGCCATTCTTACACCAACCCTTCCATTAAAATCTCCTAACATAATTATTCTTTCATTTATCTTACTCTTCTCTAACGTTTCTCTTACATTTTCCCAAAAATCCTCCCGGATATTAGCAGGGTAAAACATGTCTGGGGCATAAGCTCCCAGGACAGAAAGTCTGTAACCCCACTTTTAGCCCGAGCCAGAAGAGTCTTGGAATCACGCATTTAAAATCTTTCACACATTTGCCCATTCTTTCAGAAAGAATAATCCCTACAGCTTGACACGCTCTCTCGCACTCGTCAAAGCCTGACCAGTATCCGGTAAGTGTGCTTTCTTTTTCGTCTCATTTACACACAACATGTCTACTCCCCTGGCATTCACTTATTCATAAACAACATCGATTTTTCTACTCATTCCTCCACAAAAATTCAGGGTGGCCAAACGGGCCTCCACAATGCACTTATCGCCCCTCCGGGAGACGGAGGGGCGAGCCGCGTCGCCGACTTGCCTTCCGGAGTCCATATACCTTATGAAATAAATTTAATTAAACCTTATACTTTAAAGAAAGATAAAACTATTTACGATAATAACAAATATAAAATTATTAGAAAATCAAAAAGTAACTTAGAGTCAATAAAAGTTCCTGCTTCACTGGGAATCTGCGAGAAAGAACCGTAGATTGTAGAAGTTTGCTGTAATCAGCTCAGATGTATTTTATTATAAATATTTCAATACTCCCCAGGTTTTATCCAAATAATTAGGCTATTTTCCTTCCTTTTCGGTGACGTCTAACAACCTCCAAGGTAAAATATTATCTTGATTGAATAATATTAGATCTGAAAAATATAAAATATTTAATATCCCTTTTTACAGTTTCATTTAAACGTTGGACGAGCGTCATTTCAATTTTATAGCTTAACTAAGACGCCTAACAATTTTTGGCAGCAATTTTACGTTTACGAAAGTTTAAACACAAATGAAAAGAACACGAGAGTGTCTTAAGACACTTGTGACATAAACACGCGAACAACTCTTACTACTATCACATAAACTAATGATTTAAAGAAAATGTTTATGAAATACGTATCAAAAGCTGTTTATCAAAAATACTTAACAATTTTATCCCTAATTTCCTTATGTTAAAAACGCCATCTGGTTGCTAAACTTGAATAACACATTTTAACCGCAACTAACCTCAGGATGTGTGACATAGGAAACGCAATTTCCATGAAAAAAAAATCACACCCGTTTCTTATAGTGCGCCAAAACGTGTAAAACTCCAGAAATAAGATTGATATTTGATATTTGTGCCGGCTTTTGTACATGGCGATAATGTTTGATAATGCGAATAGTTACAGATGTGCCAGTGAAATTAGCTTGGCTGTCGGGTACACTTTCTTATTATGTCTGAAGTAATGTAACCAAAAGACATGCTTCTTACAATTTAGTTTAGCAAAATCATGCCTTTTCACACATAAGAAATTACATTAAAGCTTGTAATTTAAATTTAAATTTTATAAATCCTTTTTTTAATTTAACAAACTTCATTCATTTTAATATAGTTTTTTGATTGTTTCGTCTGTGCATTCTGAACCGTTTTTAGTCTGTGCGCTGAATGTGTGAATGTGAATGAATGTCACTCTTGCGCGAACATAGCGCTCGGCACAAAGACGATTTTTCAAGAATAGTTGTTGATACATGTTATTTGTTATTTACCGTTTTCTAAACTAAAATTTCTCGGTCTGTGGCACTGATAGAAGTATTTTTGAATAAGAATACCTATATATGCGAGGGTAAAGAGAAGAATTCTCCTAGCGATGGTTCGTTAATTGCAAGTTTTATTCTCGACGAAGTTAACTTCAAGGGTGTCTCCGTTTCGGCCGTACTCACCAGAGATATTAGATATACTTCAAACGAACTAAATATAAAGTGACAGTGGACTAGACTTTTCATTCATTTTTTTTTATTTTGCCAGCAAGTAATGTCAATTGTATTCTATTTAGTTTGCGTTATTTCTCCTAAACAAATAAATGACGTACTCGTTTGGTTCTTTTTATATGTTCCAATATTTCTAATGCAATACGTATTTAAACTTAAATCAATAAGCCAAAATCCGTTAGAATTCTAAATAGAATTACCAGTTGAGCCATGATTGGGCCCTCTCTCAGTATATTGCTAGAATTTTCTATTTGACCAGTGGTCAAATGTGAATATATGGCAAACCTCAAAACCTGAACAAAGACTTTAAAATGTTTAAAAAATTATTAATAAGCGGGAGGTTAATACATTCATCGATGTGTTATAAAAAAATGATCACAAAGGAAGCGGGCGGAAATTAGGAATAAACTTACAATCGTTCTTTAAATTTTTACATAAAGTTAATTTTATAAAATACCCATTTTAAATAAAACAAAAAATACAAATTTAAAATAAAAAGGACCAGTAACAGTTAAGTAGTAATAACAGTTAATAATAAGTAACAATTAAGACATTTTTCAACATTCTCGAAGTGACTTTCCATATTGCGTACGCAAAGTCGCATTCTTTTTCCTAATCGTTGGATAGAGCGAGGACACGTTCCGTGGCCTACGAGGAGGCCAAAGATTAGTTCGAATACGAATTTGCTTTCTTTGTGATCATTTTTTTAAGTTTCTTTGAAATAAGTTTCTGGTCTACGTTGTAATGCTTTGTTGGAGAGGAAATAAAATGGTTATGTTCTTAAAATAATCTGCAAGCCAAATTTCCTAACGTTAACGTCTTTTCATTGAATTCAACCTTTTTTGTGTTTTCATATTTTTTGGCTTTTTTCAAGGCATTGTAGTTAAAAAAATCTCTTCAAATATTGAAATATTATTGTTTCTTGTCTCGATTTTTTAAAACTTGGACCGATTTTTTTTTGTGACTGAAGGATTACTGTTTGCCTAGAGGAGGCATTCACAGCTACATCGGGCTCAAGCCGGTAGGGCGCAGAGGGCGTCTAGCCTGAGCCTCTTAAACGTAACTTAGCTCGAGGGCTCCCTCCGTCGAGGGAGCCTTGGCTCGGGCCGTTACTTTACTATTATTACCGGATTGGGATGCCGCCGAGCTCTTAGGTCGCTTCGGTGGACGCTCCATGGCTCGGCTCAAGGGCCCCTGAGAGGGGACCTCGGCTTGGGCTGTCACTCATTACGCGTTTAGCATTCCGATTCGAGAGTTCCCGAGAGGGCTGAGCCGGCTCCGGCTCGATCGGTATCTATTATCGGATTACATGAATTTCTAGAGCTAACATTACTACCACTTAGGAGAGCGTTGGCGCTGGGGGGAGAAGTGGCGGAAGAAATTCCTGGTTCCTGACCCGGGTCACGTGAGCGGCGAAGTTAAGTCGAGGATGACACCTAAGTAAGGTAAAATACATTGTCCTCACACTGGACTGAGCTGTCCATGAGTTTAATGGAGGAGATGCGCTTTCTTATATCGCGAAAAGAAAAGAGTACTCTAAACCGCGTACGCGCGGTATATCATTAGTGTAGAGTGTAAAGAGGACTGTGCCTTGAAAAACCGGAAAACACCGACCCTTGAGGCATCCCGGCTCGAACAGGGTGCCTTTGAGAGCACACTCCCTTGACGAGGTAGTGGAACGATTCGATTACTAAGGAAGTCTCGCATTACGCATACAAGACGATCTGGCACACACTTGGACCGATAATTATTGGTTAATGATAACTCAAAAATGGTTAACTATTGCATAATGCCTATGGGGGTTTAAATTATCGCAAATAGTCACACCTATCAGCTCCTAACGGGAATACGTCGAATTATATAATAAATTTACATATAATATTTAATTAGATAATAATCAACTGCAATTTTATCTCAGCCTATGATATTTTGTACATTGAATTAGAAATATTTATCTTTATTTTAATTTTATTAACTATTTCCATTAACAAGCAGATAAGTTTTAGAAGTCTACAAGTTAATCAACCATGAGATATGTCTTCTTTGGTGTTTGATATGTTTAAAATGGTCATCTACGTGGGCTTTATGATTGCTTTGGCACCTTAAAACTCAATTTAAAGATCAGTTTCGTATTCTTTAGTTCCGATCCATCGATCTTTTGATTGATGATCACTACCGTATTTGAATATGATGCATAAGAAATATTTTTTCTTATATTAATATTGTTACTTACAAAACTGAATCCATAATATTTTCAATTAGTGTTACATGTTTGAGAATTATACAATAAATCTCTTGCGTTTAATTATTATTACTATTTATGTGTATAGTTATATTTTAGTGTATGTTTAGTAGAGATGGTAGGCATGTTAAGGATTTTGAACGACGAGTGAGTGCGGGAAATAAAATGAATGGGGCTATAGGTACAGTAGTGAGGAGTCAGAATGTGTCTATGAAGGCTCGTCTGGCAATACGCAATGCTGTACTAGTCCCCACTTTAATGTATGGAAGTGAGAGCTGGGCTTGGCAGGAAAAGCATGCTAGTAGAGTTAATGCCGTTGAGATGCGATCCTTAAGAAGTATGTTAGGCGTGACTTTGAATGATAGGGTTAAAAATAGCGTAATAAGGGAAAAGTGTGGCTTGAAAGTGGATGTTGTGACTAGAATTGAGAATGGTATGCTTCGGTGGTTCGGGCATGTTGAAAGGATGAATGGAGAGAGAATAACAAAACAAATTTATGTTGCAAAAGTGAGTGGCAGTGTTGGTAGGGGACGCCCTAAGAGAACTTATATCGATCAGATTAATGACTTTGTAAAAAAGGGCGATATAAGGAGCACCCATAACCGACGAGCATGCATGCGTAGATGTATGAATGTGGAAGAAGCGAGAGAGGTGTGCCAGGATCGCGCCTAATGGAAATCCATGATCTCTGCCTACCCCTCTGGGTTACGGGCGTGAGCGGATATTTATTTATTTATTATTCCTGCATGTAACGTAAATTTATGTTTGGTAAATACTATCTAAATTTTTTACGTTGTTCATTTTAAGTCAAGCAGCTGAAATAATATTGAGAACAAGAAAGTGTACAGTTTAAAAACCAAGGTATGTATGCAACAATTTATTTTTAAATCTTACAAATTACATCAGTATTATATTGGTGTCGATTCGGGTATATTTAAGGTAAATGAGCTCCAGTTGGATGGAATCCGTTTTCATCAGCTGTATAATCTACTCTGTATTTAAGACCGTCAGCACCGACGTACTCGTAAAATCCTGTAACTCTAGTACCACCATTTTCCGTTTGCTGCACAGCACCGGTTTCGCCGGCACTAATACCGTTTTCAGTTAGATAACTGAAGCGATAAGTGTTAACGTCGAAGTCGCTGTCCTGGCTTACTATTCTAGCATTACCTTCTGCTATATTGCTTCTTTGATAAACTGGGACGGCGGTCGGTAGAACTGATCTGCCTGTAGACAATGTGTAAACTGGACTGGAAGTCGTAGGTCTGACGGTGGTTGGACTAGAAGTTAGAGAAACTTGCGATGCAATGTTTCTGGAAATGAACAAAGATATAATTTAATAGATTTATTCCTATTACTGCGAAAATAATGTATACAAAAATAAAGGAACAGTTATGTGATAAAACCACACTTTCAGCTTTGCCATCCTGTGTCTCAGCCCCGTTGCTATTTTCTGTGACCTCCAATACAGTATGTACATTTCAATATATCGAGCCAATAATTGCAATAGTTATTACAAATTAAGTTAATAAATTTATCATGGCAGGGATATTATGGTACACGTGTTTATAAATAAAAGATGGTTTTAAAAAATACTGAACTTGATGCAGTCGAAAGTTTGGTAACTAGCCAAACTTTCGACTGCATCAAGTTCAAGAAAATTTGCATCGCCTTGTTTATCCAACCTATCTAATGCCGCTTTATAGGTCGCTTTTTATAATTATGTACCTTTCACATCGGAAACGTATTTTTTGTGCTTATAATATTCAAAAAGGGAGATTTATTTAGAAAATAATAAATAAATATGTCATTTGACATTTTAACAGTGATAGAGCCAGCAACAAGAGAAGAATGGGCCAGCTCGACGGGTAAATTCCGCATGGCAGAAGACACGTGACGTAGAAGTATTGTGCGTTTTATCTGAAGAGTGTGATGCCGGAGACGTATATAAAGGATATTACGGGAAAGAGAAGAGGACTGGGAGGGGATGAATAGGAAAAGGAAATTTGCTTTTCATGTCTATCTCCTCCACTGTCTAATAAAGGTAGGCAAAGCAACTGCAACTCATTTGTTTGTTGCAGACAAAGGGTAGCTAGCGGTCACTTGATATCCGATGAACCGCGTCCTCGCTGGCCACTTTCTACCATAAAAAAATACCTGTAGTTTTCGCTTGTTGCGCTGTACGGTGTTAGCATTTCTTGATAAGGCCTATAGTTATTATTTCTTCCGTTTTTCTTATAATAGTTGTTGTATCTTCCAAAGAGATTATAGTAACGTCCATCCCCAGAGTAACTATTTCGTCCATAATTAAAATCAGGGCGGTAACTTCCGTCATCTTCACTTCTAACTATGCCGAAGACAGCTAATAAAAATATCTGTAAAAGATAAGATAATGTCATACTGATAAAATTGTTGATTAGTTTGTCAACTAAATTTTTACCCCTATGTGTATGTAGATATATTCATATAAAAATAAGAAATTGTTCGAATAAAGTTTAAGTCTATTCGTTATAAACTGGTCAGCAATTAGCAATCTACCAGATCTAAATTATACTATTTTTATTGATATATTAAATACGTAACTTGGATCTTAGGAAGCTACTTTTTTGTGATTGTCTTGGCGTTGTGCCTTGAGAAAGCATCTGTATCAGGAGCCTTGGCTCGGGCCCCCGCGAGCCTTGGCTAGAGTTGTTGTCAGATACGCGTTTAGCATTCCGACTCGAGTATGCCCGACAGGGCCATACCTCAAATTAATCGATAGTTATAATCAGATGACTTTGGAAGCTAGTTAAAAAACTAGACTACTTACTACTACTACTTACTATCTCTTTCTCTTCCACACAGTTTAAAGCGCGTGATATACTAAGTTAGTAATAATTAATATGTAGTAGATTCAACGATGAAAAAATATTAAACAAAATGTTACTTATACAAACTTACCAAAAAGATCCTCATTTTGAACCAAACCAACTCAAAGGTTAAACTTTGAATGGTAATCTACTTAACTTACGTTTGTTTTTATACAATCATCAAACTCCAAAATAGAGTATTTTTCTGAACAATAAGATTGAACGAGTAACAACAAAATGTTAATTTTATTTCTCAAGTTGACATTGGGATTGGCTTATATGGTTCCACGCCTTATTTATTCTAAAGGCGATATATTATAGCTTGCTACGCCCATGCTCCTTGTCGGACCAAAGGCTTTTCTGTCCAAACTTAACTGATTTAATTTAATTATTTATGTTTATAATGTGGCTTGGGATCTTTTTTGTCCATGCTAAGTCAATGTTTGGTTGAGGAGGTATATGCCAGACATAAGATGCACAAAGCACAGTTTAACAACGGTTGAGCCCCCAACAACAATATCTGTTGCATGAATTGGCCGGCTCGACCGGTGAAATACCAGCACCTCACAGGAAACTGGCGTGAAGTAGAAGTACCCTGCGTCACGTCCGATGCGTGAGGTGCCGGAGGCCTAAATTCAGTCCTCTTCCCCTTCCCACCTGGGATGGGGTGGCAACGGGAAGAGGATAGGACGGGGAGGGAGTTAACAGGTAAAAGGAAATATCCTTTTTTCTGTCTATGCCCTCCTCTGTTCATTAAAGGAAAGCAAGGCATCTACAACACATTTGCTTATCGCGAATGTCTATGGGTAGCGCTCACTTAACATCAGGTGATCCGCTTGCTTGTTTCCTTCCATAAAAAAAAGCGCAGAGAGCTGTTAGCCTAAAGAGACTTTAAAAATTGAATTTGATAAATATTTAGGGAATCCTGTCTCGGCTCAGTCCGTTAAAAACTTAGCGACACCATCCATATTTCTTATTACGTAAATTATAATTCTATAAAAATATTAAGTAAATATAAAAAATATTAAATCGCATTTAAGAATTAAGATTGAAGATCCAAAAGAGAGGCCTACATGCACAAACCGCCATGATACATATTCACATTATTAGATACTTTTAAAAATTTATAGGGAATTAAAGTATATTCACCAGCATTTCAGAAGTATAATAAATACTACATGAATGTATTGCATCTATTATCCCAAATTACTACTTTAATCGCGCAACCCCATCCGATAAACAGTATCTTAATAAGTTGCAATAAAACAAAACTTATTTTGATTTCTTTATTATAAATTAAGATCCTATTTTGCAAGTATCACTGTGACCAATCAGAAGTCAAAACGTCCGTACTTTATCGTTCTCCGCCTTCAGTCGTCGATAATAAATCACTTATCGTTACATTTGAATCATTTTCTGTAAAAACTTGTCTTTCTTCTTGTTCTTCTTGCACGTTATCTGTTGCTGTTACAGTTGCAGCTTCTTGGGTCAAAACTTCTATATTATCAGTTGTTGATGTTATATCAGCATTAGAAAATATATCGTAAGGCAATGTTGGTTCGTATTTAACTTCATCGTTTGGCACTAATTGTACATCACCAATCGTCAACTTCAAATCTTCGGCAGTCGATGGCTTGATACCAGCAACAGTTGGCAATACATCGTCGACAATCAAAGACTTCACAATTTCACTTATGGAATTCTTAACAACGTTACTAGTGGATGATTCAACTTTGGTGTAACTTGAAGGTCTAAGTATAATAAGGGGTGATTTTATTTCTTCCTTAGTTGGAGTGGTAGGAGCACTGGTAGTAGGTGATGATACGTCTTCCACGACCCTCACGAAGACTTCATATTCTAGTCTCATTTTGTTTGTTAGGGCATTTGAAACGGTACTTAACACTTTAGACCCCTTGTAGCTGTAGTATGATCCCAATTTCTCTCCTTTCTTCACTTTTGTATTTGGCGGGTATCTGAAAAGCAGAGAAAATAGAAATATGTCAAAAATTACAAAATATATAAAAATCTGACCACTGGAACAACTAAATAAATAAAGTCGAATAGTATCGTCAATATTGTTTAATAAAGCGTAAGTTATTTTCAGTAGTTTTTAATGAGTAACTCAAAACTGTACAATGGTTGTTGTTGGTTGTGTATATCCAAGGAGATTCGAATCTGAAGTAAACTTACTGATCTTTCAATAAACTCAGATACTTATATATCGATATGTATTTTAAACGTTTGTTTGTGCACTTGTACCGCTACTTTGTCATCACTTCTGAGCAGGCCTAACCTACCCTTTCCGTTTAAGTCAAGTAAGCCCAACAAGTTAGATTTTTTTTCTTAGTAGAAGATGGCAAGCGATCGAGCGGTTCACCCGATATCAAGTGATCGCTACCCACTGATCATACATCTACAACAAGCTAATTAGTTGTAAATACGTTGCCTACCTTTATGCCTGGACAGAGGAAGGGATGAACATAAAATGGTTATTTCCCTTTCATATTCATCTCTTCGACCGTCAAGTCCTCTTTCCCTTCCCATCCTTTTCATATTAGCAAAGGATGAGAAGGTGAAGAGGACCAGAATCAGGACTCCGGCACCGTACTCATCAGACGAAACGCACAATACTGTACTTCACGCTTGTCTTCTGCGAGGTCGTGATATTTTACCGACCAGTATTTATCAAAACAAACAAACAAATATACACTGACGTCCGTAGCAGAGTTGGGCAGACATTACGGATTTTCATTTGGAACGCTTCTAATACGCCTCTCTTACTTCATTTATATACCAATGCATACAGGCTCTATAGGTACTCTTCATATCATCTTTGTTTAATATGCCATCGATCCGTTCATTGTAATTTCGTCTAACGATACTCTCACTTATCGTAGATATACCTTGAAGTTCCCTGCATAATGCTTTAAACACCCAGAACCATTGAAGAATACCTCCGTAACCTCTCCGTATAATTTCATAAGGATCAACTTTAATGTATCGCTCTGTCATTTTAAGTGAAAATTTGCATATCTAGGAAATTAAGTCTGTTAACGGTATCATCGGCGGTTCACTGATCGTTTCGTGCGGTTGTTTCAATCTTTCGCCATCTACTTAACTACATATATTTCCATGTAAATTTATTAACTTTTTACAAAACGATACCTGAGTACTGAGGGTTTAAAGCAGAACTAAAAAAATCTAGATTTATTACGGTATTAGTTCTAGGACTAAAATTTGCTCTTATTACAAAACGTAAACCGATGAAGGACTAGTTAGTACCGAATAAGATAGCTCGTTTCCAGATCGACAAATTATAATCAATAAATGTTAGTATACCATTCATATCATATCGCTCATTTCGTTTTCCTTTATGAAATCTGCTTATATAATTAAAAGTAAAAATGTATAAGAATTGTTACTTCTTTGAGTAAAAATATATAAAATTTGATTATTGTTTATTTGAATATTGTAGCTACTTTGTTGGTCCCTTGTTCACGGTTAAGATGTTTATTTGAATATTGTAGCTACTTTGTTGGTCCCTTGTTCACGGTTAAGATGTTTATTTGAATATTGTAGCTACTTTGTTGGTCCCATGTTCACGGTTAAGATGTTTATTTGAATATTGTAGCTACTTTGTTGGTCCCATGTTCACGGTTAAGATGTTTTAGATATTTTTAACCGACTTAAAAAAAAGGTGATCAATTCGTCTGCATGTTTTTTATTTTGTTACCTCAGAACTGCGCTCCTGGTAAACCGATTTCGATGATTCTTTTTGTTCGAGAGGTAGTGCTTGTCGATTGGTCCTATTTTTTTAGTCAAGATCCGATCGGTAATTTTTGAGTTTCTCTTAATAATGCATAATATGACAAAGTTGAGTTTTACTTTCTTGGCTTACGCAGGCTAAACTATAAAACTAACATAAAAATGAGGTATGAAATATTTGTAGCTCTTTAAATAAGCTAAATAAAGTCCTCGATGACATATATCTATATTCTGTGTTTGTCTCACAATAATCATTTTTTTTTAGGAGACATTAATTAAAACGCATACGCCACTTACTATTATTCGCGTTCGGTATGAATTATTGAAAGATTATAATTGCCCTGTGAACTATGTAATTTTGACCGATAGTTTAGAAGATATCAAAAGTTTAAACTACAAAGTAAGTAGAAACTACGCGCAAGTGATTTCAAAAGGCCGCGCAGTAGACGGCCGGGCTCAGCGATGTGTTTATTATTTTTCTTTGATTGAAAGTTGGTTGTTATCATGCATTCCCATATAAATTTTATCATGATCTAACTAGTTGTTTTTGAATCATTCTTAAAAAAGCGTATTCATTTGACTTCACACTGACGGCATTCTCTTTTCGCTTTAAAGCGACGTTGTACAACCGACTCGTAAGATAAACGATCCTGTACCAAGTCAAACCATGAGTAGCTTTTTAAAATTTTCTTTGTTCAGAACTTTTACATGTAAGCCCAGATTTTCGAAAGCCCTTCTTTGTAAGTGTTTGCGTTCTACACAAGTGTGTCTTGAAATGACCCTGGAAGTAGATTTCCTAATTTTAGATAGGCGTTTCGTCCAATCTTCGTTTGTATCATTGAAACGATGCCGTCTTATAAAAGCAACGCGCTTAGTACGTAAACTCATATCCTGACAAGCAAACTTTAGATTCACTGAAAATCGACAAATAAACAAAATTTTAAACAAAAAGGAAACCGAATTCAAAACAACTGTATTCAACAATAACAAATGCACAAAAAAGTATAAAATAATTTTACGCAATTAAACATAAAAATCAATTCTTAATTATATTTATTTTGATCAAAAGTTGATTTATTGAAAAACTTGATTTATTTATATGAAAAGGGTGGGAAGGCGGAGAGAACTAGAATTAGGCCTCCGGCACCTCTACTTTGCGCCTGTCTTCTGTGAGGTCGTGGTATTTCACCGGTCGAGCTGGCCCATTCGTGCGACAGATATTGTTGTTGTGGGCTCCACCACTGTTAAATAATAATATGCATAAAATGCGATGTAAGTATGTTCCCTATAGACTCCGAAACGGCTAGACTGATTTCGATGAAATTTACAGGGATTGTTCAGATTAGCACAACGGGTGTTCCTGTGTTTGGTAGCGATTGGATCAACATAGTTAACGGTACGCGAGCGTAACTGGGGCGGGCCACGAGTATAGCTTAAAGTTAATTTGTAAAATAGTTTTTTTAAGGCATTCTCGTATATTGTTATTTCCTATGCGGTTTTTACGTAATGCATATGCAACGATGACTTTATATTAGGTTAAAATACTATAATCGGAAATAATTCGTTTAATTTTGCAATAAATAATGAACAAAAAGTTATCAGAAAACACAATCTGATTGAAATCATTAGCGGCTGCTGACCTAAAAAATATGACTTTTTTATCATTATCTTTTATATTTAGTCTAAATATCACTATTGGTATGTTTTTGCGCTAAACGGTGTAAAATGAGAATAAACGCTATAAATAATAAACAAGCAAATCAGCCATATATGATAATATCTGAATAATATTATGTAGGATTTCTTCAAACGTGTTAATCGAGAATTTATAGTTTATTCTAGTTCGAGGTCGCATATTTTGCATTTAAAGTAAAGCAAGTCGACAAATTATTAAACAAAAGCTTAAATTTAAAACCCGGATCTTATTATTAATGAATGCTTTATATGCAACAATCTTTAATTTACACGAGCACAGGTCATATGCTATCAGTTACACTGAGGTCATACCTAATATCTTTACGGTACTTTACATACTAACGTGGCAAATCTTTACAAATAAATTCTCCGTCCTTATGCGCCCTCTCGCACACAACATCCGCCGATGATGCAAACACAACCTGATTATAGGCATACAAAAGACGTTTCACGACTAGCGTACCGACGCTTAATCCACAATCTTAGTTTTTCAAAGCATTCAAACAATCGTCCAAAAATAGATTGTACAGCCCGAGGGATGTTTCACAGCCCTGTCCTAAGCCTGCATTGATGCTAAAATAGTCTGAGTAGGCCCCGGTAATCCTAATAAAAGCAATAGAATCTTTATAAAGAAACTTTGAAGCTTATCGCAGCTGAATTCAAACGCAAACCAGGTTGACAGATAATCTTTTTAAGCTTTATCGTAGCTTAAGCATTGCAAAATATTATTATAACTTTATCACCTTTCAATCATCGCACCCAGTTTTTTTTTATCCTCAGAAACTTATCTGTATCCTGAGCCATACAACCCATTCCTAAAACCTTATTATTGGACTAAATGACACCAATGGCAGAAGTTATACATACGTAGATATCGCTTTGTATGTGTAACTTCTGCTAGCTTCTTGCTATGTTTTACCGAGAATTTAAAGAGAAAGTAGTAAAAAATGTTCTGCAACAATGTAACCATGTTTTAGTCGCGTATTGATTCTAAAAGTAGTTGTAGAGTTCGATATTTCTTTGGATTTAAATTGGAATAATAATTACAATAAAAACAACGAAGACCGGCCTATGCAATGAAGTTATCAATTTCATTCTCAGTCGTGGTTCCACCGGCACGCAAGCGCTCATACACGACCCGTGTCGCTAAGTGCAAGTTTGAACTTTTATAGTTGTAGTGTTATTAATCCACGATACTAACTGGAATAATCATCTGCAATAATTTTAATGGTCATAACGACGTCCCAATTCATTTTAATCCAATATAATCTTGATTTTGTGTTACATCTATGAATACAAAGGAAAATCAGACTGCACCCACCTATTAAGCAAATTGCTTTTTTTACTATGTATATATGTTTTTGTAAATCCATTGTAGAAAAAAAACAGCGAAGCGGGTGATTTCAACCAGTTAAAAATACAAGTTTATATTATGTACAAGTCTAATGACAAACGTAATTTCCAAAAACTTGTAAAAATCTAACTTGAGAGCTTGACGACTTGTAATAAATAAATAAATATGCGCTCACGCTCATAACCCAAAGGGGTAGGCAGCGATCATGGTTTTCCATTAGGCGCGATCCTGGCACACCTCTCTCGCATCTCCCACATTCATACATCTACGAATGCCTGCTTGGTTTAGGTATAAATGGTACGCGCCGGTAATAAATATTTTGAAATAACTCTTCTGTAGGCGAACAAACTATTCGAATGTCGTAGCTTCATCCAGTATCAAAATGTTGTTGAACGAAAGGACGGAGTTCTTAATAACACTAGAATACACTGTACCTTGAAATTAAGGGTGTGTACTTCTGTATACCTATCTGAACTGAACTTAAGTGCTTAGTCTTAAATTTATTTTTGTATGTCCGCACAGTCCGCCACTTTTAAAAAACACACAAAGATCTTATTCAGATTCCTAAAAAGTACATTGTTTTATCAACACCGGTACGGTTAAGACGGTTATGAAGTTTTTTTCTTGTTTTAATACTATAAACCGTTAATGGCGAGTAAATTAAAAATAATTTGCACGTTAATGATAAAAAGTAAGTAAGTATGTTGTTTCAGAATAATGTCGTTCCCGTTAAAATAGTAGTACTGATATATAAAGTGATGCGCGCGCACGCGTTTTGAAAACACTGATAACTTAACTCACTAATTTGAGTTTTTCTATTTAATCTAAGCTCATCAGATAGGTTAGGGAAAATTTCTTTTAAAGTTATTTTATAATTGTTCCAAAATGTTTATAAGCCCATAATTATACCTTTATTTTTGTAAAAACCCAAGAAAATTATCATACACTCGTCTATACAAAATAACAGATTAACAATTTTTCTTTATGCGTAGCGTCATGTAATCTATCTATGCATATAATAAAACTGAAACTGATCACTGTCTGTACATGGAAGAGATTTGAAAAAAACTATTATTGGGGGTTTTTATATACCCAATAAAACCCAAAACAATGATTATTAGAATTTTTTTCTGTTGGTCTGTACGTTTGTTACCGCTAATCTCAGAAACGGCTTAACCGATTTGGGTGCGGTTTTCACTTATGTATTGTGCTAAGCTTCACTTAACATTTAGTGTTTGTTTTATCTCAATCGGCTTATAAAAAAAATGTTATGTCAATTTAAAGAACCATGTCAAACATTTGTTCGATAAAATTGATATAAAATAGTTCAGTTGAATACGTTGAACTTGTAGTTATATATGATATTAGTTATAATACGATCTTTAAAATAATGATGATTGAAAGTTTATCTCGGGGGCCTATCCCATAGTAGAGAAAATTAGTTTGTTCGTTATATTGTTATTCGTCAAAACTACATGGCGTTATGGTAGCTGTGTACAAATTAAGAAACGAAATGCGGCAATATACAATTAGAAAACCGAAAGATAATAAAAGTAACTAAATTTAGTATTACATTTAATATCAAATAACAGATAAGAACACATTAAAATCAAAATTTGATATAAATGCAATAAAACATAAAACAATGTTTTTTTATTATATATTATGATCTTTAAAATACTATATAACTATATATTATCTTTAAAATGATGACGATTGAAAGTTTACGTAAAGTTCAAAACAGGACAGTGTTGGAGATTTTGCAAGCTACAGTTAGACACACTGTGCATTGAGGTATTCATTGCACACGCAAGTCTTTCGGAGACGCACGGCGCTCCTTGGTAATTATAGTATTTACACGTATGTAGAAGATTTTAGGAATGTGTGTATTATTTTAAATAGGTTTTGTTAGGTTAGGTTAGTAGCTTATTATTCCCGAGGAAGTTTGGCGTCAGGCAGGCGGCCGGCCGTAAAAACAATCACAAGTTTAAACAATCATTTGTGTGATTGTTAAGCTTTGCTACGGTCATGTCGATGATGAGGTTAGGGTAGTATTTAAGTAGGTAATAAGTATATTCATTTTGAAATAAAGAAAAATTTAATTGCCGCCATGTCCATACATGTACCATTACATGACGTTTGTTTGTTTACAATAATCATCAATCAGTTATTTCAGAGCCTACCTGACAATCAAAACTTTTCCCTTTATAACAATAGTACGTAGAAATATATAATAAAAGCACGCCTTCGATTACGCAGTAGGTTGGTACGGTAATAAGGATTCAATAAATATTATTATTGTTATAATAAATTTATGTAAATCATTATACAGGAGATACTGAAATTATACGCAAATAAAACGAAAACCTCATCGTTTTAAAACCTATTTAACACTGTTGTACCACTTCCTAAATGAATGTTTATTAGCAAATAACTTCTGTAATTTACACTTGAAATGTGTCTTACAAACGATTTTAATTATTAAGTGACGTCCAATTTGACATTTTAAAAATAAAAAAAATATTATTAGTAGCGTTGGATATTTTAACCTGCCTTATCTCATCAACCCATTTTAGATTTACCAATGTACATTTACATAACATAATCTAGGTACTGATCAAATAACGACGCGGGAGACGAGGGTATAAATTCCTTATGCCGAATATTGTATTATTAGTATACCAATTGACAAGATGGACATTATCAACGATTTTTATAAGCCTACACAGCAGTCATCACAAGATTTCCTAATTGTTTTTCAACGCAGTCAAAGCCAAATCATTGTCACTACTGCATGAGTTATCACGCTATTGGCGCGAAATAGAACCAGAGATAGGGCCCAGGATAGTACTTGGATACATTGCTTACTTTAGTCAACATAAAAAGGGTTAAAAATCAAAACATATGACATGTATTGTGATACCAATTCGCTTCGTAAAACCCTACCTTTAAAGGGACATTTCAGACAGACTTCTTTAACGGCAGATATTACTTATTATAACGATTGCGTATAGTTAATATAATAGTGAACTAAGACGACCATTTAAATCCATTTTATTTTTTAATTTGCTATGCCTTCATATCAAGGCAATGTGTTGATTTAAATTAAATTTATTTATACACAAAGCAAGCCACTTTTTTGTTACAAACTAACGTAAGCCAAAAATCAATTTAGCTGTGATAGCAATGTATAACTAATAACCGTTCAGATTTATTTTAATTTTCTTCTTGGATAAAGATCACGCCCTAGCCGTAAATGTGGCTCGTTGATCCGGTTTCAATTCCTAGCTAGCCCAGGCTAACATAATTGTTCAACATTTTCAAAATCACAAATGTTTTTTGACTTTCCAGTCTGATTCGTATTCCTTGTAGTACGACATTACACCCGGATTTAAATCTATTAATATAAGCCGTAAGGGAGCCGCATACATACCGCATACATCAGACGTTCGAAAACCTTTGTGGCGTAATTGTTCCAATTGAGTAAGTTCGGTTGGGTTAAGACTCTATACTATATGAATTTATATCAGCAATAACCAACTAACCATTTTATTTTCAAATAAATATTGCATAGTTTGAGTAATGTATGTATATATTGCAACGTACGCCCTTCTCGGATACAGTACATAACGACTTAATCATTAAGATAAATATAAACTATGAAAGATATTAAGCACAACCAGGAGCTAACAATTATCTATAATTAATAGAAGATACAAGTTTGTAAGCAGACTGACAGACGCACCAATTAAGAGCAAAAAATTTTCCTTGGCACTTTAGTGGGAGTCATGAAAAAATATAACACTCAAGTTTATCTTTGACTTTGCAATTGTATGCGTCCCTATATTGTCAAAGAAAAAAAACTATTTAAGTACGAACTAAAAGTAAACTACTTAATTAAGTTATAGTTTCTACGAACAGATTATCCATAATTATATAAGCAAAGAATTGAAATCGTTATTTGGAAAGAATGTTGCCGTAACCAAAAAAAAAACGAAAGAACTAATCTACTCGAAAATCGTATACAACCACATATGAAATCAAGTTTGAAAGTTCCGAGATATTCTTACACTTGGACAATATCAATATAGTTCTTTTTTGGTAAACAAGAATGTCGATAAGCCATAAAAGGTAGTCCCGCTATGGAAAGAAGCAAAACAATTAAGTGATTCACTCTGGAAAAAACGGACACGGTATTCGACTAAGGTCAATAACCCTCATGCAAGATGTTCCAGGATATTGATATCTGTATTTATTTTTAGGTACATCTGAGTCATTGTCGAAATATTCTGTTAGGAATTCTCAGGTCGGTGGATTAATAAAACCGAGGTGCTCCAAATTATAAAAGCAATGTCGTGTGGAAAAAATGTCAAGCTCGGTCCGTCGACATCCTGTTGGCTTCTTCATCAATCACGCAACCGGTTTGAATTAGCATCTTCTTTACTCTTGAAACTAAGTCACCTGTCAAAACCAAGGACTTATCTTTTTGCTTTTGTTTGCTTCGAACACCGTCTGTAGCTTTGACATTAGGACATCATTAACAATACAGATTCTTTGAGGAATTTCGAACGTCATCGGTGTGAATTATATATAATAAACTAATTTAGATTGCGTTTAAATTAGTCTAAAATGTTATGTATATTTGCGAATATCATTTCTTGTATCTATTTACTGATTTGCCTTCGATATTTAGAACTGTTTTGGTAAGTTGATATGATTATTTTTCATCTAAAACAACAATAATAAACTCTCGAACTCGAATAATAAATTCGTGTCATATTTTGCATAATCACCACTGCTTCGGTGCACAGATTTTATGGTTCACCTGATAATTCGGATCTTATATTACTATCATTACTAGGGTACGAAAACTACATTCACCTCAAGGAAGTAATGGACATCTCGTCTCAGCGATGATACTGTGTTGCCATCACTTATTTTCTCTACTATGCTTATATCACCCTTCTATAGTATGTTACTAATCTTATCGATATAGATTCTCCTTGGACGTCCCCTACCAACGTTGCCACGCACTTATGTAACTTGAATTTGTTTTGCTACTCTCCCTTCATTCATCCTTTCAACATGCCCGTACCACCGAAGCATACCTTTCTCAATTCTAGATAATAAATTAATAAAAAAATATCGAAAGTTCATTGAAATTAACTTAATCACCTGAAGCTAAAACTTTTATCATGAGATTGATATTGCCTCTATGCCGATCTCGACTATTATTTTAGTCAATTGAGACATTTATACGTCAAGAAAATATTTATTATACTAATAATACATAGCATTACTACTACTACTACTAATATACATAGCAATATGTAAAACCCCTAATTATGTAAAAATTAGAATACTTACTGCGTTGTAAATTCCGATCCATTGGAGTCAGGCATTATGTATTTACATTTGACAGCTACTTCCTTATCCGCATAAACTTTGCTGTAGTGATTCGTACTACCCTCAGTCGCTTCACCAAATTGTAAGTTGTCCGAAGAAACGTATTTGCTGATCAAGCCTTTAATGACACCATGCACGTAAGGGTATCGACTAGCATACACTCTATAACCCATGTAAGGGTCGTCTTCGCCTTCACCATAATTGTAGGTACCATCGAAAGGCCAGTTGCCTTGTTTGTATATATAAGTGTATCGACCTTCGTCTCCAGGAATATATTTTCCTTCATCTAGTGGTCGGTAATATTTTCCGTCGTCGTATTCACCCCACGACTTTGGCTTATACTTTCCATCGTCGAAGGGAGAACATAAGACCGCGCTTAATATTGATAGCACTATACCCTGAAAAACAACAAAGACTAATAAATATTTAATTTGTGAAGGTTTATAGCTAAACTTGTAGAATATTTGAAAGAAGAAGCAAATTTCGGGCCGCTTTCATTCATTTTATAAGAATTCGGTACCACAATTGTGGTACCGAGTTCGTTAATAAATCTAGAAAGCAATTGCTTTCTAGATTTATTAACGAACTTATATATGAATTCAATAGAAATCTCGTTCGATACAATTTGAAAAGTTTAAACTGGAATGACACATATGTGATTTATGTGTAATTCCTTTATATTTTCTATCACTTCGCATCATAAGACAAATATCTAGTTACCATTATTTTACAATAAAAAATAAACTTTACTTATGTACTTAAAACTAATGAAACAAAATATGGCTTCAGTATCCTTGAGCCTGAATCACAGAGCATAAAATATCTCCTTCCACTTGACTTCAAGTCCCACAAACAAAATAATCATGTATAAATAATAATCAGTAAGAGTAGTTACACTATTTAACATTAAAAATCTAAATTATAAATATACTGATCCATCATAATCTCGAAACCTATGAAAAGTAATGTTGACACATATTTTCACTGCAATAAATTGATAAAAATTGTAAGGCAATTGTAATAATATGTAGCAAAAGAAGATAAACAAAAACGATCTATTAATTTTGTCTGACGTCTTTCAATTCATGTAACTCGAGGTATCGTTACACCAGTATACCACCACTTAGTAGTACCCAAATAGTCCTGAATGTAATGATTTATTATCTTTTGAAACATCGCACACATTTTGCTACAACTGGAAATAAAATCCAGGATCTGCGCAGACGTGTAAAAACATTCGCCCGAAACCATACACACTAAATCTTACAATACTGCCACTGTCCTAAACACATTTCTGAAACTTATCAAAGTTTTCCAACCAAAATCAAAAACAAATGTTATAAATCAATCAAAAACAAATAAAACTAATTAATAATATACTGCACATAACTGCATAACATTAAAATGCAATATAAATTAATTAGTACTTACAAAAAGCTGTATTCTCTTCATATTTTCACAAGCACAATTATCTAATTAAAGGTAGTGGAGGTGGTACTGGACCCGCTAATAATAGATTCTTTCCCAACACGATCGTTCCACGTTGTTTACTCCGCAGGTTATGTTTTAGATCTGAAACTAGATCAGATAATGTGTCATAAGTAAACAGCATTTTTGTCGGATAACATCCAATATTCGTCAAAAATATTTTATTCCTCATTGCCTTCATTAACATTTAGATGTATAATAAATTTTGTTCGAGACATACCGAAAAGTGGATCAGAATCCTAATATCGAGGCGTGACGAGGTCAAGCAGAAGCATTAGCATACCTCATAATATTAAAACAGTTCCGCAGACGATCTGAATATTTGACGCCAGTCGTTTATTAATGCACAGTGGTGAACAATTTCTACAGGCCGATACTCCTTCTGATACCTCCTTTTACTAAAGACGCTTAAAGCAGACTAACTCATCAAAGATTTCGTTCTAATAATTTCGATCTTAGGTCCGTTCCACAAATAAATTTGCATATTAAGAATCACCATGCGCCAATTTACAGCCAATACAAGGTGCACAGGTAAATTAAAAATGATAATAATTTAAAAATCAAGTGTAAAGAATTATTTAAAGGACAAAATAATATTAGTTGTTTGTTATATTTATCATTATATAACATAGAAAATGTTGTGTATTTAAATTAACAACTATCCGTTTTCGTGAAGCTTTAAGCTTATGGATAAATATGTGGATGTGTATACAAAGAAAGGTTATTTACCTGACGTGAACATCCAGTCCACTCTAACAAGTAATTCTACACACAAACTTATTTGTACTCCCGACTCCGTAACTTTAATGTTAAATAACAAAAAATGCGTAAGTTTAATATCAGTATATCACTGATATTAAACAAAAAAAATTAGAATGTACCACTAGTGCAGTGTTGCCCACTACACACCTTCACATTTGGAAATATGACATTTAAAAAACTGTTCATTAACTAAATTCATAATATATAGCTATATATATTTATACATATATATATATATATATATATATACTTATAAACTTCCAATGTTAATATCAAATCATTATTCACTCCTATACACCGCTCGAATTTGACGTGGAGGTGAACACAGCGCCACCAGCACTTTATTTCTTATTTATATTCTCGAGTTAAGTAAAAGCAAGATTTGAAACTAGTCTGACAGGGATGTTATAATCGATAATTTGCGGTTTTCCGATGAATTGTTGAATTTCCATTAGACGTGAGGAATTTTCACTGCGAGAGTAAGGTTAATGTCTTCTAGGAATGCTACGCATGTTAGAAAAATTGTTACTTTGTCTCGCAACAGCATGCGTGGCTAATTTAATAAATAAATTCCAGTAGCCATGGCAATACGTCAACGTCAAATATAACAATTCGACATCTATAACCGGTTCAATGCAAAATGGATCCGCTTGCTTTAAATATCTCACGTTACATGTCAAAAAAATAATTAATTAATCAAGTTATATCTTCTTTTAGAGGCATAAATGATTATTAAGAATTTTAATTATACGAAACGATTAGTAATAACAACTTAAAGTATGTGTATGTTGTTATTAGTTAAAAATATATTATTGTTATCGGAAATATGAATGGCAATAGCTGAGTGATCGACTTACGTTGTTTTGGTCAGCAGTTGGAATCCAACTGATCGTATCTATGTCTTTCACACTTAATAACCTTAGTGACAAGCTAATGAGGATGAGTGCGTTAAAAAGATGGAAGTATTATCTGTATAAATACTGAAACGTTTTGTACAATGTATCAAAAGTAACGGTTGTTTTATGTCTCCATATTTTTAACCCTTCTCCATCCTATTAATATTTTTGACTGCTACACACAAAAACAAAAGCCGTTATATGGAATACCGACAGAAGTGAAAACTTAAAACATGTGGGAAGGCGCGACAATTTTTTCAAAAAGAAAAATAAATAATCAACAAAAATAAATCCTTGTATTTTAACAATCAAATCAAAAGTTAAAAACAAGAAAAAGAAATAAAAAGATTCCCAGGAACAGTTCCAAATTCAAACAAGCATGTTGGTGCTGACGAATGTTATTCAGGTTAAATAAGATTTTCCCCTACCAGATATCGTCTAACGCAGCTAAAGATGTTTTCACATCAAAATCGATATAGAGCCTTATTAGAGTTCAGTCATGCACTTATGGACTAAACATATATAAAAAGATATGATAAGAGATAAAGATATGCTTATAAATCTATTTTATTAATTATTTCTTAATTATAATAATGTAGTTTGTGACATAAACAATATTGAATTCCTTGGACTTTAGGAAGATGAGGCCAAGAACGTATTTTGATGTTATATGAAGGATAGCTGCGTGTTGATGAATAAATTGGTAATTAACAAAAATGTGTTATTTTGTATACTGATAAGACGTGCGCTTATGATAATTTGAATAAGTAGTTACATTAATCATTATGCGTATATCATTACTGTTCTAATTATTTTAGATTCTAGAGGAATCTCCTTTTCGAATCCTCCTCCTAAAAGAATTTTCTTGAACCGATAAGATTTCTGATCACTTATGACAAACCCGTCAATAAAAAACTTTTAGTGTTTTAGTAAAAAAAATCTGAAGTCTTTTTAGATGACATACAAGACTTAATTAAATATCCGAAATGGAATGAATTGATAATTTCAACACAATGAAACAAATGACAAACAAGTTCTTGTTACACGGTAGTCTCGTCCCATCTCTGATCTAATAAAAAACTTAACATTTTTACCTTTGATAAAAAGGAAAATGGTAATTAATTGTTACCATTTTCAATAATATCACAAGTCACAAGAATTAATTACATTATACCGGTATTAAAATCAGGCAAGTAGGTGGTGTATACAGATATAGATGCTGAAAACAAATTAGTTATTAAAGCTAAAACGATAGTTTTGCAAGGATTTTGTCATATTTTGAATATTAAGTTTTGTTTGAGGTCAAATATTAATATGAGTGACGACGAATGAGCGACACAATTTTTGAATGTTCGACCTTTATATGGAATAAAGTTTACCTTATTTTTTACTCTTCGAAACTTCTTTATTGCAACAGCCGTGATAACGAACGGACTCCACAAATGTGACTTAAATTTAAGCGGGTTCGATGCGTATAAAATTAAGATTTAACAGTATGTTCCCCCTCTTGGCTCCACGTCGTTTGATCCGAAAAATAAAAAAGTATCTGGTATTCATTGCTAACGGAACTAACGGCAGATAAATAATAATGATAATCTCCACCTAATCAAACTCAAGCATTTTAATCAAAACTTAGCTTGTTAAGGTTAACATTTTAATCTCATTTTACCATCTTCTTATAATAAATAAGGGCAACTCTGCTGCTCGTATTACGGCGTGATTAGTAAAACACTTGCCTTTCACGCTGCAGGTCCTGGGTTCGATTCTCACCCAGGACAGACATTTGTGTGCATAACCATGTCTGTTTGTCCTGAGTCTAGGGTATAATTTATTTATTTATATATGTATGTGTTGCAACACACCTGATTATAGTCTTGTCGACTGATCGCAGGTAAAAATATAAGAGAAAAAAATATATATGTATGTATTTACGATAAAAATTGTAGTATAGCAATTACTTGGTTTCCATAGCACAAGGTCTACTTTAGGCGTATGTGAGTAATGTTCCAGGGTATTATTATTATTATTACGTTACAAGACGTACTTACTCTGTTAGAAAACATTAAAGATCCTAAAGAGCTTTGTAGAATGAAATTAATGGGCTTACAACACGTGCCATAGAATGTTCCGAGGCGGCGAATAAACACTGCGCTGCATGGGAGGTTTCTAGCATTTTCTATTACCTGAAGAAGAGTAGATATCATCATAAAAGTAATAATGTATAAAGTGTACTGCATTTGAAATTATTCACTATAAGGGAGTCATCATACGCCTACACCATCTACGAATATATGCTATTTTATTTCTATTTTTCTTTATTCATTCTTTAGACATGCACAAACCATCAAGCCATACCAATAATATAAATTTGCATAAATCTTATTTCTTTAATCTTTAATGGACTTGAGGAAAGAACTTTGAAACTGGACATCATATACTTCAATCGGCTATTATCGTCAACTTTTTCTTATCATTAGTGTTTGCTTAGATAGAATGGTTACGAAGGATGCTATTCAAATTTGATACTATTAAGATATATAAAAGTTATGGACAACTTCCATTTACAAAACTAAATTTGGGAGGTAAATACCATCAATCACATTTCAAGAATAGACTACTAAAGCAATATACTTCCCACATTTAAACAATATAAGGAAACTATGACCGTAATATGATTCGAATTTATAAAAATCTAGACGAATATCAATTTAATTCTACAAGTTTTTGCTATTAAACAAATGTCACGCTAGATTAATACGAGCATATATCCGCGTTTAACAGACACCCATCAAAATTAATTCAGTATGAAATGAAACTATTGGACAGTGCATAAAATAAATTCGAAGATTTTGTTAAATATTTGGGAAGAATAAAATAAAACGTATTATAACAATTAATTTTTTTATTTAAAATTAAGTGAATGTAACCTTTAAAATAGTTTTGTAACAACAAAAGTGACTGTCGGCAAATACTTTATTTTAAATATTTATATCGTAACTAAATTATTGGGGTAGATGAGCACCAACTGGTACGAAACCGTTCTCATCAGCAGTGTAATCTACTCTGTAAGACACTCCGTCGGGTCCAAGGTACTCGTAGAAACCCTTAGCCCTTAGCGCGCTGTTTTCGTTGTCAACTCTTTCCAATTTGCCGACTTCCTCGGCTAGGATTTTGTTCTCAGTCTCATAAAGGTAGTGGTATCCGTCGGGAAGTACTTCAGTCTCTTGACGAAGAATACCGAAGTTGTAGTTGTAACGACCGTCGCCTAAAGTCGCCACCACCGGAGCAACTGGCTGGACAGGTTTGTATACGTAAGTGGGAGTGGGGCTCGGGACGAAGATGGGTGCGAAACTGGGAGAAGCGGGTCTAGCAGTAGAACTGAAGAGAACTACAGGAGCTGGCGCTACACTGGGTGAAACAACTGGGGCTTCGCTAGGTGTAGCGACGGGAACTGCGCTAGGAGGAACTTCAGCGGCCTCGCTGAGTGGGATAACGGCAGCTACTGGAACATCATTTGCAACGGAAGCTTCGCTGGATACTGGAGCAGATTCTTCGCTGGGAGATGCAATGGGAGCTTCACTGGGAGAGACGACGGGAGACTCGCTAGGAGAAGCAGCAGGTGCTTCGCTGGGAGCAGCAACGGGGGCTTCGCTGGGGGCAATGGGGGCTTCGCTGAGGGCAGCAAGGGGGGCTTCGCTGGGAGCAATGGGAGCTTCGCTCGGGGAAACAGCAGGAGTTTCGCTACTTGGAGAAGGACTTAGAACAATACTGGGGACGGGGCTAGACTCAGGAAGAATGGTTACAGAAACAATTGGGCTGGCAGTCGCCGTGCTCACAGACACGACTGGGGCAACAGGCTCCTTCTGAGCGACGTATGCGCCGCCTGAAGTACCGCGATCTCCACTGAAAAGGTACAATTTTTTTTAAAGCAGTTGACAGTGGAAATCTTTCCCTTACAAACAATATAAGTTTAAGTACGTTAAATCTGTAAATTTCTTCGCAACGCAACGTTCTAACGTCGCACGTGCTTTGTAAAATTAGTAAATTAAGGTTAAGAATTATGCTTAAGTTTAATAATTTTTCGTCAATATCCGATGGACGATGTTGTTTCGTGTCTCTAAATGAACAATGAGAGTTCGGCACAATTTCCTAGACGCGATGGATGCTCGAAGGGGTTTGGACACCTTTTTTATAGCAATTCGTAAATTCGTTTACACGAAAGTTATTTGTTCAACTTATTTTATGTTTTGTCACCTTGTTATTTTTATAAGATCCTAATATTCATATAATTAAAAATGACTTATAAAGAGTACGTTACTTACTTATAAGAACCAGTGTTGTCGGGCGTGTATTTGCCACTGTTGTCAGGTTTGTTCACGTACGAGCCTTGACCAAACGCGGCTGGATTGTAGAAACCACCAACGCTGTAATCATAATCAAAAGCTAGTAACTCTTTATGTGCGTGTGTACGCACATATATATTTGTATTTTCTTACTATTTATGTTATTTTATCTTATCATTATGAGCACCTCTTAATTTTTCATTCTGTCCTTAATGCATCGTGGACATTAAGTCTGCTATTTGTACTTTGTGCACTGAAGTTTTAATAAAAGAAAAGAGTTTAAGATAAAGTCAAGCAATGGTTACGGCGACGTATCGCACTGCACAGTAATATTAATAATTCCTTGTTATTTCGTTACATCAGAATACGCAAAGGTTTTCTAAATTCACAAAATGATTAACGTAACTAAAATTCACAACTATAAATAATGGTTGGTGTGACATATATGTATGTAAGTGTTTATAGTAGTATAGTATATCCCAATGCTGTATGTAACCTTTTTTAATTTATTTCCTATATATGAAGTTTATATCTTTATAAAGAACAAAATCTTGAATTAATTAAAATAAATTTTGGTGCCTTTGGATGTTACTTGTGTTATAGAGTATAATTACTTGTAGTTTCCGGTGTTTCCGGCGACATAGCGACCAGAGTTGTCGTAACGTCCTGCGGTGTACGCTCCGGCGTTGTACCTGCCGGAGTTGTCGTATCTGGTCGGGTTGTAATTGCCGAAGTTGTTATATCTTCCGCTGTTGTCGTATCTGTTGTAGAAACGGTTTGGGTCGTACGCGCCGAAAGACGCCGTCGAGGACGCATAGTAACGCGGTGTGGTCGTTACAAATTGGAACGGCGTTGGCCTGAGAAATAAATGACATATATATATACTTGTATATCTATTTTTGTCTACCCGAGTATGACTAACTTTTTTATAGTTTGTAATTCTAAGATCCCAAGATGTATAATACTAATTATATTACATTATTATTAAAAAAAAATGTTTTTACTTACTTCACCGTCTCAGTTTCTGCCGCGAAGACAGCTGCCACTAGCGCACTCAGGACCTTTAAAATAAATTAAACATTATTGAACGTATATATATATCATAATTAAAGTTTTAAAATTGATGTCCTTAACATCACCACCTTGTAACGGTGGTAACTTTGTCGACGGTTATCATGCCATACTACTTAAAACAAACATTTTATTTCATTAATATGATATATTGATAAGTTATATAAATATATAGTCGTGTTCTATGATTGAAAACGTACCAGTAAACTCCGCATTTTGTTATTATCTAGCGAGCTTTACTTCCTAAATGTGTCGCTTCAGAGATCCATGCCTATTTATACCTTAATTTCCTCTAATTTTTAAAGTTATTCTCGTGTCCAGTTTTACTCATTTATAATTTTGAAAATGATTAGTTATTCATCGTCAGCGATTCTCAATCTTCTCGCAATTAATCGTTTCTTGACATGTTTTAACATAAATTTGCGAATTTTGTCACAATGCATACAATGGGACTGTACATTGTTGTATGTAGAATTCAACGCTATGTTGCGAATTTCTTTCTTTTTATAATAACTTATAAATTTGCTATTCTTAAAGGATTAAATGGATTTGAATTTGACTAATTTTAAATTTAAACAGACGAAAATGTTATAAATATAACTTTATGTACTTAATTTATTTGCATATTGCAAAAGCCTGTATGCGTATAATAACTTTCTAATTATGTGATAGTTTGCTCACGAGGCTTAGCCTAGATGAACTCAGATAGAACTAAGTTTATAGTACTTACTTAAATGATTTTAATATAAATATTTTAAATATAGAAGTTGATATAATTCACGATTTAAATAATTCTTTCAAAGCTATAAGATATAAATTTTTGTTTAATGATAAATTAAAAAACAACAGTGCAATAGTTACTGCCTCGTCACGGACATCTTTCCTCTTTATAAGTAAAGATTTAACTATTCTTAAAAATCCATCGAATTCGAAACCAGTGTTCCACCGTGAAGGAACCATTGTTCATATAGATGTATCTTAAATGCTCCTCGTGTTATTGGACATTTTACGGTGCATAAGTTGTCAATTTAATAAATATAAAGGGTAACATAATAATAGTTTGCGTTTACAAATATTTACTGAAATATGAACAATTAAAGAAAACTTTAAGCAACTTACGATTTCTACGATATCCAATAAAAAGCAGATTGATTGAATTGCTAATTATATAATTGATCGAATCAAATATGATTGAAATACGCTTCGGTGACATTTAATTCAACATTAAGACAAACAATTTCAGCTTTCATTTCAATTTTTTAATAGATAAGAAACTGGCTTGATTGGCTGTATATAAAATAAAATTACATTACATATTATATTTAACTTTCGGGAAGACATTCTTGGAGAAGACTAGAATAAGAACTATGTACGAAGAGGCAACATAGAGGCATCCCAGAAGACCTTAAGCTTAAAAAAGTCTTTAAGAAAGATTTAGTAAGGTTTATTATAAGCTGCGCTACATAGCTTAACTCGGAATATATAACATAATATTATTGTACATAGCGTAAAGAAAAGCAAGCAAATAATACCGATGTCTTCATGCAAAAGATTTTTGATCTTACTCTCAATTAGCAATCTGCTCCATAACATAATCGGGATCAAATTAATCTGAAAAGAAAATAAAATTAACATTAACGCCACACATATTTTAACAACTTTCATCAAAATGTTCTGTGTGCACCATAATACATTTTTTATATCCTTATTTTGTAACATCGGTAATGTGTAACCAAGATACTTACATTTTATTTGAAAACTTGCTTGAGTGTTCATTTGGGTTAACGTGACTCAGAGCAGCCAAGGGCACAGGGTAGACAAATGGAAATCCATAGTGGATTAAGCCGTTAACATTAATATCAATTACAATTACTTTGTTCTCTTTCGAACACCATTAATTTCGTTTTTTCTACATTCATCTTCATACCTCTTCCTTCTTATGACTTTACTTACCAGAAACCCAATGCAAACCGCTGCTTACGTACGCAACGTAGCATTTATTTCTAACCCTTTTGAGTCCTATAGAATTTCTTGAATAAGCTGGAATACCAGAGTTAGCAGGATGATTTAATTTTTATTTTAATAGTGATGCAAAAAGTTGGCATACATAATACTATGACATTGAGATGAGACCTCTAATCATAATGAAGCTTTGAATTTCATCAATTTGTTATTCATTAAGTCTTTGATATTTGAACAATTTTATTATAATTTGGATAATTAAATAATGTAAAAAGTAGATATCGCTAAATCAAATAGAGTACAAATTCAACGTTAAAAATCTGTAACCCATTTAAATCAAGAAACTTTAAGCTCCAGAAGGATATTTTAAGTAATTTTTTCTCGTATATTTTTCGTTAAATGATGAAACATCTAAAAATGTTCCCATCGTCAGCTTCATCAGAACGTCTATTGCTGGACGTAGGCTGCCTTTAAGGCACGCTACAAGGTCGGTTCCTTGACTCACTCAAAAACGTCCAGGTCGTCGCTCTATCTTGCGGGAACCGATCTTAGTAGCTACTTTGTTCAGTACATCAGTTCACGACATTCTAGAATGTTTTATGACTTCCAAGAAAATTATAAAATTGCAATTTTCAAAAATAATCTTCAGAGAGTGTTAGAATTATTCAAATTGGAATGAGTACTTTCAGGGTGCACCCATTCCGAACAAACAAATCAGTTGCTGTAGCTGATCTGAAAACATTAGTAATTAAAAAACTTATTATCATCGATCTAAAGTCTAAACTTATACGCAAAATAAAGGTGGGATTGTAGTGCGAGTCATGAAGGCAAACTTACTTAACCGGTCGGCCGTAAATAATTTAACGAGTCTTCCTGCACATGCAAACTGTATACAAAGAAATTTGTTGTCAATATCTTTTTTTATCTTTCAATATCTTTATTCTTTAAAAGAACGGCACCTGGTCAGTGACTCCGTGTACAAAACCTTTATTCATACTTTGCATTGCAATATAACCAAAACGTTTTTAGTACCTATGCATTTTACTGACAGCCCTCTATGTAGAGCATGTATGGAGGAGGAAGAGGTGTCGCACGTCATGCTACAACGCCCTGCAGTGTCCGAGTACAGGGTTAAGTATCTTGGCATGCTTGGATGGCTCCCGGAGATCGTCGGCAATATTAAGGGGTTGCTATAGTTCTTCGGGGAGCTGGAGTGATCCATGTCCTGCCCACACGCAAAATACGCGCTAGTCTTGGAGTTGCGGAAAAGTAAGCCCCTTCTACTATTACTACCTATACATTCAGCGATCAATCCCTTTTGCAGTCTGCAACCCTCCGTGGCTCGAAATCGTTCCAATTGATACACATGACTTAACTGCCAAAGTTTTTTAAGAAAAAAATCAATCTCTGACGGATTTACGGCTAAAAGGCCGGCAACGCATCTGCAGTTCCTCTGGTGTTGCGGGTGTCCATGGGCGTCGTTGATCACCTGGGTGTTCCCGCCGCTCGTTTGCCCCTTCTCTTATAAAAAAAAAATTCGTGTGCTTAATTGTATCATCAATCAATCTGAACTGTGCAGAGGAAGGATGAAGATGATTAAGAATCAGTTTATTAATAACACCAAACAGACAACGATTACCGAGAGGAAAAAACACTGAGTCGCATGTTCACATCTCTGATTTTTGTTTATCTACCCGCCGAAAAGAAATGTAAAACTGTATTTGAGGGAAAGCTTTGCATTGAATCCTTTATTTTGAAGTACTTAATTGCAGAAGTAATACGTATTTTTACAAAAGAAACTTAAGCCGGGCTCGATGCAGCCAATGATATCAATCTCAATGAATAAATACACATACGACAGAATAAGCGGAACATAGAAAAGGGAGAATATAAAACAGTTTTATATTTAAATAGATAATAATTAAACATAAAGTAAAAGTTTAATTAACTTGTTTAGACATTAATTTGCAACACCATACTTAAAGTTTAAAAAAAACAAAATGCATTTATATTACAATTCGTAATGATAGAGAAGCAGTTTAATATCTCGTGTTTTTCACCCATCTGTGATTGCTGCGAATGATATTGTCAATGATTTCTTGCAGCTACCTCTGCCAATTTTCATGCGTTTTGCAACTCGCCTATATTGTTAGGAGGTCGCATTCTTAATTTGACACTCCTCTTTAGCAAGTCTCAAACGATTAAGAACCCTAGAAATTAAAGTGTTTCAAATCTACGCGTCGCCGTATCGAAAGCGCCTGCAATGTCACAAAGCTTACCTTAAATAGTATTATAATAAAAACGATGTGCTTGGTGGCAGTGAAAGTGGTGAAGTTGGTGGTGGTGGTGGTGGTGGTGAAAGTGACAGTACTAGTGTTAGCGATGGTGGCGTTGATGGTCTTGATGTAATCTTAGTAGTAATGGTATGGTGGTGGTGGTGGTGGTGGTGGTGATGGTGAAAGTGACAGTACTAGTGTTAGCGATGGTGGCGTTGATGGTCTTGATGTGATGTTAGTAGTAATTGTATGGTGTTGGTTATGGTCTTGACGATGATAGTGATGGTGGTGGTGGTGGAGGTGGTGGAGGTGGTGGTGGTGGTGATGGTGAAAGTGACAGTACTAGTGTTAGCGATGGTGGCGTTGATGGTCTTGATATGATGTTAGTAGTAATTGTATGGTGTTGGTTATGGTCTTGACGTTGATAGTGATGATGTTGGTGATGATGGTGGAGGTGTCGCTGTCGTTGTTCTTGATCTTGTTACAAATGTGCTTTCTAAAAATCAAAATTAAATTAAAAACAGTGAAAAACATTAGTTGGTAATTCTTAAAACTTAATTTTTTTTGGTGCTGTAGCTTATGATATCATAAGCAGCCGTCTTTTTGTTATTGTTAAATTATCTAGATTACATGTCACGCCATTTTTTTAACTTTAAAATTGACAACACCGGGTTTAATGTCTTAGCTCTATTTTAAATCTATCAATAGCATTCTCAAAAAAAAACAATTTTTTAGAATGCTATTGGTTAGGCATGGCTGCTGGGCTTACGTTAGTTAATTCCAATGTAAATAAAAAATCTTAACTACTAGTACGAACGAATTGTAATGTACACAAACTAATGACTTAAATTGTGCATTATCGAACATCGGAACATTCAACAACAATTAAAGAGGACAGAACAACAGAAAAGTAAGAAACTACACAAGCTAAAAGTTTTTATTATTTCACTGCTTAAGGCAACCTTTTTTGACATAGTACATAATGGGCAGCGCTTTCTCTACATCGACGTGTAATTATATTCCTATTTTGGAGGTTTTTTAATTTTTTGCGAAACTTTGATTATTTTTCTCAAATTAAGTTATACTAAGTTCAGCGGTTTCGGAGATTACCGTGAAACAAACTAACAAAACTTTTAAAAATTGTATTTTTATTATAAATATACGTCAAGTGTATTCAATATAGAAATTATATTTTGATATTACATATGGACACATAAATTTTATTTATCTGTATATATTGGTTTACGGATCCAATGATAGAAATTATGATTGCTTAACCACAAGGTTAAGTAAAATGATCAGTCATTTAGAATACCTTTATTCTTCTTTAATAAGAATAATGTATAAACAACTGACATCCCGCATGAACTCATATCTTATAGTAGGTATAGGCGGTATTATAAATTATTATTATCGTCGCGATAAAAAAATACATTTCATTTCACATTGGACAAGTTTAGTGTCAGAATATTCTAAACATACAATCTGCTATGCCAGGAATTAGAATTTTAAATAATGCAAAAACCACATCATTTCTTTCAAGAAATGTTAAGTCACCTTATCAAAAATACTAACGACATTTGTATAGCGGCTAATATACCTAATGTGCGTGAACTTTAACGTATTTAATGCCAGGACCTGTTCAACCTCAACCAATGAAAGGAAAATTGATTACGTATTCACCATTATATTAAAATCACTTAAACATATTTAAAGATATTTTTTTCAATCATTGAAAACTTGGTCACATTCATTCGATACAAAGGAAAGTTGACGTGTTAGTGCTCCTGCTTGGTCAATGCGTATTGGTAGCGTACCGCGACCGCTATCCATGTCTAGAGGCAAACTGTCTGCTTTTCTGCAGATTAAACTGCGAATATCGGCTGTAGATATTTGACGACGACAGAAATCTACAATCGTCGTTAATAAATATTAATCTTTACAGACTGTGTAATGTATCGGACAAGTAGAGTTAATAGTTTTTTTTTAAGTATAACTTCTTTTGGGGAATATAATGTTCAATTCACACGGTCCCAAAATTGCTTATGCATTACATCGAACAATTTGTAATTTTACTAAAAGTTGCTTTAGGTACTTCAATTTATCTTGGTTTAATTTGGTATTGTTATAAAGTGGAGTGTAATGGATTTCAAAATTTTAATAAATGGAAAATGCAATGCAAATGCGACAACTGTACTATAACATTATATTGACAAAAAGTGAACACAATAGTAAACATGTAACAAAAAGGAATTTAAATATTCAAAAATAGAAGAGGTGATAGACAGGAAAAAGGATCGTTTTTGTATACATCTCCTCCCCGTCCAGTCCTTTTAACATTCCCATTCTGTCCTTAATAGAAGGATAAAAAAGAGAGGAGGGCTGAAATTGGGTCTTCGGAACCTCACTCATCAGACGAAAGGCAGAAGTATACTCCTACCTCGCACCCGTCTTCTGTATGATTGTGTAAGTTCACCGGCCGAGCCGGTTGTTGCGGGCACAATGTGGAATTGTAACAAAATATAATTTTGTGGGCCTAGATTTTAAGCTTTAAGTATCGCTAATTGTAATTTAATTATCAGTTGTTGTGTGACATTTGCCGATGTAAAAATCAAACTACCTTCATATCGGCCTCATCAAACGTTACTCATCTTCTGATTGACATTTGATTCGACAGGAAGCATAACAATTTCAATGTTATAACTATAATCAATAAGCCTATAAATTTCAATTTATTAACATAATTTTAAAAACATGAATAAATAAGTCAATACGTGTTTTAGTTTTACAAATGTTTCCTTTACTTTACCTAATCTTTAAGGTTCTACCTTATAATTTGAATTCAATTTATTTAGATTATCTTTTAGTAATAGCAACAAAAGCGTATCACCTGGTGTTAAGTGACCATTACCCATAGATACCAATAAGAAGCAAATGATTTGCAGGTGCGTTGTCTACCTTTAATGGGCAGAGGATGAGAAGGACGTAAAACAATGTTTCCTTTTCTTATCCCCCTGCTCATCCAATCATCTTCTGTTTTTCTAATTATGCAATG
Organism: Papilio elwesi; assembly: GCA_029849275.1. Taxonomy (NCBI): domain Eukaryota; kingdom Metazoa; phylum Arthropoda; class Insecta; order Lepidoptera; family Papilionidae; genus Papilio; species Papilio elwesi. Next base: position 8,249,182 of record CM056692.1, on the reverse strand, counting down.
ATGGGAAAGGGACGAGGACTGAAACTGGGCCTCCGGCACCTCACTCGTCAAACGCGACGCAGAGTATAGACGACTTTTGCTATGCTATAAACACCCATCATACCCGAACGCGTGACTTAAACGGGACCCGGGACCAATAGTTTAAGTACAAAAGCACTACACACTTGACCAATCATTATTTTTGTAAGGAACTTTAGTTGAGCGAAAGCGGGGCCGTCTGCTTTCTACGCAATTAACCCCGGCTTGGAAGATCCGAAACATAGCACGAATCTTCGCTAATTACATACTATGCTACGTAATATACTTTCATTATTCTTGAATATATTTCTATCAATATTTGGGCAACAAAGAATAATACTTATTGTCACCTAAAAAGCGCCAGTGTATTTTTATTAGCCAAATTCCCTATAAGTATAAAAACTATATTTTTCTTAAAGTGAATATAAAGTTTTTTATTAAAAAAATAACCTAGTGAGCCTCCCCAGCCTCGCACGGGTAGCAATAATTATCTTTAGCAAGAAAAACCCACGTGCACTGTGATGACTGCATGCTTTAGGGTATGAATTTTAGAGATGAAAAATCAAAAATCGCGAAATAAGCTTCAATTATATGTATCAAAAGTGTTTGTCAATATTTTGGAATTCCGCTGATATATCGAACATAAAAACTTTCGCTATCTACTAAAGTAGATAAATATGAATAATAAAATTCATTTTAAAACGCTTTTACTTAGCGCTTGGTATTAGCAGTAATATGCGCAACGTTTCATGTCCTTTGGCCTAGTAGACAGTCAGTTTCTTCTTTTTACATATAACAAGATTGATGTATTGAGTTGTCATAGCTTCTGACATAAAGGTGTTCTGAAAATGCGTGTACAACAGTTGGCCACACAATATTATGTATTACCGATAATTTATGATGATTTACCCAAAATACCTTATATGATAAGGTACCAAGATTTTATGCTAGAGGGCGTAAAGATGTTGAGATATTTTGTATTACTTTAAGTAAGTTGAAAATGAAGTGTGTGCCAGTAAACTGCCTTTTTCTACGCGGAGGAAATGTTTATTTAGAAAGTTGCAGAGCGAAAACTTGGGCACAATAAATTATCCAACCATATCTTACGGCCAATCACTTTCTGTAATCCTTTTCTGTAGAGTTACTTTTATTAAAAACTAGGTGACCCGGCGTACTTTGTGCCACTTTAAAAATGTAGTTAACATTCAAAGCGCAGCTTAACACTAACTCAGTTTTAAGTTTCTTTTCATCATACCTTTGACGTTGTTCATAAGCTGACTCTTAATCTCCTTCCTCTGCATAAGTTAATTGATATTATAACTAACCAAGCCAAAATACGTGAGTAAGTGGGATCCTGCATCATTCAACGCACTTGCCCACTCACGTGGTGATACATGAAGAAATCCGTCAAAGATTGAAAGTTTTCTTTAACAACTCAGGCAGCGAAGTAATGTCTATCAATTGGAATGATTTCGAACCATTATATAGTATGTCTCACATACGACATCGCATTTAGTAATGTCGTATATAGTTACGGCCAAAGTTGTCAATCTTCCACGTTGTTTCCTACAGAACAACAAGCCTGTGAGCGCTTGGATACGAAGAGAGTCATCTAAAGTCGGACAGATAACCTATACATAAGTCTGGTAATAAAAATAATATCAATAATTACTGTCTTATTTCTTATCTTTCTACTTTATCCAAAATAAACTCCTATCCGATTCGCAATTTGGTTTAAGAAAAGGCAAGTCAACGGATGATGCAGTATATGAATTTATCAATTTTTGCTAAATTTCTGATGAAATATGAGGGGGAAGAGTTTGGAGTTTCTGAGATACAGGCCTCGGTCTAGTTAAGACTCCAGACTCTGAAACACAATAGTTAAGACATTTTAAGAGGCATTGAACAAATCTCTTTAATCTTTTGTTTTTGTAAAAACATAAAAAAGTGTTTTCATTTTTAAACACTGTCATTCTTGTTATGCTTCTATCAATAAAATTTTACAAAAAGACCATTGTATTTTTGTACACTTTGTGCTAGCGCTCAATAAAGCTATTATTAATTTTATTACCTACCTCTTTTAACCATTAGTAGTTGGGGGCTACTTTTCCGCAACTCCACGAGTACGAGCACGTACTTTGTGCTACCCATTCATCTTAAATCGTATATGTACCTCATGATTGATCCGATCAAAACACCTGCTACTATAGCAGGTGTGCCGCCGTGTCAATAACATCAACTTGCTTGCCCTTGTCCACCGCTTCGTTATCATCATAAATCGTTAAGCAAAATGAGATTAGACGTACTAACGTTTATCAATGAAATACTGTTATTTATGATATAGGGTTGATATTTGATCCGTTAGAATAAAATGATTACTTGACAAATGAGGCAGTAACCACCTATTGTTTTGAGATTTTTTTTATTTGCAATATAAATAGGTATACATAGAAATTAAAAAGAGATATTATTTTACAATATATATTTTTATTTTAGCGGATATAACAAAAGCAAATGCCAGATGTTTTACAAGATTAACAAAAAATCAGCGCTAAAAACTTCTAATAATTAACACAATATAAGTAATAAGACTAGACAAGATTTAAGGTAGATGAGCACCCACTGGTTTGTAACCATTCTCATCGGCGGTGTAGTCGACTCTGTACGTGACACCGTCGGGGCCGAGGTATTCGAAGAATCCTTTAACCCTGGGTCCGTAGTTTTCATTATCTATTTGCTCGACCTTGCCGTCTTGTTCGGCTAGGATTTTGTTTTCAGTCTCAAGAAGATAATGGTATCCACCAGGGGGAAGGTAATCATGGTACAAACGAATAATGTCGTATTTGTTTAAGTAGTTTTCGTCGTAAGCTCTGTTGGGAGGAATAACATATGGCTGGTGGGTGGGCTTGTATGTTGGTGCGAAAACTGTTACAGGGCTCGGACTCGGCGAGACTGTGGGAGAAGGACTTGAGCTGGAAGCGACGATAGTCGTTGGTCTCGGCGCTTCAGTGGTTGTAGGACCATATTCTTGTATTGTAGACACTGATCCAGAAAGAGAACTTCCGCTGTATATAAAATAATCGATATTAATTTTTGTTGGTAAGTTGGTAAATTCTTAAGATCTAAATTAAAAATCTAAGCTAAATTAAAAATACAAATCGCATAAACTCTTTAATAATTTTATTGAAACTTACTCGCATAATTATTTTGTCCAATTATCTCTCCTTCCTTTCTTTAAACTCGAATACCTAAAACTACTCCTATCTAAACTTCCGGTACTCATGAGATATTTGTTTTTGTTTTAATTAATTTTATTTTCTTTTTAAATGTTTCTTCCCCGTTCTTTCCCTTACTATTAGAAGGTCATTTTATACATTTTATTGTTTAAATATAAATACATAAGTACACAAACGAAGACTATCTTATCAATTCCTCTTTTCTTTATTTTCTTAAATTATAAACCAACACCTAAGCACACCGATTTATTCCTCAGGACACCTTCTTTCTTACTAACTAAAGTTACTGCTTACTTTAACTACTTCTATTTCCTTGTTAATTTTTTCCCTATACAAATTTCTCTAGCATTTCGTAGATTCCACTATACCCATAACGCGTAAAAAATAAACGAACTCACCTGACATCTCCACTGTTCCCTTCGTCTAATCCCCCTGCACCCCCCAGTGAGCCTGACCCAGTGTAAGCACCCCCGGCGCCTCCCGCGTTGCCCGAACCTGTGTAGAAACCTCCAGCGCCGCCGCGATCGCCTCGATCACCGCTGTCAAAGTAGTTTTGGTTAAGTCAAGTCAAAAATTAAACAGGCTTTTATAATAATAACTCGAATATGGAGGCGTGTGATATGTGGCATGGTTAATATTCTCATGGAGGGGCTTGCCATGCTTTTTTGAAATAAATAGTGTTAGAAATATAATAAATTAAATAATTTAAAAGGCCATATTTTACACTTCCATCATTCTGCATTGTCCATTTCACTTTATAATATTGACATTGTAAAATACGATCTAATAGTAAATAATATAATACAATCATTGATAAATTATAAAAAAAATCATAACCGACGAGCATGCATGCGTAGATGTATGAATGTGGAAGAAGCGAGAGAGGTGAGCCAGGATCGCGCCAAATGGAAATCCATGATCTCTGCCTACCCTGGGTTACGCCTCTCTGGTTACGGGCATGAGCGCATATAAATCATGTACATATAAAAAGTATTTTTATAGTAAAAGTGAATTAAGCTGAATTAATATAATCAGTATACCTTGTAACTACGTTAATTTTTAAATAAAGTCCATCGTTATTTCAGGAAAAGAGGCAAAGATAATGGTGCTGTACAGCCACCAACTGTAGCAGTGTACGATTTACTTTTTTACTCCTTGTTATTTAAGACATTATTATAATTTTTTACTAGATACTTAGCGGCGATATTTGGTGGCAGAAAATTTAACATAAAGTTTTTGTGGAGAAAGCTACATTTTTTCTATAGTATATGTTACCCTGCTGGTACTAACTAACTAACTAAAACTAAAGGGAAATATGGTTGAATTTCAACCACCGGGCGATCTCTAGTATACACAAATAAATGTATGTGAAGCTAATAAAGCTATGTTAAAAATATTATTATAACGTACTTGTAAGCCCCTGACCCGTCAGGGATGTAACGTCCGTTGCTGTCATAACGTCCCCCGCTGTATCGGCCGGCATCGTAGCGACCCGGGTCGTAGCGACCGGGGTCATAGCGGCCGGGGTCGTAGCGGCCGGGGTCGTACTTTCCGGGGTTGTACCGACCAGCGCTGTCAGACTTTGTAGTTAAATAGCGAGGCGTCGTAGTAAAGAACTGTAAAGGATTGTACCTAAAAAGGAAATAATTATAATTAGTAAGTCGCCAGCGGTGTTGGAACTAAATATATTATAAGTAATAAATAAAATAAAGAAACACTCTAGCCCATAGCCTAGAGGGGGAAGCAGACATAAAGGAATTTCATTTGACAAATGTCCCTTCTTCTACCGCATACAATCTCTTCAGCTTTGAGAACTGTTACCGCTTTTCATGTCACCTACCTGGTCAGTGTAAGTTCGTGTAGGATTTCGCAAGTTCCAAAACTGTCATTCAGTTTTGCAACATAAATTTCGGTTGCCACTCTTTTTTATGGCAGAAGGTGGCAAATTAGCAAGCAACATGATTTTAAGTGACCTTAGACATCCGCAACAAGCAAATGATTTGCGGATGCGTTGCTTATCTTAATGGACAGAGGAGGGAATAAATATACAGGAAAAAGGATATTTCCTTTTCCCCGCCAACCCTTGCATTCAGACTCTTCATTCTTTGCATTCAGACTCTTCATTCTTTGCATTCAGATTTTTGATTCGCCCTTACCACTGAAGCATACCGTTCATTTTAGTAACGTTATAGATAGCTTGAAACTTTAATTCAGAGTGAAGCCTAGTATTCTTTTCAAAGATCACTGCATCTCACATTAATTACTGCATCTCAAATTAATATAACAATTAATAGTTTTAAAAGCTAAAAACACGTTCAGTTCTATTATGTAATTACTGCATTATATAACTTTATTTATTGTTATATAAATGGGCACTTAGATGGCGTTACCGTGTCTTTTATTTTTTATACCTACTATCCAGAAGCAATTGTTAAAAAAATCCAGCGACATTCAGATCACTGAATGAAACAAAAAATATTTTTGTAATTACAGAAATATTTGTTGTTTGCTGCCATGTCAATACTATGCGCATATTCACACAGGCCAGTTAATGTTTATATCATGTATTACTGAATGAGTGTTATCCTTTTTCTTGTACGGGGCGAAGTATATTTTATAAATATTTCTTAGGTATAAGAAAATACTCCCACAATTGTTTAATGGTTCTATCGTCTAAGCTCACGTTCCACTTTTACGACGCGTTAAAAATAAAATTAAAATAAAAAACGTCATATATACCTCCCAGTTTCCGCCGCCAAGGCTACCGTCACAGTTAAGCAGAGGACCTTTTAAGATATTGTTAAAAATCAAAATCACGGTTTATTTTATCAATAAAAATGAGGTTACAAAAAATATTATAAATTTAGTTTTAAATTTCTGTTCTGGAAAATACTTATATATAACAAACATTGTATCTTATCGATAAAAAAATAAAACTGACTTTTAAAAGATTATCAAAGCGATTTTATCTACTTGTTTTATTTTTTAGTTTAAGAAAGATCTTAAAATTTTAAACAGAATTCATTCAAATAAACGAAACGGTAGATTCGTAATTCGCACAAGGAATATGTACTTGATAGACTTCTAGGTTGATTAATTTTAGTTTATATCAATTCAAGGAGTTTACATTAAAAAAATGTAACATACCAGTATCCCCCTCATTATGTTAATAACTAGGACGCTACCACTTGAATGTGCTATGCCAAAAACTGAAGCCTTTTATATATTTTTTTCACCCAGTTTCATAAACTTATACTCAAGTCCAGTTCCACTCATATATAATGAGTAAACAAATTATGATTAGTTATTCATTAACAGAGATTCTCAATCTTTGCGCAATAAATTTATTAATTTACCTTGTCTGCTCTAGAGATATTTATTCAATGTTCTTGTAAATTTAATGCAACACGCATAAACAGTGTGAGGTGCTAATTACACATAAATAATAAAGGGCAACAAAGCAAAATGAGCGTGTAACGTAATATATTCATAATTATATGCGCCTACAAGTAATGAGTGACAATTTGTGTCGTGTATTGCAGTAACAGCTTGTATTGGATGCGCCCTATAAGAAGCTACATATTGCCCCAATGACAGTGTATACAAGCCAACTGGTTTCTTAACGGTAAAATATATGATCGGATGACATCTACGCGCGTGGGTGTACGACATTTTAAAATAATTCCCATTTTATGTTTTTCTTTACATAAATGTTGATTTATATTGTAGATAAGCTAATTAAATTTAAGACGCCGTGGAAAAATCAGTAGTTATGTAGAAAATATCATTATAATTTTAATGTCTAGAGATACATATCAAAACTGTTCGTTTCATCGTTTTGGTTTTGTGTTGCAATTTTCAAACAGGTACATGAATAGAAATAGTATAATAGAAAAGTACACTTGTAGGAATTAAACAATGAGTAAATTATTAAATAAATCTTTATTTTCCAATTCTATTGCAATCAATAAGAAGCTAGGAATGTAAAATAACATGTCGGCAAGAAGATTTAGAATAATAATAAAACAGCACTAAAAGAACTTAAGAAATAGATAAAATTTTAGCGACTAGAACATTTAAGGTAGATGAACACCCACGGGTTTGAAACCGTACTCATCAGCAGTGTAGTCAACTCTGTAAGTGACACCGTCGGGGCCGAGGTATTCGTAGAAACCTTTCACCCTGGGACCATAGTTGTCATTGTCGATTTGCTCGACCTTGCCGTCTTGCTCAGCAAGGATTTTGTTTTCAGTCTCGAGAAGATAGTGATATCCACCAGGGGGAAGGTAATCGTGGTACAAACGAATAATGTCGTATTTCTTTAAGTAATTTTCATCATAAGCTCTGTTGGGGACAACAACAAATGGCTGTTGAGTGGGCTTATATGTAGGTACGAAAACTGGGACTGGGCTCGGACTTGGCGAAGGTGTGGGCGAAGGACTTGGAGACGGAGAGGGGCTGGGAGCCAAGATAGTAGTTGGTCTCGGTGCTTCGGTGGTTGTAGGAACGTACTCGGCGGTTGTGTACACTGCTCCAGTGTAACCACCTTCACTGAAATTCGAATCGAATAATTAGCAATTATATTCTTGTTTTGAATATTAAAATAAATCATTGATTTTTTTATTTATTTTCGCTATAGCGTTGTATAAAACAACGAAACAGAATAAGGAAGCTTATATTTTAAATCAAGCCATTTTTTAGAAAAAACGTATGAAAGATGCCTTTGATATGTCAGTATACATTTATTAGTCATGTATACATAGTATTCTGTTAGCATAAAAATTTTGAAAAGATTATAAAAAAAAAAACTTTACCCGTTGTAGTTATTGTTGTCAGGCTGGTACTTTCCGCCGTCGCTTCCTTGATGAACATAGAAGCCACCAGCGCCGCCACGATCCCCGCGGTCGCCGCTGAAACAATTTTATTCATCTATAAAAAAACTTAAGAAATATTCTGGTTACAACTTCAGTTTAGTTAACAAACACAACGAGTTACCTAAGTCGCGTGATTTATGAATATGCATTTAGCCTACAATTTCTGCGTGATTCGGAAACGTCTTTCAGATATTTCCACTGTTATTTTCCAAATTATGGAAAAAACTTGGGTACTTTAAAGTAAATTATTATCAATATATATCTAGCAATATTGGCCCTTTTATTACAAATTGCTTACGTAGTCGAGTATCATTACCATAGGAATTACGGTGGTAAATGTTTAAAAGTTATTCTATGAACACTACTTCTTTTTTGAACTAACTTACGTTAACTTTTTTGAATTAACTAACGTTAACTATTAGATAAAACTAGAATTGATGCAAATGTCGTATCTCTAATAATTTTCTACGGAAAATCCGTAAGTTCAATAACAGCATAAAATTTATATGGATATTATATTACTTAAACTTTATTTTAAACAAATTTTACTAAAATAATTTAGAATTCAGCAACTAGATTAAATAAAATGCCAAAGCTAGTCTTTAACCCTGTGACTGCAAACAGAATCAAGGTGCAAAGCACTTGGAGTTGATGATCTTTAATACCTACATATATTGTTTGAAATCGACTTTTGAAATAGATTGTATTACTATTTACTAATATTTAAACATGAATGGACTAATACTGGAGTAATGTGAAGATAACGTAATGGATGTTCCACTTACTTGTACTTGCCAGATTCGTCAGGAATCCAGCGTCCGGATTGGTCGTATTTGCCAGGGTTGTATTTTCCAGGATCGTATTTACCAGGGTCGTATCTGCCAGCGTCATAACGACCCGCGGAATAGCGGCCAGGGTCATAGCGACCCTCGTAGCGACCGGGATTAGCGGGTGTTGTTGAATACCTTCCAAAGAAACGATTATAACTTGGCGTCGACGTGACAAACTGGAAGGGCGTGGAGCTGAAATATAACAATATTTGTAAATCATCATGATTTCAATTCGACTTAAAGTTTCACAAGCTTTTCTGTCGTGCTGTCGTACGGCAATGAATAAATACAAAAGCAAATTGAGTTTTCCACCAGAGTTTAAATAGGAATAGGTCATAATAATGAACAGAACGACGGTAGATAGAGCCAGCAGTAGCGGCAGCTTTTTGCACAGTAGGTCCAATTTGACTGAAGGTACCAAAAACATTCAGAATACTGAAGTTGTGGTATTTACGATTGTGCTTTTTGTCTTATACGTTTCTGGTACCGCAGATCACATAACCCTTACCCTCCATTTGCCTGACAAACTTCCCTCCCATTTTCTTGGTTAGAACAGATCAAAAAGGTCGACGAGCACAAATTGATAGGTAGGAATGGCTCACGCTCACTTAGCGGCAGATGAGTCGCGTTTTGGTTGCCCTTCTATTATAAAAAGCTTGATTGTATAATATAAAATCGACAGCCACGTTTGTGATCCAGACCTACAATTATCTTAAAAAAATTAAAACGTACCTTCCAGTATCCGCCGCAAACGCGACCGCTACGGTCAAACATAGCACCTTGAATGCGAAAAACAAAGCTTACATTTAGCGATTAATTTAAACTCTCTATACATCTTAGACCAGATAAGGTTGTGAAAAAATGTTATAAAAGTAATAAATTAACATAATGGACTATAAAAGTCCGTTAACGGTGTCTTGGTACATTTGCATATTATTTAGATCACTTTATCAAATATTTACATTGAATTTTAATACAAACCAGAACGCCCCGCATTTCTGTTCCTGCGTTGAGAGCTTTACTAATTGAATGTGCTCTCTGAAACATCAATGTCTATTTATACCTTTTTGCCTACTCTATATATTTCCTCCCATTTCTTGTCCATCTCATTCATAATGAGTAAACAAACAAGATTAGTCACTCGTAAAACTCGCAGAGATTCCCAATCTTCGTTCTAGAGGCTTTTACATTTTGTTTTGTGCGTAATAAGGAAAGTTAAATGCGTAAACCCGTATTATTTATTCATGGATATTTTTTTATTAATTTAATTATCCTTTTGTGGCATTGTATATATTTAAGGAACATGTTTTAGTCGTTTATCGTAATCAGTGTTATAACCGTTTGTAGCCATGTACCATACGAGCATACCGATTACGCGCAGCAGGGCCGGTCGCGGGGGATTTGTGTGGACTAGCACAACGGCGAACACCCTTATTCCAGCGATGTTACCTATTTAAAATCAAGAAAAAAATATCTATCTGATAAAAATAACATATAAAGTAAGGGTAAATACAAATGTTCATAGCAGCACATAATAGATAAATACAACGATACATACAAAATGATGTAGTACTCCAATTATATTCTAACCCGATAGAAGAAGGATAATGTCACGCGTATGTGTGTATGTGTTAGTACTTCCGCTTCACTATGCCCTCCTAAGCGGCGTGGCCGATTTTGATGAGTGTCATTAGATTTATATTCATCCCCGCAGTGCAGCAGATAATGTGAGGAATATGATAGTGATACAGTCGGTCAGTTCCTTCTTGTAGTTTCTGTATCTATTATTATTATTATTGTTCTCCACTCGGGCTTAAACCTTCTACAGTTAAATATTTAATTTAATCAGCGAAGTTATTAAATTAAACTTACGTGCAAGCGAATATTTTTGAGAAGACAAAAAGAAAGAAAGAGGATCTACTAATGTTTGTCTCGTATGACTGCGGAATTGCCAACACAGAATGGGCCGACTCGACCGGTGAAATACTACGACTTCACAGAAGACAGGCGTGAAGTAGAGTATTCTGCGTTTCGTCCAATGAGTGAGGTGCCGCAGGCCTAATTCTAATTCTCTCCCCCTTCCCACCCTTTTCTTATGAGGAAAGTATGGGAAGTGGAAGAAAATTTGACGGTGGAGGGTATGTATAGGAATTGGAAATAACCATTTTCTGTTTGTCTCATCCTCTGTCCATTAAAGGTGGGCAACGCATCTGCAACTCAATAGTTAGTTGCAGATGTTTATGGGTAGCGATCACTTGACACCAGGTGAAACGCTTGATCTTTTGCCATCTAGTGATATAAAAAAAATGCTTGGATTGAGGGGAACCCTAGAAATTTAAGTGTACACCGTTTTGCTCTGATATATAAAAGTAAACCGTTAATAAAGTAAAAAATGCTAACAGTTTGAGAACCTCATCAAGTGTTAACGTCACATGAGAGCGATCATTAGGATGCACACACGGCAACCGGCTCTAAATACGCACACGAAGAGAAGGTATGTGTGGATGTATACATAATACGTAAATAAAATGTAAATAGATGAGTATTTTACTTTTTCATAATTATGTATCAATTTCCATTTGTGATCTCATAAATGATCCATAATTGATTTAAATTTCAATTCATGGCTGCCTGGTTTTAGTCCAAACGTGTTGCATATTACATAATCAAAATGTGTGAATAAAACTTTAGTACATTTATCCATTGTTTAGGGTTTTTCGTTTGTTTTTTTAAGCGTATAATAATAAAAGGAAAATATAAAAGAAACTAGAGAGCAAGGGAAGGAAGTAAGGTCATTCTGGGTGAAAGCACTTGCGGGGATGGAAGGGAACGAAAGAGTGGATTAGTTGGTCACAACCGCAATCGGAGATGAAGAACAAACCAAATTATGAAAGGTGGTTACATTTGTCAAGCGACAGATTCGTCTGGATACGCTTGAAAAATAGAACAGACGGTATGTGAATGGAGACACGGCCCCGACAACTAAGCTCTTCTTCCCAAACGTGACGAGCGCCCCCCGCCACACTTAGGAAGATGTCCTGAACCCCGTGCTGGTGCAAATTTAAACGGGACACGAGGGGTTCTCGGAGTACTTGCACAGATTTACGTACAAGGAGACCCCCTCGTGTACCTAGCACAAGAAAAGACCGTGTTGCACATTTTGACCGAATGCCCAGGATTTGAATCTAAGGGAGCGGAAATATAAATAAAAACAAAAAATAGAAATAATAAAGAAAATTTAAACAGCATGATTAGAAACGAAGAAACAAGAGAGGATTTTATAAAGTATTGTTCGTCAATAGCGCAAATTTTGATAAATAGAAATAAGACTTGAAATTATGATATTAGAATAACTAGCGTAAAAATTGTATGTATAATAAGCACTGATATTATAAGCTAGCTAGCTGTTGCCTGCGACTTCGTCCGCGTGGAATCAAATCAAAACATATTAATCACTTTGCAGTATAAAAGTACTAACGCATCTTGCGAGCCTATAATATTTACCTAATATCGTTTAACGTGGCAAATAGTAAAATGTTTATATTATTTTACTACTTAAAGCAACCTTTGTTACATTGCAGGTAGCGGGCGGCGCTTTCGAGGGTCTTTCACCTTTTACGCAGAACCCTAAGAATTTTGCTTAGATTTTAGCCTATTTGAACCCATAGCTATCTTCCAGTAAAAGTCACATCCGAATCGGTTAAGTCGTTTCGGACATTACCCGGAATAAACAGATAGACAGACAGACAAAAAAATTTAAATTTGTATTTTTGTTATAAGTACCGTATATACGTCATTTGTATTGAGTATGGAAATTTATTTTTATATTACAAACAGACACTTCAATTTTATTTATCAGTATAGATAACTTTCAACATCTTTTATTTAAAAGAATAACTGAAAAAGTTATTTACTCACGTACATGTTAGGGGAACGAGAGGACGGCATAGAGCCGCCCAATAAAATAAAAAAAACACTGTGTAAGATGTGCTGACCCCCAGTACAAGAAAACCTACACATATTTTAACAATTTTAATATCATTCACCTTCATGATTGATGATTCCTCTTTACCTATTTATAATATTATTAAGAAAAATTTATTATAAAAATAATATATAAAAAAATTTCCTGCGAAATTAAATTTCATAACTAAAAATGTTCACAAAACAATGCCATGAATGCTTTCATGCTTAATTCTTTAATTCTAAAATTACAGCAAAAAAATTACAAGTTTCTTTTATAATTTTAAATTAAGTAAATAATTAAATATTCGACAGAATCAACATTGTATTAGTCAGCTACTAAGAATTATATAATAATAATACGGTAGAAGAACATTAAGCGTCATGCGATCTAAAGACAAAATATAGCAATAAAAATTATATAAATTTGAAGGCGCGGCTTTGATTATTATCTTCTATCTTATAATGTTGCATACGAAGGTGTGAAAAGGACCTGACAAAATATAATGTCATGGACAATCCGGGCCATAATTTCAAATGTCTAATAAACATATGTAAACATACATATGTATATAGATATGTTTAATAGACTGCTTAATGACGGTTTGTCCATCAAGACTTATGGCCTATAGTTATAGTTTGAAATATATTTTTATCAAATTTTCTGGGCCGTAAACTTGAAGTGTTTAAAACATAAGTTAACGATATAACCCATATACGCATAAAAGATATATGGGAAACGAAATCAAATACAGATTTTAAAGCATTTCTTCTTACTTTTATTTTTTTAAACAAAAATGTGCCAAATGTAATGTTTATTTGTGCAAAAGAGACACTGGTACTGATGAATTAAGCAGAGACACAACGGCTGCAAATAGAGCGGCCACAAAAGTCATCAGAGCTAATCGGAAATAAGAGAGGACTTTGATTTATGTGGATATCTGTCTGTTATATAAGTGACCTAATAACCATGGAGATATAAAAACATCTCTGACTACTATCTCTACATAACTTCAACGAGGACACTTCAATGAGATGGCGTAATAACTTGTACGTATTTTAATTATGTCTAAGAAAATAAGGAAAACGTACGTATGTACCAGATGATAATCAAGATATTTCTAGAATCGTATACTGGCACATAAAGTAACGCCTTGACCATAATCATTTAGTTATAAATCGAATATAAAACAGTTATTAATTCGCTTGGCAAGTTAAGTAACGCGCATGTAAATTTTCAGTAGAGAACAAATTAAATATTGGTTTTATTACAGCGTTAGCGCCCATCCACAGGCCTTCTGTCAGAAGGAATACATTTACATTTTATAAAGCTATACATCTAGATCCATGATTCAGAGGGTATATGTTTATATATTATTAGTTATTTTATATGTATATATTTTATTGATTTTGATTCTCTTGATTTTATAATACATCGAACTGCTAAGATGTATTGCATGATGTAATTAAAACAATTAAATTTTATAATCTTGAACTGAAATCACGGCCCAAAATATTCAGTATAGGTCTGCAGGCTCACTCACTTTGGACGGAATTAATAAGCATATTGAGAAAACGAATGTCAATCTGCTTCGAATTGATTAAAAGACGTCACATAAAAATGTCTTTCAGTAGTGTACCAAAAAAACAATACATGATAATTCAATACTAATAAAGCGCCTATTTATTAAATTGTAGGGGATACGAATTGATATTTGCAAACTATAATCAACTAGGCGCGTTAAAATGACATTTATAACTTGCTTTACGAATTCGCTTCACTTTACATCCACGTGACGTTAGCGGTAACTAAAAGTGTAGTTAACAAAATAATTTTAATATGTAGTGAATTTAATGTATTAATGATTAAGGAATTATTATTGTCAATAACCATATATAATAATTCTAATAAAACCAAGTATTAATAATAAATAACCTGTTTTCTTCCGTATAAAATTCTGTTTGGTAAATTGGTAAATGTCTAATCATCCGATGATGTTAATTCCCCGATGTGTAGAAGAGTCTTATTCTCAAATGTTCAATATCTGTGATGAATTGCTACGTTGAATTTCATATTTAAATAATAATTTTACGAGCACTGTGAAGTACTTTCATGGTCATTAAAATCAACAAAAATAGCAGCAAGCAAGCGTTTGCGCAGCGTTGCTAACGGTATTGCAAAATATATTGTTTTTATTAACTATTACTTGGTCTTTTCATGTTTTCTTCAGAAAGTCTGGGAAACAGTAAACAAATAAAACATGGAAGCATTTTTTTGCTCCAAAATGCTTTAACCAAAACTGTACCTTAATGGACGGGGCTTATAACTGTACCGTGCGCGGTTATAGTTATCTCGTGACAGATGATGGGTGTATGTGCTGTTGTAGATCAGCAGACTGTCACACGTGATCAATTCATGCACCAATAATGCCGTTATTAGTATGTTCTGTGTGCCTATTGGCTGAACATAGCCCAAACATAGTTATTGCCTTAAAAACTTAAATTAATTTTAATTCTACTGGGATATATGATTGAACACTTATATATTTTCTTGCCATGTTCAGGATAAAGTTTGTGAAATAACGCTAATGGAATGCGAATGGAATCATTCGCATTCCATTAGCGTCAACATTACACAGTAATAATTCCTTATTCCAATATAACATATGCCACATCATTGTATCCCTCATTGATAATAAACCTTTTGTGTCGATAATTATCTACCGATATGTACACATAAATACGTATGTATTTTATCATATTACTACCAAAAAATTAAACACAATAAAATCAATTCAATTCATATATAGGTGAATTTGTTTATTTTAACACATAAGACAGAGCTATTTTCTTATATTCTGCACAAAATAAATTATGTTAATGTAGCTAAAAATAATACTTATAGTTACTTGTGCCATTATTTAAATGTGTTCTTTATTATTTAATTACACAAATTTACATTAGCTGTGCATCACATAGTGATTTACGAGTGTTGCATACTTGTACAACCCACACAATTTAATAAAATAAGCATTTTATTCAAGGCTAAATTATAATTTTTCTTTAATATTATGATTTTTAAAATATAAATATCCTTTATCCTATACATTATATATGTTAGCCAGAGATAGCAAATGCTATTTACTTTTCAATTAATTTAAGGGCCTTTTAAGCACAAAAAAACGGTATAAAATTTTTACGAAGTTGTCAAACAGGCCACCGATTCATCCGAGTGGCAAATGTCTTAACTATCTACCCTATATTAAAGCAAGTCAGGGATCGGGTCTGGAAAAGGAGAGAATGGTAAGGGGAAGGAAATGCAGTAGTATAAAATTCCCTACTTCACGCCTGCCCTCTATGCGAACGTGATACTACAAGTGGTCGAGGTCGGAGTCGGTCGACACGTGTGTAAATGCCTATTCATTATAATTATTATAGTATTAAAGATGTCTTATATTGGTACAGTCACTATAAATTTTGATAGGTAGGTGATTGAATAACAATTTATATTTAAGTTGTTGGATAGATGCCATGGGCACTTACTAAAACAACTGATTTGTAACTGGTTTTTTTCATATGAGATCTCACAACTTTTTTGGAATAACTGAGCTGCTAGCATTTTTTACATTTTATGTTTTTGTTGAGATACATGTAACAGGAAAGCGAGATGACTATCGGCGTAGATAAAATACTTTTGGTTCACGGTACATGGAGTTAGTGACACGAAGGTCGGCAGAATTAAGAGGACATAAATCCAGATGTAAAAATTAGATTATTGTGTATAATTATGAAATCCAAAATATAACGTAACGTAATATCGATAAAAAATCACGGTCTGAGTATATTTTGGAAAGAAGTTGGATCAGAGCAAATTCCTCTATACGTCGTTACTTAACAACTAAACGTTTGGAGTGTCGCCGCCTCTTATAAGCCTGAGGTTTTGCTTTTTTGGGATCATGTTGTTGTTTGTGTTTTTGGGACCATCATCATGTTGGGACAAGAGTTTCTAAAAATAAATATTTAATGACCCTATCGCCTAATTTAAATACCTCAGTTCACCTCAGATTCATGTTCTTTTTAAAATAAAATCCTTCAAATGTTTATATACTAATTAAAACAGTTTAGCAGCATACAACATTTAATAAGCACTCACGCTCTTCAACATAAACGTAGGTAGGCAGAAAAATCAATCGCTTTCCATTTCACATTGACTACATTCCCTGTATTTGTATTACTTAGCCTAAACTGTAAAAGGGCAAGAGCTCGAAAATATTGAAACTTGAGAACTTCACAAATATTTTAATACTTCTGAAAAATCTTGTATTAATATAATTTATTGCTTACATACATAGTCGCTGAGATTATTAGTTGACAGATTGTATCTTATTTGAGTGGTATGTGTATCTAAGCTGTGTCTATATATTAATATAACAACTATAAGTTGTACAAAATGTCAGTTTAGTTTGTTTAAAAGTAACAAAATTCTTAAGTAATTTAATAATTAATAGAAATACTTTTTTGACTTAAGATTGTATATCACTCTGTGTGATAAGTTAATGTCTGATGTTACGATACATATATTTATATATATATATATATATATATATATATATATATAATTTGTTCATTGAAACTGGTTAAATGAGTTACAAATCCATAGTAATATGAAATTAAAATATTTCAAGCTTATTCGAATGATGTAACTTGAAGGCCAGTGATGCACGCTCTTACTTAACTAAATGTCAGGAAGCGGATATATTTTACATGGCTTATTACAATAATATAGACCAAATTTAATTGTGTAGTATATTAAGAACTTTAAAAACAGCAATTTACTAATCATATAAACCGTCAGATGCATTCATGTATTTAATATTTCTGCTTTTTTATATGCCTTCTGTATGCGTTTAATAATATAACTTTCGCCTGTACCTATCCATATGTAAAATTTAAATATAGTTTACAACCAGCTAGCATTAATTAGGTGTATGTACAATGCAAGGCGCGCTGATAGGGCATCGAATGAAATACTTACTTAATATAGCGGTAGAAGATGGGAAATATTTTCTCGGTTCTAATATAGCGCTAACTGGTGTAGGAGTATCGCACGTTAGATAAAGTACTTCCCCGTAAGATTTGTGAAAGTTCTAGCATACGGAGGTGAACGAGCAACCGATCGCCTAACGCTAAATGATGACCGACACCGATGAACATCCACGACATCAGAGGAACTGCAATTGCGTTGCCAGCCAGTAAGAAAGGAGTGCGCTCATTTCACGAGGGACCTGAGTCATATTGGTATGAAAATAACGCTGGAAACAGATAATTCCACAAAGCGAGTTAAAAGTGGTAGAACCCGCAAATACAACATTCGTTGCAGGAATTGGCCGGCTCGACCGGTGAAATAGCACGACCTCACAGAAGCCAAGCCTGAAGTAGAAGTATTGTATGTAGCAACGCACTTGCAATTAATTTGCTCGTTGCAGATGCTTATGGGTAGTGGTTACTTAATATCGATAAACCATTCGCTCGGTTGCCACCTTCTTCTTTAAAAAAGCCGTCGTGCAAGGCTGAAAAGTTGTAAAAGCGAAACGATGTTACAAGATCGTACCAAAAATTACAACTAAGCAGGGCTGATATGATTATAACGATAATACTGCCAGCCATTTATATACATTTAAAACAGGTATAATAAATACCTTTATTTCATTTACAATCAATTTACATCTGATTTAAAATTGTGCAAAAAGAATGTCTATGTTCCAATTTAAACATTATTTTTCAAACATGTTTGTATCCTACTCATTTATATTTTAATAAATCCCATTAAAACTTGTCACATAATTAACACTAATTAACAATGACATATCTATGGTTTAAAATTTAAGAACATAAATGTTTTCCTTAAACTAAAATATAATATTTACACCAAAAAGGCGGGAAAAATTAAAGTGATCTCTAATATTATATTTTCTAAGATATATAACTTAAAGCGGTTACTGGCCTTTACCGAGACACGCAAATACAGTAACGAATTAATTAAAATTAATAATACAGATAGATACGGGTGGCGTAATTTTTTTTAAAGCTGTAATGATAAAATATTGCATAATATATATTTAAAAGAGAATATCTTTAATCGTTTGAAAAATACATTTTCTTCGAATTTAAAAACACTAATAATATTCGGGTAAAAAAATATACACATTTCTAATCATTACATATTACTGTTGTTCTAATGATGATAAGATAATAATCTGTACTCGCTGAGTGAAGCATTACTTTACATTGCGTGTATACTTATAAATAAGTATTAGGCTATTACCCAGTTAAATTAACTGGGCTTATAAATATCTAGGACCTTTAGCATTATTTAGGTGGGGAAATGCCTTACGCATACTTATCTTTGAAGGGATAAAATATAAGTTATGTCGAGCCTGCACCGACAAAAGTTCCACGGTGGCCAACAGCGATGACGGGGGTTACGAAATCTCTATTCGGAACGCAACCGCGACCCTTCGACCGCTTGGCTACACAGAAAAATTGCGCGCCTCGAGGATATTTAAATGTAATTATTCCTGGTACCCGCGCGATGTCTCGATGGTCCGAGAATCGACCATCGTCCACCTCAGGGTTACTCGGTTGGTGTTCAGGGCCCCTAAGCCACGCACCTGCAACCTACTTGGGGGTACTGCTAGTTCTAGAACAACGTGACCAGGCACGCCAACGCCATGCCGGCGTCGTCTTCCATCCGGTTCTGCGTTCTTATGACCTCGCTCAGCAGCCTCTTTTTTACCCTCTTGAGCTCTTTCGCAAAAAGAGGCTCCTGCCCTCCACGTTGAGATCCTGTTCACCACTACAAGACAGTAAGTAAGGACAGGTGTGATGCAATTGCACCAGAGTTTGCCAGTCAAGTTGCTATGCCGGGAATACCACCAGTCTGTGTGATGCGGAATCCTCGTTTCTGTCACAGTGGAAACAACTAGCTGATGCCTCACGCCCAATTCTACATAGATAATAATAAACGAAGCAGACATGCTTGACGATTTACCTGTGTGAGGCGGTATGTGATGATTCGCGCTGCATCCAGGGTTCAAAGATCGGCAGGACTGCTTCGACGACGTGTTTTTACGAATATCGTTAACTACTAAGCCTATTGCGCCACGTCACCAAAGTGATTTGTTGTTCCTACCGCTTAACCGCCTCAAAGACCTTG
This sequence comes from Papilio elwesi, assembly GCA_029849275.1. Classification (NCBI taxonomy): domain Eukaryota; kingdom Metazoa; phylum Arthropoda; class Insecta; order Lepidoptera; family Papilionidae; genus Papilio; species Papilio elwesi. The sequence continues at coordinate 8,229,045 of CM056692.1, read as the reverse complement.
TGTCGTTCACACCTATCTTCTTCGCGAAGAATGCGAATACCCTCGCATCCATATTAACAACTTAACTCATGTTACGACTTAGTTGTTTGCCTTTTAAAGAAGCGGAGTGTATCTCCTGAACAAGAAATTCTAAATTTAGGTGTTTAGCGTCTTGTACTACTTATAAAAGAAGCTTCGCTTTGCGTTGTCACCTAGGCCATGATAAAATATAGATTTTTCGGAAAATATTTAGAATTAGAATAATGACATTTGACGTTATAGCAGAAATACCAGAAGACATTGTTGTCAAATGATTTATTATACACTAGCTGTTGCCCGGTTTCACAAGCATTCGTATCTTCTGGAAATTCTTATAACTTGATTTCGGGTACCTGAACTTGGAATTATATGTATATATATAGTTAAATTAGCTGACCCAGCAAATTTCGTACAACCTAACACAATTATATGTTTAAGGTCATACCAACAATAATTAAGACTTTTGACAAGAACTTAGGACTTATCATAGTCTTATATTCGTACTTAAATTACTTAAGTATTATTTAATTTAATCAAAATGTAAGCTTAATTTTTGCAATGGCCATGTAGAAAATTTCGAGAAAAAGTCCTTTTTTAAAATTAGTACGAAAAACTCGTTTTTTTCTTAAATCCGAAATTTGAAAAGAAAAAACTATGAGGAAAAATTAAATTCAACTCTCTCGAACTCAGAAATATTCTGCGGCGCCATCGGTCCGTCATTCACTACCTGGTCTTCGACACTATTACATAATACAAAATTATAACAGGTTCATAACCATTACAATAAAAACTCCGAAGTTGTAATTTAAATCTAATCCCTGCAAAGCGATAATAATTAATTAGTCATACTTTAATTAAAAAAAAAAATTGAACTATGTTTATGATTAATTAAATTTCAATATAACAACATTTCATATTCTCTTTTTATTTAATTTCTTTCGTTTCATTGAAATAAGGTTCCTTCATTTGTAAACAACTTTATAAACACAACCTGCAAGCACGCAGGCTAGGCTTTATACTGATGTCTCAGTGAAACACCTTTTAACCTTTACGGAAACACACAAAAATGTGAAGACCTGCTAAAAATATAAAAAGTCATCCGTAACGGATATTTTATAGAAGATGGGCGCAGCTAAAGGTCTTTGGAACAGGTTTCGTTATTTTAAATGTCAGCATCTATTATTACCACCTCCACGGATAGGTCAGACGGGTCTGCCGGAATAACATCTGCGCCCATAAATAGGGTTGTCAACTTTTTCACAGTAATAATCTATCAGTTATTACTTCTCCCTAGTTTCGTTTTTCAAAAAAGAACTTTATACTTTTTAACGGTATTTAAAATATTCTCTAATATTTAATGCCTTTTCGCAACACTTTGCATGCATTATCCAGAATGACCTGAAATCATTCTAATTTCATTTTATAATATAAAATACAGTGTAGCAAAATGAAGATTGGGAACCCTATTTATAATTTACATCAATACTTGAATGTTTTTTTTATTTGATAACGGTGATGCCATTCTTTACGGATTTTAGTAAGCTATCGAAGATAAAAAGCGTTTTACTTAAAAGTAAATTTGTTTTGTTTTTGTAATAAACTCATTTTAAAGTTTTGTAGTTAAACAATTACATTTCGTAATAATTTTATTAGAGGTAAACTTATTACTTTTTAATTAAACTAATTAGGATATTACCGTTGGTGACTCAAAGAGCAGGGACTCAACTGCAACTCTTCTTATCAAAAAGTAATGTCATAATGTGTCAATATTTAAAATTTTGAAAAGTGTGAGCTGTTTTCACGAAAAATTTATATGAAGAAGTTGTAATTGAGTTGGAAAAATGATATAACTACCTCTCTAGTTGATGCACACTTGCACCTCTTTAGCGGCATTTTGAATTGTTGCATCTGGCTCCCAATTGACGATTTGTCCACCATAAAACATTACGCGTAATGTAAAAAATACCCAAATGAAGAAGTCAGGCGTTGTTAGTTCTAGTGGTCACCATAAATTTAACATCTTGACATTTACTATCTCCTATACAATGTATGACATCCAAACAATAACTATATCTGAGAATCAACTTCAACAATTATAGACCTAAAGACCAAAACTCCGTTTGTGGGGGGACTGTGGCCACGGATAGACCAATATAGAAGAAGTTGTTTCACCAAGTAGAAACAAAAAACGTAACTTAACGCACTTAAAGTAGTAAACTTTCGATTTGTTTGCACTATTAAACTAATGCGTATTATGTTTATCTCTTAATTGGGTAGAACAAAAAAAATCAAGCAAACATGTAAACTAAATTATGACACTATAGACATATATAGTTTACTTCTTAGCCCACACAAGAAGTGCATATGTTACGTTAACAAATGTATAAAATATTACGAAATATCTTTCACTTATTATAACTATGATCCTTAGTTTTTTCAAATAACACCATCTACCTGAAACGTATAAACCTAATAAAAGACATAAAAATTTACTCTCGTATAAGACTCGTTTTTGTGTCCTAAAGTGATCAATAGATGGAGCGCTTCGATATGTTAAAGTAAATAAGAAAAACGAATTACCGTGGCGTGCTTATAGTCATCAATGGCAGAAGCGGTTGTAGATACATATTTTATAAGTGAATGTAAGGGACATAAGGGAGTTTAAAGGTCAAACACCAAAGAAGACGTGAGGTTACTTGTTCCTCAAAGAATTATACGAAAAAAATAAAGGCGTAAAGGATGAATAAATAAAATGTGATTCGTAGTTTAAAAAGTATTTACAACAAATAAAATTATGAATTGCACTGGCAAACAAATTAAAAAGACAGATGTGATGTTTAAATATATCTCATTGTGTTTTTGTAAATGTTTCAGAAATATTAAGGAAATAAAAAACTCATAGTTTCAGTAAAGTATTTACATTTAACATAAACTGTATCCTAATAACACAACATCATCATGAAAATAATATGTAAAAACGTATAAAAATTGTTATAACTCAAGTTCACACAGTGAACAATGCTATAGCATCAAAATTCTATGTCTAAATTTTATTGACTTTCTGGTTGTGGAGAAGCAGTGGCGAGGAAATCGAGTGCGCGTTGGATGTCCTCCGGGATTGGGTGAGGAGTTGGAAGATGAGCACCCTGGGGCTGGAATCCTTTCTCATTGGCGATGTAGGTCAACTGAATGTTGCCACCATCTTCACTGGGGTACTGGAATTGACCTTGTACTTCCAGCGCCGGCTCCTCGGCACCGATATTCTTCAAAGCTCCCTTCTCTTCGGCTAAAATACCATTTCCAGTTTCATAGGAATATTGGTAGGAGCCATCGGGATTGACCTGACTGTTTTGTTGGAGGATTGGAATTGGTTCAGTGGGTGCCTGGGGAGCAGCGAGGGCTACAGCCAGGAGAGACAAAGCGATCTGTAAATAAAAAAATATCTAACGTCAACTTTTCTAATAGAAAAAAATCATCTCATGCAACGAAAAAGTACAGAGTTTTCTTTAGTTAAGTTTCCAGTAGAAATCAATCTTAAAGTAAACACAAAAAATGACTCTATGTGACAAACAAATTGGGTCGTACTAGATGGGAAATACTAACATTTCCCATCTAGTACGACGTGGGCACCTTCAAGTGAAAAACGAATAGGCTAAAAGCTTAAGTGTTGCGTTTCATCTTTCGCACCGCCATCAAACATCAGAAGATAGTCAAGCACAAGTTTATTCATTATATAAAAAAAAATTACGTCAACATTATTTCGTTAACGTTATGTCGTCGCACATAAAAATTAAAGGGCGAAGCGGTTTTTTCTGTAATCACGAATTCCACTAGTAGGCAAGCTTCTAAAATATTTGCGTAAGTCACTTAACACAAACACTTACGATGGTTTTCATGTTGGTCTTAAAATGTCGGTGGAGGCACTAGACAATGTTGGTCTAAGAGCCATATCGGTGTATATATACGGGTGCGTTACTGAGCCGTCTACCACCACTGGGAGTATTGCACCATATGGTCCGTTAAAATTCATTCGACAAATGTATGTGCGCGCTAATACTTATTTATGTACTATCTTATGAAATCACTTATAAAAAATATTGTTTACTAATAAAACATATTATTTAGCGTTACAAATACAATATTTTAAAATAACTAACTGTTTTCTAATAATTTTCTTTATATCATTACTAAATAAAAGGCAATTAAATACACAAAGAAATATTATTAACCTTAATACAATGCTAAAATTCTACTTTGTACAAATTATTTATATAAAATACTAGAATTTAATTGATAAGACTTTATATATTAAAGATATTTCAAAAAAATCTTGTTCAGATGTATTTACACATCCGACTAGCCCCGACGTTGGTCTGATCGAAAGTTCAAATTCGACCTACATAAGTTTTACATGTTTGTGCAATAAAGCTATATTGTCGGTATTAAATTGATTTTGGTATGTTTATGACGATAATGGTGTAAACGCACAGTTATTTTAAAGTTATTGTTCGTCTCAAACACACTTAGATTCGTCGTATGATACGGCGTCAAGAATTTGTTGATTTATTGTTGATTGTGTTTTGCTTGAGTCAAAATTGATGGGAAAATTAGCATTTAGAAAATAGCCATAAAAGTATTAAAATCTATAAAGTTAATTCAACGCAGTTATTGAATCCTCAGTATTTAGGTAACCTTAATTGTAATTCATTCAAGAAACGTCGTAAACATAAAAAGATAAATATGCACACGCATAAGTAAATAATCGAAATATGTATTTACACATAAGTAAATAATCATACATTTTATTGGAAACCTTGTAGTAACTCATTTTATCAGTTTTATGTAACTATGAGTTTGATAAAATATCTTCTTTATATTTTTGCACAAAACTGTTGCCGATATAGATGGCAATTATTTGTCATAGTCATTTACAAGGAACATTTATTTAATATAATTTATTAGTAAAGCTATTAAATTTAACTATTTTATTTGTTACTCACACCAGGTTCGAGTTGTAGGTTTATTACGAAACTTATTTTTACTGACCAGGTAATCGGCTTCTGGGTTGATCCAATAAAATCTCTCGCTTCCCCAGTAGATTCATTCCTTCATTAAAGCTGATGAACTTGTGAATAATTACTTTGTAATTTTTTATTTTATCTTATGATATACAAATTTAGCTTATTTTTAAAATAGTTGACTGCAGTTAATATTTTTTTTCTTGTGTAATTATTTATTGACCACTACGCAATATTTAATTCTGAGAATGCAGATGCAGATATTGAAATCAAACAAGAAAGGTCGACAATAACAAGCTTAGGCGAAGCAAACTAGCGATGATGGATACACTTATTTATTCAAGCGTCAGCCAGGACCTTAAAAACATAATAAGTCGTAGGAATGGAGTATTTTAGTAAGCCAATTCTACTTTTTTATGTGTGATACTTTAAGTACATGTTTTTTTTAAAGATTTAAGTTTAAATGAATACCTAGTGTTTTAAATTATTTTCAACGAAACAATACCTTTTTTTTTAAACAGTGATACCAGGAGCAGAAAATGTTGCATGAATGTGTTCAATTCCAATCCTTTTTCCCCTTCATTTCATGTTCCTATCTATCACGTCCTCTGTAAATAATAAAGGCAAGCAACGCATTTGCAACTCATTTCTTGTTGCGGATGCCTACGGATAGCGATTGGGACTTAACAACGCGCGAACATCTTGCTTGTTTGTTACTTTTTTGCATAAAAAACTTATTTCATCGTCGGTGCCCGTGATGCCCATGCTTCCTTTTGTTGAATACAGAACATGTATCTTATTAATTTTAATTCGAAGCAAAATTAAGTTCAGGGGTTCGACACAGACAGACAACAGACATTTGATTTTCCTGCCTCATTGTAAGCACATGTACAGCAGGAGGCCTGTAAGTAGAAAAGGGCAAATTTTACAAGCTTACGCCAACCCTTGAAGCTTTTATATATCTGTACCGGATGTTTCGAAGCAGTATATCTATATATATATTAAACATCCGGCACAAAGGTGTTAGTTCGACCTTGCATGGGGTATAGTAAATCCGGTATCATTTAGTGCTGTAACTTAATTCGAACAAGTTAGGTGACACTTAAATAATATTGGAACACTAACATGTAAACAAGGAAAATGAGTATATTTATTATGACGCATATCTCTCCGTCGGTTTGCGAATGTTTGTTTTGTCAAAAAAGCTGAGATGAACCAACCAGCTACAAAATAAATTAACAGTTTGTCGAAATGGAATGGAGCGAAGTGTAGTTGGAGTAAGAAGATATAGAATAAGGTTAGAAAACATAAAGAATAAAACTAAATTCAAAGACGCTTGTAAAACTACTAGAACATCAAAATGGGGATGGACAGGACACATGCTGAGAAAGAGTAAGGAAAAATGGACAAAAATAATCACATAATGATAACCAAGAGAGAGCAATAGAAGCAGGGGTAGACGATTTAAGCGATGGGAGGACGATTTTTAATAAGTGGCAGTTCCAGAATGGAGCCGCATCGCAAAAGAAAGATAGGAGTGGAAATGTTTAGAGGAAGCCTTTGTCGAAAGACAATCTTTTTCGCAAGAGGAGATGCAGCTTGCCACAGACAGACATATATGTCTATAGCTATAGCTATAGATTTTGTTAAATTTTATTTAAATGTGTATTTATCCTAATTTATAAATTGCGAAAAATTGTGAAATTGTTATTTAACTTCATTTAGGATTAGAATTGAAATGTATATTTAAATTAATAACTCAACACTTATAGTAATTTGTTTTAGAAACCGACAACAGCAATAAAGACTCTCCGTATATATGACTTAATTATTGAGTAACATAAGGTGTAATCAGGAATACGTGGGCATATAAATTGTCACTGTTCGCTATATACTGAGTTAAGTAGCTTTCTAACAAAACAGTTTTGCTGAGTAAATTTTCGAAAATTGAGATGCAAGTTCAGCTAAACCGCAACAAGCTTCAGCTAATGACAATCCATTATTTGGATTCTCGAAAATAAAAATAGCAATTCTTGTAATACGATATTATTAAAATTTCTGTCGCAGAATATCCTATTTAAGTTTATTTTTTTAATATTTGAGTTCTATATTATATTTCCGTTAAGACTTTAGAAGAGATATTAAATATTGTACAGGTTTACTTAAACATGCCGTGCTCAAAGATGTTACGTACCTCCAGATAGAGCATCCGGGACCCAACAGTGAAATCACCTCAGTCATTCGTTTGCCGCCATACGAATACAAAATCGTGTAAAACCCATAATTCAAAGAAAAGGAAATAAGTGAAGGTTTAGGATTAAGACATTTTACATGTAATCAATGAATTCTATGATTCTCACAACTGTATATGTATATGTTTATAAAATATTAACAACAACAATGCGACGCCAAAACATGTTCTAAGTGTTCTTAACTACATTAAAAAAATATATTAACCCTAAAAGTACATATGACAGTTCGTGTTGTTGGAAGATAAAGATACAGATTCCAGATGCGAAACATGCTTAATGCTTAACTAAAGTAATGGATAAAACGTTAACATTTTTTCATGTAATCGAGTTGACCGTGTAAACATATTTGCAATAACGAAACACACATGCTCGTCTAATGAAATTTCACGGCGCTAATTGAATGGTGAAGGCTATAGAAAGTGGCTTTTGAAGCCGATTACAAAATTAATACGCAAAACACACATGTTTTGTGATAACAAATACAACCTTGACTATCGGACGCAATAATCTCTAAGTTCTTATCCTAGTCGGCCCTGAGAGCAGTTACCAACTAAAATAAATAAACTAAAAAAATATCTATGCATTAAATGATGAATGGATGCAAAGTGCTTGTTGCCCAGTCAGCCCTTGCGAAAACGCTTCCAATTTAAGAAGCCTCATGTTCAAAGAAATGATTTCTTTTACCTTGTTTGACAGCAAGAAACGGTTTTTGAAAACAAAGGTTAAAATTTGTAAATTTCAAAATATTTTCGAGAAACAAGTTTTTCATATATTACCTTATTAAAACCTTAAATAAATAATTATTCGCTCACGCTCGTAACAAAGAGCGGTAGACAGAGAATATGGATTTCCATTTGTCGCGATCCTGGGACACCACTCTCGCTTTTTCTACATTCATACATCTACGCATACAGCTCGTCGGTTATGGGTACTTCTTACATCACCCTTTTTAGTAAGCCACTATTCTGATCGACATAAGTTCTCCTAGAGCGTCCCTTACCAACTGCCAGTCACTTTTGCAACATAAATTTGTTTCGCTATTCTCTCTTCATTCATCCTTTCAACATGCCCTAACCACCGAAGCATACCTTTCTCAATTCTAGTCACAACATCCATTTTAATGCATTGCATAACAATCGATTGATTTCGGGCAAAAACTTGAACAAATTGTGAAAAAAATTACGCGTCGCGTCGTCGTTATCTTTTTTTGACTGACTATTCACTGTTAGCCTAGAAGAGGCTTTTAGAGATTCACCGGAGTTGAGCACAAAGGGCGCTTAGCATTATCCTCTTTGCAGTAACTCCCTCAGGAGCATCGACTTGGACCGTTACTTTAAGGTTATTACCGGATTGGAAAGCCGCAGATCTCCTAGGTCGTCGTCTTTTGGCGGAAGTTCCGTGGAGTGACTTAGGCTAGGCTTAGGCTGTCACTCAATACGTAGTTAGCATTTCGATTCGAGAGTGCAGCTCCAGCAACGCTGTTCTTCAACGGGCGAGAATTCTCTGGCAGCTATGTGGACATAACGGTGTGTGGTCTGGCTGCCAAGGTGTTTTGCCCTAGCCTAAGCGCTTGTTATACCGTACTTGCATACTTCATAATGGGGCGAATACTGTTTTGTAGAGAGTCATCTTGTTAGTAAGACACATTTTACTTTTAGTATTAATGAGAGAATATAGACGATCTAGTGCAAATGCTTCCTGGTTCCTAGCGCACGTGATGTGAGGTCCAAGGTTGAAGTCATTATCGAGGATCTACCCTATCGAGGACACCTAAGTATTTGACTTTGTCCTTCTATGCTATTCGACAATCCATGAAAGTAACGGACATAAGGGTGGCTGTGATCCGGCGAGAGAAGTAAACTGCTGCGCGTTTAGTGGGATGGTGCTGGTACAGGAAATGGAGAATCTATTTTCGATTCCCCATATCCTGTACCAGTTACCAAGGGTAGTGGCTGCGGCTTGGAGACGTCGAGATATGTATAGAACTGAAGGACTGACGTGCATATGCTGGTGTAATCTGCGAGTAGGGCTATTGTAGAATACACGTAATGTAGAAAAATTACGCGGAATATCATTAGTGTACAGGGTAAATAGACTAGGTACAGGGTAACTAGCACCGACTCCTGAGCCAACCCGGCTCGAACGCGATGCGGTTGACAGCACACTCCCTCAACACGGTAGCGGTAGGACCGATCTCTGAGGAAGTCTCGTATTATGCATATGAGATGGTCTGGCACACCATACTGATATAACTTGTGCATCAGTCTGCTGTGCCAAATTTTATCGAATGCCTTTGCCACGTCGGGGAAAATTGCCCCTGTGTCAAGCTCTCTCGTGCGTTACGCGGAAAGTATGTGTTCCGTGATGCTGTGCACTTGCTTGGTACAGAAGTTTTTGGGTCGGAATTCTAAATGTCCTAGGATAACGAGTCCATTGGCCTCCGTGAAGGTTTGCAATCGGGCTACAATAAGTCTTTCGTAAATTTTCCCAAGAGTTTTGAGAATACTTATTGGACGATAGGACATCACACTTTTAAAAATACCTCAAGTTCCTTCACTTTGACATATTTAATACCAAATAAAATAACACACATTTAAATGAAGTAACGCATATCTAGGACTCCAGAGTCAGAAGCCATATATAACAAATAAATAAATATCAAAGCTAATCGTACAATTGAAATTGTATAACATTTAACCTTTAAACGTGTTAATTAAACTTTAACGTTTAATAATAGTCATTTATATGTCTGTATTCGTATTACAGTTTGTCAGTAAACAACCTATAATCATCGCTGGCTGGTTTTTATGAGGCCACATTTGTTTTGATTTCCTAGCATGAAGTTTAAATATTTTGAATCTTCTTTTTGAGCTACGTTTTCGCGATAATACGCTTATACTACACAATTTATTCTTACGTAAATATACATCTATTTTTTATTATCATTAAGATCTAGAAACGGGGTCTATGCACCGTTTATTAGGTATACCGGTATGAAATGAGCGTTTTGTTTGTGAAAATAAAACACTAATTATTAATGGGAGAGTAAAAAACATTTCATTCAAAGTATTGACCATTGTTTTCTACACATTTTGTCCACCTTTCTGGCAATTTGTGGATACAACGTCAATAAAAATTTTCGTCTTTTAAAGCAAACCAACCAGACACCCAATTTTCGACATCTTGGTAGGAATCAAAGTGCTGCTCAGCCAATACGTGTCCCATTGATGAAAACAAATGGTAGTCGGAAGGAGCTAAGTCTGGTGAATACGGCGTGTGGGTAGCAGTTGGTAGCAGCTCCCAGCCAAGTGTTTTGATTGTATCCTGAACCGATTTTGCTTTGTGTGCAGGTGCATTGTCATGGAGCAAAATTACCTTGCCGTGTCTTCTGGCCCATTCTGGTCGTTTCTCGATCAATGCATGGTTCAAATTGATCATTTGTTGTCGGTAGCGATCAGTATTAACGGTTTCACCAGGTTTTAGGAGCTCGTGGTACACCACACCTTTCTGGTCCCACCAAACACACAGCATTGTCTTCTTGCCGAATCGATCTGGTTTTGCAGTCGATGTTGATGGTTGTCCCGGATTAAGCCATGATTTTTTCCGTTTAGGATTCTTAAAATAAATCCATTTTTCACCGCCTGTAACAATCCGATGCAAAACCGATATTCTTTCGTGTCTTTGAAGCAAAATTTCACAAGTGTTTTTTCGGTTTTCCATCTTTCATTCAATTCATGTGGCACCCATTTTCCACACTTTTGGATCTTTCCCATAGTTTTTAAACGGTCAGAAATTGTTTATTGTGCAACATCTAACATTTCTGCCATTTGCTTTTGATTCAAAGTGTCATCTCCATCCAATATCGTTTGCAATTCGGCGTCTTCAAACTTTTTTGGTGGTCTTCCACGTTTTTCATTTCTCACATCAAAACCATTACTTCTGATGTTGCTTCTGATAGAGCATGACCACCATATGCCTCGCCAAGCATTCGATGCGACTCTGCAGCACTTTTCTTCAAATGAAAACAAAAAATTAATGCTTTCCGCGAATCATCACTTTCTGGTACAAAATTCGACATTTTTAACACGATGAAAAAATATGATGTTGTCTGTTCAATGACTTGATGTAGACTTAATATGTTTTACAGATGTCATAGCAAACAAACAAACAAAAAAATAAAGGCTCGTTCTAAACTAATGTTCCCTATCGAGACATTTGTATCTTGACGCTCACTTCATACCGGTATACCTGGTATATTCCTTACATGAGCTCGTATAGATTTCCATTTCTTTTTAGGATCAACAATTTTATTACAGCATTAAAAAAAATACTGTAACTAATCGTTGTTTGCTTAATTAAATTGAATATTCATGACTCTAACTTATGTCGGAATAGCGGCTCTTTGATTCTTAATTAATCAATAAAAAGTTCCTAATTTATTACAGAATTTTTCTTTTATGGATTCTGTCTATGTCTATAGATACTAGAAGAAAAAGATGAAGACAAATCGATTCTTATGTTTTATGCGCAACATGTTTTTCTAATAGAAATGTTTGTTTCGGCCTTTATTCAGTGTATTTTAAAAAAGAGGGATATTATGATTTATAATTAATTTATGAACGCTCGCACCCTTCCACCCTAAACTCAGAACAAATGCAATTCTCAATTTCTCAGTCTTGCTCTAAAAGGCCCTTTGCCATACAAAACCGGTAACAGGAAAAAATATTTCATTTAATATAAGACCACGCATTACAAATCAAATATACTAGTCAGTATAATCTGGCCGTAATTTGTAGCGCAAACCTCTCTCGATCGATGATAAAGGAAACCTTACATACACGATGGGTTGGGCCAATTGTATTATGATTTTTGTGAAAGTCGACTTACAAGCGAATATATGTTCCATCTTACACTGGTTTTGTGCACTTACAATGACATGTACTAAGACTAATACGTAATAAAGTTTCAATAGACGTCATCGACCAATATAGCCGATTGTTTTTGTATTTCGTCATTTATGGTACCAACTACACGTTCGTGGAACAATGTTTCAGTCGTCGGCATCAAATAATTACCTTATTTTATTCTTTTTAAGTGGTTAAAGCGTAAATAACTAGTAGCTTTAAAAGTAAGGTATTTCTTTATAAAAAAAATTGAATCCTTGTTTCAACTCCTATTCAATAATTGTAATAAAAAATAGATAAAACGATAATTGTTATTTTTTATTTGTAGTGATTTACTTAAATATGAATTTTGACCTCCTTAGTTTAAGCGGTTTTGAATTTTCATACAAACAAAGTTCAGTCTTTTCGTCTGCTTGAATACTCTTTTCATCGGGGTTAAATTTTTAAAAATCTTTTACTACTTGCCCACTTAATGAACTTTCTCCGGCTTCGCTCGGGTAAACCCAAAAAAAATAGCCTCAGGTATTCACTAAGTATTGGTAGAAGAGCTTAAAGACGTGAAAGAATTATAATTGTAATTGAGTATTGAGTTTCAGTGCTTTTGAGTTAAACTGAAACAAACAATGTTAAGTTTTCTCTCAATGTATTAGAGATATGACTTAAAACTTAATTTATATTAAAATTTACCCTAAAATTGAACTCGATAGTTCTTCTGTATAAAACAAATACTACTTACGAGTCTGATGTTGGCAACTCGCTGGTAAAATTTAAGGTCGTTATCGCACTCATACCAAACAAAACTACTTAGTGTATTACGACAGAGATACCCCTTGTATTAGTTCAGAGTAGATAGCGGCGGTGTATATTGTTATTCTTATCGCCCAGCGCGATTATTAGAACGTAATCTCTATGTTTGTACATATAAAATTGTAATAACATTTTATATATATTAAAATATACACATACATTATATAGACTACTCAAAAATGATATGAATTTTCGGTTGACGTTATAAATATGACAGAATAAGTAACATATACACTTTTATTATACAAAACAATGGATTCCAAGTATTCAATTTTAAATGAATAATCATTATATCACATATTTTATTAATAAAATTCAGTTATAAATATGCTAGCATTATCGTAGATTTGAACGAGACTTACTAAGAGTCTCACGATGCTTTTAAGATTTAAATGTATACCAGAAGATTGTTTTTGATTCGACAATTTTAATATTTTTCGTAATTCTTACAGAAGCGTGTTAGTTATATTAGTATTGGTATATAGTAACTGTACCTACGGTTGATTAATTTTTGCATAGATTTTTTTTTACAATCAAAAATTAAATTATGTGCCAAGGAATTTCGCTATTGGCAACTGCAAAGAGGAAGTGTGAAAAAAAATATACGCTCACGCCCGTAACCCAGAAGGGTGGGTATGCAGAGAAAGTTGTCAGTGTGAAAGTTAATTTAAATTGTCGTGTTTTAATTTGCATCAAAGATAATTTGTATTTTTGACCCATACGTGACATGTAGTGGGACATGGCTGTTGAAGTGAACTTGTTCAGTACCAAGCCATTAATAGATATTCTATTTTTGTCTGTGTTACAGTTCAATTTAAATTCCGCTTGCCTTAGTGATTAAAACTTGTTTAAGCTTTAGGAAAAGCCATTTGTATTTGATACCCTGGTTTTGACCTTAGGTTCGGGCTATTTAATAATGGGCTTTTATGGTTTTTAGGCTAATTTGTAATCATCAATACCTAATAACGATTTTCCAGATAAGATCGATAATGTTTTAAAATAACAACAAAATAAAATAAATAATATTAAAATAATTATGTCATTTAAGGAAACACGGATATATGTACAACAAAAATAGCTAATAGTTCTTGGCGTTAAACAAATTAATAATAAATAGTCTTGTGGAAATGAGAAGTGATATTTTCGAAAAATAAAATGTTCGTATAGAATAAAAATAAAAATATATATTCTCATTACAAAAATAAAAAAACGAACAGGTGTATCTTTTACTACGGTTACAAATATATAAAAACAAACGTGAAATCATATCCTGTCAACAGTTTAGTCAACAAACAAATAGTAGTCATAATTGTCTTCTTTTTAAGGATATGAAATATGATTTATTGATCAGTCTCATTGCTGTTGTGGCGCAGCAGTAGCAATGTAGGCGAGGGCGCGCTGGATGGCCTCTGGTACTGGAGGAGCGGTGGGTAGGTGAGCGCCCTGTGGCTGGTAGCCGTTCTCGTCAGCGGTGTACGTCAGCTGGATGTTCTGACCGTCATCACCGGGATACTGGAACTGGCCTTGCACCTCCAATGCTTCTACGTCTCCAACCTTCTTCAGATCGCCCTTCTGGTCCGCGCTAATGCCGTTGCCGGTTTCGAAGGAGTACTGGTATGAACCATCTCCGTTCATCTGGCTGTCCTGACGAAGAATCGGGATGGGCTCCGTCGGTGATTGAGGAGCGGCGAACGCCACGGCGACGAAAAGAGCAATCAAAACCTGGAAAGAAAATACAAAGTTAGATTTATACATTGTTTACTGTTATTGAACAATTTTATTTAATGCACTAATTCACAAAACTATATGAATTTTCTGTTTGTTGCACTAATCACATTACACTTTTTACGAAAATGTCAGCACAGATTCAATGGGATCACTTACAATTGACTTCATTGTTGTCAGGTTTGTTGTTAGTTGACTAACTGAAGTAGCTAACGTCGTATCGAGTAACTGATAACATTGCATCCTTACAATTTGAGTATTTATACCGGTCCGATTTGCCCACCTCCCTGCAATTTGTATTTCACAATTCATTGCGACGTCGAAATCTATGAAATAAGTAAATAGTAAATGCATCACCTCGACTGGTATATGTCAACTTGGTGCGGCGACGTAACCGTTGTCAACAAAGCTAACGGATTTTCCATTTGTTCAGTATTGACCTTAACGCAAGCAGTATACAGCAATGTTTATACTAGGGTTACCACGAACTTCATTATAAAGCATTCTACGTTACTTCAAGTAATTACATTCTATACTGGAAGAGAACAATAATGTACGCGATTATTATTTGTTAAAACTTGATGGACGTGGTAAAAAATATATTTTAATCAAAGGATAGTATATTATACTGTATTCTGATACAATGTATTTTTTTGTGCCTTTAATAACTTTCATTGTACAAAAAAGGTGGCAACCCTGATTTACACCCACGACGCAGTCAAGCAGAGCACGCGTTCATCGCGTGCACTTCACTGTGATCTCAAAATAAAGAAGTATTCAAGTTTAATAAAATAAGTAAGTTATATGTATAAGATAATAATTATGTACTATAACGCATAATATAAAGCCCCAAGCGAGCTGAATTAAATAAATAAAAAGTACAGGCAGTGTCCAGGTTTTTACCAAGTTTTATTAAGGTACGGTATTTTATCATTAATTTTAAATAGTTAGTATGGAAAACAAATAAATCTAAAATCGTTAAATTATCATCATCTCCTTGCCCTCTTACCACACATGTGGAGTATGCCGTAGTCCATACTATAAAGGTTTTAGCTACAGCTTTTACAATCGACCGCCTGCCTCACACCAACCCTCCTCGGGAATAATTCGTTGAATAATAAAATCGTAAAATTATATATTTAATATTTCAATTACAAATATAATATTTTTATACTAGCAAATTATCCCGTTACAATGAAGTTAACTTACTTGTATAATGTCAAGCGTGGCATTAAAATCTTATGTTTATATTTGTACTAATAATAAATTTGATATATTTTTTATTTGTAACAAATATTTAATATTACATTTTTAGGTAACTAATCCTTACCGCGTGCGCACAAACGAAGCCATCGTGAACATCATCGTTACTAATTATTAATAATGAAGTTTGTAATAATAAAATAAAAGCGAGTATTGAAACCTATTCTTAAGTTACGTAGATTCGGCCCTTCACACACGGACACGTCTTTTTCCTTTACAACATTAGCTTAGATTGGATAAAATCTTTTTTTCTTCGACGTATAAATTATAAAATTTCTTCATTTTATAATGTTATATAAGAGATAAATTTGAGCCTGGAATTATGGTTGATAAATATCTTTTTCTGGTATTTGTCTCCAAGCCATCTCTTCTACAAGATAAAAACCTATCATCAATTCTAGCATATAAATTAGCATGCAAGTGATAAAGTGTAAGCGCACGGACGATGTTATATAAAAATGTGCTTATTGTAATAACTGTCTTTTAGATTCGCGAGTGCTTAGTATTAAAAGAGAAATCTTCAGTGCCTCTATAATATGAATCATAGGCTTTGAAGATTTCTCTTGGTATCATTACCATCTAGTGCGGACCGTCTTTCGAATACATCACCACTTAATATCACTTAAGTTTATTTAAAAAAAAACTCAAAAATATGGAAAGTTTATCTACAACCGAAGACGACTGTTAACGGATTTAAAGTTATGTGCTATAAAATTCTTGATAAGAATCGAGATAGTTGGCATTCCAAAACCGCACGGGGTCGCGCAACTTCCTCCTTCACGCAACTGCAGTGTGGTCTGTCTTCAGCTAAATGCAGCAGATGATCTGTCTTCAGCTTACTTTCCTCAATAATAAAATATAATAAATCACCTTTTTCTAGAATATTTCCCACTGCAGGGACACAGGCCTCCTCACCGAGAGAGGGATTGAACCGTAAACCACCACGCTGGCCCAGTGCGGGTTGGTGGATGTCACATGTCTTCGAATTTGATGGTTCTAGGAACATGTCGGTTTCCCCACGATGTTTTCCTTCACTGTTTTTGGAGCAGTGGTGATGGAATAAATTACACAAAGTAAAGCGCCTGCCTGGGTCACCCACAACCGTCACCGTTACAGTACGTAAGTCGGGGCCTATACCGCTGAGCCATCACTGCTCCCAAGTTTTGATAGAAAGTGTCTTAGAAATCTAATCAAGACGGATCATAAAACAAAACTACAAAATTAACAATTAGTTAGTACAAAAAGTTAAATTTAACGGTTACGCACGCAGTTGTAAGTTAACGTTTTAACCGATTTTAAAAAAATGTGTTGGAAAGGGGAAAGAAATATATTGGCAAAGAACAATCAAATGTTAAGTTTGTAATGCATGCACCTATGATCTGTGAAATAGTACACACGCACTGGCAGTCGAAGTCGACATTATGCAATATAATAATCATCCTTATGAATAGATGATCAGGCAACAAAAGATTTCACTCATATCTGTTATGTAAATCGTATTGTAGGCATTTTAGTCAATAGAATGACTTCGGGCGAATTTCGGTTACTGCATCAACATGTACTATTTGTTGGGGACGGTGTCTATAGGCATGATAATGTGGTGAAGTCATTTGACATTCTAAAACTGTGTGTCACTCTTGTCGGGGAAGTTCTATGTGTCAGTCAACGGCAATATTTGATACAAGTGTGCAATCGCCACTTCTCGAAATCAAATAAAACGTTGCCATAGTAGCATTGCCAAAGTTCTTTAATGTCATAAGAAGGTTTTTATATTGACATTAAAGCCTTTGTACCTTATAATTTTTACTGTCGCATTTTTTTCAGTGGTTAATCGCAAGAGTACAAAATTCGAAAATGTATCTCAAACTTCTTAGTAATTATGATTCGACTTGATGATTAGATGCACCTAACTAGTATTTACAATGTTTGCTTCACCATACGAATTGGTCACTCCTTGAATTGTTGTTGTTGAACACGCGTACGTTTCGGTAGAATCTTAAGCGATGTTACAATAAGTTAAGGCAGAGAAACTAAAATTAAAATGATCAAGACAGAAAAAGGATGTTTCTCATTTATCATTTAAAATACCGTTCACCAGAAATAATCATAGTAACTGATATCTTGCGTATTGTAATTAAGAATTCGTAGTTGCTAACATGGCACGTTTATTTTCATTTGGAAGCTGACTGGAAGAATTCAATAATATAAATAATAGTTCAGGAAAATTCTAGGAAAAGTAAGAACAGTAATTATAGGGTACTAGTACTCAAAGTATAACGACACGCTAATAAAGGGCATCGATTTCGAATTAATATTACAAAGGAATCTAACGAAATACGACGATTTAGTCACAGTTTTTTTAACCTGCAAGGAGTGAAAACGCCCTTACCTTTTACTTTACTTTTTTCACGACTTTCTGTTTTCTAGTACCATAACTTTTAAAAGTAAAAAGTCAGAGTACCAATATTTCAGCTTTGCATTGAGCTGCTAGTTTAATAAACATCAAATCGCCACGTATTCCATTTGTTAATTCTCAAGAGGTATATAACCAGCATTTCTACAGGCAACACCTGCACCCTACTTTAGTATAAGAATCATTAGTTCTTTTTGACAGTAACTTCCAGAACATCGAGTGAAATATAACCTTGATATTATCTCGTGGTCAAAAGCTTGCGTTTTCGTCATGCTAGCATCAAGGTGTCGAGTATAAGTGGTTTATGGTGATACGGCGGACGCGCGACCTTGACACGGCACGCGGTGAAAGTGAACGGACCGGTCGAATGAGCACCCGGTGCGCAGACCCGAGACCCATCTGCTTAGACATGCAGATGCCACACATCGCTCGCACCGACACGCCTTCTTTAACAGGTTACTTTTTAGTACAAACTACCCCCTAAGTTTCATAATTCAGACCCCAAATTCAAATTTTAAAAATTTAATTCGGATTTTTCTTTAACAATTTTATGTTTAAAAGTACTAACTTGAAGTTAAAAACATAAAAGTGTTGTTTTCTTTTTAAAAACAAACATTACATATGCTTAAAATAAATAAAAAATCATTATGAATCTACAACAATTCTACAACCTGGTCTAGGTTTTGTAGGCAGGGGTAAAGTCAGTAGCAGTCAGGATTAGTCAATATCAAACAATAACCCTACAACAATAAATTTTATTTACTTCTACTTGAATATTATAGATTCATGAGATATTGGAATGAATTAATTAGTATTATTAAAACGAATCCGGTAACTAACTCCCATGTTCCCGTTAACCCTTCGCGGAGACGTCTGTGACAATAATCTATACGTAAAAGCGTATTACATTCATGAATTGTACACAATCTTACATATAATCCCACTGGGTGTTGAAATGTGAATCCAATGAAAATGTGTATTCATCGCGCAAAATTAATGATAACTTTATTTTTATTTAGTTGCTACTACCATGTGCAATATCATCTACGGCGACGCATCGTTTTATTCTCAGTTGTTTAGTTGATTCTGTTGAACCTCGGTTCTATTCGGGTGTCGGGTCTATTAATCTTAGTTTGTTCTTATAACATTTACCAGTAAAGGTTTTATCAAAATCCAGAGATAGATGAGCCAGAACAGGCATTTAAACAACAATTTTAAACATTGGTTTTTGTCTGTCCTGCTCCTTACTACTACTACTTTATATGCGGTCGGTACGTACGTACTACTGTTAATCATGTCACCTTTCACATAATCCGTCCATCTCTTCTTAGGCCTGCGCCTACTGACATACCCCTCGCCACCAGACAGCAGCCACCACTCTCTGTGCTTCCGGAAATGGAGGATCAAAATAAATCCAGCAAAAAGCGCCGCCCTTTTCTTTTCGCGACATAAGGATGCGCATCTTCCGCGTCTTCAATCCATTAAACACATGGACAGCCCAATTCCCTGGGAAGATAAGTTTCTTTTAAGTTCCATAAATCGTCATATGCGTTTACAATATAAATTAAAATGTTATTTTGACTTTACAAACAGACACTTTTATTTGCTTAGTGCATACATGAGATGCTCGCTGAAAGCACCGTACAGTGGCAGAACCTTAGAACTAAATTCTTACTCCTTAGCCAGAACAAACGAAATACGTTAGTATTTAATAAAAGAAGCTCGTAAGTTTAGATAGTATAGAGTGTTACTCGTACGTACATTACAGCGTACATTAGATCGAGGATTTAAAAAAATATTCTGCATTGTATATTATTGTTGTATGTAAATTAGCGTAGTGATTCGCTCCAAAAAAAATAATTTTGTTTTTATTTTAAATAAGATGTCGTTACGTAAGGCATCTATTGATATTTATATATAGATGTCTGTGAAAAATAAAGTCAAATATACCACGGAAACCATAATTTTTTCCGGGATAGCCTATGTGCTATTTCAGACTATAATTTATCTCTGTGCCAAATTTCATCCAGATCCGTTCAGCCGTTTCGACGTGAGAGAGTAACCATCCATCCAAATTTTCGTAATTATAATATTAGTAAGATTTCAGACTCTTCAACTTATTCCCCTAACTATTAAGGTTGTTATATTGCGTTAAACTTTTTAAAAGGCTATTTAAATATACAACACGTATTCTTTTTCTGAATTCGTATCACTATCTAGGCTCATCGCAAAATAAACTGGGAATGAATGTCCTCTATCTTGAAATCCATCTCCTCCATAATGTTTTGTGCGGAAATGAAGCATAGTTCTATCAAGTATTCCGACATTTTCTGCGAAATAGAGATATGCAGACAAAACAATGCGACTGGGACTGACTCAAATTGTATGTTTTTTTTCTACGTTTATTTCGACAATACTTAATACAATAATATTTCTTTTCTTTTCTCATAATAGATATATTTTCCATGATTGTTGTTCTATTTGTTAATTCTTCGGCTTGAAATGGTAATGGTAACAGCTATATCTGGTAACGCAGTATTTATCCGTATATAGACGATTTTAGAAATGATCTATTTATTCTTATGTAATATGTTTTCCTATATCTACACGAATTCTACACTCTGGAATAAAACATTGTATAATATAAATATATAATACAATAAAACAAATAACCACCACATTAAAACACATCGCAAAAGAACAAGGCTTCCTGCCCAGGATGATACGCGAGGCTATTGAAGTAAAAAGAAAACTAATTTCAATAGAGAAGATGGGTGGGTACTACCACCGGCTTGGGATCCCGTGATTGATAAAATTAAACCTTAAACCAAGCATACAACTGCAAGACCGCAAGATAGTGAGCGCATTCTGCATAGATTGGAAATAATTAATTCAATATAAGCTGGTACTTCACCGCAACTGTTGACATTGGGAAGTCTGACACCTCAGAAAATCTCAAATCCGTAAAATGATTTTGATATGTTTTGTTAGGTTCGGTTAGTACCTTTATTATCCGGAGGGTTGGCGTTAAGCAGGCGGCCGGCCGTAAGAACTGTAGCCAGAACCTATACAGTATGGACTATGGTCACAATTCATACAATCATATGTGATTGTTAAACTCTGCTACGGCCATGTCGATGTCCCCACATTCGTGGGAAAAGGCAATAAAAATTAATCCCAAATTTTCTGAGTGAACGGGTAAATTTCTCAACAAATTTGTAATTCAACCTAAGAAATACAAGTATTAGATTTAATTTTTCTTGACCATTGTATGAAAACTGTGCGGGATCATGTCAATTTGCCAATTTTACATCATGAATTCAATATGGAAATATAAAAACACCGAATCAATAACTGATAATATTATATTTTAACAAATTACGCATATGTTTTCATTAAAACTATAAATTAAGAAATAACATTTTTTTGCATTTCGCATTAATCTTGTGTATAATAATTAACTTAATGAATAGATTACAATGAAGCCTCGATGTTTTTCTGGTATTCTATTATTAATTATTTCACTGATTTCCAAAGATTCTTGTGTCGGGGTTCTGGGGCGGAAGGGTAGCGAGGTAGTCGAGAGCTTTTTGGATATCTTGCGGCACTGGAGGCGGCGTGGGAATGTGAGCGCCTTGCGGTTGGAAGCCATTTTCGTCTGCTATATATTTAAGTTGAATCACCTGAAAAAGAAAAAAAACTTACACAACGATCACCCACTAACAATTCCATAAGTGCATTACGCGGCATCTAAAGGTGGAAAATTCACCAGGTTCCTGTGAAATGTCTGTCTAGAGTCTGAGTGGAACTGTCCCAGATCCATTCTTCAAATCGATAATGTAAATGTTAAGTTTTTTTTCTGTTTTCACATAATCGCATCACATTACAAAAAAGGTTTTATATCATTTTTTTATTTGTTTTGTAAACTTTAAATGAAATTATACTTTGAAAACAGACAGTGGTGCCACAATGAATGACGGATATAAGCCAAAAACGTTCTAGCGTAGTATATGAGATACCAGTCCTTTAGGTATGTCTAATTCAATAATCATCTTAATATTGCAGCTGATTTAAATAAAACCTTATAAAAATCGCATTTGAAAATCCTTTTAATAGTATTTGAGTTTATCGCGTCACGACAGACACGCGGTAAGGGGAATATCATCTATATATCAATAACAATTTTCTCATTACTATTTAGCCTAGTAAAAAGTGTAGAATATTTATAATATAAAAAATATTTTAAAATTAAAGTTTTGAAGGAAAATCTATACATATAATAAAAATGTAACTGATCGCTGTCTGTACCTGGAAGATATTGGAGAAAAACTATAATTGTGGGCTTTTATAAACGCAAAAAAACCTAAGCAATGATCATTAGATTTTTTGTCTGAATGTCTGTGTGTCGCGCTAATCTCACACACGGCCTCATCCGTTTGTTCGTTTCACTAATGTATTTTTGTGTGCCTCAGTTTCATTTAACGAATAATGTCGAACATTTTTCGATAAAAATGTTATAAAAAAGCTGTTAAGTTGAATAGTTTGAAATTTCAGTTAAATATATATTTATGACCTTTAAAATGGTGATGATTGAAAGCTTATATAAAATTCAAAACAAGACACTTTCGAAACGCAGTATTAAGAAGTATATAGACGATTTTAGAAATTATGAGGTTAGGGTAGTACTTAAGTAGATAATATGATGAGGTTAGAGTGTGTTTAAGTGAGATATATACATATAAGACAACTCTTATTGGGAGACTTTATCAACACAATAAAACCCAAATCAATAATTGTTAGAATTTGTCTATGCATTTGTGAGCCCTAATCTTAGAAATGGGAGAACCGATTTGGGTGCGCTTTTTACTAATGTATTGCGGTAAGCCTCACATAAAATGTAGTGTTTTATTTCAATCAGTTCATAGTTGTTCGATAAAAATGCTATAAGACATCTGTCAGTGGAATTGGCTAAAGATTTAATTATGAATATATTATAATCTGTAAAATGATGATTTGAATTTTTGGAAATTTGAATATTTTGTCGATTTTGCGTATCAATAATTACAAATTTCTGTCTGTGTTTCCTTTGTAACACATATTTATTAGGTTAAGTTAGTGGCAAGTAAATTTCGTTAAAATTAAATTGCATGATGGCTTAAACCGCGGGGCACAGCTAGTTACGAAATAAGCGAAGTCGATATACATTTATAAGGGTAGGAATTACCTGTCCATCAGGCGCGGTGTATTGGTACTGTCCCTGTGCGGTTTGAGCCTCCTGCTCGGGAACACCGAGATTCTTCACGTAGCCCAGCTCCTCAGCAGCGATGCCGTTGCCGGTCTCGTAACTAAAATTAACAACATTTTACATTGATGCATATAAACAATAGCTATAAAATTATTCAAACGAACGCGTAACTAAGCGGCTATCATTGACACCGAAATAAGTTTTACAGGCCCTGGGTTCTTATGGTATGTATTCGAGGAAACGTGAGAGAAAATATACAAATGATTCAGTGTTTACCCGTATGTATGTGTATGTACCCAAAATATATCGCTTTGAACAAAATCTGAATTAACAGGCTAGGGAAGATACCTTAATTGTCTGCAGTCGCCCAATAACTGGCCTTTAATATCCTCAGAAAAACTTTTAAAGTAAAATAACGTCGAGCAGAGTCTCACCTTTCCATAATGCAAACTTTCTTATCATGGAAACCACAACATTTGAACGAAAGCTTAAAAAAGACAATATATCACAAACTGTGCCTGGTTGCAGCGTAACCCTGTTACGTGAGGTCAACTATTATCCTCAATTTGCATGACGAATTTAACACGTGTTGTAACTCTCTTTCCTTATAAAAGCATAATAAGCTTTCAAGAAAACTTTTATACCAAAGTCAGTATGCGCCGGCTCGGCCGAGGAAATACCAAGATCTTGTCAATGTAAAATTTGACACATAAGAGAGGCCCACACCCTAATCTAATCCCCTTCATATTTCCTTCTCCCCTTTTCCTCATGTACTCAAGGGTTCGCTTTCTACATCGAGGCTGGTAGCGTATCCCTCTCGCCTTCGTATTGCACCGTCCTAAACATAAAATGACTTATTTAATAATAACGATCACGAAAAACGTTTATTATTTTTACTATTAGTTTACATATTTTTACTATTAGTTTACATATTTCTTAACTAGAAAAATAATCTTTTGTGATATTATGACAAACCTCCACTTATAAGATCCATCGGGATTCTGAACATGCTCTTGTCTTATAATAGGGATAGGTTCTGTTGTGTAAAGTTGTTGCTGTTGGTATACAGGCTGTGGCGGGAAAGGCTGGATGATTCCCACATCGGCGGACACTACGCCGATGATAACAGCAAACGCCACCTGGTGCAGTAAAACCCTCTTAAAAATGTGGCATACTTGGGGTAAATATCGAACATACAAAGTTTTAACCGAATTCAAATGCGTGCGTGCAATTGCTCAAAAAAATGTGAAAGCAAAACCATTTTTTTATTAAGGGGAATCGTTTCATACCAAAAAAAAGTCTTAATTTTAATCGAGTTTAGGGTATTTACCCTTCATCTATTAATAATATTTTTAGCAGCTTAACAAAAATTATATTGATTCTGTTGCCAATACTGTCAAAAATGAATCTTTACTATTTGGAAGACTTTGAAAAGAGTTTCACTGACAATAACAAAATCTAACGACTTCTGAAGTATGACATTGTTTGCGATGAACGACACTGAGCTTTTTAAGGATGATAAACATTTGAGATTATATGTGAACGTCGGGAGGAAAATAATGAACTTGATACTTACGAAATACTTCATGTTGACTCAACAAAGAACACGTTGAATGCAAACGAAGAGCCAGCCAGAATGATGCAGTCCGGATGAACCCCCCCGGTATTTATACGTGAAACTTTGGAGCAATTACATACTGTTGCAGATCACATGTATATTATCTTTACGTCGGCTTTTGACAAAAGGATAGGTTTCGATCCCTTATAGAGATATCGCGGAGAAGTTTCGCACAAGCTACAATGTGCTTTTAATTCATACAGAAATTCCTTTTGAGCTACGACAGTGGTCAATAAAAACAATTTAAATTTTATGACCAATAATGTACATGCAATTTCTTCAATAGAGCATAACTGTTACATCGAAATCAATAACACGGTATTTATTTCATCTCGAATAAGCATACCCAAGGATTTAATAATTCACGGGACTTTTTCATCCATTCATTCCATTTTCATTACATTCATTTCATTTAAAAGAATTTTAATACAATTCTTATGAAACATATTAGAATATCGCCTAAAAGTTCTATATGACTATGATCATATAGATAATTTTAAGTAAGTGACTTTGTGTCCCACTTAGCACAAATAATTTAAATTGTCATTAAAAGGGGAAAGTATAATTCCTTATATGTGTACCATAAAATAATTTCCAATAATAACGTACGAATCATCTTGCTCGGTCTCCTGGCTGCTTTTTTTTAGTTTATATTAAATTTAATGAATTTTCAACATGATATGTGCTTACAGTATGCTAAAATTTAAGGATGTCGTGTCAAATATTATGTAATAAAAATTGTGCAAAGGTAGCCTCAAGTAGTATATAAACGCATCAGTGCGGACAGATCTCCACAAACGAGTTGCGGGAATTCGTATGTGACACACTTCAACAAGGCTTTTTTAAAGAAAAATTTATTGATCTTGCCACATCAGGGCTTCATACATAATACCTAAATATTTTTCGTTGACTTTTATACCATTGTTACGTACTTTATTGGGGTTTTATGACACTTCAGTCATCATCAAAACATGCAAAACTTTAATGTTTTGCCGTTTTGCAGTTAGTAAGATGTGGGAAAATATTACAACCAAATCGAATAAAAATTATAAATAATTATTTTTAAATACTTTTGATATAGTCAGTTTCGCTGATGGGGTAATGATTGGCTTTATCATAACTGAGTCTGCTAATTTTCGTTAAGGTTGATCGACCGTTGTGACGTTTGGCCGTAAAAGAAACAGTTTTGGTGCTATCGACAATATCATCAGGTTTCTAGGTAACCAAGCAGCCTTGGTATCCTAACTTAAATTAGGAATCACACCGGTTAGGATGATCAGAAGACATCGTATGGGTAAATATTATAATATTGTAAATAAAGTTTTAGAACGCTAACTTACCTCGCTAATATTTTACGGCTATAAATTTTAAAAGAGGCACGTCAAGACAGCAAATCATCAGTAATATCATGTGCAACAACAGTATCTGTCGCACATTTGGGCCGGCGAGACCGGAAAAAACACCGCGACCTCGCAGAAGAAGAAGTATTCTGCTTTTCGACCGATTCTTTTTTTGTTCAACAATGTAGACGATAACACTTGTCCGTTGAAGTTTCACTTTTACTATGTGTCCCAAAACACATTTCGATTTTTTTCATGTAAGCCCGCATTTTCGAAAGCCTATATATAGCGCGTTCTTCACTTGTTTCTTTTGAAATGGCCCTGAAAGTAGAGTTCCTAGTTTCAGATATGCGTTCCATCCTATGTTCGTTTGTCTAATAGAAACGACGCTGTCTCATGTGAGAAGCGCGTTTAGTACGTCAATCCTTATCCTGACAAACAACTTAACAAACTTTATATTCACTAAATATCGAGAAATAAACAAAAACATAACGAACTTCAAAAAAACTATATTCCGAAACAACAAATGAACAAAAAAGCATAAAACAATTTTACGCATTTAAACATAAGAATCAATTCTCCAGTATGTTTATATCTACTCCGTATATATATTCCCCTATGGAGTCTCCATTAGATTGTCCAGATTGGCTTAGCGAGTGTTCTTGTGTTTGGTAGCGATTGGATCAACATAAGGTTAGTGGTATCCGGGCGATGCCGGGGCGGGTCACTAGTATAGTATAAAGTTCAATCGTAAAATAGTTTTCTTGAGGCATTCTAGTATATTGATTTTCCTTAGCTGTTCTTCTTATGTTTAAATTGCGTTCTATTTAGTGCATTTATCGTTTTTGAATATATTTTTTTGAAGTCGGTTTTGTTTTTGTTCTTTAACTTTTTTTATTCAATGATTTTTCTACATTTTTTTTAACTTTTTGGGCAGAACCTTCTTCTGTCTTTGGCAAAAATAAAATTTAGCATAAGTTTGTCTTTATAACGTCAGATATTTGCCAGTAACAGCTTTAAGACCGCGAGTTCAAACCGAGTACAAAGTACGTATTGACGGGTGGAAAAAGTGATGTATTTAGAAAAAGATAAATATTTTTATACATAAAGCACATAATTTTTTATTTAAGATGAACAAAAGAGGTGCGCGTATGAAATAAAAATGCTTGCAGTTTATCTGTCATCTCGAGTGTTGCTTTATTGCATGGAACTCGTTGCGTTGCGGACACAGATTGTTGAGATAACGAAGATAACTTAAGCGATCTGCATTAAGCTGTTGTGTATTTCTTTGTGATTGATGGCTGCCTTTCAATTAATATTGATCCTTGTTTTTTGGGCTTATTCAGATAAATTAATCAATAAAAATACACGCTAAGTAGTAGTTGCACTTCCGCTAGACCATATTTTGAATACGTTATAAAATCGTTAATAAACAATAGGTTTTTACCTATAAATTCGAGCTTTTGAAAATCAAATTCAACTTTTTGCAAATCAAAGTCAGACTTTTACATATGAAATCCTGTTATTCTTAACTTGATGCTTGGACGTTTCCATGACACTTTCATAGGTGAATGTACGAATTTGACTAAAATTTATTTGGGTGCCGTGTTACTCCACTGTTTCTTCGTTTTCGACGTAATTATTTTCGTCGTTATTTTTGGTATTATATTAGTACTACCTGTTTCGCCTTTGTTTTATAATTCGATAAAGATAAAAATATAAGGGATAGTCTGAAACTATTTCATATAGTAATATTGTTTTATTATTTGCATAAAACCACTTTTTTATATACACCTTTAATTAATTGTTCTTGTATTTAAGAAAGATCCGCACACTATCATTGTAATTGCGATGGAATATTTTATGTCCCCTTGCTGTCGTTGATTCGATTGATTTAGCTCTAGCCATCCCACTTTAGAAAGTTCACAGGCATATGAGCTTGCATATACCAAATTAACTAATAAACGATTTATTTACTTCATTGGCTCAAATATATGTATATTCCTCCATATGT
The DNA here is from genome assembly GCA_029849275.1 of Papilio elwesi. Taxonomy (NCBI): domain Eukaryota; kingdom Metazoa; phylum Arthropoda; class Insecta; order Lepidoptera; family Papilionidae; genus Papilio; species Papilio elwesi. The sequence goes on along the minus strand of CM056692.1, from coordinate 8,200,428 downwards.
GTAATGTCAAGTCCAATCATACATTCGTTTCCAGCCTCACGAATACAAAATCTCCGTGTTTGTTATTTAAAACTTCAACTCGAAAGTATCTTTTTAAAAGATGTTAAGCATAATATACCTATTTTGGGGTATGGCCGACACGCTATTCACGACAAAAATCGAACCTCACTTAAATGTTGAATCTGTATGGAACGCGGAATCTGTATATTATGTATAGTACAAAAGGTAATAAAAAATTAATATTACACATATCTTTTTTTATTTAACTTATCATAATTAAGCATTCACAAACTACAAACAGCTTTGAAACAAATCCCCTAAAAGTCCAATTAAAATGATTGTAAAATAATTTGTTGTTGGTTTAAATAATTAAAATCTACTTAACAAAGCAATATTTATGCTGTATCCTTTTTAGAGGTATCTTGAGTTGTTCTTTTTTCATATCTAATCTGAGTCGGATTATATAAAGGATAATTTCCTGGAACGTTTGGATATCTGGCATCATAAGGTCGATAATTATTATATGGTCCGTAATTATTATACCTATTGCCATAATTGAAGGGATTGTATGTGTTATAAAATGCATTTCCATCTTTTGCACCATTAATTAAAGATGTCAGTGCGCCGGCACCATCGGCCGGTATCTGAATTCCTGCAGGTCTGAATCCTGTAAATTTAAATATATTATTAGAATATTTTTCAAGGTAATCCTAAAAACCTACAAATGTCATCTACATCGTCCTTTTGTCATGAAATGAGTATAACGAGCTATGAACAAATTGATCGAAATGGGCAATGTTCTAACATCGTTAAAAAATAAAATAAATGATAATATAAAAATAAAAAATGTCCGGTAACTTTTAAATAAAATACATAGATCTTGTTGCGCGTACGATTATATTATTTACAAGTGCATGTGTGATACACAAATACATTAATGAAGAATAAGCTGGTGTTTGATAATCCTCACTAAGTGTTGTCGTGATCATAGGATGACAGCACAATTTAATATTAGTTAATTCCTATCTACTATTTTCTAAAGGCAAGTTACCAATCATCATGACCGCCCGAACTACATTCACGAGATATGAAACTGCTTAAATGCCAATTTGCACTGATGTAACTGTCCGATCATATCACAGGAAGAAACGATGTCAAAAACATGATATTGCCGAATTGGCTTCAGTCAGCAAAAAGCCCTGACCGACCACGAAAAAGGCAGTAGCTCTAAAAATTTCGCAGTTGTCAATCAGAAAAATTAAAATACTCGCAATTAACCTTACCAAACTCATCCGCAACATAGTTCACTTTTATCGGTATCCCTTCAGGCGACGTGTATGCGAAACCGCCTTCTTTGACCTGCAAAATATTTTTAAAGTGAAAACTTCTTGAGACGCGTTAAACGATATTTTGTAGTAAAAAATCTTATTGGTTCGCGTGAACAACACCCAACATGCGTCAGCAACTATGCTTATTTGAGTTCGAAACAGTTTCGATGAACTTTTCTTGTATTTGTTTTGTATTCAATTTTTAATTGTATTGTTTAGATGCGTAGTGTTATAAAGGAAAAGTATGGCTTAAAAGATGATGCTGGGACTAGGAGAATGGAGTCAGTTCCGGGATGTTTTAAGGATGAATGAAGGGTGAGTAACGGCAGTAAATGGCTGAAGACGTCCAAGGAGAACTTATATCGATCAGATTAGAAGCACACTAAAGAGGGGCGTTATAAAGAGTACCGGAGTAGAGGAGGAGAGATGTATGGATGTAGAAGTGAGTGGAGTAGGCCAGAATCGCGCCAGATGGAAATCCATAATCTCTGTAGGTAGCGATTATGGATCCCCTTAGTACCGAAGACCTCTGGGTAACGGGCGTAAGCGTATATTTATTTTGTTTAGCTATAGTTTATTTTTGTTGATTATTTATTTATTTTTCAACAATTGTCTCGCCTTCCCACCTGTTGTGTGTTTTGATCAATCAACAGCACCAAGATAAAATAACAATTGCACTTCAACATGCACATTTTAAGTGTATTGCGATCGTAAAATTTCAAAACTATAAATTACCTACACGAATCAAAACATAAAATGATGTATTTCAAACGCATCCTTGTCCTATTGCAATAAAGATGTTTGGGAAGCACATGCTCGTGAGCCAGCTATCAATAAAATTAAATTCACTCCAACTGCAAGATCTCCAGATACTGTGACCTTATTATGTATTGATCGGTGCGAAAATAATAATTGAAAATAAGAAAGAAGTCGCAGCCCTAATTGATGTGAAGTTATCGAAACGTTCCCCATGTGTATACACATTAAACAATACATAAACATTAAATAGCAGCCACAGAGTCCTTACAATAAGAATTATTGTAATTAAACTTAAAATACCTGCGTGCCTTGTCGATTTCCCGCATTATCGAAGTGACCATCTTTTACAAATCCACTTTCCTGAACCTCCTTTCCATCCGCCGATGTGTAACTGAAATATTCAAATAAAATTAAGAAGAAAGGAAGAAGTTTAGTCAACATTCATAATATAAGTCTCGAGCCTTTCTTGCTCTCTTTTCCTTCTCCACTTTTTCCTAAAAAATACATAGCATTGATATAAAACATAACTTCAAGCGGCCCACTTGTCTTGTCTCCCATTAAAAATCATACAAAAATGATCATAAAATACCTGTAGGAATAACTTCCATCAATACCACGGTTATCTGTATAAGACACGATAGGTACAGTCGCTGCCGGTGTATTATAATATGAATTGTACGCATTTTGCCAAGGACTTCTATTAGCAGGGTAAATAGACGCTGGGGAAACATTAACAACTGCAGGACGTTGAGTTACAGGCCTATAAGGTAAGACCTGGCCATTGGCCATAGTAAGAAGGATGGGATATAAAGTGAGTAAAAACATCATCTGAAAAGATATTAAATATTTTTATTAATATAATTAGTAATTAAAATAACCTGAAGTATTTAAATCTCAGTTTTTACAAAAATCAAATAAATTCCTTGACGACTTAATTTACGAAAGAATATTCTCGGAAAAAAATGTAGTTTATTCTTACATACTATATTATCGAAAACTATTTTTTTTTATATTGGCCCTGGACAAATTATATGGTAAGTGTAAAACAAAAATAAAGAGATCATGCCTACTGAAATTTAACTCACATTCGGGATCGTCACAGATGCTTCCTAAAATTTAGGCGCAGCCAGTAAGTGATGAACATAAAAAATTGTATGTACTTATTGTGTTAGTATTCTTACAATATTTAATATAATAGGTATATGAAAAATATAACAAACAGCACTTTTGAGTTTGTACCAGTGCCGAGAATACGCACTTGTTGTAATTATCTTCAAGACTATTAGCGAGGAATCTGATTATTCAATTTATAGTTAGCACATTTACCTAAAGTGAATTTTTTTTGTAAAACCATCGTGGAATCTTTAGGTAATTTTTTATCTTTTTACGAATCACTTGCCTTGGGTCTTATTATGATTATGAGGTATGGTAAATTTAACTGCTTACTACATTAAAGCTAGATAGAATACTACTACTTTTATATCAGCAATGAGTTCATTTAGAAAATAATTAGGACAACGCCGACATATCTTCCGTATTTCAATAGCTTCCCAGCCCATTTCAAGTTTGTAGTGCCCGCGACTTCATCCGTACGGAATGAAATAAAAAGATCAATCACTTCACAGGATTTATAAAAGCTCATAATCATGATTTATACAATGATTAGGCAAGGTTACACGACCTTAAGTGGAAATTATTCGTATTCGCTAGGTATTACGATAGATGCCCGCATTATTTGTTTCTACCGTAATCAATATAATATCTACATCTATAAAATACAATATAAATAATATCAATATAAAAATTACAATTTTATGTTACAAATAATTTAATTTTGTTTGTCTGTACAGAGCTACATTTCGCCAGGAGTTTCTTCTGTTCAATTTTAGTTCTAAAAATGGTATACTTATAATGACGTTCAAGCAATTAACAATAACAAAACAGGCGGTTGTTTACGACCTCGTAGTCCGGGATCAAAAAAGTTGTTGAATTTCGAACTGTTGTTTTAAAATGTAATATTTATTACATTTAATTGTTTATATTTAAACACGTTGCACACGTATTTTGTGCCTAGTATTTTTTTCATAATTTCGAGTGTTTTCGAACTTTTTGCGCGGTACCCTAATTCTTTTGCTTACATTAGCCTATTTGAATTCTTACAATATAGGTATTCAAATAGACTGATTTAATACATCGATCGATCGATTAACGTCAAGTCAATCACTTAGTTTTGTTGTAAGTGTTAGTAATACTGTCTTATGATAGTATTTTGTACAATTTTCTGTTTCTATGAAACTATTTCTTTACTAGGATACATACACACATTTCCGAGTTAACATCAAGGTTAAAATTTGTTTTCATTAAGCATAGATTCAACAATATAGATATGAATCTTATTGCCAAAAAAGCTTTGTAATTACTTCAAATTGTTTAATTATACCGAACGAAGTATCCTAACATTGTATTCTTTTATCTGTGTAAAACTAAAACGAACATTTAGTTCCTACATATGTTATTTAAAACAGTGTACTCGAATAATTATGCTAATAATTTATTACACCACAATATAACTGAACAAGAGCCAACTCTGAAGGATTACATCAATATAGTTAAATATATTATATAAATAATATATTAATCTATATCTATACTTATAATAAAACTGTAACTGATCGCTTTCTGTACATTGAAGATATTTAAAAAAAAACGATTATTGGGGGCCTTTATAAATGCAATGAAGCTCAAAACAATGATTATTTGAATTTTTGTCTGTGCGTTTGTTACCGCTAATCTTAGAAATGCCTTAACCGATTTGGATGCGGTTTTTACTCATGTGTTGTGGCAAGCTTCACTCAACAACTTAACTTAGTGTTTGTTTTATCTCAATCGGTTAATAAATAAAAAAGTTATATCAATTTAACATGTCCATGTCAAACATTTGTTCGATAAAAATACTGTAAAATAGGTATATCGCTCGACTGATCGCTCGACCGATCGCTTGACGGATCACTCAACTGATCGCTCGACTGATCACTCAATTGATCGCTCGACTGATCGCTCGACCGATTGCTCGACGGATCACTCAACTGATCGCTCGACTGATCACTCAATTGATCGCTCGACTGATCGCTCGACCGATTGCTCGACGGATCACTCAACTGATCGCTCGACTGATCACTCAATTGATTGCTCGACGGATCACTTAACTGATCCCTCGACTGATCACTCAACTGATCGCTCGCCTGATCACTCAACTGATCGCTCGACTGATCGCTCAATTGATCGCTCTACTGATCACTCAATTGATCGCTCGACTGATCACTCAACTGATCGCCCGAATGAACGCTCGAATGGGTACCCGTACGTTTGATAGGTAGAGTAACAAATAGATATGTACTATAGGTTCGTGGAAGAGGTTCGTGTCGAGTAATAAATGGATAGAGTCATTGTCCCACTCATATTTGTACGGAAGCCGGGAAAGTGATGCACATGTGAATGTGTGTATACATGCAGGCACTGTGCCTAGAGATTTGTAAAAAATTTAAATTCTCAACCGTGTGTAACTAACGAATGAAATACATAATACAAATCTATTTTGAATACACTATACGAAAATACTATAGTTTGAACGTTTTAATTATCCTAGAATATATAATATCAAGACGGAATAAGAACATAATGTTCTTGTTTATTTTTATGTGAGCAGGTGGCAAAGGAGCAAGCGGATCACCTGATGTAAAGTGAGCGCTGCCCATAGACATCCGCAACAAGCATGTGTTGCAGATGCGTTGCCTACCTTTAATGGACAGAAGAGGTCAGGAAAAGGGATATTTCCTTTTCCCCATTAATCCCCTCCCCGTCCAATCCACTTCCCTTTCCTATCCTAACCCACTTATGAGGAACGGGTGGGAAGGGGAAGAGGACTGAAATTAGGCCTCTGGCACCTCACTCATCACATGAAACGCAGAGTACTTCTACTTCACGCCTGTTTTCTGTGAGGTCAAGGTATTTCACCGATCGAGCCGGCCAATTCGTGCAACAGATGTTGTTGTTGCGGACTCTACCACTGTTAGATCAATATATTCTCCTTTTATATCAATGTATACCAGGAAGTCGGCAACTAATGGGAGGTCTCTATAGTTATGTAATGTCATCATCAATCGACTATCAGCAAGATGCAAATAATATGAATGAAAGAAATTGAAGTGTCTGTATGTTATATCAAAATAACATTCCCATACCCAATACACATACTTGTTTATACGGCACTTATAACAAAAATACAATTTTTAAAAATTTTATTTGTCTTCTGTATGTTTGTGCCGGGTAATCTCCGAAAAGACTTAACCGATTTGGATGTGACTTTTACTGGAATATATCTAATATTGTCGGGATTCAAATAGGCTAATTTAGTTTAAGCAAAATAATTAGTGTTCCGCGCGAAGTGAAAAACCTCGAAATTGTGAAAAAAAAATATGCGCTGCCGTATGGAAAGCGTCGTCAGCTTCTTGCAATGTCACAAAGGCTGCCTGAAGTAGTAAAATAATATTAACATTTTACTATTTGAAGTGTAAACTTCTTTAGCCACGTGAAACGAAACGAAGGAAGGGGTAAATGTTATAGGTTCTCGAGATGCGCAACGTGCGTTAGCGACAGCATAAGCAATTTGTTTATTGAACTGAAATCATCTTTAACCGCGTTAGATGATTTTTGGTAGGGTGAGGATAGTGGTGGTAGTAGTCATGGTTGTAGCGTTGGTAGTGATGTGGTTGTAGCGGTGGTGATGGTAGTGGTATGGTGGTGGTGATGGTAGCGTAGGTGGTGATGAGGTGGTGGTGGTTACGATGGTGCCATTGGTGATGATGTGATGATGGTGGTGGTCAAGGTATTGATGGCAGCTCTATACAGATAAACAAAATTAAATTGTTTGTTATATCATAATACAATATTGATACAGATGTTTTACGTTAAATTTTATTAATTAAACAATTAATTTAAAAAGTATTATTATAAAGTTGTATTCTGCGAAGTGATCGATATATTTTATTTGATTCTACGCGGACGAAGTCGCGGGCAACAGCTAGTTGTAAATAATATACAAGTGTTAAGATATCGCAACTTAGCTTACCCTTCTAAAAGATTTGCTTAAGATTTTATTAGGCTTAAAAAATGTACCGATTTACCTAAAGACTTTTATGGCCAAGATGGTGGGTCTCCTGCTTTCACATTTACACCATACAGGCTAGATTTGTCCCTAAAGTTAATCATTCTGAGAGTTTATTGACCATCCAAGAACTTGCCAAAAAAGAATCCAGCTAATGGACAGCGAAATATGCACAGCGTGATGTAACACCGAAAATGACCATTCTCACTATAGTTCAAGTATTTGAACTTTGAATCACAAGTCCGCAAATGATCACTATTATAGAGATATATAGATATATTTTCGTTCTTATAAATATTTAAATATGTTAAGTGTGAGTAGATAGAAGCTCAGGAAAACACTTTAGACTTTATCTCCTCGAAATACAGATTCTTCTACATCTGAATGAATAAACCATTCATTCAGATTGTGTTACAACAGATAACATCTGAAGACTGAAACAATGCTCAACAAAACAAACAACTGTCAATGTCAAAGAACAAAAAATTCTGATTGCATAAGTAAAATTCAAATTACACAAAAATATCACCTTTATTTATAAAATTTTATACGAAGAAAATTAATCATCCACACAACTGCCGATATATCGGCAATTACTGTCAATTTATTTAAAATTATAACGTGGCTCATTATTTATAGCACGTCCTGCCTGAAGCAGTTCACTAAAGGTCAGTTCAACAGTAATTTGCAGTTGGGTATATTTAAAACGACGGATATACGTTTCATATGTACCCGTACATGAATTAATCATATTTATGGAAATTCTTCACTTAAGTAACCGTCAAATTCATTGGACGCAAACATCGCATTATGATAAATAAACCGGATGCAGTGGTAGACGCGTAATTACTATGGAATCGATGGTCTCAGTTGCTACCAAACGCTTTACCAGGAAAAGTGCCCACACTACTTAGGTCTTGTCCACACAGCTAGTCCTAAATAACTCTGAAACCACTTATCACATCGGAATAAAATTTATGTGTGACCAATTTGTAAACAAAAACTAAATCGAATCGAAACGAAATCGGTCCATAAATGTCGAAATTATGAGGTAACAAACATGAAAGAATAAAAGCGGATTGTGAACCCTCTCCTTTTTAAGTCGGTTTATTACGACGAGTGCCGAGTAAAATAACAAGCTTATTGAAAATGTTATTGCCTATCCATAATGACGAAATAAATATTATATATTTAAATCTGGAAAATTTCCTTCTATAGAACCTTGTGATCGCTCAACATCTTGTGATCCCTTGATATCTATGAAAAAAACATTTAATAATTTTATAATAATCCTTTAGATTAGCCATTAGAGTGGTTAGTTAGTTAGTAAGGAGGTTGTTGTTTCTTCGAAATTCCTCAGAGGTTACCGGGATGATATAAAGAAAAATTACATACAATTAATGTGCGTCTTTTCAAATATGATTATAATTTCAAAACTAACAAATATTTGTTTACGGTTCGTTGCTTTTTCGTTTGAGACAGGCGAAGATACATGTCATTTTAGGACTCATTAAGTACAATAAGAATCTAACTGTCATTATCACCTATACCTACCAATACGTTTAGAAGCAGAAAGCTTACTGGCCACTGCCTAAATACACTACGCACACAACTAAGACACGTCGAAGTTATAAGGAAATACGAACAATAACTTGAAAGATGTAGGTATACAATAAGCATTACTTTTGCACACTCCTTGTAATATTCGAGATTTTGCATTCGGATAAGAAAATGTTATCTAATCCTGATTCTCTTTGTCGTACACAGTCTTAACTTGCTACTACTACTACATAATTCTGTGAAATCTCGTCAGTTACAGTCACACGGAGTAGCTTTAAGTGTCATACATTTGCCAATTGGTGACCCATTACGCCTACATATAGAGTGTATTGTACAGTACTGACTTAATGAAAACCCACATACAGTGAAATCTTCCGCAAAAGAATAAAAAAATATATCAGCATCAAGCCGCACTCCAGTTAAGCACTCTAGTCAACCAGACAAACAGTTTGCTGGTGTCAATGGGTTTCGCATATGAAATAATATATTCTGTCGAATGCAAGCATTGCTAAGTTCCGGAGCGCGAGAACTCTTTGGATTGCACTGTGCAGGTGATGGTTTGTCATTTTTGACAAATATAATCAAGTACTGTTCGTACACAATACGAGACCTGAGTCCAATGGGTGTCACAGCGGCATTATTTTACAGCTTACAAATAGTTCACATAGTAATATTATCAAATGTAAATAATTAATGGTTGCAGTCCACTCGAGTCTCATCTTAGTCTGTACACGTAGAAAGTTGTTAACTTTTCATCTATATACTATTATATTTATTTAATCAAATAATTTACCCAATAAAACAAACTCTCAACGAAATCAGATTACCCTAACATAGCCGCAATTGGGCAAAGTCATCTAGCTGCCATGACATCTCAAGACACAGTGACGTCACTATAAGCTAAACAAATCAAGCACAGAATATAATAAAAGTAAAATTTATCGCTTCATATTATTGTTCATATACATTTCGCTGTCACCTTGAAAAATACGACAGGACGCGTCCCTTGATAATCGCCGACGCATGCCGCGAGCTTGATTCATTGTCCGTAGACGTGACACTGAGCAACGAGTCACACTGAATATATTCAACGAAGCCGAAATATTCATACACAAAGTTATAAAATAACGTGACACTTTTGAAAAGAGTTATTACATATACCGTGATGTATAGCGTGCCCGGAAATTACCGACATATGATCATTTAACTCCAACTACCTTTGTATGTACATAGTTTTAGCTTTGGCTTAGTTTTTGTCTGTAATCTTGATACCTGATGGACTTTAAGTTAAACTCATATAGTTATGTAATACTTGATACCTGACCTTTGTTATAAATAATCCCCATTACAACTAGGGACAGATAAAACAAAAAGTTTACGATAATGCAATAATGATCATGCTCAGTATTTCTAAACTACAGATTAAATAATTTCATTCGTAGAAAATCTCTGGCTTTGTAAAATATGGAAAAAGCATTGTAATCGGAAAAGAATATACAATTTTTTGAACAAAAACAAAACCGACTTCAAAAAAACTGTATTTAAAAACAAATAATTTTACGCAAGTGAACATTAGAATCAATTCTTAATCGTATTTATTTCTGCAGTCGGCGTCAGCTAAGGAAATACCAATATACTAGAATGCCTTAAGAAAACTAGTTTACGATTGAACTTTATACTATACTAGTGACCCGCCCCGGCTTCGCCCGGACACTACTAAGTATGTTGATCCAATCGCTACCAAACACAGGAACCCCGGGAACTTACGTCGTCGTTACAGACCCACCTTCGCTGACGCCGACTCCAAAAATAAATATGATAATTGATTCTTATGTTTACTTGCGTTAAATTAATTTATTTACTTTTTAGTGCATTATTTGTTTTTGAATATTTTTTTGAAGTCGATTTTGTTTATTTTTGGATTTATAGTAAATCTAAAGTTTCTTAACTCATTTTATTTGTCAGGATATGAGTTGACCTACTAAACGCGCTGCTCATATGAGGCAGCGTCTTTTCAATGAGACAAACGAAGACAGGACGGAACGCCTATCTAAAATTAGGAAATCTACTTTCAGGGCCATTTCAAAAGAAACTGGTAAAGAACGCATAAGCATGATTTCGAAAATGCGGGCTTACATGAAAAACGTTCTGAACAGAGAAAATTAAAAAAAACGTAATTACGGTCTTGATTTGGTACAGGTTCGTTTATCTAAGGAGTCGGGGCAGCAACGTGCCCACCGTGTTGGCTTAACACAACGTCGTTTTAAAGCAAAACGAGAACACCGTCAATGTAAAATCAATTAAATACGTTTTATTAAGTAAGAATAACTCAAAAATAACTGGTTAGATTTTTATTTATATGGGAATACATGATAATAAACAAATTTCAAACAAAGAAAGATACTAAGCAAAAGTACATACTGATAAACACATCGCTAAGCCCGGCCGTCTACTGCGCGGCTTTTGTAATCACTTGCGCATAGTTTTAACTTACTTTGTAGTTTAAACTTTTGATATCTTCTAAACTATTGGTCAGAATGATATAGTTTAAAGAGCAATTATAATGTAAATTAATTCTCTTAATGATTAACACGTTTAAATGGATAAGGATTCATACCGAAGGCTAATAATAGCGTAGTTAGTTGTGTATGCGTCTTAATTAATGTTTCCTAAGAAAAAAGTGGCTATTGTGAGACAACCGTAGAAGTCATTGCGGACTTTTATTTAGCTCATTTAGCCTACGTAAGCCAAGGAAGTAAAATTCAACTTTTTCATATTACGCATTATTAAAAATAACTCAAAAACTACCGCTCGGATCTTGACTAAAAAAATGGGAACAAAGGAAGCACTAGCTCTGGAACAAAAAAATAATTATCAAAATCGGTTCAGCGGGAGCGGAGTTATGCGGTAACATACATAAAAAACAGTCGAATTGATAAACTCCTCCTTTTTGAAGTCGGTTAAAAAGGTTAAGCTTTTGGATGTTTGTATGTATATAGAGTTAGCATCGGGCGCTCTAGGAATAGATGAATGCACGCCAAGCACGAAAATTTTCAGTGCAAAGGGGGACGCGGAAGGAAATCCTATAGACGATTGTACAAAATTCCTAATTCCATATTTGTTAAATATCTATAATTTATACCTTTATAATTATACACAAAGTAAAAATATAACTTGGTTTCACAACTTAAACATGATGTTACATGACTCTTGAATGAATCAGATTGTTCCTGTTAAATTGCTGAGGATCTTGTGACTTGTTACGAAATTAATACACCTTCAAAAACTTAAGACGTAAGCTTACTCATATAGTCAATTTCTTCATAAGTAAATTTCTTTGTGCGTTATATTAATTTTTTAGAAATCACTTTTGTATCTGATTGACATATTTCACAATACGTTTTGTAACTTAATAATGATGCCAATTTTTTAAATTTAATTGACAGTTTAGTTACTTAAAGTTTAGTGTTTAAACTAAGGTACTGAACAGTTTCATATTTTAACCACTGCTATTGAAATTGTTAGATTTAGAATGATATTATAATAATATTATGATTTTTGCTCTAAGAAGGTAATAATACTTTTAAATTGGATGATGAATGAGAGAGCTACTTTAACAAGTGACATTTTTTCATTAATACGCTACATGTTACATGAAATGACGACAGCGTAGTATCCTCGTACAGTGTACAAAAAGTTTATGTCTTGAAATAATCCAACGAGACAAATGAACATAGCATTAACGTCGGCGCTCACTGTACTAACAATGTCAAACGTGTAGTGCGACACCAGTGTACGGGAGCATCGCATTCCAAGTGACTCTTATTGTGCACGCGAATTTAACCTTTAAACATACGTGTTTGTGATACAAATCAACTAAACCTCCGTAAACCTTTAATTATTTCAAACGACGTGATATATTCAGGGTGTTGGGAAATGCCTTAAATATTGTATACAGGACATTTTACTTTAATTTGCCTTCATATTAAAGCAAAACTAGTTTGAACTGCATATAATTTTAAGCCTCCTCTTATTTGAACGGGGGAGAGAGGACGAAATGTAAAAAAATACATGTATTTTACAAAAGCAGTTAAAAGGTTTAGTCAAAAAATAAGGGAAGTCAAAATATTTTTTCTTGGTTGTTAAGCCTGGTTCGCTTTGTATGGATAGTGCACCCTGTTGCATTTAGGACTTAATAATCCTATTGTGTAACAACTTCAATATTTGTTAACGGGTCTTTATTTTCAATTTGTTGTGAATATACACGGTAAGTTACTTGAATACATCAATGTTACCTTGATGCAACTGCAACAATCGTTTTCTGATGAAACATTACAAAAATATGTCAGACACTCCCCATCTGAAATTAACGATTTCCAAAAAAATATTTAACTGTTTTATTTTTATGTACTGTATTCAGGTTGTGTACTATTGAATTTGAGACGGGGATAGGCATTTAGCTTCCGTTCCACTTAAATCATAATAGTATTCATGCACTATTTACATTTACGCCCGATATCTGAATAGTTTGTAATCTTTTTATTTAACTATCACACCTGTTAAGGCCATTGTGTCAATTCAATTAGTTTTTCGAGAATAAGAAGTTGATAATGGACATTGCACAGCTATGTATTTTTCCTACTAGCTAGCTTTTACACTATTGAGATGATTGCTCTGTACAAATTGGCAGGCGGCACCGTTCGCGCCTGTCGTTATTTTTATAGCAATTGTTTAGTTGTACACATTTAATCAGTTTCAAACAATATTTTAGAAGATTCATGTTACATGAATTGTCCATTTGATAAGCTCTAATGCACCATAAGAAAGGCACTGGCATTTACATACATGGACACTTATCGATATAAGAAACATTATCACTGTATCACCTAATTTAAAATATTACTCCATCTATAATTAGAAAACTGAACACATGTGCAGTAAATCATCTGCACTTACTAACATAACCTTTACCTGAGCAGGTAAATGTCATCGCGGCGCCATGAAGATGCAACATTGCAGTAACTAGATAAATTATCGAGGAACCGAGACGTGCCAACTAACGTCTTTAAGTGACATGTGAGGCTAAGGATATATATGAAAAACAAGTATGAATCACGTCAACTTTGTATAAGTGCGGTAGGTTTTTAGAGAAAAAATCAAATGCCGTTTTAGTATTTGGATAAAACTTATAACTTAACATTTTAATGTGCTACCTATAAAACCTATAAAAGATTAGATTAGATTAGGTCAGGGACGGATTATCCTTAAGGCAAACTAGGCAATACGTGCCTTGAGGAGCAACACAATAAAGGAGCACGTGGCTGGGAATTGGAGGTGCCAAATTGTCGCCTTTCCGAACATTTCATGACTGTAACTGATCAGAATTTTACACACGACGGTACATCACATCATAACAACTGATGGCCCGCCTGTCTCGTGCCGCACACGCCGCCTGGCTCCTCTCAGGTTAATCGCGGCAAAGAAGGAATTTGAAGACATGGTCAAGTGTGGTACTGCCAGACCTTCGAAGAGTCCTTGGGCTTCAACTTTGCATTTGGCAAGGAAAGGTGAGAATGGATGGAGACCATGCGGAGACTATAGAGCTCTTAACGCAAGAACCATCCCAGACCAGTACCCCGCTAGACACATTGCTGACTTTTCCCACAGCATTTCAGGCTGCTCTATTTTCACCACCATCGACTTAATTAAAGCCTACCAGCAGGTGCCAGTCAACGAAGCTGATATTTGTAAGACGGCCATCACTACGCCATTTGGACTATTCGAGTTTCCCTTCATGACCTTCGGCCTTCGGAATGCTGGGCAAACGTTTCAACGCTTCATCGATGAGGTCGTGAGGGGGCTCGATTTCTGCTACCCGTATGTAGATGATGTGCTGGTCTTCTCAACATCCGCGGAACAGCATGTGCAACACCTACGTACATTGTTCCAGCGCTTATTAGCTTATGGTGTCGTAGTTAATGCATCAAAATGTGTTTTTGGTGCCAAAGAAGTTACCTTCTTACGCTACCGACTCAGTAAACAGGGTACACGTCCCCCTCCTGAGCGAATCGAAGCTCTACAGAGTTTTGCTCTACCGAAGACCGTCCAAGGGCTCCGACGATTTTTGGGGATGGTCAACTTTTATCGGCTTTTCTTTTTTTTTTATATAGCATAAGGGTGCAAACGAGCAACGGGTCGCCTAAAAACTAAGAGATCACCGCCGCCCATGAACATCCGCAACACCAGAGGAACTGCGGATGCGTTGCCGGCCTTTAAGAAAGGAGTACGCTCGCTTCTTGAAGGACCCTAAGTCGTATTGGTTTGGAAATACCGCTGGCGACAGATCATTCCACAATGCGGCTGTCCGAGGCAAGAAATTACGCGAAAACCGCACCGTAGTGGAATGCCAATCATCAAGATGGTGAGGATGGTAATTGGAGCTCTGTCGAATTGAGCGATAACGAAACTCAGCGGCAGGAATTGTTCCAAACAATTCTTCGGAACACTCCCCATGGTAAAGACGATAAAAAATGCAAAGGGAGCTGATGTCCCTTCGCAATGCCAGTGAGTCAAGCCGATCAGTAAGAGCTCGGTCGTTGATGATTCGAGTCGCTCTTCGCTGTACGCGGTCAAGTGGAAGAAGCTGGTAATTGGGGGCTCCAGCCCAGAGATGCGAGCAGTATTCCATATGAGGAACCTGTGCCTTATACAGCTTTAAGCGATGGGCCGGCGTGAAACACTGCTTCGCTCTACCGAGCACACCAAGCTTTTTGGAGGCCAACTTGGCCTTACCTTCTAAATGACCGCGAAATTGGACGTCGCTCGATATATCAACGCCGAGAATACTGATACTAGCAGAGGCAACCAGGGGAGTGTTCTCAAAGTTCAGATTAACGACGAAGGGTTGTTTCTTGGCTGTAAACGCGCAAACTTGTGTCTTTTTGGGGTTGAATTGGACAAGATTTTGTCGCCAATAGAGTCTCAAGTTCAGACACAAGTTTGCTCCAATTGACGCAATCCCGAGAAATATTAGCGCGGGCCATGTACAGGGCATCACCGGTACTATCGTCTGCATAGCAATGAACGTTACTATGCAACATGTCATTGACATGCAGAAGAAAGAGGGTGGGAGATAGTACACAGCCCTGTGGTACACCAGCATTAATGGATTTGGTGTCCGAGCATGCACCGTCGACTACGACCTTGATGCTACGACCCTCAAGGAAGCTGGTAATCCATTCGCATAATTTCTTGGGAAGCCCGTAGGAAGACAGCTTCGAAAGAAGCACTTTGTGCCAAACCCGATCGAAGGCTTTGGCTACATCCAGACTAACCGCCAAGGCCTCCCCTTTGTTTTTAATTGCCTCCGCCCCTCGGTGAGTTAGTTAAGCCAAAAGATCACCAGCTGAGCGTCGCTGACGAAAACCGTACTGACGATCGCTAATCACCCGGTGATCCTCTAGGTACCGCATGAGCTGGCAATTAATGGTTGTTTCCATTATCTTGGAGAACAAAGAAGTAATGGCAATAGGCCTATAGTTGGACGGATCCGAACTGTCGCCTTTCTTTGGGATCGGGTAGATTAAGGCAGTCTTCCAGGATTTTGGGACGACGCCTAAGGAGTAGGAGTACCGAAAGATACGCGTTAACACCGGTGCCAACTCAGAAGCACATGTCCTAAGCACAATAGGAGGGATTCCGTCAGGCCCACTCGACTTATGGATATCCAGAGACTGAAGCGCTTTACGCGCCGATCTCTGGAAAATGTGGATTTCCGACATAGAGGTCTCACCACGCGGGAATTTAGGCGGTAAGTTACCTTTGTCATCCAGTGTCGAGTTAGATGCAAAAAGAGAGACCAGATCGGCCTTCTCCTTTGCAGTATGGACCAACGAGTCATCCTCCCTGCGCAAAGGTGGTAACGATGGGTTACAGAAATTTCCTTGGACAGCCTTGGCGAGAGACCAGAACGCGCGAGTTCCAGAAGGAAGACGCCAGCATTGGGGAGAGCCCAATGCTGGCCACGTGTTCCGACTTTGCCCCGGCAATAACCCTTTTGAAGGACCTGGAGGCAGAGTTATAATTTCTTTTGAGGACACTGGTATTTTTATCCCTTGACGCTGATGCTTCGGCCTATGCTCGATAACATTCCTGCTTGTAGCGTGATGCTAGCTTGCAGGAACGTTCGAACCATGGCTGGGATCTACCGCCTATTGGCACCATAGATGACGGAACAAAGAGTTCCATCCCCTGCAGCACCACATCAGCAACAGAATCGGCAACGGCATCGGGATCATCCAGTTTAAAGCAAACCTGCTCCCATGGGTAGGATGCATAAAAAGCCCGCATCTCATCTCAGTCCGCCTCAGGCATCAGTCAGTGTCCGGATCAGGCAGTGATCCGATGAGCCCAATGGAGCATCGACGGAAACCTGATAGCCTTCCGGATGTGAGGTCAGCAGAAGGTCCAATAGAGAAGGTATATGATCCACAACGTCTGGGATTCGCGTAGGCGAGGTAACCAGTTGTGTCAGATCATATGCCAAAGCAAAGTCATGGTCAGATCTCCCCGCATGATCAGTGGTACGTGATCCAAGCCATTCGGCGTGGTGGGCATTAAAATCGCCAAGTACCACGACTTCGGCAGATGGGATCTGTTCCAACACAGAGTCAGTGCCCATTTGGACTAGGTCCATGAGTTGGTCTGTATCGGCATTACCGCTATGGGACCTATAGAGGCACGCGTAAACTCGCGGATGGTCATCGCCATCTACGCGCAGCCACAAAATAGATAGGTCCCTACCTTCAAGTCTGCTGAGGCGACGAGACAAGATATCCTCTCTGTACACGCACACACCAGCCCGGGGCAAAAAGGAGTGTTCCAGCTTGTACCCGGAGTAGGATAGATACGAGATATCCGACGGAGAAGATATCTGCGTCTCGGTTAGGAAAAGCAAGGCCGGCTTGGCTGTCTCCAGATGGTAGTGTAGTCCCCTGATATTTCAGAAGTCCACGGCAAGCGTGACAGGAGACGCCGAGATGCCTTTGCTTCGTTTGCCCCGATCTACAGCAGCAAGCGGAATTTTGCCCTCCCCAGAATACGCAGGGCAGCCCGCCCGTTTGCACCTAGACTCAACGTGGGAGTCGAGGCGCAAACGCCCGGAGGGGGATTCTCCAGAACCCAGAGAGACAGAGCCAGAAAAGATGGCGATATATAACATTATTTGCGTCTAGTTAATGTTTTCGTTTTTTTTTTAAAAAAATGCCCTTTTTTAAGAAATTCCTTATTATAAATAAAAATAAACACTGAAACCTTATCTAAATAGCCTTTTAGTAGTAGAAGAATTGCTTATTTAAAATTCTAAGATTAATTCGTACTTGCGCTTTATTTGGATGTGAAGGATAAATTAAAAGATTATGGTTTACTTTTTTATATTTCTGACATATCCATATATATGCTATATATGCCTGCTTGTAGGTAACGGAGTATTTGAAATTAATAATAAATAATATAAATCCTTATGCAAAGTTCCCTTAAGGCTAATAACACACGCGAACACCAATAATTGTGCCCCATCATGCGTCATCAAAATATAATTAAGATTTTTTTATGTGAGAAGGTGGCAAACGAGCAAGCGGATCACCTGATGTAAAGTGAGCGCTACCTATAGATATCCGCAACAAGCAAATGTGTTGCAGATGCGTTGCCTACCTTTAATAGACAGGAAAAAGGACATTTCCTTTTCCCCGTTAATCCCCTCCCCATCCAATCCTCTTCCCTTTCCCATCCTATCCCCCTTATGAGGAACGGGTGGGAAGGGGAAGAGGACTGAAATTAGGCCTCCGGCACCTCACTCATCGGAAGAAACGCAGAGTACTTCTACTTCACGCCTGTTTTCTGTGAGGTTGTGGTATTTTGCCGGCCGAGCCGGCCAATCCCAAAGTAGGGACTCTATTTTGGGGCTGCGCGTATATACCGAAGACCATCTGCGAGGCTACGCGTGCCTCTATAGGTCCCATAGCGGTAATGCCGAAATAGACCGACTCATGGAGCAAGTCCAAACGGCTACAGATTCCGTTCTGGAACAGATTCCATCCGCCGAGATCGTGGTACTTGGCGATTTCAATGCCCACCACGCCGATTGGCTTGGCTCACGTACCACCGATTACGCAGAGAGATCTGTCCATGACTTTGCCTTGTCCTATCTACCTATATATATGGAAGATCATACACCTTCCCTGTTGGACCTTCTGCTGACCTCACATCCGGATAGCTACTTGGTTTCAGTCGACGCCCCTTGGGTTCGTCGGACCACTGCCTAATCCGGACAAAAGTGCCTATCTCGCGTCGGCCACGGTCAAACCGAAACCGAACCGAAATCGGCCACCGCCGAGTGTGGTACTACAGGTCAGCAGACTGGGAGGTGATGCGGTCCTTTTTTGCATCCTACCCATGGGAGAGAGTATGCTTTAAGCTGGACTATCCCGACGCCGTTGCCGATTCTATCGCCGATGTGGTGCTTCAGGGAATGGAACTATTTATTCCGTCAACTGTCGTGCCAATTGGGGGCAGTTCTCGGCCCTGGTTTGGTCAATCCTGCAAATTAGCAGCGCGCTACAAGCAGGATTATTAACGAGCCTGGGCTGAGGAGATAGCGGCTATGTAAATACCAGCCTACTCAAAAAAAAGTACAACTCTGCCTCCGGGTCCTTCAAAAGTGTTATTGCCAAGGCAAAGTCATAACACGTAACCAGCATTAGAGAGAGACTGGTGCGCCTTCCTTTGGGAACTCATGCGTTCTGGTCTCTCGCCAAGGCTGTCCTCGGTAATTTCTGTAAGCTGTCTTTACCATCTTTGCGCAGGGGCATGACTCGTTAGCCCATACCGCAAAAGAAAAGGCCGATCTTCCCTGTTTGCGTCTAACTCGACTCTGGAGGATAAAGGTAGCTTACCGCCGAATATCCCGTGCGGTGACACCTTCATGTCCGAGATCCAGTTTCGCCAGAGATCAGTGCTTAAAGTGCTACAATCTCTGGACGTTAACAAGATGAGTGGGCCTGACGGAATTCCTTAGGACATGCGCTCCTGAGTTGGCACCGGTTTTAACGCGCCTGTTTGGGTTTTCCTACTCCTTAGGCATTGTCCCTAAATCATGGAAGACTGCCATAATCCACCCGATACCAAAGAAAGATGATAGCTCGGATCCATCTAACTACAGGCCGATTGCCATTACCACCTTGTTCTCGAAAGTTATTTAAACTTAAATATATAACAGGAAACGAATATCAATTGCCAGCCCGTGAGGTACCTTGAGGAGCACCAGCTAATCAGCGATCGTAAGTACGGTTTCCGTCAGCGTCGCTCAGCTGGTGACCTTATTGTACCTCACGCGTCGATGGTCAGAGGCAATCGAGGGCAAGGGGGAGGCCCTGGCGGTTAGTTTGGACGTAGCCAAAGCCTTTGATCGGGTGTGGCATAAAGCACTTCTTGCGAAGTTGCCTTCCTGCGGGCTGTCAGAGAAACTATGCGCCTGGATTTCCAGCTTTTGTACCTGTTTCTTGTGCATATCAATGACATGCTGCAAATTAGCAACACCATTGTTATGCAGACGATAGCACGTGTGATGCACTGGTACACGACCCGCGCTAACGTTTCTCGGGCTCCTGCCTATGAGAACCGGACCAAACTTGTGTCTGAACTGGAGATCGTTTTAGGTAAGTCTCGGATCGGGGTCGACAAAATCTTGTTGATTTCAATCCCATAAGGACATAAGTCTGCGCCATTACCGCTAAAAAATAACCCTTTGTCGTGGATCTTCGTTTTGAGGGCACTCCTCGGGTTGCCACTGCGAGTATTGTGACGTTAAGTTCCGCGGTCACTTGGATGACAAGGCCAAGTTAGCCTCTAAAAAGCTGGGTGTACCCAGTAGAGCGAAGCAGTATTTCCAGCCATCAGTTATACCACCACCGCCACCGCCTTAAGTTACACAAGGCGCAAGTTCGGCCCCACATGGAATACTACTCGCATCTCTTGGCGGGAGCACCCCAATACCAGCTTCTTCCATTTGACCGCATACAACGGAGAGCGACTCGAATCGTCAACGACCGAGCTCTTACCGATCGGCTTGATACTCTGTCCTTGCGGAGGAATGTCAGCTTCCTCTGCATTTTTTATCGCATACCACGGGGAGTGTTCCGAAGGACTGTCGAACGATTCCAGCCGCCGAGTTTCCTCATCGGACGACACGACAGACCGCCACGTACCACCCGCACCACCTGGACGGCTGGCATTCCTCAACAGTGCAGTTCTTGCGAAATTTCCTGCCACGCACAGCCACGTTGGCCGCTGTACGACTTAGCGTCCGTCAAGAAGCGAGCCTATCTCTTTCTTAAAGGCCGACAACGCATCTGCAGTTCCTATGGTGTTGTGGGTAACCATGGGTGGTTGATCACATCCGAACACCACTTCTCTTATAAAAAAAATGTGTTCAACAGATGTTGTTGTTGCGGACTCTAACACTACTGAAAGAGCTATCGTTATAAAAAAAAACTAGATTTGATATTCCTACCTTTACATCTTTCAATATTTCAAATTGTCAGACAATCTTAGAGAAAAAAAAAATTATTAATACTCTAAGCAAAGTGAACTTTGCCATACAATTGACCTTTACTGGGTGTTATTTACTCGTCGATTTCTTGGATTTAGAATCATAGATGCTATTTCTCCTTTCAGTTTCGTTTAAAAATTTTTGTCTCATAGTTGACATTGAATTGCTGATAAAATTAGTACCGCCGTCACGATCTGTGTTCTGTATGGTAAGTACGTACAAAATTGTACAAATGATGTTTTTGTTATACGTACCGTATATACAACATGTGTATTGAGTATGTAAATTTTATTTTAACATTACATACAGACACTTCAATTTTATTTATCTTTATAGACTAGCTGACTCGGCAAACTTCGCAAAAAGGGGGAGTTCCCTTGCAGGTAGAATTTCGTAAAAACCGTTCTTAACTGACTTCTACAGGACGAAAGGAATATTCCTTCCAATTTTCAAGTCCCAAGTCTCAAGATATCATGATGAGTGAATAGATACCTGCCAATGTCTTTTATATATAGGTAAGCGAGTAAACCTCATCACTTCAGAATAATAAAAAACAATAATAAACATAATAAAAAAACAGTACCATTTGGCTACGACATAATAAGGCATATTATTTTAAATTTTTTAAGAAAAAGTCGAGGCGGGTCGCGACCGCCAATTAATACCACTCACCCTGAAGAGGGACCTCCGACAGGTCCGAAACTTGTCGGTACAAAACACCGAGAAAAACGCGAACGTGAGTAAAGCCGTTTTATAAAAAGTTTATTTAAGAAAACGTTAAATATGTTAAGTTTACGTCATCCTCGAAAATCTATAATTACAATTCACCTTGAGCTTTTGTCCTTAATGGAACATACGACCATACTAAAAAGAAATCGTACTATATTTTAAAAGTTGCGTGGTTGGAGGTATACGATTAGATATTATTTTAAGACGACATTGAGTTCATATCTCAGTCGTTACAAAAGACCATTGGTAAAGTTTGAGTTTGAATCTGTGGCTACATCGGTGCATAACTTTCGTTACGGCTAGCTCACAATTTATTTTTATTTTGAAACGAATCGAAAAAGTAAGAAATTCACCTAGAGTTAAGGTGATAACCGACAAACCGCAACAATTAGATGTATTCCGGTTGGCTTACAATGACGTTACTATACGGGTGCGACAACACACAGTTACTCATTACCCATTACCTTACTTCCTTGTTTCAGCAGCATGTAAAATTGGATACTATGAATCAATGACTTACTTCGTACGAGAATTCTTCTTCTTCTTCTTCCTGGAACCTCTCTCTCTCTCTCTTTCATTGTATCTCTTACTGAAAATTTTACGGCGAAAAGTATTTCGAGCTACGCAATATGTTACCGAGATATGCTAAAATGGTCTTATGAAACCCAACATACAGCATATTTTACTATCGATAGTCGCAAAACTTGTAGTACGACACTCATTAGATGAGAATACTGGATAATGATCTCATGTCATTGCCATTGGGCAACTAGAAAAATATTTATTATATCGATGACCTTTTTTTTCCTTATTTCAAATGTACACAACTCTTAAATGAAATCGTAATGTTGTGTAATAAAAATATACAATGTAAGTATGCTATTGAAGGTGGTTTCGACATGTAAATCCTATCTATGTTTGTTACTGTCAAATGTCAAATTACTTAAAGATTATTCGCGTGAACTTTCTTTCTTCAATGTCGAATATTGTGATATGTCGCGCAGTCTTATTATCGACGGCATTGAAAAACTATTGCGCATCGAATTATAAGTAGTATTAATGTATATGTAGGTACATGATCGCTGCCATCTTTACTTTAGCTCCGTGCCATACCAATAGCCAATAAAGCCCGTCTCGGAACCAAGGTCGTCTGTTAGGAATTTATCAAACAAAAAAAAACAAAGTAGTTTCGAATGAAGTTTATTCACTATACGGATCGCATATCAAATCAACAAACGATATAAAAACGTAAAAAAATATGGCAGTATGCATCGGTTAAAAATAAAACAACAAGAAAAATATGTGAGACGGATGCCTCGGCTCACATTCTTCACTGTGGCGGATAATTACATTTCCCTGAGCGGGTTCCATGAATAATCGATTAGAGAATGTGATTGTACTCGATTACTCGTAGGAATATGCGAGTGTTTGATGCTTATCTCGTGGCGGGGCCCTTGGGGATGGAGTCGCCCTCGGCGTGGAAGCCGGTCTCGTCGGCGTAGTAAGTGATGGACTGCAATTTGCCTTCATTGTCGGGGTACTGGTAGTTGCCACGGACGACGACCACGGTGTGCGGCTTGTTGTCCTCATCGAGGGCTTCCTTCAGCTCTCCGTTCTCTTGACGGCTGATTCCATTCTCAGTCTCGAAGCTACAAAATTACGAAACATTGTCAAAATAGGAATTTGGGCAATATAAATTTAAAAAATTAAAGCTTTTAGTAGATGTTTTAGGAGCAGAATATTTTCGCAAGGGAGTCCCGTTTAAGTTTGTACATAAATACAGTTTAGCACTAGATCAATAAGAAGTTTTAAGGATCTATATAATTTAGTTTATAAGTTATGTCCTGTAGTTTATAGGTTATGTTGGCCAAACATTTCGACGGAGCTAATTCAAAAGCTAATTTAACTTGACAGTGCGCTGGGAATTCCATGGCTGATTAATAGATTCGGTCATTTGTATTAAATTTTTGACACAAATACTGTTCAGATTAGTAACTAAGCGAAGTAGTAACTGGTTAGTAGAACATATATTTTTGATTAGAAATGATTAATAAGTAAACTCATGACTGTATTAGTGGTTAAATCCGTGGGTTTTTCACTCTGTCCAAATAACATCATATGGATCAGGATCTACTAAATATTGATAAGATATTAATGTTTACAAAAAGAAGAGATTAAGTTAATTTTATTATCAAAAACGCTGACTGTGCCGACTCTAATAAAATCAACAATAAGAAAAGTATAGCTTAGGAAGAAACAATTATATCGAGAAAGAATATTACAGACTTAAATAAGAGAAAATAATACAAAATTTACTCGAAGTTGTATGTGCCATCGGGCTCCTGGGTGATCTTGGAGCGCACGATCTTTGGAGGTTCAGGCTCGACCGGGAGGGCAGCAGCGATGGCCACAAGGCCGAGGGCGACGACAATCATCTGCAAAAAACGGTTAGCCATTAATTAATAAAACGAAATCTCATGATTTAGTTGTCGATGTTCCACAACGTACCACTTTCATGGTTGATGAGCTTGATTGGGTTTCGTTGCTAACAGATGAGCGACTGATGACTGAACGCTCGGAGCATATTCTTTTATACATTTCTCCCGGCTGGCGATCTAACGTAATGTCAAACGGTGGCAAACATACGATGTCGATATTCCGGCTCTCCGGATTCGGTCATCGGTGATCACAGACGATGCTTGCGTGTGTGGTCGCAGGCAAACCTTTGTGATGACCACACGCAGCATCGATGTGTGCGGCACGTGCTCGTAACTATTTGAAGGTTTTATTCTTAGCTATTTACTTAATAATTTGTCCCACAATAATAATAATACTTTGCCGCGCAATGGGCTGCTCTCTGTTGGGTCGAAATATTTTGACTTTAACGTAAGTTTTATTTTTAAGAAAAGGATAGTAATACATTTTTATGAAGTCTAACTTCCTACCTTTCTAGAACTTGCAAAATTCTCATTACAATTATTTTACTTTAGACAAGTCAAATTTCAAAACTGAACAAAGGAAGTTTTAATCGAAATGATATTTATTGCTTCCATACTTGGAATGTAAATAGATAAATAGCAGGGTAACAAGAAAAGCCAAAGATTTTTTACAATAAAGATATAATCTGTAAACATAAGCAATACATACAAAGATATAGACATACATTACACATAAATATAATTATATACATATTTAAATAAGGAAAATAGTTATTTAAATAGTTACTGTACTATCTATACAATAAACTATCGCTATGCTCTCGGTTATTGAGACAGTATCTGGTATCGGTGTCGGACAGTACTGTAGTCGGGATAACAGTAACAAATGTACATTAAGCAAATTGACAATTATAAACATTTTTAAGTGCATAATCGTAGTTGAAGTATTTGTATCCATAACGGGACTAATGAACATATAACGAGAAAAGCGACAAGGGCGTCTGATCATTTGAAGTACCAAGGACTGTAAAATCTCTGTGCAACAATTCTTCTGGTTTCGAATCAAGATAGCTCAGTGCATCCGAGAGTGATATTTTTTTTCGTTCCTGTCCTGTTCTGAAAATATCACTTAGAAATCAAAAGGGAAACTAAAACACCTACTAAAAGGACTGTCTATTTTAGTTATAAAATATCCCAATTTGTATTAAGTTTGTAAAATTTTATTAAAGCACATGTAATATCCGTTGTATAACTTAATTAAATCGATTATAATAAGACTATTATCAATTAAGCACTATAAAATATCATAAAATAGCATATGTTTATAATATTTATCGAAATTTAGATTTTTCAGTGCTTTAAATTATATTTTATTAGTGTATGAAAATGACAATTGGCAACTAAACTTGCCAGTATAATTGATTTAAGAAGGATACCATCATTAAAGGTTAAAACCAAAAGCAACAAATTGCTAGGCGCCATTAAATACTACGATTTTAAAATGCGTGATAACGTATGAATTGATTTATTAATTTAATATACAGGGTGTCCCAAAAGGTTACGTACATAGGAGGTGGTCACAGGGGTCACCAGAAAAATAAAATAAAAATTCCCCTCTGGGTATTAAAAAAAAGAAAGGGCATTTTGTAAAAACTTAAAAATGTTACACCTTCTGGGGCAATTTTGTAACCAATGACCTACAAATATTGCTACATTTAAAAAATAAAGCTATTATGTTATCTTCAATAACCCTTTATCAATATGAAATAAAAAAACAATACAACTAACAAAGATTTTAAGGAAAATTAAGTTCTTGTCCAGTCAAGAACTAAGTAATTACGATTTCAATCAACTTCCTCCAAGTGTACTGAAAAAAAAAGTACTATGCAACTCCGGCGAGTAACTTAAAAAGATAGGTAATTTTATTACAATTCCAAAATGGTATAATACTTGCTTAAAAAAAATCATACTAGGACATTTAAAAATATTTTTTGCGAACAATACCCCTTCAAAACAAAACATACCAATAAAACAACAGTCTCAAATTCGTACGCAAAAAAGTTTGGTGGTGAGTGAGAGAGACAGAGCGATACACTAAGAAAGAGACAAAAGTAGGTGTGCTATCTTTGGTTAGTCAAATAGTTGGTCAGTACATTAAGCTCTCTCGTTTACCGCGCATCCTTTGTATTCATTTGTGTTCATTTTGTACTAACAACTTTGCATCGCTTTCTGGACTTGATTATTATCTTTGTTTGTGATTTCTTCCAACGACCCGGCTTTTTAAGGACTAAAGTGTGTGACACAGTATCACCATGCCACCTACGTACACTCCACAAGAATATGCGAACATGCATCTCATTTACGGCGAATGTAGATGTAATGCCCGTGCTGCAGCAAGACTCTACCGAGAACGATATCCGAACGCCGCTCGTCACCCGGATAGCCGTGTTTTCGTCAATGTCCACCGACTATTGTCTGAGGGTTGATTTCCTCACCAAGCGGTTAATGAAGGCAGACCTCGGTTCGATGTCGAAGATGAAGTGCTTCAAGCCGTCGCAGATGGTCCGAGTACATCAGTTCGGGCAATTGAAGCAGGTACAGGTGTACCGAAAAGTACTGCTCATCGCATATTACAAGCTGAGAAGTTTCACCCGTACCACGTGCAACGCGTACAGGCTCTGTTACCACGCGATTATCCTGCGAGACTTGCATTTTGTCGTAGGATGTTGCGCATGCATAG
Organism: Papilio elwesi; assembly: GCA_029849275.1. NCBI lineage: Eukaryota > Metazoa > Arthropoda > Insecta > Lepidoptera > Papilionidae > Papilio > Papilio elwesi. The sequence continues at coordinate 8,173,103 of CM056692.1, read as the reverse complement.
GGAGGACCCTCAATTTTTCAATAAAATATTGTGGTCTGACGAGTCCACTTTTAAAAAGGACGGATACACGAACCTACACAATTTACACGAGTGGCACGTAGAAAATCCTCACCTACTTAGAGAAGATCGGTCCCAATATCGTTTTAAAGTGAACATGTGGACCGGAATACTGAATGGTATAATAATTGGACCCGTTGAGCTACCTGAGGCACTGTCTGGCGAAGCGTACTTACACTTCTTACGAAACGAACTACCAAATCTGTTGGAAGATGTGCCGCTAGAAACAGTCAGGAATATGTGGTTCCAGCATGATGGGTGCCCAGCACATTATGCACGGCCTGTAAGGGATTTCCTAGACGAAGAATACCCGGGTAGGTGGATGGGAAGGGCCGGTGCTATAGCGTGGCCAGCTCGTTCACCCGATTTAAACCCGTTAGACTTCTTTTACTGGGGTGCTATAAAAGAAAAAGTTTATGGAAAACCCATCAGGGACTTGGCTGACTTGAGGGCGAGGATCACAGAGGCAGCGGAATCAATTAATAATAGAAGATTTGCTCGCCATATCTCCCGTTCATTTTTGAAACGATGCAGGGCGTGTATTTATGTTGGTGGTAGACATTTCGAACATTTTATTTGAATAAATAATTGCAATATTGTTTATTTTTTAGTTACATTTAAAACGATTGCAATACAATTACCTGTCTTTTTAAGTTTTAAGGAAGAGAATAGACATTTAAAAATGTATTTGCGTACGAATTTGAGACTATTGTTTTATTAGTATGTTTTGTTTTGAAGGGGTATTGTTCGCAAAAAATATTTTTAAATGTCCTAGTATGATTTTTTTAAGCAAGTATTATAGCATTTTGGAATTGTAATAAAATTACCTATCTTTTTAAGTTACTCGACGGAGTTGCATAGTACTTTTTTTTTCACTACACTTGGAGGAAGTTGATTGAAATCGTAATTACTTAGTTCTTGACTGGACAAGAACTTAATTTTCTTTAAAATCTTTTTTAGTTGTATTGTTTTTTTTATTTCATATTGATAAAGGGTTATTGGCGATAACATAATAGCTTTTTTTTTAAATGTAGCAATATTTGTAGGTCATTGGTTACAAAATTGCCCCAGAAGGTGTAAAATTTTTAAGTTTTTAAAAAATGCCCTTTATTTTTTTTAAGAGGGGAATTTTCATTTTATTTTTCTGGTGACCCTTGTATCCACCCCTATCATCCCCATTCCTATGTACGTAACCTTTTGGGACAACCTGTATAGTCAAGCTTCCAATAGTGAATAAATATTTATATATTTGTTTTTATTGATTGGGTATATCACTTTGCATTGAACTTCTGTCTACCCCTCTGAATCAAAGACGTGTATATTATTTAGAGGGGTAGACAGAGTCAATTGTGCTCGTAAGCGGCACCACCTACCGAATATTTAGACTCTAAATTATACAGTCTTTCCGTACAATTTCCAATATTCTGTCACCTAAACATAACCATATTTATATTTCTGCTCAAAGATAACAATAAAAATTCTTGTACATTTTTATTGTTATGAAGTATAACTCTTCATAACAATAAAAATCCACTAAAGTTTAGGATGATATCAAGCATTTTTGACAATCATGTGTATATATGTATATATAGTCTTAAAAGACCACCAGACTAAAACGAAAAGACTACCACGACGCTGCACTGTTATCTAAAACTTGTACCAACAATAGTACAAGCATTAGACAACTAATAAAAATGGCTTGCATTTTTAATTGGATTTCTTATTAAAACATCATCTTAATCGACGCTCTTTGATTTTTACTTCTTTAGATTCGATAGAATTTTCATTTGAAAATTATACAATACATTCGTTTTAACGATGACACAGGAAATCTCTTGGTGTTCGATGATAAACAAAGCTTTTAACAAAAACAAAACCGTCTTCAAAACTATATTCAATAACAAATAATGCACTAAAAAGTATAAAATAATTTTACGCAAGTAACATGTTGTTAATCATATTTACTTTTGCAGTCGGCGTCAGCTAAGGAAATGCCAATATACTAGAATGCCTTAAGAAAACTATTTTACAAATGAACTTTATTCTATACTAGTGACCCGCCTCGGCTTCACCCGGGTACTACTAATTATATTGATCCGATCGCTACCAAACACAGGAACCCCGGGAACTTACGTCGTCGTTACAGACCCACCTTCGCTGACGCCGACTCCAAAAATAAATATGATAATTGATTCTTATGTTTACTTGCGTAAAATTAATTTATACTTTTTAGTGCATTATTTGTTTTTGAATATTTTTTTGAAGTCTATTTTGTTTATTTTTGGATTTATAGTAAATCTAAAGTTTCTTAACTCATTTTATTTGTCAGGATATGAGTTGACCTACTAAACGCGCTGCTCATATGAGGCAGCGTCTTTTCAATGAGACAAACGAAGACAGGACGGAACGCGAATGCCTATCTAAAATCAGGATATCTACTTCCAGGGCCATTTTACAACTGACTAGTTAGGAACGCAAAAATAGGATTTCGAAAATGCGGGCTTACATAAAAAGTTCTGAACAGAGAAATTAAAAAAAAACGTAATCACGGTCTGGACTTGGTAAGGGATCGTTTATCTAACTAGTCAGAGGAGCAACGTGCCCACCGTATTGGCTTAATACAACGTCGTTTTAAAAGTAAAGCGAGAAGACCGTCAATGTAAAGTTAATTTAATAAGCTTTACTAAGAACAACTGGCTAGATCCTGATCAAATTTATATAGAAACACTACATTACAACCAACTTTCAATCAAAGAAAGATAATCAACCAAAGTACATAGTAATAAACACATCGCTAAGCCCGGCCGTCTACTGCGCGGCTTTTGAAATCACTTGCGCGTAGTTTTTACTTTGTAGTTTAACCTTTTGATATCTTCTAAACTATTTTTTTTGAGCTTTTGTGATAATCAATGACCCCTAACTATGAAGCAAAGTTCAAGCAGTGAAGATAGCCGACTGGCTGAGAACCTGGTCGGCCTTGACGTATAGAAGCTCAAGTCCTCAAGTCAAAAGAGTAATCTTGTGCTTTTTCTCATTCATTTCAGTGAAAAACTTTTTTCTTCCATAATATTATCGTTTCTCAACTTTTTGCTAAGCTTACCACTTTTAATGACCCATGGGGGCACGTAGTTATAATGTTTTTACAAAGCCCTAATGGCATAAATATATGTACATTAATAAAATTATTTCAATGCATCAATTAATTATAACCTTATCAATATTAATAGTTATATTGACTTATCCCTTTGCCCTAAACATAATAAGTTGGACACCAAACGTACAAAATTACGTAGGTGTTGTGTCAAGCACCCTACATGCAATCCACCACAGAAGTGTAAAGTTATACGAGTATATTTCTGGAGCACGGTATTGGCCTCATATACTGTTGCACTTTGGACTTAATAGGTTATGACAAAAGTAAAAAATGATTGTTACCTTATTTATGGAAGAAGGTTGCAAACGGGGAAATGGTCAAACGGGTCAAATGTGTCGCAGATGCATTGCCTACCATTAATGGACAGAGGAGTTGATAGACAGGAAAAATGATATTTCCTTTTACCCGGTTATCCCCTCCCCATCTAATCCTGTTCCTCATTCCCATCCTATCCTTATAAGGAAAGGATGGGAAAGCGAAAGGACTTCAATCTTCGACATCAAGTCGATCTGCGGCCTTAGTGGCTTGGTGGTGGAGCCGCCGCGTAAAGGCGCTCTACCGGGCCAATGCCACAAGTGCCAAATGTACGGGCACGCAGCCCGTAACTGTTTCGCCCGCCCTAGGTGCGTCAAGTGCCTAGGTGACCACGGCACCTCTGATTGTCCCCGTCCGAAGGACAAAACACAACTGGCCACCCTTGGCCCCCCCGCCTGTGTCCTCTGCCAATCGCAGGGACACACTGCTAATTACCTTGGGTGCCCAAAAGCACCCAAGCGTAAACAGCAGCCCCAGCAACCATCTCGCCAGCCAGTAAGACGTCCCCAACCAGTGCCAACATCGGCATCCTTCCCTCCTCTGCGCCCCGCGTGGCAAACAACCACTCCACTGGCCTCCGCATGGTTCAAGCCGAGCCCCACCGTTACCGCGATTCCTCATCACGCAGGTAATAAACCGGCACCCGCCAAGCCGGTTGTACCCGTAAAAACGGCAGAGACCAATCCATTCGAGTCTCTAAACAGGCTAGGAAGCCTAGATATGGAGGAGGTCCTCACCTTCGCCGACGAGTACTTAAACGCATCCGGAAATATAGGCACGCGTCTATATTTAATTCGTAAATACAAGCACATTGTTAGTGCTCTTGAGTTTAATTAGCCGTTGCAGAGAAAGATAAAACTAAAAGTAAAAATAGTCCTCCGACCCTCGCGCGCAATAATGGTCGAGTTAAACCGCAATCGATTAACGTAGCATTTTATAACGCGAACGGCGTCAAAACACAACGCGAAGAAATTTGTAACTTCCTCCGTGACCACCAAGTCGACGTACTACTCGTGCAGGAAACATTTCTTAAGCCTGCAACAAGGGACCCGAATGTCCCAAATTATAAAGTCGTTAGGAACGATAGGGCCGGCGCCCCGGGCGGCGGCACTATGGTTTACTATAAAAAATCCCTGCACTGCGTACCGATCGACACGCCCGCGCTAACGCACTTAGAGGCTTCGATCTGCCAGCTAGCCATGACAGGCCATGCCCCCATAACGATAGCTTCGGTTTACCTTCCCTGTAGACCAAGCGCAACTATCTTGCGCTCAGACTTCGAAGCCCTTCTATCCTTAGGAGGAGCTACTATTCTTGCCGGCGATTTCAATAGTAAGCACATCCGATGGAACTCAACTAAGATCAGCACACGAGGTCGCGCGCTCGACTCGCTGTCGGACTTACTCGACTTCGAAATCGTAGCGCCCATAGAGCCTACTCATTACCCTCACACAGTGGAACATACACCGGATGTGCTTGATATAGCAATTGTCAAAAATATTAATCTCAACCTACGCGAAATAAAAGTGATTCACAAGCTTCACTCGGATCACCGACCAGTAATACTACGGCTAGGGCCTTCTGCGCCAGCCTCGCCCCAAACCAAGACCATCGTGGACTGGCACAAGCTCAGTGCTAACCTACAGAACATTGACTCGCCGCAACTTGATTCCGTCCCCGACCAAATAATTAATGAGCAAGACATGGGCGTCGCAATCGGATCTCTCACAAGCTATGTCCAAAATACCATCGAGGACTGCTCGAGGCAGATCCCAGTGATGGACAACCATCGCTGGGAGCTGCCCCCGGACGCCAGGGACTTGCTGAGACGTAAGAACGCGGCCACCCGAGCTTATGATATGTATCCCACCGAATCGCACCGAAAGCGGCTACGTAAACTACAGCGTGAATCGAAAGCACGCATAGCCGCCCTCAGGAACGAAAGGTGGGATACAACACTTAATAATTTAAAGCCATCCCATTTAGCATTCTGGCGGCTTCCCAAATCACTCAAAGGCGACACGTATACCACGATGCCGCCGCTCTTACGCCCAGACATGACGCCAGCCATGCTGGACGAAGAAAAAGCCGAATGTCTGGCTGACAGCCTCGAGGCCCAGTGCTCTCCCAGTACCCTACCGGTCGACCCTGCCCACCTCCGAATGGTGGACAGCGAGGTCGATCGGAGAAAACACGACCCGCTTCGCGACTCCGTTCCCCCGGTAACATTCGACGAAGTTAAGGAAATAATTAAGAACTTGCGTCCACGCAAAGCCCCCGGCTCAGACGGTATCACCAATAGGGTGACCAAACTCTTTCCTGCTGCTATTATACAGCTACTAGTTCTTATTTATAACGCGGCAATGACCAAAGGTGTCTTTCCCAGCGAGTGGAAAGATGCTGAGGTCATAGGGTTCCTCAAACCCTCAAAGCCGGCCACGAACCCCACGTCATATAGACCCATAAGTCTTCTCAAAACGTTTGGGAAGATCTATGAACGCCTAATATTAGCCCGCCTACGTACCTTTATGAATACCAAAGGACTACCAATCCCCGAACAATTCGGCTTTCGCGCCAAACATTCGTGTACCAATCAAGTGCATCGCATCACGGAGCACATTCTCTCCAAACGCCAACGCGGCTATAACACTGGAGCCCTCTTCCTCGACGTGGCGAAGGCGTTCGATAAAGTCTGGCACAACGGCCTCATATACAAGTTATACGAGTACGGAATGCCCGACCGTCTCGTATGCATAATACGAGACTTTTTAAGCAATCGAACGTTCCGCTACCGCGTCGAGGGAGTGTGCTCTCAAGCGCACCCCGTTCGAGCCGGGGTGCCTCAAGGGTCAGTGCTAGGCCCAGTCCTCTTTACCCTCTACACCAATGATATACCGCGCGTACGCGGTGTAGAGCTAGCCCTATTTGCCGATGACACCTGCATTTTCACGTCGGGCCTTCAGCCTGACGCTATATGTCGACGCCTCCAGACCGCAGCCACCACTCTCGGTGCGTGGTTCCGGAAATGGAGGATCGAAATTAATCCAGCAAAAAGCGCGGCCCTTTTCTTTTCGCGACATAAGAAAGCCCATTCATTAACGCATCTCCCATCCATTCACCTCATGAACAGCCCAATTCCCTGGGAAGATAAGGTGAAATATCTAGGTGTCATCCTTGACAATAAACTTAACTTCGCCGCTCACGTGACCCGGGTCAGGAACCGGGCGGCTTTCGTACTAGGCCGCCTTTTCCCATTAATTAACTTTAAGAGTAAAATGTCCCTCCGGAACAAGGTGACACTCTATAAAGCTGTCGTACGGCCCATCATGACATATGCTAGTCCGGTATTCGCGCACATTTCCCCAAAACAAATCCACCGACTTCAGCTGATCCAAAACAGATTCTTGCGCAGGGCCACTGGCTCGCCGTGGTTCATGCGCAACATCGATTTACACGTGGATTTAGAGCTGCCCACCATAGCTCAACACCTGAAGTTGGCGTCGCGTCGCTATTTCGACTCCGCCGCCGGTCACCCCAACCCGTTAGTCGTAGGTGCCGCCACCTACAAACCAATCGCGCTCGGTACGTTCCGTCGCGATTATAGACGACCTAGGCACGTCCTCGACTATCGAGACGATGCAATAACCATCGCTCAGGCTAGGATGAAACAACATCGCAAACAAATCACACACCGTCTTCGCCGGCGAGGACGGCTATTACCTTCTCGATACGGCCACATAGCCGGCAGATTCTTCTCCCCTACTCATGATAGAAGCGTTGCTGGAGTTTCTTCCGCCACTTCTTCTCCCAGCGCTAACGCTTTCCGAAGTGGTAGTAATGTTAGCTGTAATAATATTAGTAATCAGATAATGGCTGCCGATCGAGCCGAGGCTCGGCCCTCTCGGGCACCCTCGAATCGGAATGCTAAACGCGTAAAGAGTGACAGCCCAAGCCGAGGTCCCCTCTCGGGGGCCCTTGAGCCGAGCCACTCCATGGAGCGTCCACCGAAGCGACCTAAGAGCTCGGTGGCCTCCCAATCCGGTAATAATATTAAAGTAACGGCCCGAGCCGAGGTTCCCTCTACGGAGGGAGCCCTCGAGCTTAGTTACTCTTAAAGAGGCTTAGGCTAGGCGCCCTCTGCGCCCTGCCGCCTCGAGCCCGGTGTAGCTGTAAATGCCTCCTCAAGGCAAACAGTGACCCTTCAGTCACAAAAAAAAAAAAAAAAAAAAAAAAAAAGCGAAAGGACTGCAATTTGGATTCCGGCACCGCAAAATCATACTTTAACGTCACGTCTGTCTTCTGTGAGGTTGTGCTATCACCGAGCCGGCCCATTCGTGCAACAGATGTTATTGTTGCGGGCTCCACCACCATTAAGCCTCTTTTTACCTCACAAACATACATTATTTTTTACAAATTTACCAATGATTTATTTTATTATCAAGCATTTATAATCTTTATATTTGTTTTATTTTTGTATATATATTTATACCTATTTGTTTTCCTTCTGTCTTAACGATTTGTCTTTTTGTAACAATTTTTTTAGTATGTGTTGTGTGTTTGGTTTATGTTTTCTGGTTAAATAAAATTTAATATTTTAAAACAACCTGACTGCCAGATGGTATGAAATACTTTCCTTTTCTTATTTCTCTTTTAATCTGTAGATTAAGAGATATGATTTGCTTTAAACATTGCTTATGTTCTCAGCGATTGATAAAACTTATATTTTAACTAAAATTTTGTGAGAACAAAACATTTTGTAAGATATTTAAACGTAACGAAGTAATTATGAAGTTGGCTTGCTTAGTGCAGGCTGTTTATTGTACGTCACTGTGACGTCGTTGGCGCATGTATAGCAGACGTCATAATTTTTTTCACTCTACTTCAATACTATATTCAATCGTACTCCAAACGTTCCAACAGGTGTGCTGATAGGTTGAATTGAACTCCACGCCATGCACATTGCTTACAGCGCATTATATTATGTCCAGATACTTCACATATTTGACAGCGAGTATTGACAAATCACATTTTAAGTATAAACTGGCTGTACCCCGCGGTTTCAACCGCCCTACAATTTTACTTCAAAGAAATGATATTATCTACTTAATACTGCCGTAACCTCATCATCTTCCTGCCCCAACCCGCTTATGTGGGGTCGACACAGTATGGCCTTAGCACAATTTAACAATCACATATTATTGTTTAAACTTTGACCGTAGGCCATACTGGCTACAGTTTTTACGGCCAGCCGACGCCTACCGCCAATCCTCCTCGAAAATAATAAGCTACTAACCTAACCTAAAAAAACATATTACATAAATAAATACATAGTTTTTAAAATCGTCTACATACGTGTAAATACTGCGATACTACGATACGATAATAAGATCTAATTTTAATTTTTATAACTATTACCTGTATAACTAAGTAACTTGCAAGCAGATCTGAAATAAAAGGCTATTTATTTATTTGTAATTTGAAGAGTAGCCTACCGAAGTGCCGATGTATTTTATCAGTTCAATTTTTAAAAAGTTGTAGGAATTAAATATTGTTATAAATTCATATTTTATTCAGTAATCATTGAACATTTTGAAGAATGCAACTAAATAAAACACTGACGTAAAACAAAACAAGTTATATGGCGGTTTAATTGTGCTTTTATTATGATTTACTTTGCCATGGTTCACGATGCTTACTCGTAGCGACATCTTTACGTACTGAGCATGTACTTCATTTTCCAATGTATGAAACTGACCAGACGCGCTGTAAGTAATAAAAGTATCGTCTTGGCATTGTTGATGTGTGTCATATAATTATGTGTTCAATGCCAAAAGCGCATGTATTGTCCCATAAAAATAAAACATTCGTTTTCGATAGTTTAACAAAACAATTCACGTGGTCTAAAACTGGTTTATGCAAATCTGGTTAATATAAATATTAATATAGTTCATCGCAGTACAAAACTCGGCATAAATACATGATTGTACATTGTTTTAATATATACAAAAATATGACAACGAATTTATTGCTTTAAAATTCAAATTTTATGTCTTTTTCCTATTCACATAATATTGGCAATGTAATAATTAATCAATTTTACCAGTTATTTTTATGAATAGATGATAAATTTTTAAGCTTAGCCTACCTGACAGAGACAAAGTAAGAATATAAAGCGAATATTGTTACGTGTTTTGGAAACAAAAAAAAACTGTAGAAAATTATAAGCACTGCAAAGACTGTCGGAAGATTTAGGATTTAGGAGGAACTAAAGATACGCAAAAAACATGTGGGTAGAGAATTCAATTGGATAGAGCCAGACGTTGCTTAGATTAATAGGTCAAAGGTGGCCAATTGAAACTGTCTGCAACCATTTTTTATCAGAGTTTATTTAACCAAGGTCTTACCCCGTCTAATCAGAGTACGATATTTAACTGCACATACTTCACATTCAGTGGCAATAGCAGTGGTGGCTCAACGGTATAGGCCCCGACTTACGTACTGTAGGTTGCGGGTTCGAACCCAGGCAGGCGTTTACTTTGTGTAATTCATTTCATCACCACTGCTCAAAAACGGTGAAGGAAAACATCGTGAGGAAACCGGCATGTTCTTAGAACCACCAAATTCGAAGACTGTGACATCTACCAACCCGCACTGGGCCAGTGCGGTGGATTACGGCTCATTCCCTCTCTCAGAGAGGAGGCCTGTTCCCTACAGTGGGAAAAATTCTAGAAAAAGGCTGATTTATTATTATTATATATATATATATATAGAACGAGCGACTCGCGTATGATTACAAACATACATATACGATCTACTCTCGCACGTCTCACCTCCCCGCGTGCTCCCGTGTTTTTACAGCAAGCGACGATGTTACATGGTTAGGTACGTACGCCTAGGTTACCTACTCTAATACCCACATATAACTTTCTGGAACCTATTCCTTATTCTTGTTAGGTTAATATATAATAGTTTTTTTAATTAGTCACTGATATGCACCATTCTATAGCAGAGGCGCCGACGATGCTAAGCTTGTACATCCTCGACCGTCATGGGGACCTTAGGGGATTAGATTTTGAAGGTTAGACACGAAAAGGAAAAAAGGTCATATGACATTTTTCGTTTTTTTGTTTTTTCGCGAAAGCGGTTATTTACTTTTTTTACTTCGACTTGTTGAAATCGTCAAATTGTCTTATTTTAAAACCCTGAACTACTTTCTTTAAAACAATTAAATTAGACCACGCTCGAGGATGTCCGATAATCTTTCGATTTCGATTCGATTCTCAATCTCAAGTTTTGGAGGAAGAGCGAATCGGTTATCGTCACTTCGTTCAATTACGAATAAAATTGAATTTATTCTACACTACGATCGTTGTAAGCAATATGAACCTATTTTATATTAATATATTCCGTATCTTGCATTAAAATGCGTAGTGTTCATCTTATTTTAAATTGAATACTAACAGCTATTTATAAAAATGTGCAGATACGCTCGAGTTTACAACAAGTAGATAAATTTGAATACATGATGCTCATGTCATTGTTTCAAATAGCGCATACAAATTCTATAAGTCTCACAAATAGATTCAGCTCGGACAAAACAAACACAAACGATAGGTAAATATTTTAAATAATTAACTATAAGTATTAAGAGCGTGGACATGAAAACAAAAATATATTTTTTGCATTTTATCCCAGATATTTATATATCCTAAATACAGTTTATCAAGCGAATAATTATGTTCAGAATTAGAAGAAACCTCTAACCCAACTGGAGTAGGCAGAGTTTGTAATCGGTATCTACTTATTACCGAGGTTATAAAGTCCCAAGGGTGTGGCAGAGGTGTGACGTTACTCTATAAACTTTACACATGAAACAAGCTTTTAAATCGTTAGACTAATAATCGTATTGTATTATCCCGGAAGAAAGATGCTTCGGGCATTTTAAAAATATAAATTTAAAGTAGCAAGCCATTTTTTGTTCATACAAATATTTTTTTACCCATTCCAGCTAATCTTAAGAAGCTTGTGATAGGATACGTGTGGTTCACGGTAAATAGGTAGCGGTGTGACAGGACCGTGTAAATTCGTAATGTCTGCCTACCTTTCTGGACAACAGGTGTGAGTAGTTTATTTTTATTTATATGTTTTGAATAGAATCCAATATATATATATATATATAAGTATATTATACACATATATTTTGGGTTCTATTATATTAGTGTATATATAGATATAGTAATGTAACCTACGATATCTTGACACACAAAAATGATGTACTTACAAAAATGTTAAAATATAATCTTATAGAAATAATTCGTCGTACATTTTCTATGAATTTTGAATAAATGTAATCATTATATCACATACAATATATATTCAACACGATCCGATGATGCAAGAACACTCAGAGATGTTAAATTAAAAAACATCTACTTAACTAAAACTGATGAACTCAAGGCTGGGGCCTTAAACGGTAAGTGAAGTTATTTATAAAAAAACAAAAGTTTTAGTAAAAATTATGACTTATAGTTGTACATTTGACTGAAATACGCGTGTAGAAACAAATACGTCACGATATGTGAGTGTTTTTGATGCGCCTCTGGAACTGAATAATCCCTGCTGATGCTCAAAAGATGGTCTGGCGTTCATAAACTTATTAAATAATAATCCCTAAAAGGATCGACAATCATGAGTAGATATCATTTTTACATGCGCCGGATGCGCCGGAACTACGAAATCCTATTTAATATCACCTTCCTTCAGTGCAAAATACTGATGCTGATACATTCGATTGGCCTTTTTTAATTATCTTTAACGGTTGAACAACCGCATAACCAAAAAACCTACGAATGCCATGCAGACAAGTACAATGCACTCTTTTCTCAAAGGATAAAATATAAAAAACGTAAGATTTTTTACTGTGCATATATAAAATAAATAATACATAAAAATAACCTATTTGGAAGAATCGTTGCATTGTCAAAGTTTATAATATAATTAAAGTAGCATTTTCGTAGCTTAGAGCTTTTTCTTCTCTTATTTTTTACATCCATATAAAAGAGGATAATTCGCTAACATAACTTAATCAATTAAATCAAACTCACCGGTGTCAAAAGTTTTGATTTAAATTTTATTTAGAACTTTAATTAGAGGGAAAAAGATTTTACCTTCTCCTATTCATCTCCTCTCGCGTCCAAATCTTTTCCATTTCCCCTCCCATCCTATGTAAATTCGCAAATTACTTCTAATATTGAAATAAAAGCTCAACCGCAACTCTTTTTGAGTTAAACATAAAATTGTAATAATTATTTAAAATATTAAAAGTAATAAGCGAATTTATACAAAATTTTAAAACTAGTTTGTTCAACATTGGTTCACAAATATTACGGACCTGTTACGCGATCTTTACCTAAAACCTTTACCAGACAATATGGATCTTTACAAAATGTTTGTTATCGATATTTTCTTGTCCCATTGACTTTTCCTGTATGATTGTCATTGAAATGTATAAAAATTCCTGTAAATTTAAATTCAATAAGAAAACGTAGATATTGTTTTATGAACAATTAAAAAAAAAGAATTATGACCACCCGACGACAAATGCATAAAAAAACTTGAAAAGGTCAGATATGTAAGAAATAATATCCATAATCGAATAAACGTAGTTAATTATCACTAAGCTACACCTATATGTTAATTTAATACGTTAAAAAAAACTTGTCTCGCGTCGCTATGCAAGATGCAAATAAAAGCGATGTGCTCTTAACCTTTCCATGGCCCACTCATTCTTTATTTCATGAAATTATAATTCAAGGTCGGTTTGTATTTACGCCATAGCATGTCTCATTTTGAGGTACAGTATGAAATATCAATACACGTCAATCGCATGTATCAAATTCCTTAATATCATAAAAATATTTAATTTTCTTAAAATTTGCTGTTAACAGCAATGTGAAAGTAAACGACTAGCAAAAAATATATTTTTTTATAATAATTATTTAGAAAAGATTGTTAATTAAATTAAATTAATATTTAGTGTATCTGGGAAACAGCAGTGACGACAACCACAAAGGATATAATTTTTTGAGCGCCATTATTGGGCCACGGATGATATGCATTTGGAAACAATGTATATAGCATACGGCATAAGAAATGTATACCCCGTCTGTTATTTGATCAGAACCTAGATTATACGTATAACAAACATTGTATTAAATAAATTATTTTGACCTGTGCGTCGTGCTCGAACACTTTTTGCAGGTCTTCGATACTTGCAAAATCCAGTCCACCTCACTCACCTGTAATATCATAGCAGTCAAGTTCAAGTTCCATTACGCGGCGCCCAATTTAATAACAAAATTGCAATTATAATAATGAATGTGATAGATACATCACGCGTAAGGCGATGAAGCGAAATCGTGAATGGTCAAATTACAAACGAAACTGCCAATCAAACTTGGTTACTGCGAGGTATCCAAGTTTGATCGTATGTTTTGAATTTACATGTTACATACGAATATCCTCCGCCGAAACAGGGGTAAAAAGAAAACGAACTTTTTTTGTCTGTAAATTAAATCAAGTTGTACAACGATACCGTAAGTTATTTTCTGTATTTTACCAACATGAGTTACATATTACAAATATCGCTACATATATATACGGAATAGAATAAAATTGTACTAAAATTAAATAATAATAAAATTTTCTTTTTTTAGGGTTCCGTACCCGAATGGTAAAACAGGTTAAAACTCCGCTGTCCGTTCGAATGTCTGTCTGTCCGTCCGTCACGTAATATTTAAACTGTTGTAACTTTTAGATGATGTACTTCTGTTTCTATAACACCAATACCTAAAAAACAGAATAAAATAAATATTTAAGGCGCTTCCATACAACAGACATGATTTTTTGCCGGTTTTTTATTGATGGAAGAGCGGTGGCCGCCGACAGACTTTGAGATGACTGTGGGAGGACCTGGTGAACCAGATTCCTTGTTGTCTTGATATTTCCAGGAAGAGTCGCCCCATTCTTGCAGCAGCTGCTACTGCTGGCTCCAGCACTATTGCAGTCCAAAGCTACACTGGAGGCCAAAAGGTACAATTATACAGTACTAGCTGACTCGACAAATTTCGTTCTGGCTTAGAATTTAATTTATGGTTGCACTCAGGCCGTTTCCCTTTTTTGAAGCATCTTGAAATATAGATTTTTCAACTTGTTGATTCAAGTCAGGTTGTTTAAATAGGTATCTACCATGTGTAGTTTCTTTGGTTTCATCGGAGATAACCTCGCATACAAAAAATGTTAGAGAAAATGTATTAGAAAATATTATCTTGATAACATATCAAGACAATTTTTTCTAATTCTCATATTATGTTTTTATCGTGTTTGTTACGGGATAAACAAATTCAACAAATAAAAATCTGTACAGCCGTTATTGTGTTATAAATGGTGAAACTGACACAGCTTTATGTGTACAATATTATTAGCTTTTATGTATATATATTATATATTATATACAATAGTCCTATCGCCAACGGTCAACGGTCATTTCGAGTCGATATGACCTTTTATTATTACGACGTCTGTCTCGGTATTTATTTCGTTTATTTTTCATACGGACACAAGTTTTACTCTTGTCCTTCTTCGCAATAGGTAATGTTGTATTATGCAAATTTTTGAATAAACACTGGCATAGATTTTTTTTTCTCATCACGAGAAATACAAGGACACAGCCGTGTGTTGGTCGCAGTCTAAAACCTACCGTTACGACAAATATATATTTAATTTCTTGTAAAGTAAAAGAAAAATGCATGAAAAAACAGGGTTTAATGATCGTATTATTTAAATGTATAACTACCTGATTAAAGGTAGATGTATAAAAACCACCTATAAATTTAGTGTAATTAAAAAATGCCTGCTAATTTAAGATCAATACCGTGTTAAACAGCCAATATTTTATTTTATATCATGACATACAGCGAGCATATCTCCCATAAAAATATATTATGTCTATCTCGGAGATGTCAGATACGATTTTTTTTTATATTTATAAATTTACAACTTACAAATATGGTCGTTTTAACAGTAAAAACTCAAATTTCCAAAAAAAAAAATAGCGTTCTATTTTTGGGCTTTTACTGGAACCTAAAACTTTTCCGATGGTGCTTTTATGACATTATTCAAATGCTAAATATCTTCTCGAAAAGATACGATCTTATGACGACACATGACAACGCAGAGCTAAGCTCGGCCGACAGCTAGTCTTCACTAATAAAGGGGCCAAATTCGTCAGAGAATGATAGGTGATAAACTTCAAAGGTATTAAGCCGATTTAAACAATTCCTTTGCCATCAGAAATCTTCAATCCTAATTATCACATTCATACGTACGAATGTAAAATTGTACACCTTCCCGCCTTAACCATCGTTATAAAATTTTGCACACACATTAACAAAAAGTATCTTTTACCTATCCCAAAAAAAAAATTCTAATATCGGTTGCCATAGTATTTTTATATGATTAGGTTTTCACACTAACAACTTTTGACATATCTTTACCTATCAAGAAATTGAGCGGTCAAATTTCGTGCAATCAAGTTACAACAATTTCCAGCACAGCAAACATCAGACTAAGAAATGCGGCTTGCATTTAACAAATAGTATTTAATCTATAATGTGTAATGCATTCTCAAAGACGCTAATTTAAATTGAAACAGTTTACCGAATATCAATTAGATGTTTATTATTAAAATGTTCTTTTAGCGGTTCTAAATTAATCCATGGATATATGAAATACTCACAATAACGAAAATACTATTAATACCACTTTCATCGATATGGAGTTAGCAAAGGTTACAGCATTCCAATTTAAAAAACTCATAGTCCATCCGATCGCTTAAATGAAATGCTCGTCAACAATGTTCCGATGTAGAGTTGTCAGACTATTAACATCTTTTTTGGGTTAAGCGTGACCCCATTACTAAGACTCCGCTGTCTGTCCGCCTGTCACCAGGCTGTACGTCATGAATCGTGATGACAGTTCACAATGTTTAAATGTTCTCTCTGTAGTACTTAAGTTCAATTTCGGGTCTCCTCACTTTCCTAAGACAACCAATCTTCTACAATCTATCTTAGGTTCACGGGTCAAGCAATAGGGCTTTACAACATGGCATGGTAATAGGTCTCTTTTTATATTTGAACACCAAGATAAAAGGTATCGACATCTACCTTTACTTTGTTCTGGCAGTTATAAAACAATTTGTACATCTGAATCTCTGAATGATTTTAAAGCTACCGCGTACGTAGTAAATACTTAATGCACTCTGTTAATTCAGGTAACACCCGCCCATCTCAGCGTTTTCTTTTTAATGGTATGAAAGTTCAAGACCAAATCCTCACTTAACCTAAACAGACGGACAAGCAAATCACTGCAAAAATAAATAATACAACGATATGATACGATAAGAAAACATGATAGGATAGACGGTATTGAAAGAAATATGTTTTTAAATAAATATATTAAATCCAACACACGCACATTACATTAGACACATTCAATTGTACACTTAAGTTACCAAGTCAAACGCATAACGTGATCAGTCTTTCTCTTAGAAGATTTTATGAATCCTAGGAACTGAAGTTCTGCAACCGCGCGGGTAAATCGAGCTCTGGAATGAAAAAAAGCAATAAGAAAACCGACCAGCATGTGTGCGTAGGTGTATGGATGTAGAAGAAGCGGGAGAGGCAGGCTCCGTCTCTGTGTTATCCGTAATCTGTGTCTACCCGATTTGGGTAGCTTAGGTGAGTGAGTTAGTTGATTGGGTAACCTTGAGAGCTTTTTTATTTAACTCTACCTCTCTGTCCGTTGCATTGTTATTGTTGTCGGACGAAGAGCGACTAATAACTTACTAACTAACTAATAGCTTGAATCGTCCATCGGGATTTTTTATAATAATAATCAAATATACTCTACATTGTAAGAAATTTGCTTTCACTAATCCTTCGCCTTCTTCCATCTTCCCCCACAGCGCGTGTAACAATTAGCAAATAAAAGTAGTACGCGTCAAATAAACGCGCGAAGTGTCATGGCCGCTATCCACTTAGCAATCGCTTATGTTGCAAATCAAATATTGCTTCTACCATAGATAAGAACGCGGAACAAGGCCGTTTTAGAAAAATAAATATATATTAATGAAAAACAACTAAAACTATAATTCTCAGATCTTCTAACCAATTTTTTGTTACTGTTTAAATTGTGCATGCAAACCTACATGCTCGGTCAGTCTACCTGTACCGCTTTGAACGGCAAAAAATATTTAAATATAAATAAACTAGTTACACTTTGAAATATTTTAGAAATAATTGGCGATATAAGGATAGGTCAATTTACACTTTATATAACTAGGGAATTGTATTGAAGTGAAACTTCTTAGGCGGCGATATGATAATTGACCTACTATAGAGTGTGAAATTTCAAGGACGTCACATTTAAATAGCATTAAGCAGTGAACGAAGGAGACAGATAAAAATGTATTGTAAATTGAAGAACAGCAAATAAAGTAATAAAATAAATATCAAATGAACGTAATGTTCTCATGCTTATTTTTTTGTAGTTTGAGATATTTATGCTTTCTCTTTTATTCTTTCTCTCTCTTTTCTCTGTCTCTATTTACATTTCTATCACGTGTACAGATTGTGTGTGTAAACACAAACTAACTACAGAAATACATTTCTCAGTTTAAATTAGACTTACTGTACGCTAGCATCTTTATACGACGTGTCGTCTTCGCTCGGGTTGACAACAGCGGCGAAGGCTTGCAGCCAGTCGTACAGGTTGATGAGCTTGCCGCATTCTCTATGCAGCTTGTAAGCCAGGGACACGTCTGGCAGCGTGTCAGAGACGCTCGCGGGCGATGGTAAGATGCAGCATTTACACTGCGTCAACAAAATCATTACAAAACATATTTATTAACTTTTTCAATTATATCATTTGTTGAACGAATGAAACTCTGAAAAAAAACTGAAGTGAAACTCCACGACCTCACAGAAAACAGGCGTGAAGTAGTACTCTGCGTTTCGTACAACGAGTGAGGTGCCGGAGGCCTTATTTCAGCCCTCGTCCCCTTCCCACCCTTTCCTCATATGGATAGGGTGGGAACGGGAAGAGGGTTGGATGGGGAGGGCGTTGGCGGGGATAAGGAAATATGTTTTTTCCTGTCTATCCTTTAATCCTCCTCTGTCCTTTAAGTTAGGTAACGCATCTGCAACACATTTGCTTGTTGCAGATGTCTATGGGTAGCGGTCACTTAAAATCAGGTGATCTGCTTGCTCGTTTGCCACCTACTTCCATAAAAAAAATATAGGTGTGAACTAGAAGTATGTCTGCGTTTCATCTGATGAGTGTGCTGGAGGCCTACCCTGGCGGCCAAAAGTTTGAGACCACTTTGTACACAGATTATAATTTGCAATATATTTTAAATCTGCGTATGATAACATAACAATATGAACACCTGTGTAATCTACTAATCATTTTGAATGTCTAAACACCATTTCTCTTATCTTTTACACAATGACTATGCCATAAATGGGCATTGTTTATTTACCACAGATGAGTGCCGCGTAAGGACCAGGCGTTGCAATTGTCATTATATAATATGGCGGCTCCCTTGTACTTGTTTGGTTATTGTTTTGCGTTGATAAATATTTAGGAATATTTTAAGCCATAAATCCTATTCATAGCATGGCTACTTAAAGAGTTAGTCTTGGTTAAATCTATTGAATCTGAGCTGCTGTTTTGTCAAGTGAAGATCTCCAAAAATGGGAAAAGTCCGTGAAATCTCCAGTGAAACTCGTTCCGCCATCGTTACTCTATACGACGAAGGCAAGTCTGAACGAGAAATTGCCGCTAAGCTGAAGTTATCGAAGACTTGTGTTCATAACGCAATAACTCGATACAAGACAACCGGCAGTCATCAAGACCTACCGCGCTCGGGGAGGCCGAGAGCAACCATTTCTAGCGAAGACAACTTCATTGTTGTAACAAGCAAGCGTAATAGACGTTTAACAGCACCAGAAATTCGAGCTGAACTCAATAAAACTCGACCGGAACCTGTATCATTGACAACAGTAAAGAGAAGACTTCGAGATGCCAATTTATTTGGTCGCGTAGCTGTTCGTAAATCACTGTTACGGACACAAAACAAAAAGAAACGTCTGCAGTGGGCTCTTACTCATCGATATTGGACTGAAGAAGACTTTAAAAAAGTTCTTTGGACTGATGAATCAAAGTTCGAAATATTCGGTTCGAAAAGAAGAGTTTTTGTACGTCGTAGTGCCGAAGAAAAGATGTTGCCAGACTGTGTAGTGCCAACAGTCAAACATGGTGGAGGCTCTATTATGGTCTGGGGATGTTTCTATGGCTATGGGACCGGAGATTTGGTTAAAATTGAAGAAATAATGAAAAAAGAAGCAGTACGAAGAGATACTGGAGCGAAACGTTGTTCCTTCCGGGCTACGTTTGATTGGAGATGGATTCATTTTCCAACAAGATAATGATCCAAAACATAGTTCTAAACTATGCAGGGGATATTTAGAGCACAAAGAGACGGAAGGAGTTTTGAAAAACATGGAGTGGCCCCTCAGAGTCCGGATCTCAATCCGATAGAGCTTCTGGCGGAGGAGATGGACAGAACCGTCCGTAGTCATTGTCCGACGTCAAAAGAAAACCTCTGGAGGACTTTACAAGAGAGTTGGAACAATGTTTCACAAGGAACTATCAATAAACTAATAGCCCGGTTACCAAGATTGGTCAAAAAAGTTATAAAAAGTAAGGGAAGATTTATCGACGAAAAGTTAGTTTAAATAATATATTTTTTTTATTAATAATAATGGCAATTATTGTAGTTTTTAAATTATTTTATGTTACATAAAAAGTTCCCTATTTAATAAGGTAAATAAATAATTTGTAGAGCACTAACTTTTGGAGTTTTATTCAATATTGTAATTTTTTCAAGGTGGTCTCAAACTTTTGGCCGACAGTGTAATTGTGGGCCTCTTCCCCTTTCCACTCTTTTTTAATAAGAAAGTATGGGAAGGAGCAGAAGATTTTACGGATGGGGGACGGACAGGAAAATATCCTTTTTTCGGTTTATCCCCTCCCTTTGTCTATTCAGGGTAGGTAGCTTATTGCGGAGGCCTATTGGTAGTGTGCACGTAAAATGGGTGAAACGCTTGTTCGTCTGCCACGTTTTTTTGTAGAAAAAACATTGCTACATTATAGTGATTATGTCAAAAACAGGATAAAGAGTACATGAGAACATTGGGTCTGAAACACAGCATCCTCTTGACAAATTTTAGATTTTGTATGATAGAAATCGGCGAAATAGCATGCCATGTGCCTGCTGTTTAGTTGAACTTCATTACAGTCGCACCACTCAAAAAGAGGTTAGTACATAAAGAGACGAAGGCTCGTAACTCAGAAGTATGAACAGCTGCACTGCTGCAGTTGCGTAACCCATTAAAACAACATTTTCAGTGGGTTACCGGGTAACTGAATGGGTCTTAAATGCGACGGTTTAACTTTTGTATGACCCACCACAAATTGTCACATTCATGTGGAAGATATTAACGCCAATTGTGTGAAAAAGTTACGAAAATAAATTTTCAATTGGCACTTTACATACACTATACACTTTATAAATACCTGTAAATAATGAACCGGGTTGCTCAACGCCGTATGTATAGCGCCTCGCGGAGAGCCGACGATTTGTTTCTTAACATTGGCGACATCGTTGAAGAAGAAAATTTCGTGAAACGTCTGGGTATGCGGTGGCTGTAGCGCTTTCGCGAACACCTCTTGCAAGTAGCTGACAAACCTCGCCCTTATCATTTCATACCCTGACTGTACCCTGTCCACTTTTGTCCCTCCAAGCAATTTCTGAAAACAGACAAGAAAATTAATAAAACATACGCCAAAAAATCTTTTAAATTATAGTTTTACAGAACAAATCAGACCGACTGGCTGACAGACAGGCAGAACGCAATAGCAACGCACATAGGCCTTATAGACAAAGCGGTTATGGGACTACACGGTGCGGCACCGCAGCAAGACACATTTAGGACTTAGGACACAATAAGACCGGTGTAAAATAGAAGACAATTGTCGCAATTCACCCCGGTATTATGAAGAAGCGAACATAAATTTTTCTTAATATTATTAAGTGATATATACACACACCTCTTTGAATTTATATCTATTGTCAGGTACATTTTCTGTCTTCATTTGCATGTTTTCATTTGCGTCGGTCAGCAATGTTGCTTGGTTATTAGCGCTTTCTATTTGTCTTAGAAACATCATCAAATGAACCCTTAAAGTTTTTATTAACGATTCACCAATAGCATTATTAATAGACACATCATTAAGGTTGGTTTTAACGGGCGTAGATCGGAGAGGTTTAATTGGAGAGGAAATTTGTAAAGAGGTATTTACTGTTTTCAACGCATCTTTTATGGTGTCAACTAATTTATATTGGGATTGAAAGTTTATCAATTGCATACACTCCCGAAATGCTTGGGTACTAGCTATGTTTTCGACCGCACACTTTGAATAGATTTCACGAACCTGGAATTAATAAAATGCATTTTTTTAAGCAACAGGATATTTGGCTTTTGTTGACATCTACAATGACAGACATAACTATATAATAATAAACCTTTATCACCTTAAAACGTGTTATAGTATATCTCATTAGGCCAATCTTACATTATTTCATAACTTAAGTCAATAATGATACGAACTTCAAAAATAAGGTCATTAAATTCGTCTCTGTGTTTTTTTAAGTATGGCACCTCAGAAATACAATACAATACACAATTCTGTACTTTTCCACACTTTAATATATGGAAGTGAGAGCTGGGTTTGTCAGGAAAAGCATGCTAGTAGAGTTAATGCCGTTGAGACGCGATCATTAAAAAGTATGTTAGGCGTGACTTTGAATGATAGGGTTAAAAATAGCATTGTAATAGAAAAGTGTGGATTGAAAGTTGACGGTGTGACTAGAATTGAAAAACGTATGCTTCGGAAATTCGGGCATGTTGAAAGGATGAATGAAGAGAGAATAACGAAATTTATGGCTTATTGAAAAAGGCCGACGAAAATGTATGCGTAGATGTATGAATGTAGAAGAAGCGAGAGAGATGTGCCAGGATCGCGCCAAATGGAAATCCATGACCTTTGCCTACCCCCCTGGATTACAGGCGCATATTTATTTATTTTACCTCAGAACTCTGCTTCTGGTGAACCTATTTCGACCATTATTTTCTATGCGACAGCTAGTGCCTGTCGTGTGGTCCCATTTTTTAATTAAGATCCGACCAGTTAGTTATTCTTAATTATGCGTAATATGATAACGTTGAGTTTTACTTTCTGGCTCACGTAGGCTTAACTATATGACGTCCATAGAAATATGAGATGATAGAAGTACGAGAGAATCGAAGATCTCTAAAAATACTAAATAAAAGTCAGCGGTGGCATATCTCTATCTTCTACGGTTACCTCACAATAATTAGAACTTTTAAATAATTGATTTTAATTAATAAATAATTTGAATAATCGACTGTTCTGTAGATCAATCCTTTAAAAATAATGTCCTATTTATGGCTATATTTTCTTATTCAGTTTTAATCCTTATCTATCTATATTATCTAATTGTTTTTACACCATAACGTAATGACAGTTTAGAAGATAACAAATGCTTGAAAGCCACGCTCAAGCGATTTCATTAGCCGTTCGCCGTGTTGTAGCGGGCCGGGCTTAGCGATCGATGTGTTACTTGGGAACTCTTTTTAGATCTTTCTTAGTTTGAATGTTGGTTGTTATCACGTATTCCCGAATAAATTAAGATCTGACGTGTTGTCTTTGAGTTATTCAGCGTATCTAATTGCCAGACTACATTGATGATGTTCTCGTTTTGTGTTAAACGACTACGTATCAAGCCAAGAAAATGGGCACATTGCTCCTTCGTCTCCTAAGATAAATGAATCAATCAAGCCGTGACTAAGTTTTATGATTTTCTTTCTGTTAAAAAGTGTCTGTGTAAAACTTTCTTTTTACGAAAGAATTTAATGAGAACAATTTAAAGAAATATAAATAGAATTTAAACACGCATTTACATACTTACTGACTTTCCCAGAACATTCTTTGGCAAATCTTTAATAAAGACAAATAACAATCTAATACACGAATAAAAGCTTAATAAATAATCATGAAGCTCATGCATTTTTTTGCACAGCATTTCTCTAAAGTAATTGTCATCTTCGAAAAGTTTAATTTTTATTCTGCAGCTCTGCTTCTCTAGATACGGTCTAAAAGACAACAACTGTCTGACACATTCCAAGTCGTCTGAAGACAAAGCCTTGACAGCGCCATCTATGTCTTGTCGTGCACAACAAAGAGTTTTTACATTATCTCCATAGTAGTGATCCATCATGCAGTACTGAAAAGAGTGAACAGAAATTGAATACTAGATAATAACATTTTATTGAGTACCATCAGTATTCAATTTTTAACCTAACCTAATGAGGTTCATGTCAGATGACGTCGATGTGGCTTTCTTAAGCAAACTACACAAAAAATTGCACTGTGTTATCATTAGGATATTTTTTAACATAGTGTAAATTAATGCCTCAATATTATTAACACTCATAAAAGTACAACAGGAACTCAATTTTGTAACGTCCATTAATAAGTTAATAAATATATTGAAATGTGTATAAAACAATTTATTGTAATTCAATTAGTATAAGTTAAAAATAATATTTACCTTCATACTTTGAATAAGTCCAGCAACTGAAAAATCGTAAAAAAGAAACACATCTGTCAACAATTCAAATGCTTTCCCCGATAGATGAAAGGGACTAGTGTGTGTTAAGAAGATATTTTCCAATACCTGAAAATATGTCAATTATAATAATTTTGTATAGCAGTAAGCTTTGCTCTGTATTTGAAAATATTTGCACTGTTAGAAATATTCAATGATATTATAGCATATTATGTTATGATTAAATATGGACCAATCTTCGCTCTGTGTTGTCATCTATCATTTTAACTGCAACAATATCTGTTTAGCGCATGGGCCGGCTTCGACTGGTTAAATACCACGACCTTAATGAAGACAAGCGTGAAGTAAGTATTCTGAGCTCCGTCTCGCAAGTGAGGGGCCGGTGGCTTGATTCTAATACTACTCTTCCCTTTCCTATACATTTCTAATAAAGTAAGGATGGGAAGGGGAGGGGAGGGAGATTTGACCGAAAAGGGGATAATAGGAAAAATATCATTTTTTATGTTTAAGGGTCATTCATTAAAGGTAGGTAACGCATCTGCTCATTAGCTTGTTACAGGCCTATGGGTGGCGGTCGCTCGAAATCGCATGGAGCGCTTGCTCCTTTGCGATCTTCTATTATAATAAAACCTATACATTTACAGTGGCAGAGCCTGCAACCAGATGTTCTGTTGTATGAATGGGCCGGCTCAACCGGTGAAATACCACGACCTAAGAGAAGACAGGTGCGAAGTAGAAGTATTTTACGCTTCGTCTAATGAGTGAGGCACCAAAGTCCTAATTGTATTCATCTTCCCCTTCCCATCTTTTTTTAATAAAGTTAGGGTTAAAGTAAGGTCCCATGAAGGGAAAAAGGATTAAATCTTAAAAAAACAGTCACTTATCTCAGGTGAACTACTTGCTCGTTTTCTTCATCCTTCTTGCATAATAAAAATACATATAAATTTAGGAACAAAATATAAATACGATTTCATCCAATTCGTTAGAGCCGTTTCCGAGATAGCCCCAAACAAATTTAAAAGAATTGCTTGCTTTATATAATGATAACATATTCATGTTGTTATTAAATAATGATATTGAAATTTCTAATTATTATTGTAGATTTTATATGTTGATTAAAATTCTTACTTGGTTCATATAAACTGGTGATGAATGAGAATGGAAGACCTTCATTAGTAATTTAGAGGACACATGGTACGGAAATGACTTATGCAATGCAGAGACAGATGTTGCAACTCCAAAAACAAGTACTATGGGCAGTGTAGATACATACGAACTAAAAACAAAAAATAAAATAAAAAACGAAAAGTTTCTAAGATTAAAAAAAAGGAAATAAAAGTATAAGTTATAAATAAATGTTAACAAAAAATTACAAACAAATGAAGAGATCCTTTTGTTTTATTCTTTAATTAATTAATAATTATTCTCTACTTGGCCCAGAATAATGTAAAATAGACTAAGAATATCTCCGCACCCATGCTGAATGAAAAAAGTCAGTGCGTCAACTTACCTTACAATCATTACAAAATCTTGCAAAACATTGCAGTGAAAACTCTCAAAATCAGGGATTATAATGACAAGAGGTCTCTTTGTGTTGGAATACTCTTTCTTATTTGGTGAATAGTTAACATGTACATTTTGATACCACATATGTAGAGACTTCATTGTACATTGACTTTTCTTCAACTTTGGCGCTTCATTTTCCATACTATCATCAAAGTTTTCATCTCCTGAGTTATTCTAAAAATCAGAATTGTGGATAGTTTTAAAATAAATAACATAAGTGTAAAGTGTGATACAAGGGATAATTTTATACTCAGAACCTTTTGTTATTGAAATTGTTAGGATCAGCTTTGGTTTTTTGTATTTTATTACCACTTAATCAATTCTAGGCATCATCTCAGCATCAGAGAAAACGCGTAGCCCAAGACAAAGCGCGATGGCGGTGCACTGTGGTCCCACAGCGAAGAATTAGCATAATAAGCAAGCAAACTGTTACCAAATAACTAATCCTAACTAATATTACAAATGTGAATGTGTATTTGTTTGTTTGTTACGCTTTAAATGCTGCACATCTCAACCGGTAACCATGAAATTTTGCACCCATATTGTAAGGTATAGAAAATGACATAGGGTTTACACCTTTTATCCTGAAAATAAAACTTTCCCAAGGGATGCAAAACCTTCATTAAATATTGGTTGCCTTGTAATGATTTATGTGTGGATTCTTTCCTAGAGTATAATAGGGGTGCAGTCAGGGTGTTATGATTTTTTAATTAAATATTGCTTGTTTATTTTAAAATAACAATTTCTTCTTTGCTATTAAATTAACTATTGCTTGTTTGCTATAAAATTAACTGAATTTAAAGCCATTAAACGCTTAGCTTCAATTTTAGTTAGTTAAATTAAAAATATTAAAACTGACCAACATGCCACGTCCATTTATAAGTTGCCAAACAACATTCTCCACAAGTAACTTGACTGTAGAACCGTCTTGTGAATGAATCATGGCAATATGCGGAGTCACATTTTTTCTGAAACATAAATTCTGTATTTTAATAATCAATGAAATTTAATGAAGTTCAATATTAAACAATTCCCCAGTGGTGATTATGATTACAGATCATTAAGATTTTCTTATATATGATAAAAGTAAAAAATTATATGCGACTCATAAAACAACTCGCTTAACCAACAATATAAGGATTACTTTATTTAAAATAAGCAAAAATTCAAACAAGACAAGAAAAAAGTTTACCAACAATCTTAGCACCTGTATAAACCAGTGAATAAAAGGATTCATTCCCATGACTATTTCTTTATAACACTCAACTGTCTAGCTTGCATACGGTAGCTAGATTGGTAAGTTGGTAACTAGTGGCACACATGTTTAAATTATAAAAACAAAAACTGTTTTTCTATTTTGTAGATTTAATAAATTTTGTATTACATATTATTAAATGTCTGGATTTAGTGTATTTACCAACTTAAAAATCGCAGTGCAAACGAAAGTACTTTAGTTCTTGAATTGTATTACTTGAATCAGTTTCATATACTATATAGGGATTGCAATCCAATCGATTGGATATATATCAGACCATCCATCAAACGAGGTTGATTTTCGCTTTTTCTAGAGTAATTTTACTTATTGTAGGTATATTTTACAAATAATATATATTCAAAATCAAAGTCACCTATCTGTATGACAATTCGGATTTTTAAAAATTCAATTCGTATTTTTGAAAATCAAATTCAGCGCTTCTCTAAAACTAAATTCTGTAAAACTAAAACTTCTGTAAAAATATTTTTTAAAATTATAATTGGCATTGATAAAACTTAAAATGAGGTTGTGGCCTCATTTTTGCGCTATTCTAAGGAAATGTAAAGTTTGCATCAAGTAATCACCGCCATGTATGAGGTGTTGTTGTTTTTATATGAAGTGGTTTTTCTTTCTACTTAAACCAGAACTTATTAAGATTTTAATTAGGATATTTTCTGACATGATATCACAATAAAATTAAGTATTGAAGAATGCTTAAAAGTTTCATATTTATGACAGACATGATTTGATCAATCTAATTAATGGTAAAATGTATTATCACAATAATGAGCTTATATAATAATAATAACTCTTTAGTCTTATAATAAACAATTATTTTATTATTGCATTTGAAGTACCAACTCATGCAACAGTGCTATTATTTTGTCCAAGAATTGCATCACTGGATCCGGTATCTGGTACTGGGTTTGGTAAATGTTTAAGCATGCCAGCTTTTTGGTCCTGTCCGCCAAATAACAATCTCTGTATGTACACTCTCAAAGATCATGCATAATGAGATTTGAATCACTTTTTACAGTTATATTTACTGAGCAAGCATTACATACATGATTACCTGATTAAATTAATAAGAGCATTAAACTGAGAGACATGGTCTGGTTGATTGACTCCAGTTATTAGTGTAGCTGTGGGTATGACTCCTTCAATTGCTCCCACCTCATTACTAATATGATTAAAGTTCACATAATTGACAATATCATTCAGTAATGTACTGAATGCTTGATGATGCAATTGCTGAAATAAAGATTAACACTATAAATTCAACATGTTACTCATACCATAATATTTGTGTGAAGTCAATATTTAAGTGTGTATTGTTGAATTTAATGTTTTTTAATCATATTTTTTCATAATATCTACAGCATCAACAACCCAGTATTAAAAATAAATAAGAGGAAAAAAAACACATTTTGAAAGCCCTAATATGACTGAACACTTGCATAACAATTAGTTTCTTTTTTTTTTGGAAAACATTAATAAAAATATCAAGAGAAACAAAATGTAACAATAATCGTGTTCCACCTTGCATTTGCATTTAACATATTTTTTTTAATTTAACCTAAGCACACACACATGTTACACTATATACTAAATTCTAGATAAAGAATGTGCATGCTTAAACTTTTGTTTAAAAACCGTTGTAAGCTTCAAACACACACAAACCTTAGCTGTCAAAAGTTACTGTTAATGAGAAAACAACTCCCACAGCAGCCCTTGAAGCCATGCTGAACCTAACATCACTACATATCAACATACTAGAGGTAGCAATCTTAATGGCCTTAAGACTGCATACCCTGAAACAATGGAGAAACAATATACAATAGAAATACCCATCATAGAGGGAAAGTATGATATGATGATGACAAAGAAAATAAAGTACACCATCATGAAGCAGCTTAGGGCAAAATAAGTTGTAACTATCTGAAGATCTACTTTGACAGATCCCAAGGGAACCAAAGCACAGGCTCAAGTGACTACTCAGAAGATCTGAATATCAAAATACACATACCCCTAGGAATTTGCAATACTATCTTCAAAGCAAAATGCATGTGAGTGATCATAGCTGCAAGGCAGTGTCCATATAGAGGTTTAAATATCTCGGCTCACCGAGATCTCTCCCAGAGATTGCCGGTAATATTAAGGGGTTTCTGGGTTTCTTCGAGAGCTAGGCTGGTAGGAATGATTCTAATCCCGCCCACACGCAAAATACGCACTAACCGTGGAGTTGCAGAAAATTGCCACTTACTACTAGTAGCTTTAAACAAACTGGAGTAGTTTCATTTTATTTTTGATAAACATTAATAAAACTATCAGAGGACAAATTGTTCCAACGGACACAATTTGTGTACCAATGATGCTGTACATTTTTTTGTATTGTATCTTTTTACTAAATTTTAGATGAAGAATGCGCATGCTTAAACTTTTGTTTAATTACCTTTATATTAGCTTCAAACAAACTCCAGTTCTGTTGAAAACAATCATACCAAGGCTCTTGTTGAAAGAGGGAATGAACCAATACCTTAGGTCTATTATTGATTTTTAAACGTTTTCTAAATCCGTTTGCAAATAAAAATACACCCTGCAAAAATGATTTTAAATAAGGAAACAAAAGCAGCAAAATAAGAAAACTATTATTCTAAAATAGTGATTACCTTTGATACCGATACAGTAGCATTTTTATCCATAATAAATAACTAAAAGTAATGTTCTAAATATCCAAAATTACGCTGTAAGCTTTCTTTAGGCTTTCATGAGCACTTAATCAGAAAATATGAATTGAAATTTGTTGCAGCAGTCAAGAGACATTTCAAGTGCGTTCAAAGCTTAGGACAACACAATGGCACCACAAAAACTTTACAATATTAAATATTAAATATTAATACATACATTACATTACATAATATTTCAAACGAGTACAATTATAATATAAATATTGTTTAAAATGGTTAATAAAAATAACGTAATTATTACATTCCAGAGAATGTACAATACTCTTACGAACATAGTGATGATCGCCCCGAGTAAAACTCGAGTTGGGTTTAACTCGAACCAACTCCAGTTCGAACATACCTACATAATAATGTTAGTCTGTTTTTATTTTGAAAAAACTGCTATATAATTACATAGTTTGATTGATAATAAATATAAATACTTTTAAAATATAAAATTCAAAAGCCAAAAATCAAAAGTACATAAATAATTGATTCGACTTTAAACAATAATTTTCATCTTTACTTAAGTCGGTATGACTCTTCCAATCCCTTAAAATGCGAATGTAAGTTTGTTTGTTAAGCTTTCACGCGAAGACTACTCAACCACTCATCATGAAACCTTGTATACATATTCTTGGAGGTATTAGTAGTAACATAGGGTACTTTTTATGAAAAAAAAATATTTTTACGATTAATAAAAAAAAGTTTGTCAAAAAATCTATATATCTAGCTACTTCGACGCCATATTACAAATGCGAATATTTATATTTGTGGATGTATGGTTGCTTGTAACTTTTTCACTCAAAAGCGGGTGAATGGATTTTGAAATTTGGTAAAGGGATAGATTATATTCTGGAATAGCACATAGGCCATTTTTTATCCCGGATAAATGTACGGTTACGGTACGTGGGATACGTTTTGTTTTTTAAGGGTGCATATCTACTTATATAAAAGACAATGTTCCGTATGGATTCCGAAACGGCTACTCGGGCAAAGCCGGGGGATCACTAGTACATTATAAGTAATTAATGTAAAAAAATAAAAGAATCGAAACGGATATAAATATCATTTCTCTATTCCTTTTTTTACAATTAATGCGAAGCTATTACTTGCTATTACTATTAATTAAAGTAACTCGAGTTCAACACGAGTTACGTGAATTTTAACTCGAGCTAAATCGAGCCTTGTTTTTTGTGAGATGGCACATCGACTTCATACTTTAAAAATGCGTACAAAAATAGCGCTTCAGTACTAATTCTGCCGCAGTATATTCGATTTAATAAAGTAATAAATAATAAAAAAAGGATGATCGATACCCTACAATTTAAATTTCAAAGTATTGTTAAAAGGAATCGATATAATTATAATAATAAATATGTATCCAATGTTAAAACTCATATTAATTATGTAATTAAGTTTCTTTTGCCGTTGAATTCTTCGCACTGTGGTTTGCACCTATAATTGAGATGGTACTCGCCAAGCCTGTTAACGAAGTATGTATGTGTATCCAATTGTCTAAGTTAGTGTTCCATCTTGTTGGTGTAACATAATTAAATAAATAAAAAATATGTAAAGAAAACAGTATTTATATTTTTTTATAGGACCGCTTTAGTTTGTTTGAGTTTTCTTAAAAGCCTAATTTTGAACCACAATTTACGGCGGGAGTTTCCTCGCAAAGGCGTACCTCCTTGATATGCCTACGTACCTATTGTTGGCAATAAAAGTTATGGTAGATTCACCTTACAATTTAAAAAACCGCTCGCTCAGTCAAGGTCAAGCATCGCCGCCGCTGCGCGAAGATTACCGAATCTTCGTCTATCGACGGCGTACTGTACTATACCAATGGCAACATAAATGGGCTTTGTATGCTCTTACAACTTGTAAACGGTGTGGTATGGGCAATTATATCTTATACTATATCGATTTATTATACTCATAAAAAATCCGGTCAAAAGTGCTGCAAAAACAGCGACAATACTTTTTATTTGTTATTATTTTTTTTCCATTTTCACTTTTAATTAATTTAAAACTAGACTATTTCACTATGTATAAAAAATATTAAGGGCGAGCGCGCGGATGATGCTACACACGGAAAACGAATGAATACTTATAACACGTATATACTTACTTTTTACGAATGTAACTACAGAGAAAAAATAATACTGGTAATAAAAATAAAAAAATGAACAACAGAAACATGTATTTATTGTCAAAATTAAACGTATATAATAATATAAATCCTAAAAATTTTTTTTGAAATCTACTTATGATAAGGATATTTCTATTTACACAAAAATATATATTGCTTAACAAACTTTTTTACAAATATATTCTAATTAAAACCCATATTTTAATTTATACTGAGTATGGAAATCTTAATACATGAAAAAAAGCATATACAATCGAAGGGCCATCTAAGCATATTGATGAGGTTCTACCATTT
Organism: Papilio elwesi; assembly: GCA_029849275.1. NCBI lineage: Eukaryota > Metazoa > Arthropoda > Insecta > Lepidoptera > Papilionidae > Papilio > Papilio elwesi. Next base: position 8,140,751 of record CM056692.1, on the reverse strand, counting down.
TGCACATTTCTTGCTATTAATTGCTTGACCAACCCAAGGCCCATGAAGGGCAGTAAAGTTATCAGAAGAAGAAAAAGTATAAAAGTATTAATATTTTTTAATTAAGTCCAAATTAACAGTAACTAATAAACTAGTAGTCATTGATGTACAAGAAAAAAATGCGTTTGATAGAATTCTTAATTATGGGCCACGGCAATATCATACATTTTATAGCACCTCACCACCCAAATAAAGAGGGAAATTATGTAAACAAACTTACCACTTGAGCAAAAATTTGTAAATTCCAAAATAATTTAGAAAAACAACTTTTTTTAACAATAACTATCACTTTACTTCTCACGATTTCTACAGCTTTACCACATTTTTGATGAAAGTATAAAAAGTGAATAATGGCCGCCATGTATGATACGGTAGTTGTTTGTTTACAAATATTCCACCTCGATTCCGAACAAATTATACAGGGGCTAGCCATACGCGATCTTGTCGCTTTAATCTAAAATACAAAGCTTTATCAATAGTGGTATTTAAGGCTGATGAATACCTTAAATGTAATTAAAATTATTCCAGATTTAGTTTAAACAACTTAATTTGCGGGATTAAAGTTCATATAACTTTTTCTTACTTCAATCCTTGGTCGGATACCTACTATTATTATTTAAGTAAAAACTTATATACTTGTTCCAAGTGAAGACCTAAATTTTGTAAACAAATAAACGCCAAACAAGAGAAAGAGCACTTACAATCTATATGCTCAATGTGATGAATAATTCATAGGAGGTATTGGTGTTTGAAAGAGAACCGGTGAAAGCGTTAGTGTACTTGGGATGTATGTTTATTAGAGAGCCTTAGCAAGGATTTTGAACGACGAGTCAATACAGGCAATAAAGTGAATGGGACTATGGGTACAATAGTTAGGAGTCTGAATGTGTCTATGAAGGTTTGTCAGATAATATACAATTCTGTACTTTAAAAAAAACTTTAAAAAAACATATTACATAAGAATATATACATAATTTCTAAAATCTTCTAAATACGTGTAAATACTGCGTTACCATTACCAGGGAGCGCCATGCGTCTCCGAAGAATTTCGAATGTTGTTCGGCACGTATGTGCTATGAATATCTCAATGCACAGTGTCTTGCTGATGCTTCTTATTTAAATTACACTGGAAGTTGCAAAATAACCGAGACTATCCTGTTTTGTACTTTATATAAACTTTCAATCATCAATATTTTAAAGATTATAATTTATAGTTACCTAAAATTTATACCTATACAACTGTTCATCTTATTACATTTTTATCGAACATATGGTCGACACGTTACTTTAAATTGATACAACTTTTTTTATTTTTGAACCGATTGAGATAAAACAAACACTAAATCTTCATGTTAAGTGAAGCTTAATAATACACTAGTGAAAACCACACTAAAATCGGTTACGACTTTTCTATGATTTGATATTTTTAATTGATTGATTGATAATATTTTGGGATCTATAAATGTTTGTGGAGAGTACCCTTTGTTTACACTTGTACAGTGGTAGAGCCCGCAACAACATCTGTTGCAGGAATAGGCCGACTCGACCGGTGAAACACCACGACCTCACGACACGACGAAGACAGGCGTGAAGTAGAAGTACTCTGCTACACTCTGATGAGTGGGGTGCTGGAGGCCTAATTGCAATCCTCCTTATAAGGAAAGGACGGGAAAGGGACGAGGATTGGACGGGGAGGGGGTTAACGGGGAAAGGGAAATATCTTTTTTCCTGTCTATGGCCTCCTTTGTCCATTTCAGGTAGGCAACGCATCTGCAACACATTTGCCTGTTGGTGGCGCTCACTTAACATCAGGTGATCCGCTTGCTCGCTTGCCACCTTCTCACATAAAAAAAAACAATATTTAGGCTTTCATTTGGAACAGGGCGTGTTAGGCGATTTTTTGTATGGGTAAAATATAAATCTTTAAATTCGCATCATAGACTTAATGTTATTGACTGTTTATTTGTATTGTTAATAGATGGCGCTAGTAGTAGTCTTGTAAATCGTATAAAAAGCTATATTCAACCGTTCTAGCTATATTCAATATCATATTATATTGTTAATACTACAATTAATTAACATATCCAATAAACATTAAAAAAAAATTAGGATTGTTTTATAGGATACGTCTGTGGGTACAACCACCAGACAAATTATTGGTAGATATGTAGATATACTCGCGAACTAAAGATGAGGTTTTTTTAAGTTTCATGTTAAGAATTTCCAACGTAAAGACGTTGGAAAAAGTTTTTTAATAAGCACAATGAAACTGTAACACATTTTTTTCAATATTCGATACTACAAAACACGACCGCTTAGATGACAGTGCCAGAGGACTGCATGCCTTTACTTAAAAAATATATCTATGTGAAGCGACACGTTTCGTAAGCGCAAGCACTGTCTTGTTACTTATTACTTGAGAAATCCTAAGTAAGATTTTATTCGGAATTATTTACAATGAATTTACATAAAATACGAGTATTAACAATATCATTACCATATCCGGTCCCTTTTACGGTTGTGTTATTAAAAAGGGTCCGCTATTAATGCCTATTAAAATAAAAAAGATCTACCTTACCGTTAGTATTTGCAAATATTGACTAATTATCATAATTAAACTAAAATTAGCTTCCATAATAAATTGATCTTTTGATCGGTCTATTAATATTAGGTAAATCTATACAGAAACAAATACATTGCTGTCACTGCGTTGGGGATCGTGGCGGTAAAGCTGATTCTTCACACGGGGAATGAGGTCCTTCTTCCGTACTGAACTTATATTCTCTTTCTCCCGCTTGGTGTTCAGAGCCGGAAGGTGTGTTCCGACCCTCTCCAGTAGTGGCTTCTAGTGTAGGACCACTTGGACCAAAGGACATACCCTCAGAGCCGTAGGCCACTTCCCCAGTGCCAACGTATTCGGAAGGTTGGTAGCCGTAGGTGTTCAAGCTAAAACAATATACGAAATACATTTAAATTCAACAATCATTGAAATGTTATTCTAAACTATATAAATATGTATCTAAGTAAGCGATCAACGATAATGTTTTAAGGGAAGTAAAAGGTTCCCGAGAGAGACCTCGGACTTAGTTACTCTTAAAGTAGTAGTATTTAGGCTAAGCGCCCTCTAAACTGGCATCTCGAGCCCGGCGTAGCAGTAGATGTCATATCAAGGCGAACAATTACAAAAAAATACGAATGATTACCTATTTGGCCAATAAGAAATATCTTCGATAGCGTGATGAGCGTACGGCGCGTATGCATGTTGGTAGTACGGCGAGTGGTGCTGTGCGGGGGCGTCATACTGGAGGGGGTACAGCGGCGCAGGTGCTGCAGCCGGCGCGGCTGTGGTGGAAGTAGGCGCCGGGGGGTACTCGAGGGGCGCAGGGTACGCGTGCGGAGGCGTGCGGTAGGGCGCGGGAGAGGCGGGCTGCGGGGGGCTGTTCTGGGCCGCGCTCCAGTACCCGCTGCCCGCCCACGTGTAGCTACTGCCGCCGTTCGATGCACCAGCCGATGAACGTTCGGCGTTACTGTATGTAGCTGCTTAAATATTGATATTTTATAATAAAAACTTCGAAAAATGTATTTCCGGCTAGTATGTTAACTAAATGAATACACAAATACAATTATTCTTCAGCCCATATGAAATAATATTCTTAATACCTGATACTATGAATGGTTACAGCTTTCACGGGATACAAAATGTAACAGATTTTTTTCATGATACTTAGTGAGACGGACAAGCTTGTTGTTGTGTGGACAAGCAAGGATGTCTGTTAAATGTTAAATGAGTCGCGCGATCTCACAAGGAATAATGCGCAGCACTTCCTTCGTGTTCAGCACCTTTAGATATCACGGTACGTCTTCGCAGGCCTACTTTATTAAGCAACTACTTCAAAGCCCCAAAACAGACATTTGAAGTCTATTTTACATAAATGTGTTACCGACGCTGACTAATACTCGTAATAAAGACAAATCGTAGTAACACAGCGCGAGGAATATGTGTGTTTAGGTAAGGTTTATTATATTAAATTATTACTTACAAGGGGGCGATAGTGTCCTAGGTCTCGAGGGCGGCCGCGGCGGGTATGGAGCCGGTCTCCTCGATACGGTGTTGCTGCTGCCGTACAAAGACTGAGACGTAACAAACCAACCTCCAACTGAAATACGATTATACTGTCATTTTTTTTACACAATAAAATATAACCTTAGGTGTATCATCTTCCTGCCCTGCTCTCAGAGATGCGGGGTCGTCACAGTATGTCCGTACTGTATAGGTTTGTTACAACACTGTTAAAATACATAAACATTACATTTACAATTATTTATTATTTATACTAATTTGCATTAAATAGTAAAATAAGCTAGTTTATTATGTATGGCAACACATGTTTCTCTTTTTTATCTCACTGCCCCCCCATGAACATCCGCAACACCAGAGGAACAGACGCGTTGGCGGCCTTAAAGGAAGGAGTACGCTCATTTCTTGAAGGACCCTAAGTCGCATTGATTTGGAAATACCCACGAAATATTTGTATTCGAAGTGGGAAAAATTGTGTTTTTTTATAATTTAGTTAAGAAACAAGCAGTCGCTTAAATACACAGTAGTAAAAATAGATTTAAAAGATACTCCGCTCTAACAATACCCCAAGTGAATGAAAATAGATAAATTTATTTTAATAAAAAATAAAACTAAATCAATTTTAAGAACGGTTAAAAACCAAGTAAAATACGATACTTTTAAAATATCTACACCTCATATGGCACATATAATATATAATTCCAAGTTTGCTATTTGACCAGGTAAATAATGCGTTGAATAATTAACATTGTGAGGTTTTAAATTGCTTAATTAGGTGCTCTCAAAACAAACAAAATATATTGGCGTTCTTGTACAATAGTAGTAGTAGGGGACTACCTTACCGCAACTCCACGACTAGCGCGTATTTTGCGGGTTTTTGTGCAATATTATTTATGATAAAAAATTGTTTACATTTAAAGTAAAAGTTCACTTACATTGCGGGTACTGGTGCGGAGAATTACTTTGTTGCGGATAATGCGTTCCAACGAACTCCCTCTGGTAATATCCTTCGGGGCGTTCTTTTGCGTCTAGGAACGCTTTCGCGAAGGGGTTGTATTTTATCTTAAGCGACGTAACTTCTTCGTTCTGGTAGGCGGTGACTGCTATGAACTGAGTCTCCGGAAATGGGTAAGTCATTATACGTCGCAGGTCGGTTCCCACTTTCACCAGGTGTACCCGCGGCTCGTACTTGTGTAGGGAGTTCAGCATTATCTTGAAAGAAAGAAAAGCCTGATGAATTTCTTTTTAAATACTAACTGGGGTTTTTTTTTCTTGTAATGATACAACTGTTGATAACATATTATCGAAAATACATTTTCAATCCTCGTATCTTTTACGTCGCTACAACCATCTACATGCAACCCCCACAGAGACACATTGGAACGTTGGGACTACAACCACCCACAATCACAATGGCTCTGTGATAAAATCTGTTTGGGTTTCTGGACTTCTATTTAGACTTTCATTAATCTATGGTGTATTACTGATAGTATTAACGCTTAAAGCAAATAACGTTTATAAATTTAAGGTTATATTCGTCCATGGTTGCAGGACGATACCGGACCACAAAAAAATTTAATTAAAATGAGCCTAAGATTTGAAAAGTTTAGAAATGTTGCTTTTACACATTGTAACTTATGGTTATGTAAGCGAGAAAGATAACTTTTTTTTAAAGTACCAACCAAATTATCGATCATACCAAAGTTGTGAATTTTAACACAGGACGAAATCACGGTGTTCATAAAAATTATTCTACTACAGATTTTGTGTGAATACAAATATTAGTCAATGTAATCCTAATTCTAACTTAACTAATATTACAAAGTAGAATCGTATTTTATTTGTTTGTTTGTTTGTTACGCTTTAACTCCTTAACGACTCAACTGATCATCATGAAACTTCATTGTCATCAGAAAATGACATAGGGACCTACCTAAAAAAAGTTCCCAAGGGATTGTAAATAACATAGGTTGCCATGGAAATGGCCTACAATAACATCTTTTTCACATTTTGTTGCATGGCATGACATAACATTACCATAGCAATCAATACCAACTTTTTGACATTTGCATATACTTCAAGTTATTTTATAATTAAAAAATCCTTAAGATGCAGCGTAATACGGATGTTGCATGAAAAATATGTCTGGTTAATACAGATAAAGAACCTATTATCATAAAAAGACAGAACAGTAAACATAGCGCAGACACAATAATTATTACAAATGATAGTGCGTACGGGCGCCCGCTAAATAGTTGGTAAAGCTACAGATTTCACACCGAGACGTCAACATATGGATCTGGATGTATCTAATGTTTACTCTCATGTTCATTCGCGGCACATATACAACCGTGAGAAATGACTCGTAAGAGCTCGCGGTAGCCACGGAACTGTAGCGGGATCACACCTCGGTCTAACAGACTTTCTATTATCAAAAATTAGTATTCCGTCAGTTCTGGTGGCTGTTAATTATGCGCGGCCCCAATGTACACGCACAATGGACGGGCCATAAATAACGACCATCATTGTTTCTTAACTATCTATCTCGTTAATAAGTAGTTAAAATTTAATATTGTACTTGATGGTTTTGCTATAAAACTAGTCTTGTCCTAATTTGCAATATGTTGTTTTCAGCTTCATCTATACCAATGCTCATCTATTGTGTGTAAATATCGAATTTTAAAATACATCAATGTTGCAATTATGAAGCTAGATTAGTAATTAAATTTGACCGATAGTCGGCGATAAGTCAACAGGCCGACCAAGTATCCCATAACAATGAAGTACTTTAGGGACTTATTCTTGTATGATATTAGTCTGAAAGTAGAATTTGGCTAATTCAGAGCTTGTAACCTACATATACTAGCCCCCATGCAAAATAGTTCGTCTAGTGTGAAATTTTCTCTGTGAAATTTTTTCTAACTTTCTTTATTTTTGTATATCTATATAAAATATTAAGCTGTTCTACTATCACATGTCGCGTTACTTACGCCATTTCTTAATTATGAAACAATAAACTATTTTAGCTTTTTAAATTTATAGATATCCTGTTTTAAATTCGAAGAAGTTATAAGTAAAATAGTTCGTCTAATTGTTAATCGATGCAAAGAGTTCGTCCATCGGTGAGTTATTCCTTCTTTGTACAATTATGTTGCATAATTTAAAGGTGAAAAAGTAATTCTGTGTCATTTATTAAGCGAGACAGTATAAATTCAGAAAATTCCAGTTTTTTTCATTAATTTTCAATTAACAATGGGTCGTGCAAACCCGTGTGTGAAGAGCTTCGAAAGCGAATAGTTTGTGGAGTCGATGCTGGCAAATCAAGTTACCAAATATCTAAAGACAAAGGACAGGTGAAGTTTGCTCGTGATGATTTAAATTGGACTTCCGATCAGTGGCGTAGTATCATTGGGAGTGACGAGTCCAAATTTGAAGTGACAGTCGGTGATGAAAGGAAAAAAGTGACTCGGAACAAAAATGAGGCATTTCATACTGATTGTCTCAAACGCAAAGTGAAGTTTCCGGCGTGTCTTATGATATGGGGCTGCAAGTCTGCACAAGGTGTTGGTGGTATGCAGTTTGTGGATGGTTCTTCAATGCTGCAAGGTTTCAAAACCTTTTGGAAGAGAATTTACTGCCTTCTATTCCGTCACTTAAGCATCAACATTCCTTCATTTTTCAACAGGATGGTGCTTCCTGCCCGACTGCAAGGACAACAAAGACATGGCTACTGGCGTAAAGTATCCCTACAATCGAATGGCCATCTAACAGCCCAGACTTATCGCCGATCGAAACCCTATGGTGAAAAATGAAAAAAGTTCTCCGTAAAAATCCATCAAGATCGAAGAGCGACTTAAAGGCTAAACTCTTGGCTGTCTGGGTGTCAATTACGCCTTTAGAGTATGCAGCGTTGGTCGCAACCATGCCTCTTCGCATTAAAGCTGTCCATTGAGAGCAAAGGCTACACAACTGGCTACACAAGTGGTAGACGAACTATTTCGCGTGAGTGACAAGGGTAGACGAATACTTTTGCATTAAGTTTTTTTTTGTAATTTTTTATGTTATGTAAAGTCATGAAAGAATTTCAGAAACGTTAAAATAAACTGTAAAATGTTTCTCAAATTGTGGTTTATTTTTAACTAAACATTCTTAATTATTTTACCAATATTTACTTTCTATATTTTACGCTTTGCACTACTTTCCAGATTAGACGATCTATTTTGCATCGGGGCTCATATTATGTTATGTATTTACATAAATACACTATTAATACCGCTGTATAAAATTAAAAAGAATAGGCCTGGGTATGTATGAGTCCTTATTGTTATTCGCATGACACAAGTTGTATTTACCTGTCCATTTCCATTAGTTTTATTCGTAAGCTTGACTTTAGCAAATGAAATTGGTTCTTTCATCCAATGTGCACCGAAATTAGGGCTCTCCGGATGAATGTAGATAGCGTTGGAGGGGGGAACTTCTGCCTTCCCACCAGGTACCTAAACAACAAGATTAACCATATATTAAATTATCATCTATACATAAAAATGTACCTCATCGTTGTCTGTACATGGAAGAAAACTATTATTGTGGGTCTTTATAAACCAAAAGCAATGATTATTAGAATTTTTGTCTGTTTGTCTGTTCGTTTTGTTTTGCGTGAAAAGGCTTAACCGACTTAGGTTTTCACTGATGTATTGCGGTAAGCTTCACTTAAAAATATTAGTGTTTGCTTTATGTGAATAATTAAAAAAGTCAATCAACTTAAACAACCATTTGTTCGATTAGAATGCTATAAAATGGTTGTTCGGTTGAATAGGTTGAACTATTACTTATATATGTTATTAGTTATATTATAATCTTTAAAATGATGATGATTGAAAGCTTTAATAGAGTTCAAAAGAGGACAGTTTTGGATATTTTTTTCCTATTTTAGGGTCTTTTGTCTTAAAGGACATGACAGTTCCATTGTTCCTTATATAACTACTACCATTTATGCACTAACATTTTATAGTGATAAAATTGAAATTAAATCTAATATAATCTAAAAGCTCCTTATATAATTGTTTACATAAATTAATATTATAAATACGCACCTTACTACTAACACTTTAATTATAAGTGTATATATGTACAGATGTAATGTAAATTTAACTTATTTAGACTCCTCGTCACTTATTCAGCTTGAGAATCATATTGCGTACTGCTTCCGAGATCTCAGACAAAGGCTGAGATAAAATAGATTAGTACTCCCCGTCCCCCACACTGTACCTGGTTATGTTGAAATTTTTAAGATTTTACAAATATCAGCTAGACATACTGTGGTTTGAGAAATTCATAGCACGCGCACGTATGTAGGAGACGCGCGACGCTCCTTGATAATGGCAACAGCTATATTTGGTAACGCAGTATTTACACGTATGTAAACGATTTCAGAAACTATGTATTTATTCATATATAATATGTTTTTTTAGGTGAGTTTAGAAGCTTATCATTAGCTATCATAAGAGGGTTGGCGTCAGGCAGATAGCCGGACGTAAAAACTATAGCCAGAACCTATACTACGTAGTATGGACTACGTTCAAACATACGAGTATGTGATAGTTAAACTATGCCACGGCCATACTGTGTCGATCCGTCATACGCGGGAAAACGGCAGGGAAATGACGATGAAGTTACGGTTGTATTAAGTAAGTAATATCATTTCATTTAATAAAATTTTCCTGACCGTGTAGATTTTTAGCTGAGACTATCTCGTCAACTTTTGAGCTATTTTAGTCCCTAAGAGATTTCACACTGAGCATGCATGCGAATCTGTGATTCCTCTTTAAAGAGAACTGAGCGATAGAAAGGCGAAACGATTGTGTAGAGGGTAACACTCAGGTTTTTGTTGCTGACGGGAAATCCAGACGGACTGCGAAGCACTGAAGACACCACGTGAGGCGAAGGAACTGAGGGGTTTGTTATCTTGTTGGAATTGGAACAGTGTTAGGCAGTATTAATTGTAACTCTGGGATCGTGTAGGGTACTAATTTTTGTAATTCTTATGATAAACATTTATGATTCAACTTACATGCTTGAACAAGAGTTACAGAATTATCTATTTACTAGTTTCCAACAAACTTTAAGTGATTCACTTAAAGTAGGCCCATTTGGAAGTATGCTAGGTCAAGAACTGTAAAAAACTTGCCTTTGTATATACTATATGCAATTAAACTTACCCATTCTCCGTTGACATACTTCCATCGATGAGAGTCGACTTGTACGAATTCTAGCAGCACCGTGTACATCGCAGTCGGGTCCAGGCCACTAGCGGTCACTTTGACTACAGGGAACATACGTCTGAAATAAAGTATAATCATGTGACTTGAAGTCAAAGTGACGAAGTCCTATAATCTCGAGGTCGCCTAAAAAAGATTTGAACTTGTCGCATTCTAATTTGGCCCTCGAGATTATACAGAGCACTAACATAACTGATTTTAAAGTTTCACTCATGAAGCGATATTACCGATGACTCGATCGGTTACATTAACAATTTGAGTGGAATGTGTCACTGGCCTATCTTAAAATAAGACAATACAACCGTAGCTACGGGTACGTTAATCACATAAAAAAACGAACAGTGGTAGAACCCGCAACAACAACATCTGTTGCACGCATGGACCGCCTCGAACGGTGAAATACCTCACAGACGACAGGCGTGAAGTAGTTAAAGATAGGCAATGCATCTGCAACTAATTTGCTTTTTGTAGATATCTATGGGAAGCGATCACTTAACATCAGGTGCTTGCTCGTTTGCTATCTTCTTCCATTAAAAAACTTAAAAACCTTGCTGAGACAACATTTCAAATTTCCAAAAGTATGTCATAAATGTATACAGGTATCCGGAAATTATGTGAACAAGGGAAGACCACAGATTCCTTCGCCGAAAATTCGACTTATTCACCCAACTTACCTTACTTATCTTGTAAATTTTCAATGCTTCGAAAAGTCTCCTACATATTCTATTATTTTTTTTAACCACGCGTTCTACCCCAAACTACATGCATTCGTTGAAGACACCCTAGTGTAGAAATTTTAAAACATGTTCACAGGAAATCATCTCTCATTTTTTGTAACCATCTGTATAATCACTGTCAATTTTTTGCTTGTGTAGCTACAATACAAACATAATTAACAATAATTTTGCTCTCTTATAAAAAATCTATTTTACTCTTATACAGAAATATTTTCTTAATTTCTTTGTGCTTAAATCAGGGATTGTACGGTGCCGCGGAGATTGTGCGAAAGCGTTACCGTAGCCCCTCCAATATGCGCATGCGAGGCACATCGTCAGGTTTTAGTCGGTTCGAGTCCGACATAATCCGAACTTGTCCCCGCGAGGGAGGATATGCGTGGGCATTTCCTGACGTAAAAAAGGGATTGTACGATAACACTAATAAAGTTTTTTTTATTAAAATTTGGAAGTGATTTATCGTTTAGGAAATATAGCTTAATTATACAATATTAATGTGCTTAACGGGACAATAAGTGTTTAAGCACGTATTCATTTACGTCGTAACATTAAGAGCACAGGGACCTCCTTGTACGTTTTACAAATAATTAAAGAGTCATGCTCAATTTGCAAGGAAAGGTTGAGGATGGGCTAAAATGGTATTTGTTTTTTTGGAGTTTTAATATTAATACGTGAAGCAAAAATTATAAATATAATTTTTAATGCTAGCTCAAAGGTACATATGAGATTTGGCATATTAGCGCCGGGTTTCTTTTATAAATTACCTTTGTAAATTATTCGACAAGTTAGCTAAACTTTCTCCCTTATTTAAATGTCATGTCAAGTAGATTCAATTTCTTAAAACAAAGTTAATGTTAATGCTTCTAGCAACGAGAATAACGTTGGTCCCCCTTTCAGAAGCCAGGTGTAGGTATACTAAATTAAGGTTTGGTGGGAGGAGATGCGGAGAAAGAATTTAAATATCCAATTTGTTAAAAGTAAATTAAGTAGTAAAACGTTCCTTAACTATTAGTATAACTCTTCTACACAGTGTAACTTAATGGAGTATGGTCTAATTTCATTATGTGCATTTACTAAACATTAAAAACACCATTAATTATAAAAAGGAACTTAAAACGAAAGGAAAGAAAATGCTAAGCATAACAATACATGAAGTATATTTTACAACGATACTTTGAGTATATGGCGAATAACCTAATAAAATAATAATAATTTAGTAGTTTGACGAGATGTATGAAAATATATGATACACCCATTAAAAGAGATTTTATTAAAAAGGGTTCGACAGATACTTAACACTTTGACTACTCAAGGGTGTTAGGTATACAGCTCATCGGGTGGTATCGTTTAGACAGGCTGTGTTAATAAGCAAGACCTACAGTGTTAATACCTGAAAACTAGACTCCGTCCGCACGCCGTTAGCACCAGAAAAAATATACTACATATTATATTTGAATATAAATTAAATAAAAATGTAGGTCACGAATATCGTTACTAATATTATATGAGCTAATGGGAGTTTGTTTGTTTGTTACGCTTTTACTCCTCATCGCCAACTCAACCGATCATTATAATGTATGAAATTTTACACACACATTGTCAGGGGTAAAAAATAACACATCTTTTATCCCAAAAAAAACTTTCCGAGGTTATGGGAATGGGAACCAATAACAACTTTTTGTTGAAATCATTTAAAGAAAATCTACCGAGGTCGATAAGAAACGAATGCATGCCGAATCGAGGGAAACAGATAGTACCTTCATTTATACTTTATTTGTTATTTATGACCTAAGGTACGAAAACATTATTTTGGACTTTTAAAATGGCGCTGGCCCGTAGGTTAAAAATTGCACAGCAAGCAATGGAATACTATGCTTAGTGTTGCTCTAAGTGATAGAATCCAGAACAAAGAATTTGGACAGAGAATATAAGTTACCGTTCGTTCGTTTTAACCGATGGTAGTCTCCTGCTGCCCTCATCCAGTGAACTCCCACAAACTTGACCAAATCATCGGTCCATCTTGTGGAAGACCAACTTACGCTTCGTCGACTGCCCATCGGCCACCCGTTCTGAGAGCAATACGTCCGGCCCTTGCCACTTAAGTAGACGACATAGCTTTTTAAGTCAATAACCCAAAGTGGCAGCAGGCCCTTATATCTGTCAATTAATGATATCAAAGACGTGAGGGAATGTTTGCTTATGCATGAAAATCTGTTTTTCAGAATTTCAGTCTCCTTGTTGATGAGACTTGTTTGTTCCGGATAAACTGAAAATTTACGGAACCAATTTTATATATTTTTAATGATTACAAAGCTCTTTTATCTAGCTAATGACGTCGGTTTTATTTTTTTATTTGTCTGCCCGATGAAAGCCAAGACGGGTTGCTAGGACATAATTTTAGTGTCAAAAACCACGTTTCCAGTTTGACCATATAACTGACACACTGATATAATTCAAGCAATGTAAACTTTGAGTTATTGTTGCTTGTTACTAAATAACAAATAAAAATAACAAACGTAACATTTTAAGGCCATAATAAGCGCAACAGGGTGGAAAGTGAATACAATAATCAGTACTGACTATGCACTTAGTTTTAAATATAAATATTTGACCTTTACACTTAATTCGTAATAAATTACAATAATAGGTTTGTTCACAAAGGTTTAGAGTGAACTTCATGATGGGCTTGAAGTACACGACGCCACACCGGCTATAAACAATATTGTAAGCAGCATTGTACCATTTAAGTACTCCAATGTTGTATCATGTTATTTTAAATGACCACTGAGTCACCATAAGCCAGCCAGCATGTAATGACTCAATATTGTATTCCATTTTAAGTACTACTTACTACGGTTTTACTATTGAAAATAAAATATGAACGAACTGTTATTATTTTAATGTTACCCTTTATAAATACGTTGCTTGCTTACATTTTATGGAAGTATCCAAGCGCAATGCACGATGCGAAATTTAACATTTTAGTTGATCATCTGATTTTTTTTATAGTTGAAGGTGGCAAACGAGCTCACCTGATATCAAGTGATCGCTACCCATAAGCATGTGCAACAAGACTAGCAGATGCGTTGCCTAGCTTTATTGAACAAAGGAGATACAAATGGTTATTTCCCTTTCCTAGTCATCCCCTCCACCGTCAAGTCCCCTTCCCATTCTTTCCATATTATCAAAGGATGGCAAGGGAAAGAGGACTATAATTAGGCCTCCGGCACATCACTCGTCAGACGAAACGCAGAATACTATACTTCACGCCTGTCTTCTGTGAGGTCGTGGTATTTCACCGATCGAGCCGGCCTATTCGTGCAACAGATGTTGTTGTTGGGGACTCTAGCACGGTTGATTATAAAGGTTGTTTTGGTTTTTCCATTTTTTTAATCAGTACTTTCAATTTTTTGCTACAGCTCTAAGCAGAGAAGCGAAGTAAAGTGTACGTTGGTATATACGTGCGTGGCGTAATATAATTTCACTACTCCTTTTGCTATAAGATAATAGATTAACATCTCTTAACATTATATTAGAGTGCGTTAGGATTTATCCGATTTTTAATTGACCGATTAACTGACGTTAATTGACATTGTAAGAAGGTACAGTAGGTAAAGATTCCAAAGCTTTGCCGTCGTCTGTTGTCGTCGTGTTATGTTGTGAAAGCGAGTAGCAGTGTTAGAAGAATCTTTCTAGGCGCACTTTTATCGACTAGATTGGTATTAAGACTAGCTTTAACCGATGAGCATATTGGCGTAGTTGTAAAAATGTAGAAGAAATGTGAGAGATGTGTCAGGGCCGTGTCAAATGTGCGTGCTTATTCATTTATTTAATTTTATACCAAGAGTAACAGCAAGGAATGTACCTTCCGTTCTTAGTAACGATCATTTCATTGGTGAGGGTCTGGAAACGAACCCAGAGGTCGCGGTCGTCGAGCGCCACGCCGACTTCGCGCTCACGGCCGCCGCGCGCCCCACCGCCCACACTCGGCTCCACCGCGCTCAGGATGTGCGACGCGGCCATCTTTTGTACTGAAACAAACGATAAGATCTTTTTAACTGATATCCATGCATCAGTTTTTTAACACAATTGCGAGTGGTCGGTTCGGCCGGAGAAGTTCCGCGACCTCAACGACCGCTTTGTGTACAGGTTATTTGTGCTGCTAGCTTCGCTTTGCTTGCTTGCATCGTTATGCGAGTCTCTTGCCCGTGAGCCTCTTGAAAACATAGAAAAATATTCTTAGAACAGTATGCTTTTTAAATCTCTAACATTTTTTAGACCACTTAAGCCCCGACCTCTCACTCTGGAATCACTCCTAATGTTGTTATGGCCTTTGAATATAACGGTACCGGGCTATTTTTATAGGATGAATAGTACATTTTGTTATATACCATCCTTAATATTTCTACTGGGTATCAGCGACTAGATCTACCGAGACGTGGTCGCCATTCGAAAGCATTAAACTTTAATAGGTTTATCTGACCGCAAATATAATGAGCATCTCGACACTTTATCGAGTGCACTTTTCTCGTAAAGAAAGTAAAGTATGCATTATCAAATTTCTCAATTATTAAAAATAGCAATAAACAACCGGAATATATGATGTATATGCATAGGTATACGTTTTATTTCAAAAACCTTATTTAAGAATAGACAAGTCGAAAATGTTTATTAGCAAGAAAAGTAAGGTTTGTAACGGAAGTTTTATTCGTTTATTGCAGTCTATTCGAAGCGTGAAGAACTTATTACGGAGCCAATAGCGTCAGCAAAAACAGTTAACTTTGTGTACCACGTGTTCAATCACTGCTGGGTTTCGTAGACGCTGCATTAGTTTAAAAAGATTCAGCAAGCTACTAACTTTTTTCTGGCTTGTGATAGAAGTATCTATCCTGGCCAAGTTCTAGTCGTGACGAAACAGCGAATTGTGTTCGACCCGCGTCTACTAAGACCTCACAATATTCCTTCTGCTCAATCATTACGGAAGGTGATTGATGGATATGACGTGATAACATCACGGTTCGACCTTTCGAAACCGAATAGAGAGAAAAGTATAGTTAAGCTTGAAGAATGTGTTTATTTACATTTTACACGGGCAAGCGGTGTGTACCGCGGGCAAGTAAAACGGCGGGGCACAGCTAGTTGTTTTAATAAATCTCAATGAAGTTCACAGACATTACTTTTTTTGCAATATTTAGATTTGTATTCATTAGAATAACTATTATATATCTTTTAATCATACTTATAATATAATATATAAGATAACTAAGATGTTCTATAGCAGCATTTATTAAAATGTAAATTATGACCTTTTGATATTTAGGTACCTTTCTCCGCACAAACAATGAAAAACAAATATTTTTAGTGTGCATATTTAACTTTCATATAAAACTACAGAATATAAAATAGTATCATTAACGTTACGATAACGATTTCAACATAGGTACAGGTAGTCTAAATCTCAATAACTTACATCTCTCAGAAAAATGTTATTTCTCATCACTGGATCTATGTTATTACGAAATCTATATGAGTTTTTCGTAAACAATACATTTATTAGAAGTATGCCAACAAAGCTGTGTAAGTGAACGCATCGTTTCAAAACAACTGGAGAATCAATAGCCACGTCAAGGTAAATTTTAGAAAGTAACGGAGCATTGAAAGTTCTTGTGACAAAAAAATTTTGCCAGCTGTGCCTATGTAGCAATAAAATTAAAATTTCGTAAGCACGGGTAAAGGAAAAAGACAAACAATATATGTTCTACTTACAAAAATACCTACATACGATATGTACTAAATAAATTGAATACCATTTACTTAATGTAAGAGCTGATTATATTTATATACAAAAACTTCTTATGTCTTATTGGTGCAGCAATAAGACATAACAATACATAGCGCTACCCGGTAGTCATCGAACTTATTAGATCTTAAAAGACAGGAAATTTATATGCATAATGTAGTTTTAGTATATAGAGATAAATAGTTTACATGTTGTAGTTTTTATATTGTAATGCAATGTATGAATTGGTATCTTCCTAGGAGATCCAAGTGTGTATTAGCAAACTATTGCTATTGTGTTTCGTATGGTCCAGCCGCAAAGAGCACATGAAATACAGGTATTTAGATTTACTAAAATATCCTATTTTACTATGATATTTGTAAAATCGAAACGTTGTCCTATAACCAACATAATGTAACCGTGAAACAACTAGTTTTTAATTGTACCGCTCTTTTCACATGTTAAGTTTTATGAGTCATGATCTAATTAAAAAACACTTTATCAACTTTTATGAGTGGGCCAAATAGCTTGTAAAAGCAATAAACTAGGGCGAAGAAACGTCATAAATGTATAAGCTACGTATTTTCGGAGATACTGGGACAAAAATGGGCCATACGCAAAGAAGGATTTTTTGTCACACCAACAATACATAAGTGCCAAAGGCCTAATCTGCTTCTTCTTGCCGTCACTGCTTGGTCCCCTTTTAAGTATATCTTTCCTTGTTCTTATATAAAGGCTAATAAACGTATCTGTAACTATCTGATTGTTGCGAATGTGCACGCGAAACCTACCTTTAATTTACCTCCTGCTTTCAAACAAAAGTTGTCATAGAGATACAAAGACATGTCACGACATGGCAATGAGCTATGTAATTGGAAGGTTAAAATGGTGACAATATATAATAATATATAATATAATATATAATTATGAAAATTTTAATTAAATCAACGTAAACAAAATATTTATCATAATCGTAAACTTTGAACTGTGTGATTAGAAACATTAATTATATAAAGTATTATTTTACTTGGTTTATATTATAATCAAATTACTTTGTAGCATAACAAAGCATTCAATGTTGTATATAAATAGCTTATTAAGTTTATGTGCAATTCTTACGACCCAGTTATACCTGAATACCGTCAGTTTTGACCTCGACTTTATAAAGTTCCAACAAACCAAAGTCATTATTTAAGGTACCTATTACATTAAAATTGAATTATTGATTTGTTTAAGTTAATTATTATAAAATAAAAACATGAATATAAACTAAATTCAATATGATAGTAGTAAGGCACGATAATTGAAAATGTTCTATCGCTTCCAACATAAGAGAATTGTGTAATTTTTCGGTTTTTATGTGTTTTGAAACGTTAAAAAATACTTATCTATATCGGAAAAAACCCTATCTGGGTACATAGAAAACTCAAGATATTTTAAATTGGTAATTCGTTAATAGAACTTACTGCCTTACTGCGTACTGGTGTGAAGATTTTCTTTAACTTATACTATTTACTTAATAATAAATTTAAATTGTCACTTTACGTTAAGTTCAAACTTTTAAAACAGAATTTATTTTCAAGTACTGTGAGATTTACTTATAAAAACCGCAAAAGTGAAATTAGGACAAAAATGTAAAATAAGCCGGATATGTTCCAATTATAAGCAATGGGTGTGTTTTTCAACCGGAACAATGGTAAAGTCATGCATCGTCGTTAGCAGTTGCATGAACGTCTGTCTTAACCGAAAAGTACCTTCTACTTCTGCCGTAGCCGTAGATTTGTGAAGATTTTATGAATAATAAAGCTTTAACACCTCTTTAACCTAATTGGCGCCAAATTTAAATAGACATAAATCTTGTTTTCTCTCATAACGTGAGCAAAACTCAACGCTTTACTTTACCGTTAAATTTTTCATGTGGACAGATCTCTCAAAGTCACTATCAATACACAACTTATTACCCAGTACTAGTTATTTATGTAGACTCTTAAATATCTATTTATAAATTCACGAAGGGAATGATTTCCCCAACAGACTTTTAAGAGTAATTCGAAAACTGGGGCGTGTGAAAATTTTCTTAGATACCGCTTTAGTGCAAATTTATTTAATTAAATAACATACATAAATAGAGACATAGATTACGTACATTTCCAACATGGCCGTATATATTATACATATGTCATCCTACATTGACCATTATACTATCTATTAGACTATCTAAAGAATAAAATGTTTAGAAAAAAAATGAAATGTGTGGTGGGACACATGGCAGAAGTAAAACTTCAACGGACAAGTAATTCTTTCATACATAATTTGTATGTCCGACAGTTTAGCCTACGTAAGCCAAGAAAGCAAACTTTACCTTTTCTTTGCAACATTTTACTGCTATTTTCAGTAGGCGTATTTGTATTTTTCTTATATCTTCTAAACTATCGGTCAGAATGATATAGTTCAAGTTCAAGGGCAATTGTAGTCTAAATTAATTTCTCTTGATAATTAACACATTTAAATGTATAGGGATTCATACCGAACACGAATAATAGCTTAGTAAGTAAGCCAAGGAAGCAAAATTGTCCTATTTTTAACCAACTTTTTGGTACAGATTATTAATAATAACTCAAAAACTACTACTCAGTTTTTTATTTGAAAAAATCATCAAAATCGGTAAATCAGGGGCGGAGCTACGAATTAACAACCATAAAATAACTTCCTCGACACGGCCGTAACGCTTTTTCGTGACAGAAAAATCCTAATATACCGTCTATTTTGAATTTTCACTACAAAATGAATTAAGCTATATTAATATGATTTGCATTAAAAGCCTGCACTGCAATTTACTTCGTCGGTATAAGCGGATTCATAAGTGAATCTCTATAATTTTAAATCACATGACGCAATTAAGAAGCATAAAACAAGATTTTTTATGTCATTTTGTCGAGGCGGATCTTGAACAAAAAGGTAAGATTAAAGGGCTTTACACATTTTGTAATAATTAGAATAATACTTTGATAGAAATATAACCCAACGTCTCTGATGACTGAAAAATAAACAACTAACCGTAGTACAGTCATCAGGGGCCTGCAAGACGTTTTATGCTTCTTTTGCTCCGTACGCAAACCTTTGTACCCTAATATTCATAACACACTTATGTAATCCAACGATTATATTTTTTTATAATATTTATAATGAGCACCTCCGCCTTTATCTATATCTTGTACAGGGGGAATTAATAACTTCGAGAAAATTGGAAGAAACCGCGCGAAAGTGTGGGCGATTTAATATAATATGATATAAAATAAAGTGTATGAGGTAAAAATACATTATTTTTTTCTTTCAATTTTATTGAGTTTTATCTAAACATAACGTCGTCATTCTATTTTGGTTCAAGATTACCGACGTGAATAAAGGATAGTTGTTTTTTTCACATTCCATCACCGAAATGAAGCCCCATATGGAGCGTCATATAATTATATTGTCACATATCAAATGTGGCACTCAAATGAATTCAAGACTTTTTTATACCTTCTATTTTAAATTTATGTATGTAACATAGTATGTATAAAAGAAAAGCCTATACAAATTACTAACTGTTGAGAGAGCTTTTCTCAGCGTTGTTATCTGTCGGCTGTCGTATAGCGACATCTCATAAAAGGTCACGCTATCAGTAACTTATCATCCGTTGATTAAAAATTAGTTTAGCCCGTATTGACGGATAAGCCACCTCAAAGTTAATTGTACCAATTACAACTGTGTCCCACTAAATAGAATCATCCAAACATTTTTAACCGTTGCCAATATAGCTGCGCATGAATATACAATAATTCCTTGCTTTATATTATCACTACAGAGTAATCGATTTTAAGATGTTGAATTTTGCCGTTTCGTTTTTATCTTACTGACGCTTTTAATTTGTTTCAGTCCTTTGTTGCATGATCCGTGACATGATCCGTGACATGATCCGTGACATGATCCGTGACATGACCCGGTGTTGAAGAAATTTGGTCATTTGCTGTAAGATGTTCTGACGAATCATTTAAAAGTTAAGCAAAGTCACAGGCATACTTTACAATTCAATGTTAGATTAGCTTCTGTGGGTTGCAATTTCAATTATTTGAACTATTTATTTTGCGCAGGTAGAGTAAATGAGCCAAACATCAAATAACCTTTTAATCCTTTACTCATCGAACTTCAATATTAGAAAGAACCATACATCAAATATTTGTGATTTCGTGATAACTGGATAAATCTTATGTCGAGTCATATTCTTTAATAAGTTTTTATCGCATAAGTATTGTATAAGGTACGTACGTTTTTAAAATTACGTTGGTCTACCACTGTAAATAAGGATAAAAAATAAACAAATTTTTTAACAAAAACAAAACCGACTTCAAAAAAACTATATGCAATAAAAAATAATGCACTAAAAAGTATAAAATAATTTTACGCAAGGAAACATAAGAATCAATTCTTAATCATATTTACTTTTGCAGTCGGCGTCAGACAAGGAAATACCAATATACTAGAATGCCTTAAGAAAACTATTTTACAAATGAACTTTATATTACTATATAATTTATATACTATACTAGCTCGCTAGTAATTAATTACTAATTATGGTGAACCGATCGCTACCAAACACAGGAGTCCGGGAACTCGTGGTGATTTGTCAGTGCCCCTAGTTACAGAACTACCTTGGTTAGTAGAGTAGTAAGAGTTATTCTTTAATAACTCAAAAACAACTGGTTAGATGTTTATCGTTAGGTCTTAATGGGAATATATGATAACAACCAACTTTCAATCAAAGACAGATAATCAACCAAAGTACATAGTAATAAACACATCGCTGAGCCCGGCCGTCTACTGCGCCGCTTTTGAAATCACTTGCGCGTAGTTTTTACTTACTTTGTAGTTTAAACTTTTGATATCTTCTAAACTATTGGTCAAAATGATATAGTTTAAGGAGCAATTATAATCTACATTAAATACTCCCCTTGCTCTCGATTGCCACCGACCATCGATGCGTAAGGTACGCAAGAAGGTCACCAGCTGAGCGACGCTGACGGAAGCCCTACTGCCGACCGCTAATCAGCTGGTGCTCCTCAAAGTACCTCATGAGCTGGCAATTGATGATCGTTTCCACGACTTTCGAGAACAAGGTGGTAATGGCAATCGGCCTGTACGGACGGATCCAAACTATCACCTTTCTTTGGGATCGGGTGGATTGTGGCAGTCTTCCAGACTTCGGGACAATGCCTAAGGAGTAGGAGAACCGGAACAAGCGCGTTAAAACCGGTGCTAAATCAGAAGCGCATGTCCTAAGCACGATAAATTGTTGCTTTAAGAAATTGATAATTTTAAATAGCTTGCTGTAGTTTAGTTAACAAGCTTAGTGCTATTTTTGTTCAGCGTTTTTCAGCAAATTCGGAAAAATATGAATGATGTGTCACTCGGTTTGGAATGGCGTCTAGATGATTTTTGAAAAACAAATTAAGTTCCGCATGAAAAATTGTAAAAGCCATAAGCAATTTACTAAAAAAAAGGGAGTTTGGATTATTGCAAATATCTCAAAGACTTATGATTGTTAAAATCTGAAAAATGGTACAAAAACAGGAAGTAAATTCCAAAAATACAGCACTATGTACATACATACGTATGTAGAACTAATATTGATATTTTTCCCAGAGGACTAGAAGCTATTACTCGTAATTTGCAGATGCGTTGCCCGCATTTAATTGACACATGAGAAGACAAACAGGAAAAAGCATATTTTCTTTTCCTATTAAACCCCATTCTCCTTGAAATCCTTGCACCCCCTCTTCCCTTTTTTTCTTTATTACAAATGAATGGCAATAGGAAGAGGAGTAGAATTAGGTCCCCGGCACCACACTCATCAGACGGGAAGCTGAATATTTATACTTCACGCCTGTTTTCTATGAGATCATGGTATTTTACCGGTGGAGCCGGCCCGTTTGTATAAATTAAGACATTCTTTCCAATTTTCATAAAAAAATAATTATTTGTGCAGTGCCCTCTTTTTTTAGTAGGTACTTGCATTGTTTTGTGTTGTCAAACTTGATAACCTAGTGATGTATCACCTTTACATGGCTCTATTCTGAACAAACAAAATCTCAAAAATAAGAGACATCGCAAAGCGAAACTCGGTCCATAGTATCGGTCCAATGTAAATGATATGTAATGCATGTGTCATGAATACCTTTAGCTGTTGAACGAGCATGTTAAGGTTAATTAATATTAAGAGACGTGCGTAAGAGTAATAATAATAATTGAAAACCGTAATATACACCGCAATGTAAACACCACAACACCACCCCCATTATTAAATGGTGTGTTGTTTGCTTCACAGTTTCCACACTTATCCATATATGTTAAGTTTCACACGACACAGTACGTCGGTGTGAAACGTATTGCGATAAGAATATTATTTAAGTAATGAATTATAGTACTAAGTAAAAAGTGTTTCAACACACATTGTTTCAATTGATTTTTATAGTTTTAGGAGTGAAAATATCCGTGTATACCCCCATAAGCATGAAAAGGGTAGGGAGAATGATGAAGGGGCGAAACCAATAGCGGGTCAACTGATGTTACCTAAGCGATCACTGCCGCCACTTCACAACACCAGAGGAGGTACATATGCACTACTCACTTTAAGGGAAGGAGTATCATTTTTCTCATAGGACTCCAAGACTACTGTAGAAAACTTCAATGGGTTTTCCAAGTCGATGGAAAAACCACTAAAGTTTTCCGCAGTAGGTTTTTTGAGGGCATGCTAGCACTTTTTCTAAACTCGAAAACTAATTGCTGTAAAACGTTGTGAGCCTTAAACTTAATCCTAATCCAAATTATGTATTACTAAAAGTACTTTGTACTTGTACTTTTTTTTACTACGGAAATTGAATTTTGAAATAATTGAATGTATGTACGTATCTGCCTGCAGAACTACACTTGAAATACCCCTATGCCGCGAACTGACAAAACACTTTTGAAAAATATAACACAAATATTACACTTCTAAATGTAACTTCGAAATGGCGAGAGCAAACAACATCAGCAACACGGATAAATGTAGTCCAGTGTAACCAGCGTACAATTTTAACTGAAAGCATCACGAGATCATGATGGCAAACATGAGCCGGACATTTATTGTGAGTTTGGCTCACGATCTTCGCTTCCAATGTTTATCGTAGTGATTATCATCGGCGGGTTGCGCCGGTTCAACGCCCCGTGTTCCCGTATCGGTTCAATTTTGACAAAACTGCTGGTTTCAATTTCTGTTTTACTTATATTCTCACTTTCTCATTTTATTGATCGAGTTAAAGTAGCGAATGAGTAAAAATAACTTATTCGTCTCTGAATTAGTTAAGAAATATTTGTCCATTAAAATATCGTGTAAATCGTGCGTGCACGCACATTAAGTAACTGACCTAGTAAATTAAACAAATAAAACATTAATTAATAAGGATAGCGTCGACGTTATTTCGAGACATGTGGGAACACATTCGTGCGGCGTACGGATTATCACGGACTTGCACTGACTGAACACAATGTTCCTTCAATGCTGCGTGAGACATGGTTTTGAGCCTGCAAAGCCACTTTGTGACATTTTACCTTGAGGACGAACTTTCCCTTGCCAAGACGGTCGCAAGCTCAAGAGCGCCGCCTTCTTGGTCGACTGTGGAATCCTGTATCCTGCCGCTAATAATTACAACATTATGTCAGGTCGTTTTAAATATGGTCTTGATCAAGTACAACTATATTAAACGAGCGCATTATTACATTAGACAGTATATCAGCGATCACATGAGAGCTATGAAAATTAAGAAAAGTGAATACTGCACGCCTACCTCGTATTGTTTTCCTCATCCCTAAGCAAGCGATACACTTTTTATAGGATAAGGGAGCAAATGAGCAGCGGGCAGCCCAATACAAAGTGAACACCGCAACCAATAATGAGTACGATCTCTTTAATTTAAACATGCATACATACAGTAAATACATCATATTGTATCCTACACAGGAAAATTTCACCACAATGTATAGTATATATGTAGTATAAACGAGATTTCGCACATTACTTCTTTGCTTGCTGTAGCTAAAGATTAACTTGGTTACCGATAACATACATGTGATAAATAAAGTACTATAGTGTTTTATGCTTCTATGATTAGAAAAATGCCAATGATTAGTTGACAGGGTCATAAGACCGCTAGCGTCGTAGGATCCTATGATGTTTGCTAATCATATCAAATACGTATGACGTAAACATTGCATGTTACGAGTTACCAGATGTTGGTTTCATTATTATGTTTTATACCAGCTACGAACACTTGGTATATACATACGAGTGCGTAGATACACTGCGCATATTCTTGCTGCGGTAGACCACAGCAAGGGAACTGAAGTTTCAAATATTGTAAAGAAGTTAGTAATTGTATGCCAATGTTCTTAACTCCCTGTTTTAAAATGAGCTACTTATTATATATTTACAATTTTATTTATTATAATGTACTATTTTTTATAGAAGAAGCCGGCGAATGAGTTGTTCACCCGATGTTAAATGACTACCCACAAGCATCTGAAACAAGCTAATGAGTTGCTGATGCGTGCATACCTTTGATGGACAGGGAAGGGGATAAACAGCCCTTCTACCAACCTTCCTCTGTCAAATCCTTTTTCCATCCCTCCATGTTTTATGGAGAAAAGGGTGGAAAGGGGAAGAGGACCAGAATTTGGCCTCCGGCACCTCGCTCTTCAGCCGAAACAGAAATACTTCTATTTCACGACGATTCACTACCGGTCGAGCCGTCCCATTCGTGCAATAGATTTTGTAAATACTAACATGTTTAAGTGATTATATTGTTTTTCTATAATATTTAAGCTTGTCCTGTTATCATCGATGTCAACAAGAATTACCAGCAGTTTATTTGTAATATGATTCCGAGAGATATTCAGAGAGATTCATCAAATATATATTTTTTGTTTATTCGCGGATGCTGCGCGGATTGTTGAGTGTACGTAATATAAAATAAAATAGTATTGTGCGTGACTTAAGTCAATATATAATAACTAAACTTAAATGCTCAATGTTCATTTTGAAATTTATTGTTGTTAAATAACATTCTAATCATTTAAATTAAGGACCTATATGAAAAACTGACTGTAATTTGTTATTTGTTTTACGTGGAAGTATTAAGATTAGCTACGAAGTTCGTATTGTCTACGTACAACAGGTAAGCTTTAAACAACAAGAAAGCACCTAGCGTCAAGACAAGTACCTACATGTGTATGAAGGCAAAGTAATTACAGCACTAGCCCACTCGTCTGCATCGTCATTATTCATCGTTTTACGACTCCATGAGGTATAAATATTAAAGTCGAGTCGTATAGACGAATTGCGAACATTTTCTTTTTAATGGTGAAGTTAAATATGGTGTGCGAGCCGAGGTCTCGCCGCCATATCTAACTCTGTGTGCGGATCTCTACAAAATATACAAAAGCGAGCGGACGCACTCGTAAATATTTATCGCCTTTTAATTAGGGACGTGAAATTACGTCGGCGCACGATCGACGGCGCATCACCGCAATCGCCGCACCGAACATCGAAAACATCTCGTGTCGACGGACACGTGGAATGTCGCTTAATCGCTTTGCAGTGCCGGCGTTTTACTGATCCCTATAAAATATTAAAGATAACAACGAAAGGAGCGGGCATCACCCATCGAAGGTTTATGGCACTGTCTTCGATAAAGCGAATGCTATGTATGCGTTGTATCGGGTCAATTGTCCCGCCGTCGGTAGGTACCTACGGCGATGCGAGCCGAGAGGTGCTAATTATCAAATGCAAGACCGACTCGGCCGAAATTGAAACCATTGAAACAATATAGCTCGTGTTAGCTTTTCCAATTTCAAAGTTTGCAGAACGGCTGCGTAATGAAGGCCGAGGAGGCTATGCAAATGGAACGATGCCGAAAACTCAAGTAAGTATTTTTAATGGTCTTGCGTCATCGACGTTTCAAACTTGAATTTTTATTATCACTCGGAGTGTATATGACCGTCAGCCTTGATACGTTAATCAAACAATAGACAAAAATCAAACAAGCACAACGCACGATCAATAAAGTTTGTCTTCACAAATAAAAATTACATTTGAATTTTCTGATATTCACACATTAAGAACCCAACCTGTTATGCTTAAGGAGGATTTTCTTGTCTGTGTTCGGAAAATGTTTATGACTTCATGCACGTATTTAATTTAACTATTCGATTTACAATTAACTCTATCTTCTTTCGAACACTAATTCCACGACTTTTACGGGTACGGCGACATTTCTTTTTCATACAATAGACATAAACGCGTTCGATGACCAAATCTAGCGGAATGAATTTTATGCCTTTGAATATATTTTATGTAAATATTCAAATTCGGAAGCTGATAACCGCAATCAACTTTTTTTGGGTTCTACATTTCAATTAAATTTTATTCCTCCGTTTTGAGGTTGTCATAAAACTTTAGAGTTTGACGAGTAAACCCCATTGAGAAACTCCGAATTGATATTAATTCAAATAACTCGGGTTAAAAAGTCAGGGTTTTATGTGAGTTGTAAAAGTTTATTGTAGGGCTTTGTGGCGAGGCGGACGCGCCGATAGGCCTTCGCCGGCCGATGACGGAACCTCCGCCGCTTTGTACGACTGCGCCGGTGCGCGCTTACATTGTCTTATCTGCGACACAATGCCTGCGCGCGGGCACAGTGCACACCATGATAACTTCCTTTATACATTAATAACTCGTCTATAAAAATGGTCTCAGATGATAAATCGAACTTAGTACCAATAATAAACGTATTTACAATTTGCTCGTGTTTATTGTAGGTACTGTAGGAGTAATACATGGTAAAAGTAATAATGCTCGAATGCACGTGCAAATTAATATTGTTTGCATTGTATGCAATAATGCTTAAGCTGTTTTTATGTTTTATTTTATTTCAAAATCAAGCATTATTTAAATTCGTAAATATGGGTTCAAAAAGGTTATTTTTAGTGGCAAAAAATAATCGCATAGACAGATATAAGCTTGTATAATGTATGAACATTTATAAAATATTCAAGTAATAACAGATTATCAGATTAAGATAATTTAAGATATTTCATTATTTAATCAAGTAAGATTTTAGGGAAATAAATAATAAGCATAAAGTTATTGTCAAAAGACTTTGGATATTTAAAATAACATTAGTACTAAGAGGCCCCACCGCACATAAAGTAATTGACTACGTAACAAGGCCTTAATGATTTAAATTTATTAGTAAAATTAAATGTGAGATTAAAAAGTAAAGTAAGTGAACTCTTTGTAAAGTATACATATTTTAATGATATTTACTGTGTGTAAATATTTATGTTTAATGTCCCAACTTCAAGAAACCGTAACTTAGCAAGCGCTAGATTTGCAATAAGTTCAAATTTTCGCGCATTATTTGTAAAATACGTCACTTACCAATAAAACGTAATATAATTCTGAAATAATAGATGGTATCTAATCAATAATTACGTAAACTGAAAATATGATATGATAAACTGAAATATAATATGTGTATGTATGCATGATTAATAACTTAATTAAAGATTATACTGACTTACCGCTTATAATTGTCCTTTATCCTTATTTATGTCCAAACTTTAAAAAAAATGAAAAACTTAACATACAATCACAACACAAAGCACATTGTAAGACACATTCTTAACACAAATTCTATTACAACAAATGTCAAGTAAAACAATACATATGATTTATATTTTGTGTGATAATTTTATCACATAGCAGCAAATCTGTGCAGGCGTGCCTACTGCATGACCAACTACCACAAACTCGAGCGCACCGCACTTCATTAGCATGTACACAAAATAACAAACCTACCATTAGTCTCTTGTATCAATGAAAAACCAACCCAATCACTTTGGAATAGAGTTTAAATGTTAACATTTAATTGAATCATTTGATAATCCTAGCGTACACGATTATATATTCTGTGCTACTTATAATAAGGTTTATTTTTTCGTTTTTCGATACGTAGAAGATTACCTCTGGCACCTCGATAAAGCTCCGCCTCTAGCATATTGACAAAGCGACGGATTGGCGGCGCCTTCTTGCCGCTACTGCGACAATCCTGCGCAACCTGCCGAACGGATTCACGGATTGTGTTTTGAAATTATTGTAATAATTTGAATTTTTAATACATTTATTTACTTAAAAAACAAGTATGACATAAAGATATAATAAGATATATTTGTTTAAAGGCCTATGTTTGGACATACACTATTGGTAGTGGAATGATATAAGCTGATGTATTTAATATTGTTATGGTGGATCGACATTTAATTATATTAAAAACCCGAGATTTAAATTTTGCACTCACGTTATCAAGGGCACAGAAACGGACATAGATTATCTTATAAAGATCCCAAAAAAAATCCGACGCATAAGAAACCTAGTATCGATAGCCACGGTATTGTTAAAAGGTTATGTTTAGATAATAACATTTTTTTACATTTCAGGTAACATAAAAAGGTATATGGTATATGAAAAATCAAATTACAAAAATTTCCAGCGAGGAAAATAAAAATGGTACGAAGCCGCGGATTAAAGTTTGTATTTACAAATATCATATGATAATCATATGTAAAATTATGTAAATAAAATATTTACATAATTTTACCTATGATTATCAAATGTTAAACTATGTTTTACGCACACACCTTCTAAGACCAAGGCACAGATTAGTTTAAAAATTTACCAAAGAGCATTCTTTTGATTTAGATAGGTGACTGACCGATTGTAAATTGCGTCAGTTTATAATCGGATAAGGCAAACTTTCACCAAATTGTGAACTAAAAAAATCATTGACAATTAAATGTATCATGTTAAATGTTTCCTTTGATAAACATCTATTTAAGACTTTTTAATTTTTCAAAAAAAATTTAAGTTTGTATACGATAACATAGGTTTGGTTGCAAAAATGGCAGAATCTGTCACTTTCATTTAATTAAACTAAGGAATGAGTTCAGATAAGTTAAATTGTGTACTTCTTCGATAGAGTTTAAGAGAGCTAATCGCATTTTTTTAAACTAATCGTTTTAAACTAATTTTATTTATTTGTAAACTATTAAAATTAAATGAAGCATTATCTGCTTATACATGAGAAGATTAAAAACCCGTTAGAAAGAAAAACCTTGCTTCTTTTTGACGTAAAGACTTATTTTCTAAAGTGCTTTCGTACTACTACAAATTTCAAACAAATATTATTTAAGTTTTAAAACTAACTAACTATTGTAATTATAATATAGCAGCAAAACCAAATAATAAAAGGTTTACAGCTCTAAACTTTAATGTGCTCTTGAGCAGGTGGGTATTTTATATATATATATATATATATATATATATATATATATATATATATATATATATATATATATGCTTATTTTAAAACTGCAAACTACAAAACAAATACTACTATACATTAATATAAGGTATTAAACCTAAAAATGTTAAATGACAAAATAGTTACCTATACTATATGCTTAAACACATTTTCACAATTACAAACATTTATTGAGTGACAAGCTGTGACATCTTTAACCTACATCAAGATTAGAATCGCTATTCGTTTGTTTATTGGATCCTAAATGTTTCAGGAAGCGATTAGTTTATTATACACCTGCAAGCTGCCAAACCTGAAAACAAACGGTTGCGGTTTTCAAAATATGTTACACAAAATTGCTTCATCATAAGACCGAGGATTCGCCGAAGATATGTCGAATGCAGAGTTCTCGTCGATTTGCTTTAATATCTCAATTAATTAATATTTTTATGAAATCGTTATTAAAACCTGCTGCTTTTTAGGTTTTCGGCCCACCGAGCATTGAGTTGACTGATAGACCATGACTAATTCTGCCCTTTGTAACTTAAAATTCGGCTGTCGGTATTTATTAATTTATACAGTAGTATTGCAGTAGAGAATAAATACATTAGCATAAATACAAAGTATCAAAACGCAATATTTTGATACAAGGTAAAAAAAATAATTTGGCAATTCCGCTAAAAACTCAAAGTAAACAATTCGATCAAAACAAGTTATCGACATAACCAAACGTCGTATCTATGTGAATGTGGGATTCGCCGATAGAACACGTAGGTAGCTTTCACAAGGGGCCTGTGGTACCGCACTATCGAGGAGTAGTCGCAGCGCAGAGTCAGCATTCCATCGCCTCACCCAGTTACGGTCCGCCGAGCGGCGGGTGCTAATTGCTAAAGGAAACCTCAAACACCGACCGGGCTCAATGCTCTCCACAGAAACGTTTCATTTTTAAACACTCGACCGTTATAACCGATCGTTACAGACGTATAGGTACAACGCAATGTCTACACTCGAAGCTTAAGTATCATTTATGTTCTAGGCATTACCATATTCATTGTAAGCATTAAGTGTAAGATTTACGTTCATATTCTCTCCGGCTTATGCGGATGAGGCGTATGACATTTATACTGGAACACATTTTCCAGATTTTGTTTACGGTAAAAAAATAAACTTTTACAATACCAATAACCCAATTTACTTTTAATTTACGTCATTCACGATAGCAACAAGAACTTCTATTTACATATAATAAAAATGTGATTTGACTGATCGCTGTCTGTACATGGAAAATATTCAAATAAAACTATTATTGGGGGCTTTTATAAACGCATTAAAACCCACAAAATTATTATTAGAATTTTTGTTTGTTTGTGCGTTTGTTACCGCTAATCTCAGAAACGGCTTAACCGATTTGTGCTGTTAATGTATTGTGTGGTAAGATTCACATTTAGTGTTTGTTATATCTCAGTCGGTGATTAAGCAAAAAAATTATATCAATTTAAAGAACCATGTCAAACATTTGTTCGATAAGATAGCTGTTCAGTTGAATAGGTTGTAGGTAACTTTTAGTTATATAATAATGTTATTACTTATATTATGATCTTTAAAATGATGATGATTAAGAGTTTATATAAAGTTCAAAACAGGACAGTTTCAGAGATTTTGCTTCAGCTAGACACAATGTGCATTGAGATATTCATTGCACACGTACGTATTTCGGAGACGCACGGCGCTCCCTGGTAACAGTAACAGCTACCTACATATATTTGATAAAGCAGTATTTACACGATTACAGATTATATGTAAAATAATTTGTTAGGTTACGTTAGTAGCTTATTATTCCCGCGGAAGGTTGGCGTTAGACGGACTGCCGGGCGTAGAAACTGTAGCCAAAACCTATACAGTATGGACTACGGTCACAGTTTAAGCAATCATATGTCATTGTTAAACTTTGTGTGCGTGCTACAGCTATACTGTGTCCACCACACATATGTGGTAAAAGGGCAGGAAGATGATAATGAGGTTACGGTAGTATGAAGTAGGTAATATCATTTCATTTAAGTTAAATTGCAGGGTGAAACTCCGAGGTACATATTAAATGTGTTGAAAATAAATAAAATAACATAAAACACATATTGTACGTACATTTCAAACATGGCGTAATTAGTGAAATTCGCATTTGTCAATTCGTCTTATAAAATGAAGTAAATGACATTTTTTTAAAATTTTATGACCTGGTAACATAGACCAACATAAAAAATGTCATGTTGACACCTTGTCATGGCAGTTGTCTTAAAAAAATTCTGAATTTATTTATTTCGAAAAATGAATTTCTAATATTGTTAGTGTGTTAATATTATACCAAATATCTTTAAAAAAAATTGAATCAGTCCCTGCAACCAGGAGGCTCCTAAAGACGCTGTGCGATATGGATTATTGACACATTTTCAAATTGCTCATTTATTGACAACGACAGGATGTTACTACAAATTATGTAAATAGCTCGCAAGGTGATATAAATTTATTATGTGGTGATTATCTACCACATGTGGAGCTATCATTCGGAATTTGTTCGATCCAAAACAACAGGCATAAACTGGAAAAGCAATAAGACATGGGAGAAAATCTGGCGAAATTGCATGGAGGCGAAAAACGAACGCAGAAGAAATGAATGCCGGTCAGCGATACATACTAGCGCGAGTAACGGCGAGTCGAAAAAAAAACTTTAATAAAGTGCACGTGTTTTTAAAATTTTATAGTTGTAGATAGTTTTATATTAATGTATAGAATTATTTAAGTTATTTATAAGATTATATGGACTCCGGGAGACAAGTCGGCGACGCGGCTCGCCACCCGTCACGCTCCGTCTCCCGGAGAGGCGTTATGTGAATTGCGGAGGCCCGTTTGGCCACCCTGAATGTTTGTGGAGGAATGAGTGTCAAAATTGATGAAGTTTGTGAGTTAGTGAATGCCAGGGGTGTAGACGTATTGTGTGTAAGTGAGACGAAGAGAAAGGGAAAGGGTATTACCACATATGGCACGCTTACGCTTACGTACTGGTCAGGTGTTGACGAGTGCGAGAGAGCGTGTCAAGGTGTAGGGATTATTCTTTCTGAAAGGATGAGTAAATGTGTGAAAGATTTTGAGTGCGTAAATCCACGACTCCTCTGGCTCCGGCTAAAAGTGGGGTTACATAGACTGTTTGTTGTGGGAGTTTATGCCCCAGACATGTCAAACCCCACTAATATCCGAGAGGAGTTTTGGAAGAATGTAAGAGAAACGTTAGAGAATAGTAGGACAAATGAAAGGATAATTATGTTAGGAGATGTTAATGGAAGGGTTGGTGTAAGTGTGGGTGGTAAGGGTTGGTGATTCACTAGATGGTAATGGTATGAAGATGAATGTGGATAAGACGAAAGTAATGGTGTTTGAAAGAGAACAAAGTAAGACAGTAATTGAAATAAAGGTTAACGGAAATGTAGTGGAACAGGTGGAAGAGTTCGTGTATTTGGGGTGTATGTTTAGTAGAGATGGTAGGCATGTTAAAGATTTTGAACGACGAGTGAGTGCGGGAAATAAAATGAATGGGGCTATAGGTACAGTAGTGAGGAGTCAGAATGTGTCTATGAAGGCTCGTCTGGCAATGCACAATGCTGTACTAGTCCCCACTTTAATGTATGGAAGTGAGAGCTGGGTTTGGCAGGAAAAGCATGCTAGTAGAGTTAATGCCGTTGAGATGCGATCCTTAAGATGTATGTTAGGCGTGACTTTGAATGATAGGGTTAAAAATAGCGTTATAAGGGGAAAGTGTGGCTTAAAAGTGGATGTTGTGACTAGAATTGGGAAAGGTATGCTTCGGTGGTTCGGGCATGTTGAAAGGATGAATGAAGAGAGAATAACAAAACAAATTTATGTTGCAAAAGTGAGTGGCAGTGTTGGTAGGGGACGCCCTAGAAGAACTTATATCGATCAGATTAATGACTTACTAAAAAAGGGCGATATAAGGAGCACCCATAACCGACGAGCATGCATGCGTAGATGTATGAATTTGGAAGAAGCGAGAGAGGTGTGCCAGGATCGCGCCAAATGGAAATCCATGATCTCTGCCTACCCCTCTGGGTTACGGGCGTGAGCGGATCTGATCTGATCTAACATAGACCTTTAGGTCATAATGACAAAACGTAAACATATTCCATATATTAAAAATACATAAAAATATAAATCTTTTTTTTGTAGCGATAAAGCGATACTTACCTCCGTAGTAGGGAAACACAAGAAATAGGCTGATTTATTATTATTATAGCGCTATATCATTCATATTTCATTGTTGCTTACTTAATTTTTTTTATAAAAACGTCACTGATATTTCTGGAAAAAGAGCAAACCTTGTGCAGCCATCGGTCACGCTAGTAGTATTCGCGCCGATTGCAAAAACAAATCTTTTTTAGGTAGGGGTAGCAGTAGGTAGGGATAAGAAGCTGATTAAAAGTGAATCTTTATAATTTCAAATTACATGAGGCCATGGAAAATCACAAACATAAATCTATTATATTTTTGTAACAACTAGAAAAAGAGTTTGAAAGAAATGCGCTGGCATTCTAAAAATTCACCCCTATCACGATATTTATATCAATTGACATATCTTACTCTGATTTCAAGAATATTATACTTATGAAGAAAATATTTTAATGAAAGTGTAAAAATTAGGTCTTATGCTGCTTTTCCTCTGTATGCAATCTTTGGTGGGTTACTCTTATATTGAAAATACACTGATGTTATCTATTGATAGTTGATCGATATTTCTTTTTAAGTATTATAATTAGCGCCTTCACCTTTATGTAATTTGTAAATTAATACGTCAAAATGAAAATTTTTGATCGCACAGATGTGAGAGATACAAGCATTGGTAAGGTTTTTTGTGGTAAAAGCTATTTTTTTCTTATACGTTACGAATAGAGTTGAATAATTTTTAATATCAAAAATAAATAAATAGATAAGTATGAGGGGTAGTGGGAGATCATGAATTTCCATTTAGCTCGACACCTCTCTCACTTCTTCTACATTCATACATCTACGCATGCCTGCTCGTCGGATATGTGTGCTCCTTATGTCGCCCTTTTTTAGTGAGGCGCTAATCTGATCGATATAAGTTCTCCTAGGGCGTCCCCTACCACCGCTGCCACTCACTTTTGCAATGTTAAATTGTTTCGTTATTCTCTCTACTGATCCCTTCAATAATACTTGTAACTTCACTCTTATAAAATTCCTTATTTATTGATTCATAAAGTTATTTGTGTTATAAGTAACTTTTTTTGTTGTTAAAATACTTTAAATCGTAAGATCAGATTGAATCAGAAAAAAAAAATTCAAGATAATATCTCAAAAAATATTCCAAGTAAATAAGGATTCATAACGATGTTCAAAGAAGCTTGTACAAACTTTTCAATACATGGCTTATTTAAACTTGCCTGTCCTTTCTCAGAAACTACCGGACCCCAATTTCATTTAATTCGTTTGTTTGTTCAAAACATTACTCTAGATCAACATCGAACCCGCGTTGCGGATGCTGTTTGAGAAGTACCTAAGGCCTGAGTGTATGTGGTTTTATTATGTAAAGATTAAATAAGACAATCTGTATCTAACGTTCTACAGCATCTTGATAAAATCACACACATGAAATTATTATATTACTTTAGCAAAATTATATTCCGTTACACATAGGCACGTTTTTCGCACTATTATAATGTTAAAGTTTAAATCCCAAGGTGCAAGTATAAGGTGACTAAAGAAAAGTGTCGGATCATAAGATCGTCCCCGCCGGCCAGTAAACGACATCTGGCGAGGAAACACGCGCGTACTTACACGTACAAACTCCGGCGCAACTCTGTTTATTCGGAGCCCCGTGCTAACTCCGCCGTTTAAACACAACGCGCTAGCAGGGCATGAATTAACTTTTCATATAAATAAAATTCACGCTACTCTAAACTCCTGAAATTAACACCTCAGCGTAAATACTATTTAGCCTCGTTATCTCGCACCATATCTGTCTTCTTTGGATAGAATACATAATAACGGATTAGCTGAGAGGATTGCCCGCACCTTGTGTGTAAGGCATAACGATGTATGGTTATAAAACATGTATGGACTTACGCTACGGCTTTGTTTACGATTTCGTACTTGCGATGTTTACTCGTCGCGTTAATCTAAAGCCATTACAGCTATGAACTGGCTGAAAGTGTAAATCCAAGTTTAGTTTGCAAATTTCATGACAATAGATGAAATAATATACTTACTATAACTACAAAAACGAAATAGAACAAGACTATAAAATATTCTTCAAACAACAATTTGTTCTACTGTGGACTTTGATATAAAAATATACATGGTCAGAGAGCAAATGATTCTATCACTTAAAACCAACTATAACGACGTATGAACAACAAAATAAATAATAACAAATAATAGCCTTCCAGCTATGTAACATTCCATGTTACATAGCTGGAAGGCTATAAAAAGTTAACTTGAATATAGTGAAAAACTCGTAATGACGTAATTTCCGGCACTACCAATCAAGATCTGTAGACTTACCTGCAGATGCGACAACAGCCTTTGCTTTGGACTTACGCACAACCTCGTTGTAGTATGATCTGTCTCTAGCGGAATTCCGAAACCAATAAGACTTAGGGTCCTTCAAGAAGCGAGTGTACTCCATCCTTAAAGGTCGGCAACGCGTCTACAGTTCCTCTAGTGTGCGTATGTTCATAGGCGGCGGTGGTCACTTAACATTCGGCGACCCGCTGCTCGTTTGCTCACACTTATCCTATCAATAAATGACCGCAGAGGGGAGTAACTGAGGAAAGGGGTGCAACAGGTTGAGGGGACGTGATATTTTTACGCGTTTATATTGTATGAGGCAATACAAACACGTAAAGATATCTTAAATTCACTCCGATATTACATGTATTCCTAGTACCACACCGTTCCATCTACGCAACATTTTCTGCCGCTTACCACTGTTAAAAAAATAACAATAATAAATCAGGTTCACTCTATCGTGAGTATAGCACCAAAAAGCAATAAGGGTAAATATCAAGACAATTTAAACTTAGTCGTCTGGGATTAGATTTTGTGTACTCTACTTTGGAAGTGGATTTTCCCAATCACACAACTATCATGGTGCTTTTAAACAAGTTAGTCACTGAACGACTTCGAAATAGCTCGAATAGATACATATTTTCATTCGATATATTACAGCTAAAGATCTCTCTGTCTAGACTGTACTCAGGCCAGCTTTGTTTGTTATACACAAATATTAGTTTTAACTTGAACTAAAACCATTGGCTGTGTACTCTATGCACGCTCTCTGCTGACTCATGTAGATATCTGTGAGATTGTTTGTAATAAGAGTAGCGATGTACCGTAGTGTTTTTTCAATACTTTTTCGATCTTCTGATACTATCGAATAGTAGTCGTGACTTTTTCATATTTATACGCCTACTAATAAAACGCCACATATCAAAATTCAAACAACCATCTCTTTTTATTTATTTTTTATAATTATTGCTGTTAATAACTATAACTGTACCACTATTACCTCTCATTATTTGTTCAATGAATCAGCGAAATTTTCTCTCACGTACATGTCGAGAGATATCAACTATCTCGATGACGTATGATCAGCTCAGCGGGTTGGTTTTAACAAATTACCGCTATGTTTAACGTGGATTCGTTAACACACGAACGGTATCACCTGTTAACCGCAAAGCATACGTGAGGAAAAGTAATTAGTTTTACAATTAAATCTATACAGTTTGTTTGACGTGGTGACACTCGTGATGTCTTCGCGGTGCTCAAATTGCGCCGAATGTTTTACAGCCATTTGTCGAAGCGTTAACGACATGTTAAAGATAGCGGTTTCGAATTTACTTGATAGAAAATCAACGTTTACCACCTCTATTTTGTGCAAACTCTCAAAATTTAACTATTTATCTGTTTTAGGGACCCGGTAGTATTAAGCATGGGACAACCGCTTAATACAAATCACCTTCATCATTTGGTAGCCAAAGCCGAACACATTACATCTGTTCATTTATATATATGTTTAGAAATTTTCTTATATGTAATATATGAAACATAAAAATATAGTTTTATGATATTGAATAAATTTATTTGTTGCCAACGTGACAGAGACAAAATATCAAAGAGTAGCACCTGGATTGTCATAGCTATGTAGTTATAGTAGGTCTTCCAACCACTGCTTTTGATTTTCATAAAATCTAAATCGCAATAAGGACCGCCTCATTGTGATTTAGATTCAGGACAGGATTTTTTTACATTTTACATTAACTGTCGCGATAGTATTCATTCATAAACTCGCGGCTTTGCAAACTTTTAAGATGAACTATGGTAGCTAATTCAATAAATTAGGTATCTAATATAATTTGAAAATTTGTTTTAAATATTCTTATTGCCCGTATGATTGCACAAACTAAATCCCAGGACACTTCAATAAAGTTACTATAAAGGACTCCACATGAAAGGCTTGCAGTTGTAAAGTTTTTTAGAAATGTTTAAGAAAAACAATTTTACTATCTCTCAAATTCGTGTAATGATTTATGCGTTGCACACTGATTGGCACCTTCCTCATTCTTTCGTTAGATAACGATTGGCATATTTTCTAATAAAGAAAGGATGAAAAAGGGAAGAATTTTTAACGGAGAGGGGATAAATAGCGTCCTATTTTTAATATCTAGGGCAATATATCTATAAAATGTATGATATAATATGTAGAAAATATCCTTTTTCCTGTGAATATCCTCTCATCTATTCATTAAAGGTTTCATTCAGAGAATCTGCAATGAGCTGCGGGTAAAGCTGACTTATAACCTGAAGCGTTTGCCACCTTCTATAAAAAGAAATACGTTATTCATAACAGCTAAAGTTTATACATATGTATATCTTTTTTAGGTATAGTATTGGTCAATAGCCAATTCGTTATGCAACATAAGTAGCTAAAAGGCCTAATTGTAGTGATTCGTGACAATTTATTTTGCATCCGGGTGTACAGCATCGAAACTCGCTAGAATTGTGACATCATCGCAAGTCACAATCAAAATTAAAAACAGCAGCCTGGCAATAACAAGATTTACCGTACTAGCTCCCTAGTGGGTGTTACTAGCCTTACGAGAGCCCTACGTTCATTCTTCAGTAACTATGACGTTGAAATTGTTAATTGATTTCTTTATGCTAATTTACTAATCTAAAAATCATACATGGCTATAAGTATATATCTGTATAAACATAATTAATAATAGAGACGGGTCTATGCTCCACAAGAAATAATATAAGCTGGTGGAGATAGATAAAAGTATAAAATTATGTTTATTTCAATACATCAAAAAATGACTCGTGAAAATTACCATATTAAACTTGTATGAAAACAATAACTATATAAAAAATAATTATAACTAAACTATATACTAATTTAGTAATGTTCGTATTTAACGTGTGCCCCTTAAAACACAAGATTAAAACGAAAAATTTTAACCAAGAAAAGTATTTACTTAATTACAAAAAACTTTGAATCGTTTTAACCTTAATGTTGAAATAAATTATATATCTCACTCAGAGATGTGCAAGTTGCAAGCAAATTAATTTTATTGTATGACTAGTTTTTCTCTTTCTTTTTCATTTTTTTTATAATTCTGCAAACTTATAAATTTCGTAAACGAAGTTAAGATTTGATAAAAATATCCAACAATATATACTGGACCCGAAACTATGTCGGTGCACGAAAAATACTTTCGCGTCGCCCGAGCGTCGGTCGTTCCCGCTGTCTTGTATTTTCTGTTAGCTCTACCTACTGACTATGCCTACTCCGGCTTTACGATTCCGTACGTAA
Organism: Papilio elwesi; assembly: GCA_029849275.1. Lineage (NCBI taxonomy): Eukaryota > Metazoa > Arthropoda > Insecta > Lepidoptera > Papilionidae > Papilio > Papilio elwesi. The sequence continues at coordinate 8,100,512 of CM056692.1, read as the reverse complement.
ACTTATAAACACGCTCGGCTCGGCGTCGCCGCCATGCTCGTCCACTTTCGTGTTTAAACACGCGCTTAAACATGGTGACATGAAACGTGTTCGATAATTATTGGAAGGATCAATAGCGCTACGCCAACTATTCGTGGTTAGCAAACAATTACATTTTACGACTGTCGCCTTTCGGGCTGCTCTTTGCGTTTCTATTTGAATCTAAATTTCAAGCTTCACTTTGAATACGTTCACATTATATTTATTTAAATGGTTAACTTGTGTGTATTTGTCCCAAGTATATAAGACATGCTCTTTTAAAATGATATGATGGCGACGTGTACATACATGCATTACAAAAATGTTCTCATGAAATCACTAAATAAAATATGATCCCGTGTAATGGTATGGTATAAGTATCGATTAGTATAACAACAATTAGGCATTCACCTTTTATAGGGCCGTAAAAAATTAAATTAAAACATTTTGACGAGTACCAAAATCTGCGGAACTCTTCTGTTTTGTTGTTTGTTGTTGTTGATTCCCATCGCGGTCACTAAACATTCTAGTGAAACACGCAAAACTCTCGTTACGTATCTATAATAGGCGACGTTGCCCTCAATCAGTTTTAATTTCATATGACATTTGGGAAGAAAGAAAATCAAGCTTTAAAGAGTCCGTTATACTCTCAACAGTGACACTAACTAAATGAACATGTTAAAAAGAGAAAACCTATGCTTTGTCAATGAATATAAAATTATTTGCTGTAGTATATTTCTATATGTATCGAAGCACACACGGCAAAAACTATTAAAATAAATAATCAACGATTATTATATAACGATAATATTCGCTCATAGCATTTGTAGTTTAGCGCGCTTCGTGTATCGGCTACTTAGCTATACAGTGCATAGTTTGTTGACCATAAAATATTTCAGCTCAAAAAATCATCGTGGGAGGCATTATGCAAATCGCCTTACCTGTAACCCTAGCAGCGACAGCGACCAAGGCAAACACCGTCGTCCTGGCCGTCTCCGGTTTGCTTAGGTTTATGACGCGTGTGTAAACCACGATTATTTCTGTGACCATTAAAGGTGCCGAATGGCGACAGAATCAGCAACAGAGGCCATACCGCCGACTTACCAATTTATTGATTTTGTCCTTTTAAATTTCGAACGCATTTTTTTGTAAGATTATGGCAATTAGTCGATACTCGAGGTAAATGAATATGGAACAGATTAGTGCCCCTTTGGAAGTCGTTAAAACTGGCTGACATATTGTATGTAAGCAGATGTACGAAATAAGTAGTGGAGTAAGTGTTAGAATGCAAAATTTTACTTTAATATTTGTTAAACATTCTTTGACAATGTCTTCTAGTGATGTGCCTGCACAGATTTAAGCCTAAATAATATACGATTCCCGTCAAGTTTATAGAAATCAAGCGTTATTCGGATTCTTATGTTAGTATTCGTTAGACCACCAAAATGTTTCTTGAACTTGTTCTTTGAACAATATTTGGTTCTAAAATTACAGATGCCAAGGTTATATAGTACATTACGTTAAATTTATTTTTTTCGAGGGCACATCTGCCTTGCAGAATGATCAACAGTGGTATTTCCAAAGTGATATTATTTATGATCCACCAATAACAGAGCGAACTGCTTTACATGCCTGCAACGTACCTGCACTTCATCAGACGGTGTCAATGTTAATGCGCGTTGATGATGGCTTACATTAAGAGTAATTCCCTCAGTCAAAAAAAATGTTTAGTCATGGCACCAATAGTACTTTTCAGAAAAGCTTATTTGTAATTATTATAATGCGTGTATATATATACACATTGATGGATTTTTGGGATGTGCCGATCATTGGGAGACTACTTTCAGCAGTACACTGGGTAAAAGAATAATACTGTCCAATGCAATCATGAAGTCATTAGAACCATAAAGATTTCACTCATACTTTCATGTCTTACAGATATCAAAGAATAAATTCAATTTAGGTTATATTAGAAAAACTCTATCGTATTTTGCAGTTCAATTACGACTGCTATTACACTCTTTACTTAATCTTTCTTTCAATATGTCTTAAAATTAATGCAATAATATCACAATAAAAAACAGTAAAAACAACTTACAGGTGATTTCATGGCGTTGCTTTTCTTAAAACTCTAAACTTTTTTAGGTATGCAAATTTTAAAATTGGATAGTGTCCAGGAGTCTCAACCGAAGATTTCACCTTTAAGGGCAGAGCATTATTAAAAAATGGGAAGAAATGAAATTGGAGAGGTAAATCAATACTCAGTATAATATTAATGCATATATTTTCTTTATTAACGTTAAAAAATAATAATAATAAAACGTTTAAGTGAACATTTGCACAGTTGAATTGAGTCAGTAGGCAATGAGGCACTAGCCCGCGAGTGTCCACCGTACGCAACAAAGACGCTCTCGAGAGCACAACAAAACATACGTAAAATAATCATTTATCATACATTCCACAACACTTGGAAATAGCTTTTTAGACTCCTCGTGTCCAATCTTTTACCGCCTACAACCTTTATTCACAAGTGAATTCCATACACAGCCTATAAATAAACCCACTGCCGTTTAACTGAAGCCACAGACAGAGCTGTTATCATATCTAAGCCATAATTACATAAACCGCTATCTAATATTCCTTTCTAACATTAGTTGTAATATAGGCAAAAGATTTACCTAATGCTAATTATGTAAAACATTGAAAATATCGATCTTATATAAAAAAGTTAAAATGTGTTATAATCTCAACGGATCGAGACATAACACATGACCAGTAATTAAGCATTACTGGTAACACAAATAACAGTAGCATGCTATTATTCCATAGATGCCACTTCTTACGGTTGCAGCACGACTAAAAATTAGTGTCATTTAAATGGACTTGCGAACTCCCTTAGAAGCATATCAATCAAAACTAGCAGGATTATAATAAGCCTTTGCGTTTGCATTGCAAGGCACTATCAATTAAAACGGGAGCCAGCAATCGCAAGGGCAGTGAGTGTGCATATTCCGGGACGTATATATTCCATCATCCAACGATTTAGCAGTTCTATCATATTATTAAATCAGTGTTATGAGCTTTCGGCTTTAGCTGTTCACAGCGGCGGCAACATCAGCACGATCATAAAACATCTCAATGCACTTTCGATTTGTTCGTTGAGCTCAATTCTTTATACTCATTTATATATCCTATATTTTATGAAATAATGCACTTCGCATTCGAGTGTTCTCATGATTCTGAATTCTTAACGAATGTAAGAGAAAATATGTAATTGTGCTGATGCTACGTCATGTCTTTTCCGTAAGCCAATTTGAAAAGTTTGAAATTTTGTTCAACAATTTCATTAAAACTTTTAAGACACATTCATTATTATACAATCAGCAGCGAATGATAATATATTAAAAGGCCATAAGAATTAAACCTTGGCTTGTCTTTTAATAGTCGTTCTTATACCACAATTGCTCTTTGAATCAATAGGTTTTCTTTTAATAATTTTAGATTCCATAGATTTTTTAATTAACGTTATAAACGACTGGTGCACAATAACATCATCAGGCCTGAGTCCTATGACATCAAATAACAAACATAGCTTTGTTGCTCTTTGTACCATAGCGCACGCGGGGAGGTAAGACGTTAGTGGACGGGTGCGTCGTTTCACATTTATGTTATTGTGCATGCATTGTGTAGTTCGTTGCGCCTGACCATTAATCGCCGATTAACCATCAGATATCCATTTTTTTTGTCTCTCATAATTTTTCGCACACAACTCAAATTTTATCTATATTCGATTATGTAGCGTGTGTCGTCCTAATACCAGATAGTCAATAAATATGACCAACTTACGACCAAGACGTGAATACAACATAACAAAGCAGGCAATGCAGTAATAATGAATACATAATAAACATAAAAATGTAACCGTATAACTTGGGTGTCTAATTAATCCTAACTCCATAACTTTAGACATAATAGATCGGAAATAAGACTTGAAAGTTCGATATTATCTACCGTCGTATATTAAAGTAATTTCAATACAACTTTTACAATTAAATGAAACTTTCATTCTGCTATTGTTTTTTATTTAATAGTATTTCTTTTATAAATGGATGTATTGCGATTGAAATTTTTAATGGATATATTTGACGAGTTTTATTTCTTTTTCAAATTATATGTACTGATTGATTCCATAGACAAAAATGTTATAAGCACTGCCCTAATGTAAGGAATTACTTGGACATAGACAACTTAGCAAATTTTTATGTAAGCATAGTGACAAATAAAATTTAAATCAGTTGCCGAGTCTATTAAATGGCTCATCTATATTTTTACAGCTTTAAAGCCTCCCACGTGACCCACACGAGCAGTCAGTGCGGTAAAATCAAACTCTTTACAGGTATATGAATATAGAATGTATTTTTTAATACATACCAATTTGAGTATGACGATACATATTTGAACTCATGTGATGTACAATAATGCATATGCTTATAAAGTGGTTTTAAAGTTTATAGAATAGTTAATAGATTTATAGAAGTCAAAGCAGAATTCTGATTAAAGGCCCTACCCTACAAAGCGGATTTATGAGTTATAAGACATTATATGTAGCTTGCTTGTTAATCTTCTACCATATTAAAAATATTAAGATTTTTATAAAGATGATCAAGGTATACCAAACCATCTATAAAAAAATAATATCTACGCGTGACCTAGAAAAACTAATAGAAGAATGACTCCTAATATGTATTTTGTATTTGTATTTAAGTCGATTCTTCATGGCACTAGCTCGGTGCAGAACGCGTTATTATACAGTATTATTTATATATTTTTAAGTACGGTGAGAAGAATATTTTGATACACATGTAAAGAGTTTGATCGCACGTCGCACTATGCACCTAGTATCGTTGTTGAATGAAAAGGCTTGTCATCTAGTCCTTGGTGGATGTGTCCATGGGACTGGAAGGCTGCGCGAGGGGCGAAGGCGGCGCGGGCGTGTGTGCGGCGGAGGCGGTGGGTGGAGGCTCGAGCGGCGCCGCGCGGCAGAGTAGTGAAGCCCCCGGCACTGCGGGCTTTACGAACCGCTCGCTGGTACCGCGGCGCGCCTTTAAATATGTATTACCGTTAGTAATATACATAGAAATGAGGCGTATATTTTAAGACCGGCCCATTCTTGTGTCGGTGAAATATTGTTACTATTGAGAAGAAAGATTAATTTTTCTTTACTAGTCTAGAGAATCGTCGAAAGTCTAGAGAATGGTATTACTTTGCATTTTTCACAGACCTGTGAATTGAAATGCATGTTCGGCCGCGACATGGGCAGGCCGGCGGCGTTGGGCAGCAGCGGCGACGCGTACGGAGACAAGGGCCTGGACCCGCCCGGCGACGACACGCTGCGCGATCGTGCCTGCGGCAAGTCATAACGTCACGTTTTAGCTCGGGAATTAAATCACGCCACGACATAATATCGTATCTTACCTGCATAATATGATGAGTATAATAATGCTAATCCAATAAGGATTATTAACACTAAGTCGCTAGAGATAACAAACAATATAAAATAAACAATATAAAAACTTACGCCCATGGCCTCATTGAATTGCCTTTCCTCTTCCATTTCCAGTGAAGATTCGCTCTCGGAGAGATGTCGGCACAACGCCTCACGTCGCTCGACCTGTAGATTTTTTTAACAAACTAATGTAAAGTAAAAATCCTAATCCGACGATCGTCATCAAACTCACTATCATTAATTTTGTATACAAAAATTTACAGAAAAGGTTTTTGGTAATTTAACTAAGTATGATAATACACTATTTGCTAAGTTTACTAAGTCCCAAAAAAGCCGGCAGACAAAAAGATCACCCATTACGTAACGTAACACAATAGACCGTCAAAACATGTGACAGCCAGTCATTAAAGCCATCGCTGCTGTGGATTTTAAATTGACATTAAACATTGTTACCTCTTGCTGCAGCTTTCGTTGCAGGCGAAGATTCTCATCACGTATATATTTCTCTTCCAGCGCAAAACGATGCATCTTTTCTTTGTTTTCATTCTGAGATACAGCTAACTGGTTTCTGATCAAGACAATATCACACAATCATTTGCATTTTATTTTATTTAAAATAAGCGAGTATAAAACAAATGATCTTTTGATCCATCCATCCTATTATATCCATACTAATAATATTATAAATGTGAATGTAAGTTTGTTTGTTACGCTATAACGCGAAAACTACTCAACCGATCATTATGAAACTTTGTACACATATTCTTAGAGGTATTAGAGTAACATGGATTACTTTTTATGAAAAAAAATGTATATAAAAAGCGAAGTATGTATGTTCCTTATAGACGCCGAAACGGCTGGACCGATTTCGATGAAATTTACAGTGATTGTCCAGATTGGCACATTCCTGTGTTCGGTAGCGATCGGATCAACATAATTACTGGTACCGGGGCGAAGCCAGGTCACTAGTACATATATAAACAAGGGATGTTTTTCTATATAAGAATTAATTTATTTAGCTGGAATCATAATTATTGAAGTGTTATTGTATTATATTTTTTTATATTAAAGTAAAATTTAAAAGCTTGTATATACCATTTTAGATGAATTAAGAAATCGACAGATATAATGTACCTACAAAACCGAATAATCTTAAGCCTTCACTACATTTTGACTAGAAGTTACCTAAATCAACTGCAGTGGTAGAGCCCGCAACAACATCAGTTACCCTAATGGATCTGCTCCACCGGTGAAATACCACGACTTTAGAGAAGCACAAGCAAGCTTTTGAGTTTCGTCAGATGAATGAGGCGCCGGAGGCCCAATTTCACTTCACTTCCATTCTTTTTTCCTTCCATTTTCTAATTAGGATAGGATGGGAACGGGAAGAAGATTGGACGGGGAGGACATAAAAGGGGAAATCAAGCAACACCTCTGCAACTCATTTGCTTGTTGGGGATGCCTATGGCTAGCGGTCACTCAACATCTCTGTTTTGAATTTGCCAAATTTATTCATACCAGGCTTACCTAACAGAATATAGAGCTCCCAAGATGTTGCATATTGAATCAATTGGTCTAAAAATTATATATATTTTTTTATTAATGAATAATTAAAAATAGAATTACCTATAACTATAATTTAAAAAAACACATACTATGTGTATATAATAGAAGATTAATTACTGCTTACCTTAATTTGACAACTTCCGAGCGCAGTGTTTGGATGTGGTTACTTAGATTTGAAGCTGTGTCGCCATTACTGATGTCCCTGGCAGAAAGAACCATTCATTGTTTTATTCCACATTACATTAAACTCTTATTCATATGTACAATGAAAAGGATTCTAAATTATTTTTATTACACTTGAATAAATGAAATAGAATGATTAAAAAAATCAATTCACTTAATTACAATTCTACTCTATTCCAAGTACAGTTACTTACTCCTGTCTCTTATGATCCTCCATAAGGAAAAGAAAGAGACAACCTCTTAAAAGTAAAATATTTTCTTTTTCATAATAGTGAATTCAGTTGTCAATTGTTTAGCCACAAGATAGTACTTATATGATGACATTGATGTTAGGAGAGAACCTTCATAATATGAGGATTAATAAAACATCTTACGTAAACAATACCATATTGTATAATTAACTAAGGGGTTGGGGTTATGTGACTAACACAGGGAACATAATAATTACTTTCAAAACCTAAATAGTGATAACAAATTCACCTAGGGCTAGCTGGATCAGAAACCGGCTGGTCCAGTCTTATTTGCAGTGAACGTTTTTCAGCCTCAAGTTTATCCATACGCTTCCAAAGCCTGTTAACTAATGCCTCTTGTTCTTGCTCTAATGTGTTTTCAAGTTCTACCTGAAAATCAATATCTTTAAACTACGACTCAATTCAAAATCTTCATATACAGATATTCACAAATTAGATTGATTGGTAAGTGACGCTGTCATCGAGTTCTAGATTTTGTAATTTTTTTATGAATAATGAAAAACATTAGCTGAACCCAGTAATAACAGGCCAGCAACATTCATACAAGCAATGTTTTTGTCAATGCGTCCTTTCTTTATTCTTTTCTATACCATTGTCTTGCCTACTTATGGGCTGATGAAGCATCCATAACAGATGTTCACTTAATACCAAGTGAAAAGACTACATGCTTGCCACTGTTCCACCAGAAACATAAACATGGCTGGTATATAGCTAGTTTCTGACTAATTACTTGTTCCAAGATAATATTTGAGTGAAATAAGTAGTTTTAATATGAGTGAAGTGACAACATGCTAATTGTATTTGGGCATACATTTTTTCCCACTTATAAAATAAAAATAAGGGTGCTATGCTTATTCAACTAATTATTACACTTGTCATTTTGCTGTACTGAATTACTCTAAAGTTGTTATTCACCTTTTCTCTGCGAAGTCTCTCTAAATTAGTTTGCTTCGCTAAGGTTTCAGCTTCTAATTTCTCTATTTTGCGCATCAATTTATTAACCAGACATTCTTGCTCTTGTTCCAATGTAAGTTCTAAACGACATTTTTCTTGACGCAACTAAAAATTTAATTAAAAACATAGTTAATGCTTTATGTCACATCAAAAATTAATTACAATTACTATTGCAAACTATTTAATTTGACTATATATTTTTCTATTGAGGAATAAATATTACATTACATATTATTTATTTATATCTAAGAAAACTAAAAAGTAGGTTGCACTTTTGGATGTTGGAGCACAGGACTAAATTATTGATGGTCTTTATGTTTTTCTATGTCGAGAATCTTATAAAATATTTCATACTTGATTCAATTTCCTGGACAGATCATTAGTAAGACACTCTTCTTCCCTTTCATAGTGATGAGCCAAAGTTTCTTTTTCTTTCTTCAAAGCTTGAATTTTCTTCAAAAGTGTGTTAGAAATGTATTCCTCTTCCTGTTCTGCTTTTGCTTGCTGTAAAAGGAACATATTATTATAAATTTTTGGTTTACATAATTATAATAGAAGTGATAGGGGCGGTATGTTTAACTTGCGGCTTTAATATCGTAGCTGCAAACCCTAGTAAGCTTATATGTCTATGTTATCATATTTTCTAAAATGTATTAAAAGAAGTTTGTTCATAAAAGTTATGGGGTTGTTTTAAGTTATGTAGGTTTATGCCACAGATATATGACTACATACATTTATCAGTATATAAAAGTATAAAGTACATATCCTACAATATTTGACAGTTGCAGAAATAAACAACTGAACGAACACCTGTCTTTACAATAAAAATAAATAAAAAATAACTTACAATGGAAACTGAAGCTTGCCTCAACGCCCGATTTTCTTCTTGCAGGGCCTTAACACGCAGTTTATATGTATCAAGTTCCACTTTCAAGACTCTGCAAAGAAATTGAAAATACATAAAAATAATAATAAAGGCTAAAAGAAAGCAAAACATTCATGAAAGACAAAGTATACTGGGTGCACTACGCTCATTTAAAAACATTTAATAGTGGTAGAGACAATAGCAGGAGCATCTATTGCATGAACAAGCCACTTGACTGGGAAAGTAGCCCAAAAGAAACATGAAGTAAATATATAAATAGTTTTGCATTTCATATTATGAGTAAGGTGCCATTGTCCCAATTACCTTTGAATATTCTTTTAAGACAGAAGGTGGTAAATAAGCTACCGGTGGGGATGAGTAGCTTTATTTTAGTAGTGGGGACTACTTCATACAACCACTTAGATATACAAAATACTTTGACTACAAGGCTATAAAGTCATCAGAATATTCTTCATTTTTTGCATCCAGTGACTTCCTGCCATCCTCATGGGGTTATCAGTCCATCTGGAAGAAGGGTGCCCCACATTTCAAGTCCCCATCTGGGGCCACCTATCCGAAATTTCCTCCTGATCTAATGTTGCTTACTCAACAGCCTTTTGCCTGTACTAAGAGACTGACTATGTTAGCATTTCTATAATAGTAGTAACATTTTTGTTTTAAATGTCATATTTTTCTTTGTATCAAGGTGTTTCAAATATCAATTAGTTTAAAAAATACCCGTTTACATAGATATTCAATTTTGAAGGGGCGATCGGAGTGGTTTGTAAGACATGCTTTTCACACCGGAGCTCGTGGGTTCGATTCCCACCCAGGACAGACATTTGTGTACATGAACATGTCTGTTTGTCCTGATTCTGGGTGTAATCATCATATACCAGTTATCTAGTTGCCATAGCACAAGCTCTGCTTAGTTTGGGATCAGATGTCCTAGGATATTTAAAAAACAATGATGTTAGGATTAACAGCCCCTACTCAGAAAGGTTTAGCATCAATAAAGGTGTAAGACAGGGCTGTGTAGCATCCCATGGCTTTTCAAACTCTTTATGGTTGATTGGGCTAGTTGTAAAATGTAACTTGTATGCCAGTCATATTTGCGTCATTGGCAGAGGACCTACAACTTATTCTGAATTAAGTGAATGATTCATTAGAAGGTAAAGGTGTGAAGATGAATGTAGACAAGACAAAAATAATGGTGTTTGAAAGAGAATAAAGTAAGACAGTAATTGATATAACATTAATAGTAAAGAACTGAAAGAGTTCATGTATTTTGTTTAGATTCGATTAGATCGTAGGCATGTTAAAAACTTTGAATGATGAGAGTTTGAATATGGGAAATTAAACAAATGGGGATATAGGTACAATAGTAAGGAGTCAGAATGTGTCTATGAAGGCTTGTGTGGTGCAATGTTGTAATAGTCCCCACTTTACTGTATGGAAGTGAGTTATGGTTTGGCAGGAAAATAATGCTAATGGAGTTAATGCTGTTGAGATGTGATTCTTAAGAAATATGTTAGGTGTGACAGTCATTGATAGGATTAAAAATAGCATTATAAGGAAAAGGTGTGGTTTAAAGGGGATGTTGTGTCTACAATTGAGAAAGGTATGCTTCGATTGGGCATGTTGAAAGGATGAAGAATAATGAAACAAATTTATGTTGCAAAACAAGTGGCACTGTTGGTAGAGGACAACTTATATTAATCAGATTAGCTGTTTACTAAAAAAGGGCGACATAAGAAGCACCCATAACCGCCGAACATATATGCGTGGACGTATGAATGTAGAAGAGAGGTGTGAGGATGGTGCCAAGATCGTGTGTGGAAATCCATAGTCTCTGCCTCCCAATCTGGGATAATGGCGTGAGCGCATATTTATGTATTACTATGATATTTATAAACACATTTTTATGCCATATTCATAAAATATAATAAATACCTATTTTGCTGTTGCAAGGACTCAATTCTCTTCTGCAGCTGATCGCGAGACACAGTACTGGGAGGAAGCATTGCTCCGCCATCGAGAGAACTGGAATCGCTTTCTGATGCCGAATCGCCCATTTTGTTACCTTTTAATGAAATCATGCATAATACGTGTCAAAAATAATTCATTTTAAAAATTCATGAAGTTTAAGAAACTTATACCTGGAGAAACTACTGTATCATCCATTTGCACTGCACGAAAGAATGACTTCGGCAACAAAATGTCATCAAGTAAATAAGAAACACTGAAGTTATTTAAAAATGCTTGAGTTAAAAATATAAATGGTATAATTTATGTAATTATTAGATACACAGGCCGCAATTAAGTGATATTAATATTACACGCGTTAATATAAGAAAATAAAACTTGTTTGAATATACATGGTACAGGATACGGTTTCTCGTTGTTGCACCAGCACCACACAGTTGCACCCGTTGCAAGCGCACAGATTAATAAATCAAAAACAACCTTCCGAGTTCCTATTTCCTATTCGTAAAACCTATTTTAGTGATGGCAAATAGTATTATTAGTTCGTGCTTTGATCTATTGATTGCTTTGATTTAAATTACTTTAGGTTTTCTAAATTGTATTTATTTTATAACTTTAAGTAATATCAATACGTCATAAATATTCCATAGCTTGGCAAAGATCGTAAGATATGAAGCGGAGTAAATATCTTTACAATTTCATAAAGACATTGCTAAAGACTAGCACTTCATTAGGAATGTTATGTTGCAACAACATTTTAAACCTAAGCTGTTATAGGTGTGGTAGTTGGTAGTAGGCGATAAGTGCCAAGGGTCATTGATGGAGAACCAACGCTCATGATTTGTCCTTATAACTTTTGGAAATAATTTATGTTTGTGAAACCGCGTTCCGAATGAAGCCGGTGCTCTTTACTAATATTCTAAGAAACTCTGAACCTAAACGTATATTATATTTATCCTTTTATGTGAGGAAACGCTAACGTACATCTGCACGGACGAGAAGGAACAGCCTCCACACTTTTCCTTCGGAAATATTAGTTATGGGTAACTGATTCTGCAGAATCTTTGACCAGAGAGCCATGGGGGCCAGAAAAGCGATAGCACGCGGCTTTGCAGCCTCCTGTGGTGGATTTAGTCTAAATTCGTCACCGACCACAAACGCTTGTAAGAGGGTAGGATTAACGGCCTTAGTGAAAACCGTCTCCTCTTTCCTCCTCGCAGCCCCACCGTAATCGCGGAGAGGCATGGATCGAGAGTGGTAGACTGCAATACCATCACCCCTCCGCGACTCCACCTCGCATACGGAGATGAAGGATAGCGGTCTTTCAATATCCACAGACAACCAACTCGGTTTCAAAGTGGAGTCAATCGAGTCCACCTCGAGCGGCCACTTCTTGCCAGCCGTACACCATGGACCGGCCCTGGGTTCCACTAGGTTCATCGTGGGTGACCAGCCCACGGCTACTAGGCCCCACCGCTACGAAGAGGCGGGAACTCGGTCGGGTTCTTAGGATACAAGGAAAATTCAAATTTTGTAAAAGCTAGTGCCGGTGTGGGTCTGCTATTCTTAGAACTGTTTGTCAAAAAAATCTGGGTATCACACAAAGTAAAAGTACATTTATGCGAATAAAAGCTATATTAGATAAGAAGAAGGCAACGATTGAGCCATTAACTAATGTACTGCTGCCTCATGTTGCAGTTCAAGCAGTTTTCAAAATCAGATCTGCGGCTGACATTCAAATTTTTTTTTATAAGAGAAGGGTGGCAAACGAGCGGCCTGAGCACCGAGGTGCAACGACGCCCATGGACACCCGCAACATTAGAGGAACTGCAGATGCGTTGCTGGCCCTTCAGAAATAGATAAGCTCGCTTTTTGACCCTAAGTCTTACTGGTTTGAAAATACCGCCGCGGACAGACCATTCCACAACGTGGCTATGCGTGGCAGGAAATTTCGAGAGAACCACTCTGTTGAGGAATGCCAGCTATCCAGATGGTGTGGAAACTTGGCGGCACGAATCGTTCCAAACAGTTCTTCGGAACACTCCCGTAGTATATGCGATAAGAATTGCAGAGGGCATTCATTGGGCGTCGGCTCGTTTCTTGGGCTAGTCAAATATATGAGAATATTATTTAAATTAATAAGAAGCTATGTTTAAAAGTATTTGGCGTGGAAAGTGCTAGTTTCGATCTTCGGCGGTTCGCCTGTTTGCCTGCTGGCCAGCTGCCGAACCCTGAATTGTGTACAAATAGCTTAAAAACATGTGTATGGGGTGCCTGGTGTTGATGTAGTGTGAAGTGGTATAAAGTAACAAATTATTTTCATGGTAAAATAAATACTTCGTTGATTTTAAAAAAGTGTACTTATTTTACACAAATGAATTAAAAAGTTTTAGCATTTATCTGACCGTTTTAAATTCCAGTTTAATACAAAGATATTATACTTAGTCTAATAACAAAAGATTATAAATTACAATAGCGAAGATTGGTTTTGCATTCGTACTAGTGTTCACCTGTCTTAAAAACATTTAATAGCAACACAGATTAACAAAAACCGTAAAATTAAAAAAAGTGACACACACGCCATAATGTAAATTGCTTCTAGATTTGGCGTTTGAGTTAAAATTTTAGCATTTTGATGCTAAAAGTTATATTTTACTGTATACATATGGCATTAAAAATGTCCCTAGTTAATATTGGTAAGAAACTGATGAATAAAGTTGTTCTACTCATTGTTAAAATATCACCTTGAATAGGATTTAGGTTGGACCAAAAGAATCGAAGCCATTTCGTTCTGTCTCTCTAAACGGTTTGAGAGACGATTTTAGTGCTACCTATTGTAGTTTTTCAATTAGTGGTGAAATGTATTAAATGTGACAAAAATTGTGAGATTGGATGGATATTCGTATCGTCGCCATAGTTGGGATGTCCGCACGATCCACGAAGTCATTGCTGCAGTTCTTGTACGTACAGTTCAGGGTGTACGAAATACCTGTCAATGCTGTGGTTAATCGTCAAAATTACGGGCCTAATTGTGATTTATGTTATGAGTATTCGAAAATAAACGTAATCAATAACTTCTTATCATTAAGACACTTACTGTTAGTTGTGATTTAAGGCTAACATTTTGTAAACAAATCATACAACTTAATAAATATTGAAGTTACTTCATTAATTGTAACTGTCCTTCTTTAATACAAATTAAACGGGATCTAAATAAATAAACACAAATTATGTACTCGTGAAATTTATAATTTTCGCGTAATTATAGTGATACATAAAACTGACAAATCAATTTCAGGCTAAGCATTTGCAATGGCTCAATTTTATCAAATAGTTGGACAAGGACCTTCACTGACACTTGAGGATCTACAAAGATTTTGTCCTAACATATGTTTGGATGGAATTATAGTTAACCAAGAAGACCAACAGTATGGCCAACAGCAAGTAAGTTATACATATTCCATTAAAACGACAAGTAATTATCAATTTAATATCCACAATAACCCAACTGACGATAAGTATCACCTTTATCATATCTTATTACCAGTGACACTGAGGAAGAATGCAAATCTAATGCCACTACCAGCTGTTTAGTCTACAGGATGTTACAATCACCATCCTTCTTAGTCAGTTGAAAAAAAAACAAATGCCATAATACTGTAAAAAGAAACTGTATACCAAATAACAATATATAAAATTTACAAAGCTTATACTTGTAACAGTGTGTGTATATCTAATTTAAAATTAGTTTAAAGATATTGCTTAATTTAATTTTTTGAACTCATCCCACTCAATTATAAATCTAGTGTTAAAGGGGGCTATGTTTTAGTATTATGATTATGACTCAAAACTATTTACCTCATAAGGTTGTAGTACAACAAACGGATACACCTAATGACATAATAGTCAGTGAAGGTGTGCAACCTCAACTAGTTGTTGGAGATGGGTTGCAATATCAACAACAATACATTATACGCCATGAACCTCAACAGTCCACAAGAACAGAATTCCAACCTCAACAACAACAAAACCAGCAGCAACAACAACAACCACAGGCTTTGCATAGACATCAGGTGGGTATATTTATAATTGTTAGTAATTTAATTAATAATATATATGCTTCTGACACAATTTACCATTTTGGAGGTGTACTTTGTAAGTGGTGTTATCTAAAATTATTAAAACTATCGTGAGACATTATCAATAAACTTTCTATGAAACGGCTTTACTCACGTTCGCATTTTTCTCGGTGTATTTTGTACCGACAAGTTTCGGACCTGTCGGAGGTCCTTCTTCAGGGTGAGCGGTATTAATTCGCGGTCGCGGCCCGCCTCGCACTGAAGGCAGGACAGGTCCGAAACTTGTCGGTACAAAATACACCGAGAAAAACGCGAACGTGAGTAAAGCCGTTTCATAGAAAGTTTAGTGGTGTTATCTGGTGGGATTTTAAAGATGCCTTTTATAGATACCTATAAATAGCATTTATAGTATGTTATATTTAATTAAGAAGAAGAAAAACAAAACAAAAAAAATATGTAAACATTATTTTAAAATATGATAAATTAAAATGAATATTTTAAATGTTAACAGTAATAATGAATATTCTTTGAAAAGTTGATTCAGAACATTGGTATTGATTTGCTTTTAGATCGAAATAATTTCCTAACCCATATTTTGTATCTATATTCTTTAAGTCATAGTTTATTCAAGTTATAAGTGTATATTATAATAACTTTTATTGTATTTATGACATGCTTTTTTAACGGATTAAAATGGAAATAGTAATCTCAAAGATTTTTGGATGTACCTATTGTTTTAAAGCTGTGGCTTAGATAAATAGAAAAAACAATGACATATTTACATCAGACAACTTATAAATATTTGACCAAGAAAAAGAAACTAATTGTATTAAACCAAACCCTGATTTTGGAATGAAAAATCTTTTTCACATGAGTTTTAACATGCAGCATGTTTGATTTAGTTTTATTCATCAATTATTTTCTTTCATTTCCGTGTTTATACACATTTCAGAAAATTCTTTATGGCATTTACAATTTTATTACACTAAGAAAACCACCTTGACAAGTATTTGGCATTTAAAAATAATTTATTTATAGGTATACTACACCTCTGACTTGCCTGTGGATGCTCAGGTTCTTTTGCAACATGCTCAACAGATTGATGCATCTCTGATGCAACAGTCATCACCTCAACATCCGCAACATGTATGTCCATTGACTATATGTTTAGTACATAAGTCAAATGTCATGCACTGTATCAAATTTATTTAGAAGCTTCTAATTGGTTACTCAGTTTTCTTTCATTCTTAATAATTTGCTTAGCATGACCCTTTTATTTTATGTTACTACTAACTAAGGTTTTAAATGGGAGCAAATGGTTAGGTAGTTGGTCTCTAAATGTGAAGATGCCTGCCTAATCAATTATTTTGGTTTCAAACCCCAAGTTAGTTAATTTATTTTGACTATAAAGTAACATAATCACTAAAAACTTAAAACAACAAATGTATATATATATATATATATATATAAAAGGTTATAATATATATCATAGTATGGCGGTGTTAATATAAACAAAAAAATAATATTGAAATGGCTTATTTCTTAAATGACAGCAACACCATAGTTAAATCTATTTAAAATAACTGTAACTAGTAAAAGGATACCATTTTCAAGAAAATAAATATGTTTTTTAAGAAAAAGTAAAATAAATATGGGAGCTTATTTTTGTTGTCTCCCCATACTGTTAAGTAGAATTATAAAATTTAATTAAAAGTAAACTTTGAAATTACCATGAACTTCTTTAAATTAATTTTAATATTTTAGCTTAACATTTTTCATGCCTTTTCATTACTGTTTTGTACAGCTTTTGTGGCATAAGCTGTAACCAAAAAGTATAGACTAAAAACAATAAAGGTTATTTTATTGTCAATTAACATGGTCGAAAAAGCCATGAATAAAACAGAAGTAAGAATATGGGTTGCATAAGCTAAGACTTTAAGGAAGTGGGATGGGTTTCATGAATCAGGTTCTTTTTGTGTATAGTCGCAGCAAAGTTTTTGGCTAAAAACTTTTGTTAAAAACGTTTGTATATATATACTTTAATATAAGCCTTACCTAGAGTAAGGCTTATATTAAAGTATGACAAGATGATTTGTGATCAGCCTTGACTGCATATGGATTGACCTATTAGATCAAATAGAAGTGTTAAAGTCTTTTTATAAAGATTCTACAGCATCTGTTAGATTCAACAGTGCCTACTCAGATTGGTTTAGTATTAATAAAGTTGTAAGGGAGTCTTCTGTAAGCATCCCATTGGCAGTGCAATATATTCATGGATGACTTTCGGATATCTTTGAAAAACTGCCTCCTTTGTCACACACACACAACACTGAATATGCATTGAGAATGGGTGCATTACTTGTTAAATGGCTTTTGTATGCTGATGAACACATAGTATTTGTTGGCGGATGACAAGTATTGGTTAATGTAAGTGAATGAATAAATATGCACAATAGTGATCATATAATGATAGAATGTATCTCTTAGGGGACATTTGGTAATAAACCAAGCAATATTGCTACTCAATATTGCATATCAAAGCGAGTATTAGGTTTACGAAACTAAGCAATAGTGCTGGTAGGGTTTGTCCTAGGTAAACTTATTCCAACTGGATTTGTGACATATTAAATAACAGCAGTGTTAAGAGTACATAAACTGATGGTTGTAGAAGAAGCAAGAGAGGTGTGCCAGGGCGGTGCCAAGTAGAAATCCGTAATCTCTACCTCTGGGTTAGGTGTGTGGTCTTATGTTAATAAAACCAGTTTTTACGCTAATAGCTTATAATGTATGTAAATAAATAAGTGATTTTGTAATAACACTTCAGTACAATATTTTTTGAATTTCGAATAGTACTACATTAGGTATAGGTACGGTACTACACTTGATTTGTATTTTGAAAAGTACACAATTGATCCTCAATTTGATTTCAGTAAAAATTAAATGTTTTAAAATAATGATTATAAATGTGCTGATTTTTTAAATTATTTTTTCACAAATCGTTTCAATTTTATAAAATATTATTTAAAAAAAAAAACAATTCTTTTAGGCAAGGTAAATATGAAGTTTAAAAAATCTTATTTTGATCATTGTATAAAATGATAAATTATATAGTGACTACCTTTCCCTTATTTAAATTTGCAACATACAATTTATACACTATACAATATCCATTTTGAGTTAACACATTCCGTGCCATGTGGGGCGTATACGACCCCCGCTGCACTTTCCGTTCAGACCATTTGCTATTCTCATTGAAAACAAATGATTCTTAAAAAATGAATTGTAGCATCGAATATCAACAACTTCACATCACGTATATAGCGTTTACTGGAGTGTGGGGCGTATATACGCGGCGAGGGAGTCATTTTTTTCGACCGTCTTTTGTCAACTCTGTCAAACAGAAGACATTTATTACAATGATCAAGTAGGAGCTCTTAACTCGTCTGTTGAAGTAAACGTTACACCTTATGATTTTTAAAACAAATCATTAAAAATTAAATTTATTGCTTTGTTGTCTAATATTACAATTTAATCCTTTTTCCTGCTAATTATAGACTTGCAGTATAGAAAAAATGTAAAGCAAATACATCTTAAACGACTTTTTTTAATAAAGTGTGGGTCGTATACGCCCCACGCGGCCTGAATGGAAAATCTCCGAAAATTGCCGTAGCACGGAACGTGTTAAATACCATCATCAATCATATGGATATGTGTATTATTGCAGAATAATTTAAAATATCATAAGTTCAGTAAAACCTATTCTCTGCAACAGCTGTAAAATGTAACGAAAAAATGGACGCTTTTATTTGTGTGTTGGATTGGATGATGACCGACATGGGAATACTAAATGCTGCAATTTGAATGATTTTCGATAAACATATTGCTGAATTTATTATAGTTAGAAATAGATGAAATATTTAACAATATTGAAATATGTATATATATTTCATTGTTGCATATAAAACACTAGTATATAACATATTATTTAAATTGGTTGGATAATATGTATTATTTATTAGTTAGCATGTTTAATAATCTTTGAAGTAGAAAGTAATAATAACTACCTATTCTCATATAATAATAGTAACTTAAACCATTTTATTGCTGGGATGAGTATACACTATCTTTACACAAGGTTATTATTTATTATTATTCTAGTTGTTATTATTTTCAGCAGCTTGTGACTCCGGCTCATGTGCTGTCCCAGCCAACTGTGATACACCCAGCACAACAACCGCCGCCGCAGCCCCCGCCCCAATCAGCAACGCCACAACTTGTACCACCACAAAATGTTAGTATTTGTCCACTTCAATAAAGCAACAATAGAGCGAATTTAATCTAGTAACATTAAGTAATGGTGGCAGTCGACGATTCCCTATAGAACTATAAGAGGTTTAGGTTAAGCTTCCTGTGCAGGGCCTACACAAGACAAGCAATGACATGCCCCTAAAAAAAACTTGTGAACAAACTATGAAATGTTTGCTTTTGAAAACATTAAATAATTTGAAAATAATGTCCATCAATTTTTATAATGTAACATGACATGGATAATCAAAAAATTATCAATTGTAATAAGTACTTCGCATATTTATCTAGTTTTTTATCTATCTAAGCCTTAGCCCAGCTGAATGTCTAGTGACATTCAGTGGCAGCGGGGCAGAAGCTTGAGCTAGGAAGGATAATAATGTTTTTCTATATATTGATTATTTTGTTACTGATATGCCGCAACTCGATTTGTTTCAGCAACAGCAACAATCACAATTGACAAGAGCTTCTCCACAACTAATCCAACATTTACAACAGCAGCATCAACAACAAATCCAGTTGCAGCTCCAACAACAGCAGCAACAACAACTGCAACACCAATTACAACAGCAACAACAACAACAACACCTCCAGCCTCAACAAATACAGCACCAACAAGTTGTTATGCATGCAGCTTATATTAATCAACAGGTAACAAAAATTAATAGATTTTTATTCATTAGTTACTCCTTAATGTTTTGTTGGAAACATTATTGGATATGTACGAAACATATATGCAAGAAAGTGTCGTTTTTACACACCTCAAATTAAAGTTTCAAGTAACAGCATAAAAAAAGATAAGTAATAGTTTTAATATTCGCATTACCCCAGGGTACGCCAACACGTCAGCCATCACCGCGTCTTATCAATCAATCTATCAGCACTCCGGGCCTGACTTTTGTCCGCACATCAGTCGGGACTCCGAGGCCTAGGCGACCGCCGGCTCGACCATCCCTAGCGAGCCCCAGCGGCGCTCAGGTTGCAAGACATCTCAACCCACAGCAGGTAATACCTCTATATATCCGTCTCCAGATAACCTGGTAAAAAGCGGAAAGAAGACCTTGGACTCGGATATAAAAATTATTATACTGAAGCCAGAACAGTGAAGAAACTATCAGTAGAATAATCCTAGCAAATTGGAAATTACCAATCTTTTTAAGTTACTCGCCGGAGTTGCATAGTACTTTTTTTTTTCAGTACACTTGGAGGAAGTTGATTGAAATCGTAATTACTTAGTTCTTGACTGGACAAGAACTTAATATTTCTTTAAAATCTTTGTTAGTTGTATTGTTTTTTTTATTTCATATTGATAAAGGGTTATTGACGATAACATAATAGCTTTTTTTAAATGTAGCAATATTTGTAGGTCATTGGTTACAAAATTGCCCCAGAAGGTGTAAAATTTTTAAGTTTTTTAAAAAATGCCCTTTATTTTTTTTAATACCCAGAGGGGAATTTTTATTTTATTTTTCTGGTAACCCTTTTGACCACCCCTATCATCCCCCTTCCTATGTACGTAACCTTTTGGGACACCCTGTATAAGGAGTACCTATAACCGACGAAGATTTATGAGTAGATGTATGGATGTAGAAGAAACGAGATCGGTGTCCAGGATCTCGCCAAATAGAAATCCATAATCAAAATATCTCCCTGTGGGTTACGGTTGCATTTTTTTTATTGTATACGTTCTTCAGGCACAGAACAGTCCTGCGGCGGTCGGTCGCGGGGCGTCTGCTGTGGCTGCGAGGGGCGGCCGCGCGGCTCGACCCGGCTCACCCCGCGTGCTTCCTTCACACGCCCAACCCCGACCGCCCCGCCCCCGCACACCACTCACTCAGGTATGAGGACACCATGCAACACGAACATGAGTTGTATGCTTCATTTGCCAAATTGATTTTCTACATAACAAGAGGTCGAGAAATAGTATGAAATACTATTTAGAGTTGATCAGGGATGTCCTAGACGACTTTATATACACCAGATTAATGGCAGTTAATATGACATGCTAAAAACAAGTTACATAAGAATATTTAGATTAGATTAGCGTAGATTTATGGATGTAGAAGAAGCTAGAGGTGTGGATTGCGCCAAACACAGAGAAGTACAGCCCTGTACTAACAACACTTTTGTCGCTTAATCTTCCTTAATTTGTAATGTTGGCTGGTTTAGTAATACTCATTTATTAATTTAAGTTGTTGGGATTTGGTTACCTCATAAAATGGCTAAAGTAGCTCATAGCAAGTTGTTTGTTTACGAAAGTTTTAAGACCATTCTACGTCGAATTATAATTATTTAATATTGAGTCATTATAATAAAAATGTCCAACACACCACGCGGTCTATGTCACCGACCGATTGTAAGGGCAGGCACTTTATAATCGGCCTAGTCATATTCTAAACAGTCGGCACATTGTCAGTTTAACGAATTATTGAGAATATGCCGGTTCTTTTCTAGGTACCTTACAAAGAGGCGACGTCAGGCAGCAGCAAAGGCATTCATGTCTATAGACATGAATGCCTTCGTCTACAAAACGAGTTTTGAGCGCTGATTGGTCGAAACTGAAGACCCGCAATTTTGATTCGTTACCAGCCGTTCTTTAGTCAGTCGCTAAACGTAGATTTTACTATCAAGTATTTTCGTAGCATTAGTAACTAAAATAGTAGAAAAACAATAGTAGAAAAACTAAAATTACACAAGTTATTTATTTTCTAACAGGTTATGGACGGTGGAATATAATCAAAATAATTTTTACCTTCATTAACTGGATATAGACGTCACAAACAATATTACACAGGTTTCTTAAACATATCAAATTATTCAAACAAAAACCATTTCGCTATTCACTAATAATTATATTTCTCTGTCTTCAATTCCCACTCTTTTCAAAATAAATAACAGGTTTAATTTTAGTTCAGTGTGAAAATGTAATTTATAATTTTAATTACTAATTGTACAAAAATAATTGTAACTAACATCACAAGAACATTTTGTTTATTTACGTTCTTGCAACAGCTTGCTAGCAAAAGAAAAGAAGTGGTGCAGGATACGAGTTTCGACCAATCAGCGCGGACATTTCGTTTTGTCGAACGACATTTTTATCATATTAACAATATGCCTACCGTACTTCGCCGCATTAGAAAGTGACTGGAAATGAAACGTCATAGTGTCAATGATTCGTTCAACTGAGAATGTGCCGACCGTTCGGAATTTGGCTAGCCTAATTATAAAGCTTCTGCTCTGACAATAAGTCGGCGACATATACATTTGTTTTATGTTTATTACAGACCCCACATCAGTTAGCACAACACATCATAGGGCAGCAAATTCATCAGCAGCAAATCCAGCAACAGATTAATCAGCTAAAACTAACACCGCAACAAGTATGTTTTGAATTAGACTTATGATACTGCAACTATCACTTTTAGTGGCAATTGCGATGTTTCCCAGAATACAAATAATGTATGTATAACTAAAATACCTACGAGTACTAAGTCCAGCAGTGGACGTGTTGGCTGAAACAACAATTCTTAATGCAAGTATAAGTTTAATGTTGAATTTTGTTTAAATTAAATTATTTTACAGCAACAAATTATCCTCAATCAACAAAACGCCAGCATCTCGCAAGCGACACGTATTATAACACCGCAAGGAACTATAGTGACGCAGGGATTGCAAACTCAAATGGCACAACACAATGTCGTACATACGAATCAGACCAATGGACCGCTATCTCAACAGAATACGATAAATGGGCCGGCACAAAGAGCTTCCCCTCATCCTCAAATACAACAGCAAGTTAAAAAGGTCGCCGTGCAGCCCAACAATGCTAATGAAATGGATGATCTCGAAGAAAGTATTACAGCAGCGATAGTTCAGAAACATCCCATGAATGAGAACATTAGCTCACCGCAACAATTCCACACACCCTCGCCTCAGAATGTCAGACAGAACCACACGAGTGCATCCTCGTCCCAACATCAACTAACATTCAGCCCCCAGCATTTCCTCAACACTCAACCCCAACAACAACAGACGACATTTGAACAGACCCATTTACAACATTCGACAACTCTCAGTCAATTGTTAATGGATTCTGATAATGCGGAGGAGGAAAGACAAGTGCTTACCTTTGCAAACGGTCAGCGGATAACACTCGCGGAGTATAAACGACTGCATCAGCCCGCTCGCTCACAGCAGCAGCAACTTGTACCTCAACAACAAAGGTATGCTGATAATTTACACTTATAGTTATATGACTAAGATATACTAATAAATTAAAAAAATGCATTCATTTACCTTTAAGTTTACTTTACTTTACTCCAGTCGTATGTCGAAGCTGACAAACACACTTTTTTTCATAACGTTCTATCTTATAAACATATTTAATAAGGGTGAATTAGAATTTTTTAGTAAAAAGCGGCATTTGCGCGTCATCACACAACATGCATTCGCCATATTGGGTCAAATAATTATCACATTACTCAAACAATCAAAACAGCATTGGCTATAAATATAGACACCAATGGTACATCAACAGCCCTCATCAGACATTTATCCTTTTATCACCCTATTATTATTATTTAACCCTCTTTTAAGGTATACTATAATTTCCCATGAGGCTGTAATATTTTAATAGTGTAATACAGTCTTGTTATTATCTTATTTTCTAACTACCGCCTTTATTTTGAAAACAGCGACACTGGGCGGCAGACTTTGGTAAGAAGCAAGGAACAGCCGCGACCTGTACAACGAGTCCTTCCTATGCAAAACCAACAGCAGCCAATGCATTGCGGTTTGTAATATTAACCATAATCAATGCCTAAATTTGATAATCTTAAACGATAGATTAGTAGTACAGTGATTGAATGGGTTATGCTCAATGAAGGTCAAGAATAGTCAACACGTGTAGCTTTTTATGTGAGTACGCTAAAGTGGCAATGGGCCGTCCATATCTGTTTAGTTAGCTGGAATAGAAGCGGAAGGAAAGTCTTGGAATAGAGGCATGGGACAGGGTGTGCTTTTTCCAGATAGACAGATGAACTCACGAAGTCAGCGGGACGTGGTGCTATGTGGAAAATAGAGCACCACGATTCATTGATTCATAGAACGACGAAGGTCTATATATAGCAGAAATATCCTTTATTAATGACTGCTAATGGATTAACCTGCAGCCATCTGATGGATCTAGTCGCCCTCGTCGTCTATGTCTAGGATCTCAGCTTAGACTCGAATGCTGTGAGTTGTAGGTAGTCGATATTCTCCCCCTAGGTTCCGCACTGTCCGCCGATTACAATTCTCTTCCTTCCATTGTCTGTATATATTTTTAAATTTCACAGAAAACACTGAGGCAATGAGTGGACCGTCAGAACAGTCAGTTGAACCACAATCTGCGAAAATGTTGATTTTTCTGCAGAATGGTGAACAGAGGTTGATTACGTTTACATTACCCAAAGAGAGCTGTACACTTCAAGAAGTCCTTGAACAGGTATATCATTATTGTACTATATTATTGTTTAACAAGTGCCACAAAAAGAAGACAGAGGATTGGAGCATTTGCCAGCATCAGTTTTACAGTATTGCGTGGGTATCATTAAAAGAAGAGCAAATATGTTAATGCGAGACTAGTGCGTACTACCATCTTTGGACAACGTCGCCAAATAACATGAGGTGAGTTGAGAGCAAACTAGTTATTCCATCATCCTAGGTGGAAGTACTAGTTTGCTCTCAACTGAAAAAAAATAGCAATGTGTCATAGATTATATTTTTTACATACCGTTGATTTCCACTGCTGAAAACTTTCACATCAGTTGTTTCAAAGAGAAAGATAGAGAGAAACCTTGTATCGCCGTACAATTTTACGCCAGTGGAAACTCGCGGATAATAAATTCTCACATCTGTGAACTCTACTAGGGCAGGTGCTATCACCTTTTTACTCTCATTTGGTCCCAGATATAACAAGGGAAATAAAAATCCATATAATAGAATCCGGAAGGAAGAAATACGACAAAGAACAATAGTAGTCGACCCGTCTCTTAAAGTCAGTAGGCTGAACTGACAATGGGCTCGATACATCTGTCGAGCTTCAGATAGGGAGGAAAATTGTCCATGTAAGGGACAGGGAGTGTGGAATGATCTCGGGAAGACATCTGTGTGCGGGGCATTGAGGGAGTCCTATCTCTCGCAAGTGGACTGCTATAAGTGATCACAAACAAATCAAATCAAAGTTACAAGGTGTATAAACTATTATATTAAACTATTATATTCCTAAAATTTAGTAATAGGACATATATACACTGCTCTACAAATTATTTATTTACCTTATTAAATAGGGAACTTTTTATGTAACATAAAATAATTTAAAAACTACAATAATTGCCATTATTATTAATAAAAAAGATATTATTTAAACTAACTTTTCGTCGAAAAATCTTCCCTTACTTTTTATAACTTTTTTGACCAATCTTGGTAACCGGGCTATTAGTTTATTGATAGTTCCTTGTGAAACATTGTTCCAACTCTCTTGTAAAGTCCTCCAGAGGTCTTCTTTTGACGTCGGACAATGACTACGGACGTTTCTGTCCATCTCCTCCCACAGAAGCTCTATCGGATTGAGATCCGGACTCTGAGGGGGCCACTCCATGTTTTTCAAAACTCATTCCATCTCTTTGTGCTCTAAATATCCCCTGCATAGTTGAGAACTATGTTTTGGATCATTATCTTGTTGGAAAATGAATCCATCTCGAATCAAACGTAGTCCGGAAGGAACGGCGTTTCGCTCCAGTATCTCTTTGTACTGCTCCTTTTTCATTATTCCTTCAATTTTAACCAAATCTCCGGTCCCATAGCCAGAGAAACATCCACAGACCATAATAGAGCCTCCACCATGTTTGACTGTTGGCACTACACAGTCTGGCAACATCTTTTCTTCAGCACTACGACGTACAAAAACTCTTCTTTTCGAACCGAATATTTCGAGCTTCGATTCATCAGTCCAAAGAACTTTTTTAAAGTCTTCTTCTGTCCAATATCGATGAGTAAGAGCCCACTGCAGGCGTTTCTTTTTGTTTTGTGTCCGTAACAGTGGTTTACGAACAGCTACGAGACCAAACAAATTGGCATCTCGAAGTCTTCTCTTTACTGTTGTCAATGATAGAGGTTCCGGTCGAGTTTTATTGAGTTCAGCTCGAATTTCTGGTGCTGTTAAACGTCTATTACGCTTGCTTGTTACAACAATGAAGTTGTCTTCGCTAGAAGTGGTTGCTCTCGGCCTCCCCGAGCGCGGTAGGTCTTGATGACTGCCGGTTGTCTTGTATCGAGTTATTGCGTTATGAACACAAGTCTTCGATAACTTCAGCTTAGCGGCAATTTCTTGTTCAGACTTGCCTTCGTCGTATAGAGTAACGATGGCGGTACGAGTTTCACTGGAGAAAGGAGGACTTTTCCCATTTTTGGAGATCTTCACTTGACAAAACAGTAGCTCAGACTGAATAGATTTAACCAAGACTAACTCCTTAAGTAGCCATGCTATGAATAGTATTTATGGCTTAAAATATTCCTAAATATTTATCAACGAAAAACAATAACCAAACAAGTCCAAGGGAGCCGCCATATTATATAATGACAATTGAAACGCCTGGTCCTTACGCGGCACTCATCTGTGGTAAATAAACAATGCCCATTTATGGCATAGTCATTGTGTAAAAGATAAGAGAAATTGTGTTTAGACATTCAAAATGATTAGTAGATTACACAGGTGTTCATATTGTTATGTTATCATACGCAGATTTAAAATATTTTGCAAATTATAACCTGTGTACAAAGTGGTCTCAAACTATTGTCCGACAGTGTACGCTGCAACACCTTTATGTACGTTATTGTGTAATTTTGAGATATTATTATTTCTTTGCAGGTTAATGTTCCATTTTCGGAGGATACTCACATACAATGTATGCAAAACACAAGCAGCGAAATTGACTACTTTGTTTCCGTGGGCGCCACAACTAGAATAGAAGAAATGCTGGAAAATCATCCTGTGGGTTATAATTGTTTAAAAATACATTATTATAAGACTCGATTTTGTCGTACACATGTGTGATGTTAATTATATTACAGATGCTTGTCGGTGAAAGGAGCAGTAGAAGTTCCCCTAGTATTGTAGCACAACCACAAAGTAGCGGAATGTCCACACCTGAGAAAAGTCAATGTCCGGACAATTGTAAGTTGAATTCTTGTTACAGGCGAGCTGCAGTCGAAACAAGTGAATATATCATTAGAAAAAGTAGAGTTTCTTACTAAAGATTAAGAAACACTTGTTAGTGGGTCATGTATTATACAGGGTTATTGGTAATTAGACGTATTCTCGTTAAGAGGTAATATATATGCATATGCAACATATGCATTATGCAAAAGTGAACCATTTTTGAGTTATTATTTTTAAAGCTTTTTCTCAAAATAAGTAAAAAATTCAACGTCAAATGTTTATTAAAAGTATCAATTTTAATCTAACTTTCTTCTTCTGATTTATAAAAACAAACTCTGGTTATTTATCACTAAACAGGTAACATTCTAGAACAGACACTACGCGCACATACACAGTAATTTTTATAATGGTAGAAAATGACCTCATTTACATTATTATCAACAGCAAAACTCTCGCTTCTTATCCATTTTCAGAAAAAAAATATAATTATATACATAGTAAATAATTCCGACATTTGCAATTTTATTACTAAACGTCAAAAATATTAACGCGCTGATCCTCGTCGTTACATCTTAAAATCGAATAATCGATATTTTGTTTTTTTTTATTTAGTTAAAAATCATACATTCGATTATGTTTATATATTTTTTAATTTTCTCAAGCACAATATATTTTCTTTTAATGGGAGTGATATTAGAAGGAAGCGGTAATACTCCCTTTTAAACCCTCACCCGCGAACCCCAAAACCCAGCAAAAAGGTAGCTTTTACGCATATTGCTTTATTTAAAAAAATAAGTTAGATTAGGTTATTTTAGCTGCCAGAAGCGATTTTAAGGAGTTCGAAATAAGGGCGTTATTCCTCTGAATTTAAAATTAAAAAACACACCTTTCCTATTGCTGTCTGTGTCTATTTATTTTTTTATTATTTTAGTAGGTAATAACAGCCCCGACTCCCCCGAACGGCGGTCGCCACCTCCTCGGTATGTGGACGGCATGTTGGCGGTCTGCAAGTCCTGTGGCTATACTGGCTTTGATTTCAGTCGTTGCCAAAGGTGAGGCATTTCGACCATATACTCGTACAGATCTGTGTTTATTAAATTATCGATTTTGTATTAAGATATAAGAAAACTGAAGTGTTTTCAGCATCGATGTTTCGACTTTATCCGTACAATGTTTTCATGTTATCTACTTTTTATTCGTTTACGAAATATTTGTGTATATGTATATATAAGTTAAAAGGGAAATGTAAACTGAATATATGAACCTTGACAGAACCAGTCAAAAATCGATTCTTCCTTTCGACCCTAAAGAATCCTAGCAATTTTGTCAGGATTCTTTGCCACAAATAAATCTCGATTATTATTTCAAGTATTTAACAAGATTATTATTATAACCAATCAGTAAGATGTAAACCTAAGATTAATTTGTTAAAACACTTACAAATAATGTACTTAATATTTCGTGCAATATTTTTAAATGTTTATGTTTAATTCTTTCATTACCTCTCTCATTCTAATGGCCTTAGTGTAATTATGTATCTATTTCAGGTGTAAAAGAGTATTTACAGAGGAGCCCAAGAGTGTACCAACTAAGAAGCTAGAACAAAAGAAAAAAGAACCAGAGAAGACAATTTTTGACAAACAGAAGTGAGAAGTTAATTTACTTTACTTAAATAAAAAACACTAAAATATAGTATAAATCTTTCTCTTTTTTCTTCGTAACATTTCAACATCCAAGGAGCATCATATCGTATTGGCCAAGGGTTTTATTCGCCGCTAGGTCACCGGCTTAGTCCTTTAAGCAATTGATAGACTCAGAGATACTCCTTCTTACGTGTAACTAACCATTTTTTTGTTGCAGCTCTTGTACTAGTGATGGTATTAAATTAAATTTATTGAAGACTACAGCGAAGGCCCTGAGTAATAAAAGTGTAAGTAGAATCTAACTGGACTTTAATAACTTTCTTTATACCAACGTTAAGAATTGCACGATAATACGTAAAAGGAATAAATGAAGAACTTTCGGGTCGTTTTGCTCGTTACAATAATTTAACTTAATTTTTTCACGAATAGAGGTAGAAAGGTTCTAATTAAAGTGAAATAATGTCTCGTCTGTACTTTTCCGTGTTTAATAATCCCTTGAATTTATCAATCTGAAAACTCAATCGTAGCTAGCGAAAAAGCGAGCTAAGATTAACATCGGGCTTCAATCAGACATAGACAACTTTGACAAAACACTGAACTACAAAAAAAATAAGGGTCTTAAGTAATAAAATTACTCTGTGTCTAGGATACCACATTTCTGTTATTATATAGCATCACTATTTAATATTGCCAATTCAAACCCTCTCTGTTTTCTAATAATTAAATGGTAAAATCTTAAACCAAGCAGGACAAGAAGCCGCCAAGAGTGAGGAAACCGAAAGCGAAGCCCGATCCGGAACCAGTGATACTGACATTGAGCTCCGACGAAGAGGATTCCAACAGCTCGATGCTCGGTAGCCAGGTAAATGATAAAAATACAATCATTTTCCAACAAGGAATCAGACAATTGCTAAAGTGCGATTTTATGCCTCTTGTGATTCCACTACCCTTTTTCTATTTTTTGTTATGTATTAAATATGAAGTATTTTATAATAAATATATATTATAAGTTAGTGTCTAATGTACATACTTATCTAATTTTCCAACTCAATTAATTCACACGGCATGACCACCCCTTCACAAAGAAAAATTTGATTATAATTATTTTAGATTACAATAAAACTTTCGTTGCGTGATAAGTGATAGCGCCCTTGCAACGATCTGCACGATTCCTGCACCGCTGCTCAACACATAAACGTATTTTAGAACTAATATTTGCAAACTTTGCTCAGCGTCGACATATCAACAATCATAACGCACTGTAAGCCACCACGGTACACTTTTCGTTATAGTATTGTGATCGGTAAGAATGCTTACATGTTCTACACCCCACTTTTTGTATTTCTGAACTATTTAGGGATTGTTTTTTTGCGTCGTGTAATAATATTACTAATAATAATAATAATACTGAGCAGTATTGACTCGAAAAAACATGTGTTGCCAACTCTACGTACTCTTAGGTTCTACTTTTTATTTTTCTTATCTATTCGTCTTTCGTCCAATATCATCGGCAGTGTCTCCTACCTACCTACCACCTTCTTTTAGATAGATTACTTAACATAAGAATAAAACAAATTTTACGGATTTTTCCCCGTTTGTTGTACGTCTCTCGGTTCCCGACGTTTCGAATACATCTTAATGGTCAGGTTAATATCAAATTCAGCCGTTTACCAATTAAAATGACTTAGAAATATTTTAAGTTAATTTTTAAAACCCACATTTGATGTTTGTATCCTTTTGTTCGTCTCACTTATTCCCGTATAAGGCGCACAATACTTCGGATGTTGTACACGTCATACATGTCAGCGACCGTTACTTTATAATCGGAGTATTCATATTATAAACTGTCAGCAAATTGTGAACTGGACGAATCA
The DNA here is from genome assembly GCA_029849275.1 of Papilio elwesi. Taxonomy (NCBI): domain Eukaryota; kingdom Metazoa; phylum Arthropoda; class Insecta; order Lepidoptera; family Papilionidae; genus Papilio; species Papilio elwesi. The sequence goes on along the minus strand of CM056692.1, from coordinate 8,069,082 downwards.
TTCATAATTTGGCGTATCGTGTCAAACTCGACAAACCTATTTTTCTTTCATAAATATACTTTTATGATATTATTTTCATAACTATCGTGTCCAACCTAACCTTATCCATAATTATCTTACATTCTAACTGTAATAGGGCAAGCAACTGAACAATTTAACTTCGATACTTTATAAACTGGCGAAATGTCACTCAAATTATGAACAACTCCATCATTACTCTATCTATGTAACTTCGTTTATTATTATGAATTGTATTAAATCTTTATATTTGTTTGTAGCATGAACAGTCTATAAACATGAAGGAACCTACTTTAAGTGAAATCGAAGGAAGCCCAGACAACTACATTGGCATGGATCACATGGATGGTAAGTACTTTGTTATTATTCAGTGATAATTTAAATAATTTTGTCTCGCTGAAGGAAGAGTAATTTTACAATTAAATATGTTGGGATCGTTCACCCAAGTTGGTAGATTAGCAACTGAATTCCACTGTCACTGGGAAGTCGTACACCATGCTACCGAGACTATACTTGGTACTAGAGATAAACTTGTGATAGCTACAATTAAAGGTCCATTTGGTAAGTTGTTGTGATTGGTCTAAAAAATAATATACTGTCTCAGTCTTAGCTGATTTTAGCGCTTTCTTTCGAAATGGTCCTCTGGTATTGCAACGCCATATTTATTTAAGGGTATTTGACGGACATTACGAAGAGTTCAAAAAGCAATTCATTTTTGCAAATGTGATTGTGTCCTGTTTACAACCATTAATTAATATTAAGGACTGTGGTTTAGTTTCTTATTTAATTATTTGACAAAATTTTGGTTTAGAACAACTGGAATATAATTTTTAAATTTTACAAGTATTATCTATTTGTGCAAAGTCAAACCAATAAGGGACATTAGTAACTATCGTGACTATAACGATTGTGGTTTACTATGTTGCTAAAATTATGTTGACTTGATTTTCCTTAACTCATTCCTCCCCACAGTCATATTTTTAGGACACTATTTTCCAAAACAAATTTTACCTATTAGGACTCTTATTTTTATTCATTCTGACGAAATTCATGTTTTTTACACTAATTTTATTGTAATTTTTTAAAATTTATCATTTTCGTTGACTTAATGCAATGCTCTCATTGAGTTCCAATTGTACATACCGAAAGAAAAACGTTACCTACTTCACAGTACATAAGACTTATTCTTAGATCGCTACCAAATATAAAACAAATAAAAATAAAAACAAAATATAATTTGCGAACTTGTGATATACATTCAAACTAAGCCGTCCTACAAATATGACACCGCGAACCTGTCTGGACAATTTGCCGCGTCTTCGATCCTGTCACGCTAAGTACAGGTTCAAATTGTTCAATTGTTTGTTTTTTGCGGGTCTTATTTGTGTTTACATTAGACAACTAGTGTACGCCGAAGACATAAAAAAGTGTATTGTTAACAAGGTTGGGAAATTATAGGTAAGTAAAATATTTTATTTTTGTTCTTTATCTAATACTAAACAATATACATGTCTGTATGATTATAAGTATACGTGTGGCTATATTAATATTTTATATTTTTCGTTACTTATGGATGGATCCAGTGTAAAAAATATATAAAAGTTTTGAAGGTGTCCGAAATCTTATACTACCTTCAAGATATTGAAGATTTTAGTGATGAGGAGTTGAATGATATCGATGTTGCCATATTGCTGCCGGATGAGGTAGATGAAATGACTGACATAGAAGAAGGTCCTGACGACGATATGGTTTTGCCAGTGTCTGATGTAGCTGTTCAATTGGAATTTTCGTGCACGATCGATAACGTCGCGGAAAATCATCCTACTCAAACCACATCTCGGACAAGCAAGACAGTCGCTTGTCGTAAGTGTGAACCAGTGTATTCTGAAATACAGCCGGAATCTAATACTGCTATACAATGTTTGGAAAATATGGTTACGGAGTTGGAAGGAAAAAGAGCGGTAGAAATATTCGAAAACTTGTTGTGTGACGAGATTCTAGAACATATTGTGCACGAAGATGTAACCTACGCCAAACATTATAAAAATGATTTGAACTTCAATTAACCATGAATGAGTTAAGTCTTTGTTTTTCTCTTCGTGTAATCACTTGCCGCAAAGTAAACTTTATTGGCGTAAAAATGAGAACGAAGGGTTTGTTTTGCTTGGATGAAAAAATCGAAAGGCATGGCAAGTAAAACGACATCGGCTCTTCAGAAGTTCTTTTACAACCTGTCGGGCTTGATCATGTTGGTCACTGTATAATAAAGAGAGACAAACAGAGGCGTTGTCAAGGACAAGGTTTTAAGAAAAAACCTTTTGTGCTAAATGTGAAAAAACACTTTGCAGTGATTGTTTCATACCTTATCATACAAAATAAGCTGATCATATTTTATTTTTAAGACTGTTTATACAAATAATTTTCAAGTAAAGCTGATTTTTTATAATTGTTACCTTGGATTATTGTCATATTTATAGGACAGGCTGAAACAGGGATGGAGGTATATTTTTTATAATTTATACCTTGGTTATTGTCATATTTATAGGACAGGCTGAAACAGGGATGGAGGTATATTCTTTATAATTTATACCTTGGTTATTGTCATATTTATAGGACAGGCTGAAACAGGGATGGAGGTATATTTTTTATAATTTATACCTTGGTTATTGTCATATTTATAGGACAGGCTGAAACAGGGATGGAGGTATATTCTTTATAATTTATACCTTGGTTATTGTCATATTTATAGGACAGGCTGAAACAGGGATGGAGGTATATTTTTTATAATTTATACCTTGGTTATTGTCATATTTATAGGACAGGCTGAAACAGGGATGGAGGTATATTCTTTATAATTTATACCTTGGTTATTGTCATATTTATAGGACAGGCTGAAACAGGGATGGAGGTATATTCTTTATAATTTATACCTTGGTTATTGTCATATTTATAGGACAGGCTGAAACAGGGATGGAGGTATATTCTTTATAATTTATACCTTGGTTATTGTCATATTTATAGGACAGGCTGAAACAGGGATGGAGGTATATTTTTTATAATCATTTTGTCATATTCAGCATCATCTTAATGTATTATAAACTTAATTTGAAGATGCTTTGGAAGTATGGGTTAAGGTAGCGTGATTGATATGTGAGTTCACACTGAAAGTTTTTAGGCTACAAAAAATATATACTAGGTAGAGAATTGTATAGTTGTTTCTCGACATAGTCTTTGTTCATATCGGGCTATGAATACGACGAAACCACTGTGAGAAGCACTACGGCTATCCTTCTTGAGTGGTCTCTTCCACGGCCGCTTCAAAGTCAGTCACCGCATTTTCGCGAGTTGTAAAGCGATTTCCTTTAAGTTTGTCCTTGATTTTTGGACATAAATGGAAGTCATATGGTGCAAGCAAGGTCGGGGCTCTATGTGAATATCAAATACACATGATCTGAAGTTAGATACCTGAGAGTCCATGCGGCGGTGTGCGATGACGCGTTGTCACGGTGAAGGAGGATTATATTGCGAGGGCGTTTTGTCACGAACTTTTTCCAGGATACGTGGCAATCATCGGTTTTTCTACCCGTTTGCAGTAACTGTCGTCTGATGAGTGAGGCGCCAGAGTCTTAATTTCAGTCATTTTCCCTTCCCGCCCATTCCTAATTAGGATGGAGTGGGAAAGGATAGTACGTGGATGGAATGAGTAGGAAAAAGGTAGGCAAATGCATCTGCGATTCAATTGCTTGCTGCCTATGGGTAGCGGTCACTTAATGTGACAGGTGATCGCTTGCTCGTTTGTCACCTTATTCTATAAAAAAAATTGAACGAAAACGATTTTAAGAGTAAAATACTTTTATGACGACAACTAGCCGAGTCTAAAAATTCAGTGTGCCCCAAGATTACACACATTAAAATAAACAAATCCTTTACTTTTGTAAAAAAAATGGTAGTTAAACCAGCAGCTTGCTTTGAACCTGCCAGAATAAAGTAAAGGTAGATACCATCCTCCGTCAACTTGCTAGTCAAATCTAAAAAGAGACAATACAGATTGTCTTGGCGTAGAAAAGTGAGTGAGACCCGATCCCAGATAAAAGGAATGACTAAGAAGAACCAGCAGCTGTTTAATTTATAAAATTTAAAAACTGAGAAGAGTCTAAAATTATTTTACGTACTCGTAGCCATTGCACAGCGTTTCCACCGTACAAACAAATGCGTCACTATTGCGCTCGTAACACTCAGCGTACTGACCCCGTCACTCTTTTCTCATTGTCGATGTAAAAAAAACTGCTCAAAATTTACTGAGGCAAATGCAAAGGAGGTTAAGACGTGGACCCCTATTTCAGTACCTTAGTACTGAAATAGGGGGTCCACGGTACAACAGTATATAAGGGAACTCCATATTTTAGTGTTATTGAAAATTATTGTTAACGCTTATTGTTGCCAGACAATCAAAAATTACTTCCACCCGTACTAAAAATATTTTGTTGGTTTGTTTTAGTTTGAAATAGAAAAAAACAAAATGAGCCCTTTTGGGCCTACGCGGTAGGTGGTCTTAGGTCTAAGGCTAAGGTCCCGTGTATTATGGCAATGACGGTTATGGACGAAGCTACGTTTTCTAAGCTCCGCACTTGCTGATGCGGAAGCGATCGATTTACAACCCTAGCTTTTGTCTAATCTAATGAATTCTGCAAGCCCCATCGCCTTTGCATCCCCTTCTACCTTATTTTTCTTATCCTCTCTCATCTTTCCTACACAAAGCCAACAATATAAGCGTATGAAAGTATTTATATTGGTTAAAGGTGACGAAAAATTTATTGACAAATGCCCTGTTGTTTTTATATTAATAATTATATAATTGCATAATTGCTTCCATTGTGTAATTACTAAGTACTTAACAAAAATATATTTCACGTAAACGTAGTCATGATATTCATGTCACCATTAAATTTTAAACGTAGTTATATTATAATCTCACTAATTATATTATAAACCGTCGCAAAATTGAGAATAGATCGAACCATTTACATTTTTTTTTCATCTATATATCATCTGTCAACATCAAATTGTGCCAACTATTTGCACTGTGCGAACAGTGAAGAGTTGGAATGGAAGTTAATTGTAAGTTTTGTTAGGTTAGACATGGTAATTAAACAGGTTGGTCGGAAATGACATGTATAACGGAAGTTTCCTTAGCCTGTCAAATATCTCAAAAAGTCTTCAATAAATTTAATAATTAATATTTTTTAACCCACGTATTTGTACCAATAAACTATATTTTTTGTCGAAGAAACCTTGTTACTAACTAAACTTAACAGCATACTCCAAAAACACTAACAGACGAACTTATCTAAACATATTTTTGTAATCGCCTGTAAAATACCGTTTTATTTTTCTTAGTTCCGTTTATTTACAAGATTCTGCTAATTTTGATTTGATTTGTTTTGTTTTGTCCCGATACATTTTTATCTGTGGTCTTTGTATACATTGCCAGACTCAGAATTAGGGGTGAGATGTATTTATCTTAACAATATCGCAATGGAACGGAAACGAGCAAAACGTTTCGGTGAAATCGTTTTGCTTGGATTTGGCTATAGAACGTAGAGTTTGTGTGATGTCGGATGAAACGAATTTTGTGTACCGATACAAAACGATATTTCCGCGTAACTGTTCAGTAACATTTCGATATATCGGACACATGCCTATCAAATTGTAATGCACGGGCTTGTTCAATTTCTAAACTCAAGGTCCTATTTTTTTTAAAAGCTGTAGTAAGCCTCCACCGCTTTAAGTGCTTAAAACATTATTGATTCGAAAATAAATATAAAACAATTATTCCTTAAAAAGCGAATGTTGTCGTTCAAATAATCTTTTTGGTGGTAACACTGTTAACGGAGTAGATTTTTACTCTATCACAACATAGAACACTTTGTATTTTTTAATTTATATTATAAATAACGTAATTTTATCTAAAGTTGACTTATACTTTTCTACTGTAGTATATTTTCCATTGGCACCTTGTTTTAACGAAAATAATTCAACATTGTGTTATCTGTGCCATAGCTATCTTTAACGGTTATCGTTATTCGTTACATTACATCAGCTATTTTTAGTTATCTATATTCTGCGACCATAGTTCGATTACTTTTGCTGTTTATTGGCAACGCGTTCATGAAGATTTTAATATAAAAATGTTCAAAGAAAAAAGTCTAGGTATTATAAAAGGTATTTATTATTATTAGCATTGTACTTATCATTTCCCGTTTGTCATACATCACTTGACATACCGTATACCTCATTCGTTAAGCAACTTGTATTGTAGATTTCCATCATACGTTTTGATCCATAACATAATCAAAAATATTTACCATCCTATTAATAATAATTCAATCAAATTATTATGAGAAACTTAAATAGATAATTAAAAGCAAAAGTAAGCTTACAGCAGTTTGATTTCTGCAGATTGACATTGCTATGAAATATTGCACACTAAAATATCATTTTGCTGCTGTTATTATTTTGTGTATTGTTTTTCCCTTTTATTAAAAATATAACGTAATTACTAATCATAATTTGGAGAAATATTTCTTGGTTGAATAAACTCAAGTTATATTATATATGAAAAATGACGTGAAATGGAAATAAAATTAACTACACAAATGTATAAACCATTTTCTGAAATGAACTACATTTATTATAAAAGAGATTTTGATTTACACTTAATCTGAGATTATATTGATAGAACATTCATCAAAATAAGTTGTTCCTAAGTTCGTTGTAACCTTTAGGAGAAGTCCACACTTAGTAATTTTTTGCAAGTATTAATCATGTAGTGATTATAGTTGTAACTTTTTTTTTCATGAAATTGATATCTATACACCATATTTTTTTTTAGATGGAATTGGAGAAGAGATCAATCCAAGTTCTTCTCAGGGAATTGTTACTACTCTTAATTGTCGAACCATTAGAATTGGTTCATATAGATATACACCAAAGGATAAGGTTTGTATGTGTTATTGTTACTATAAATATTACTATGAACAAAAATAATAGAAAAGGTAAGTTTAGGTTACCAGGCCTCGATAAAATTTTTGAATACCTCATTAAAGAATATAGTGAAAATTGAACAAAAAAATTCACTGAACATTAATATTAAGTAGTATTGTTATTTCATTATTTAAGTTATGGTTGTTGAATTTATTACACCCGAAGAAAAAGTTTGAGTTGTTGCTAAATGTAGTTTTTGTTAAACAATAAATCCTGCAGTTTTTAAAGGGTCATTGCATTGTAACTTTGTATATATGTTAAATGTAATAATATTTGTAAAATACTGAAGCAAGCTTACTTCATGCTTGAAAGAAAAATCATGGCCGTGTCTTTCATCTGCATCATGGATGCAGTGTACAAAAAAGGACTCATTGGAAGGAAATAATTATTTATCAAAGGATTTATGCATTATATACACTGCCGGTCAAAAGTTTGAGACTGGCTACATCAAAGTAGGAAAATGAAATAATACTCAAACTACAAAGCAAGAGGCTTAATTATTTATTAAAATACTTATTTACTAATACACATTCATGAAGTAAACAAAAAGATTAAGCAATGTCAACAACTTACATAAAAATGCCGTTCATAATTTCAACTGATTTTGCTTCAAAAACATTCCCCTTCTTCTAGTAATTTTTTTACCAGCCTCAACTTACAACCTATCTGTTTGTCGATTGTGTCCTTAGAAAAATTGTTTCAGCTTTCTTGTAAAGCCTTCTATGTGTCTTCTTCCAGAAGGAACAACAATTATGTACATTTCTATCAACAAGTCCGTCCTTCCCACAACAACTCAGTAGGGCACGAGGGGGCACACTGTGTTTTTTAACACTCTTTTTTTCTATCATTTCTTCATGCTCTTAATAACCCCTTCATCATTTTGAACTATGTTTTGGGTCATTATTTTATTGTAAGTAAATCTATTTCCAATTAATCTTAATCTAAAATCAAACCAGACAAAGCAGCATTTTGCTGTAGTATTCATTTATACTGCTTATTTGACTCGTGTTCCATGGCTCAAAAGGCATCCCTAGACCATATTGGAACCACCACCATGCTTGACTGTTGGCTCCATATAGTCCTGCATCATCTTTTCCTCAGTTCTATGTTGAACAAAAATTTCTCATTTTGAATCGAATATTTCAAATTTGGTTCATCTTTCCTAATAACTTTTTTAAAGTTTTCTTCAGTCTCAATGAGCAAGGTCCCATTGCATCTGTTTCTTTTTGTTTTCGAACGGCATTGTGATAGAATGACTTAGCATCTCTCAATCGTTTTTTTACCGTCTTATTACTGTAGTCAATGACACAGGTTTAGATTGGGATTTGTTCTGGTGCTGTTAAGCGTCTATTACGCTTACTGGTAACGACCATGAACTTATCCTCGCTAGAAGTGGTACCTCTCGGCCTTCCCGATCGCGAACGATCTTGATTACTGCAGGTCTCCCTGTAACAATGATAAGCTCAGACTAGCTAAGATACAAACTCGGGAAAGGATTATGTTTTAAGAATCTAAGATAATCTTGAATGTCAGTTAACTAAAAACAAAAAATAAATCTAATGACCAAAGCAAATATTTCAATGACTACCACCTGGTCCTTGGGCAGGACTCATTGATGTTTTGAAACAATAGACCTTTATAGGTTCATAACTTAAAAATATAATAATAAAATGACTTCAATAACAATAGAATATGCCGATGTTTAAATTAGCTTTTTACCATATGTACATTTTAAATATTTTGTTGGGGACAAAGACTTTTACAAGTGGTCTTAATCTTTTGGTCGGTAATGTACATCTCTGCTTCAATGGTTTAAGTTATGCAGATCTTATTTAAGCAAAGAAAAACCAATTTTATTTACTTGAAGTTCTACTGAGCACAGGGATAATAAGATCAATCAATTGTCCCATCTTTTATTGAACTAAAATGAATGAACATTGGAGATTAAGATAAGGGTACTTGAATCACTAATATGACTACTCTAAACACACTAAAAACTTAAAAACTTCTTTGGCATATTTTGAGACTTTTATTTTTCCCTTTCAGGTGCACATATCATGTAAAGGTATTAAAATTGTGGCACCGTCCCTTAAAAATGAATCCCGTGAAGTAGCATTGCAAATACAGTTGAAAGAAATCGTAAGAATATTAGTCCATTTTGGAAAGGGGTTGCCCGTAATTTTTTTGTATACTATGAGCAGGTGCGGAGTTTATGTAAGAAAAGCTTTGGATATGGTAGACGAAACTGGTGAGTACTTACATTGTTTCCACAAACTAAAAGAGGTTATATTTTAGAATTAATTTCTAATAACCCACAATTAATACCTTACTCATTTTACACAACGTAACCTATTCCCTGCTATCATGCATCCATCTGTTTTTTTTTTCGATGTAAAAGATACCCTTTGTTGTTTACAATGTGTTGCTAAAATTGAATAATGATTATTGGTTTAATCATTAACTTCTGAAATTGTAACAAACTTACATGCAAGATGAAATCCTTATTAGCATTATTGGTCAAGCCCTCAACCACAACATCTATTGTACTAATGAGCCGGCTCGATTGGTGAAATACCACATCACAGAAGACAGGTGTGAAGTAGAAGTATACTGATGTATACATCTGCTGAGTGAGGTTTCGGAGGCCCTATTTCAGTCCTCATGCTTTTCCCATCTTTTTCTAGTAAGGATAGGGTACAAAGAGGAAGAGGACAGGACGGAGGGGATGGATAGGAAAAAGAAATATCTTTTTATTCCTGTCTATCACCTCTGTCCATTAAAGGTAAGCAACACATCTGTGACTCATTTACTTGTTGTGAATGTCTGTGAGTGGCAGTCACTCAACACCAGGTGACCCGCTTGCTTGTTTGCCACCTTCTACTATAAAATATGCATATAAACAAAGGTCCACACTCGTCGCAAATAACTTTGTAAAAAAGGTTTTTTTAAAAAGATGAGAATTTAATCTTAGTTTCGAAATTAGTTGGTTACGTATTACTGTGTAAACTTATAACATTTTGCTTTAAGAAAAGCCTTGGTACTTCTAGAAGTGGACAAATAGTATCATGCATATTTATAAGCCATCAATAGTAGGGCCATATTTTACTAGATTCTTGCCGAATAAATGTATCTATAAGTTTTTTGTTATTAATCTTATATTATTTATCTAGGAGGATATTAATATAAATATTTTGGTAACAATAAAATAGTTTTTTTGAAGTTTCAATTACATTTATTAAAATTATTTTCAGGACCATATTACAATCCTATGTCTGTAATAGATCCTTATAAAAGGATTACTTTGTTACCTGAAAGTATATCAGATGAAGCAAAACTTGCCTTAAAAACTTTATTTGGAAAGGTAATGGATGAATTAAATGCCCGTGAAGCAAATGATATTTTAGTAAGGACATGTCCTAAAGATAGTAATAATGTTGCTAAAATAACTACTAGGTCTATGAGTACCTCAAACTCTGGAGCTAAAAGGTAAAACACAGTATTATAACATTGCAATTAAAACAGTGTATAAGCATAGCTGAAAATGAAAAGGAAATTCTAAATGTTTGCCATACAATGACATACAGTGTTACATAACTAACATAATGTTTTTGATAATAGGTTAAGTAATGAACCATCAAAATTATGTGGTGTATTTTATGTTCACTTTAGAGTATTTATAGTGCACATTATACTGAATGACACAATTTACAATTGAAAAAAAATAAAGAAAAACTACACATTAGAATATTTTTGTGCATTATGTATTTAAAAGTTTAATTTGTTTACAGTGCAAACCCTGCAGAAATAAGGCAAATCTTAATTTATCCACCTGGTAAGGGTGGTATACCTATAAATACGGAAGACTACATGTGCCTGGCGCAGGATCAATTTTTAAATGATGTTATCATAGATTTTTATTTAAAACATTTAGTTCATGACATTTTAACACATGGACAGAGAGAAAAGACTCATATTTTTAGCACATTCTTTTATAAAAGGCTAACAACCAAACCTAGTAAAGTAAACAAAATATCAAATCCACACGAGTGGGACAGCAGTCTCTCTCCAGCACAAAAGCGTCATGCCAGAGTTAAAACATGGACTAAAAATGTGAATATTTTTGAAAAAGACTTTATTGTAGTTCCTATAAATGAAAACTGCCATTGGTTTGTGGCTATTATTTGTTTTCCCAGCTTAAATGGTTGTAGAAGTATGATTGATAATAGAACTCTTAATCCTCAACTAATTAAAAAACGAGGTAAGCTTATGTAATATATAGTGTGTGGAATTAAAATGCAAATTAAACATAGATCACTTGTAATGAAAGACAAAAAAATAGTGATTTTTAAATTCAGAAAATACTGTTTGTACAGTATGGTAAGATTTTAGATTAAATGTTCCTGACGTATTTTTATGTTAGGTTGAACCAAATGAAGTGTCTCTCACCAAATGTTTTGTGAACACCATCACCTGTCAACAAAATTAATTTCGGATATGTTGCCTTTCTGTGGGAGTAAGTGTTGTGTTGCCTGATGGTTTCTTATCTAACTTAGATGGTATGAACACAATTGTTTGCCAAATATATTTTTAAAAATAGTAATTTAGAAGTCCTCAGTCCATTGGTTTATGCTTTTCCCTTCCACTGTCTTTATTACCCAATAAAAGAGATGGTGTCATTGACCAATGTGAAGGAACTTTTAAAATCGGCCAAGTCTATGATATTAGTATAGATATGATTATATTGAAAATAATAATATCTATGTAGACTTAATTTTTGTTACAGAACGTCGATCTTCAATACAGATCGGTAATACAACAATCACACCGTTAACAAAACAAGAGCAGCAGCTCACTTTAAATTGTGACTCTGATAATCTGAGTGAGCGCGATGAAGCCGAGGCGGATGTAAGTATTATAAGTAACCATGTACACCAAACTATCATCACATATTAAAAGATAGTATTGTAGTATGCACTGAGCTATCACAAAAGAAACTGAAAAAAAATCAGCTTCAACAATTCAATATTAAACCATCTTACAAATTACACTGTTACAAAGAAAACTATTAGTAACTACTAATATACTAATGGTAGAATCGATGTTTTTAGGAAAGCGATTTAGATATGCAATGTGATTCAGATGAGGATGAAACAGAGAAACCAGAAAAAAAAGTAGAACTAACACCTATTGGTAGAAACGAACCAATTAAACAGTGAGTATCATCAAATTATTGTAACAAATGAATTTGTTGTGACATATTCTAACCACAAAAATCTTTTACAGACCCTGCATATTAATTTTCGATTCGTTAGCCGGCGCCTCTAGGTCGAGAGTTGTGGCGACATTACGTGACTACCTCACTTGTGAATATCAAGCGAAAGTATGTTATAATTAATTAATAGATGTTTCTAATACACACATTTTTACTGTCTATATATTATATTAAATTTATACTTTCAGATATGTAAAAATAAAGTTTTTAACAAAGACAATATTAAAGGGAGCTGTCCGAAAATACCTCAACAAAATAATTTTACTGACTGTGGCTTGTATTTGTTGCAATATGTAGAACATTTTTTTAAGGTAAGTTGATCTGTGCTGGATATATCGACAATGTGATTAAATCATGTTTCAGCCAATAACTAGCTGTAGAATAAAAAAAATATATCAAAAACTAATGATTCTGGTAGAATCTTTCATAGAACAACAGAGACTATAAATAAGAAACAGTAGCTACAAATGATCATTCTAGTAAATATATATACAGTACAAAATCCTTTTTGCGTTAGGATATAAAAAATCGTTCATGTTTTAAAGTTTTATCATATATGTAGAAAATTAAATAACGTTTGAATTTGCTGTACAACTGTTTAAAAATATTTTTAGTTAATTATAACTAGCTGTGGGCGAGCTTCGCTCTAATTTTTTTTTAAATATAGCACCACCAATCAAAAATATGAGATATCAATAAGTCAGCCCTTGACAACACTCCAATAATGATAATGCAAAAATCTATGAAAAGATGGCGATCTTTTTACCGAAAAGCCGAAACAAAACTCCATGAAAATATCCTTTTTGTATGTGATGATTAACGACGAGAAACCTGCTTCTTAGCAGTGTGAGATGTTTTCCCGGGAAGGTCCCTTGACCTTGGTTCAGAACTTGTTTTTATAAAATGTTTAAATGTAATGGCACTTTCAGGACCCAATTTTGGATTACACTTTACCTATTAAACAGCTGGCTAACTGGTTCGATGAAATTGTAGTGACGCGGAAACGAGAAGAAATCTCCATACTATTAAAAGCACTGATGCATAGATACAATCCGGACTCACATTTAAGTTTACCTGACATCGCATTCCCGACATTGAACGGTAATGCTCTTTACTTTTAGATTTATAATTAGTTGCGTCCCGCAGCTTTACCCCCGTGCAATTTAATTTTACCGACGAGTGTGCGAGCCCTAGCTTAAACCCTATTTTATTGGCTTATAATTATTTCTCGTTACATCGTCTACTTTAGGAGGTCCTTGAGTCAGTTTCTTCTTATGTTTTCTATTGATGAAATCATTACAAAATTGTTTGCTCGTTAGAAATGAACAAATTTTTCCTTTGACATAAGCCAGAAAGGCCTTGACTCATATTTGAAAAAGAGAGGTCGCTGAAAATGGCTCACCACATTCCATAATAAAATATTGATAGTATTAGTACTTACTCTCTGTATATAAAATCTAAATATTATACCGTTTATTTAATTTGTACCCATCTATCCATCCATTTTTATCCATCATTGACCAGTAAGTTTCCATTTGGCGATCAGTCATGGCGTCCGGTATACTAAGGGATTTATCTGAGATTGACAATAAGCCCCAAAAATCGTATGGCGCATTGTCGTTTCTTAAATACTACAAAGACAACTGTTTAACTAACAATTGTGTTACAGGTAAATTAATTGAAAGTGAAGAGCAGCATGATGAATTATCAGATGGAGATAGAGCAAATTCTAGTAAAACCACAAAATCTGAGAGCAAAGATTCCGAAACACCAACACTTACCTTTGTGAAACAAATGCCCACTGGTGATATAGTGGTTAAGCGCAATTTCTCAGATACCTCAGATACGATACATTTAAGAAAAACGATTAGGTTATCCAGTGATTCTGAAAACAGATCTGTGGTTTCCATCAAGAAGAACGAGAATGAAAATAAAATTCTTATTCCTCTTAAACTGCACACAAGTGACTTGGTGGTTAAAGACTTTCAAAATACGTTATTAGTAACTAAAAATAAGACACTTGGTGATAAAAAATATAGTGTACATAATCAGAATGTATCCAGTTTGAATTGCATACGTCAGAACGCTAGTGACAGTGACAGTAACATGTTTCTTAAAACAAGACGGATTAACAAACTCGAAGATATGAATGAATCCAACAAAAAGTTCAAACGGAATGAGTGTTAAGATTGTTGCATGTCCAATTTATCCCTTATTTTAAATTATTACTAATTTAATAAAATGTATATTTGAGGGACTTGTAAATATTATTTAATGCTATTTTACGACATGTATTTAATACTGTACTGTATTTGTTTTATAATGATAATGTAAAGGTTAAAGTTTAAATTGTGTATTATATAGCTTCCATTAAAAGAAAACAATAGTAAGTTAAATTAGCTATGTGATTTTTCTTTTGTTTGTCTTTTCTATCATATAAGCTCTTAGACAAGAAAATAAACTAAAATGAAATATCTCAATAATATTTATTAACTTTTACATCCTGTGCTCTCAATCATGTAATAATATACTATTTGTCTTAATCTTAAGGTTATAGTGGTGACGATAGGATACAATGTGCTGTGCCTACATTTATAACTATAATCTAAATCTATAATATCTTAAGTTTTGGTCATAATATCATTATGACAAAAGTTAGTCACGTTAGATGTCATTTATATTTGGTGTATCTGTGGCTATTTTACATTAAGTATTAAAATTTGAGAAAGTTGGGTACCTAATTACAAAACTTCAGTTTCTTTTTTAGGTCACCTCTTACGAATTATCCTGCTTTAACTGTACATTTAACTTGCTTAGGTAGCCCTGTTTATGAGAAAATTACCCCTACATAATATACTAGCAATCAGCTTCAACTTCGCTTGGGTAGATAGATAGGCAAATAAACAAAAATATAGACTACTCGTTACTTCCTGATAAAGAAATTTCTAATGGTGAAAAGGTTTTAAGAACCGGTTCCGGTGTTTTTTTTATCTGGGTCAAACATACAATCAAATTCTCTTTATAATATTAGAATAAACTATCTGTTTCCGCGACTTCGTCCTCGTTGAATCCAATAAAAATAGTGGTTTCATCTCGCAAAATTAATAACTTGTATTATTTAGTTGCCACAACCATGTGTAACGACGAACAACAATATCATCTACAACGACGCATGCTTTTATTCATAATTCCGTGGGTTGTTTACTTGATTTCTTGTGTGCACATTAAATTAGTCTTACAGTTTATTACGATCAAAAGTTCTATCAATGTCCACAGAGGATTAGCTAGAACAGACAAAAAAACAACAATTTTCAAAATCGATTTTTGTCCATGTACTTGCTGTTTCCACTTATGCGGTCGGTAGAACCGGTTTTCGTATCCCAAGTCGATCTATCATCCGTAATTTCAATCGTTTCTCTTCTTAATTATGTCACCTTTTTCGCAATCCATCCTTGTCTTCTTAGGCCTGCGTCTACGTCTACTGTCATACCCCTCCATACTTGGGATTAAATCTGTACTTGTCCCATTGTATCCTCGTCATAAATGCCCTTATAATGCTAACCTTTTGCTTAACTTGTCTATTAGGTGCTACTTTTAGGCTTCCCCTAATCTACTCGCTTCGTACCTTATCCGTTCGTGTTAACCCATACATGACGTTTTTCTTCTTTTTTTTAATTAAGAGAATAGGCAAACGAGCACCGATATGATTAACGACGCCCATTAAAGATATATAACTATAGAGACCTGGCCGGCCTTTGAGAAAAAGATAGGCTCGCTTCTTGGAGTACGACTTAGGGTCCTAAGTCGTACTGGTTTTAAAATACCACCGAGGACGGACCGTTGCACAACGCGGATGTGCCTGCCAAGAAATTTCGCGAGAACCGCACTGTTGCGGAATGCCAGCCATCCTGGTAGTGTGGATGGTACCTAGCGGTCTGTCTTCCGAAGTTCCGAACACGGAACTCGGCGGCAGGAATCGTTCCAAACAGTTATTCCGAGCGTTCCTTCCAAAAAAATGCAGAGGGAATTGACGTCCCTCCCCAACGCCAGAGTATCAAGCCCATCAGTAAGAGCTCGGTTGTTGACGATTCAAGTAGCTTTCCGTTGTATGCGGTCAAATGATAGAAACTGGTATTGGAATACCAGTAATGCGAGCAGTAGTTTTCCATGTGGGGCAGAACTTGCGCCTTGTATAACTGAAGGCGGTGGCCTGGCTGGAAATACTGTTCGCTCTATTGAGTACACCCAGCTTCTCAGTGAAAGTGACCGCGAAACTGAACGTCACTCGATATGTCAACCCCCAATTAACGATACTGGCTGTGGCAACCAAGGGATTGCCCTCAAAACGAAGATTCACGACAAAGGGTTGTTTTTTAGTGGTATTAACGCAGACTTGTGTCTTTAAGGGATTGAAATCAACAAGACTGTCGACTCGACTTAGTAGGATCCCCAGTTCAGACACAAGTTTGGTTCGGTTCTCATCGACAGTAGCCCGAGAAACGTTACCGCGGACCTTGTGCCAGTGCATCACACGTGTTATCGTCTGCATAATAATGCGTGTTGCTTATTTGCAGCATGTCGTTGCTACGCAGAAGAAATAGGTGGGCGACAGTACACAGCCCTGTGGGACACCAGCATTAATTGATTTCGGGTCAGAGCATGCACCGTCGACAACGACCTAATGCTCCGACCTTCCAAAATGCTGGAAATCCCAGTATACGGTCATCGTATGTAATTGTTAAACTGTGCTATGACCATATTGTGTCGACCCCACATACGCGAGAAAAGGGAGATGATGAAAGTTACACTCGTCTAAGTTTTTTTTTGTGACTGAAAGGTCACTGTTTGCCTTGAGGAGGCATTTACAGCTACAGCCTAGCTAGGTGCCTACCCTAAGCCTCTTTAAGAGTAACTAAGCTTGAGGGCTCCCTCCGTAGGGGGAGAGCCTCGGCTCGGGCCGTTACTTTATTAGTATTACCGGATTGGGGTCGTCTAAGTAGGTACATTTCGTTTGAGTAAAATTGCAGGGCAGATGAAACAGCGAAACACGGCTACTTGCACATATTATCACTTCAATTCAAATTTAGCACGAGCATTAAGTAGCTTGTTTCAAATATTCTTTGATATACGAATTAACAGCTGCATTTACATACTCTTTGCAGTCATCGTTCTGCCAAAGTCAAGTGATGTGCGATGTTTCTTATGTATACATTCTTTGGATTTTGGTTTCTTATTCTTTCATTTTCGATTATTGAGTAGTATTAGGTTATGAAAGAAATTGATTTAAAATGTATATTCAGAATCATCTTCAAATAATTTATTTTCCTCATAACTGAAAACTAAATTCAATGGCAGATGAAGAAAGGCTTCAGCGAATTAAAGTTAAGTGTCTTACCCATTTTTTGTTTTTTAACGGAAATAAAATTATAATTTACCTTTCTTTTTATAGCTGGTGCTTTCTTAGTATCTATCGCCGGAATTTCTGCCTTTGCTGGCTTTAGTGCTACTTTATCAGCCGCTAAGAAAACGGATCCAAAATATTTTAATAAAGGTACAACAAATTAATTTCTTGCTAAAATTTAACTCTCAAAATAATATTGTATACTGTCAAACATTTCTTGGTTAAGATCTGTGTTTGAATGGAATGCAACTTTAATTCACTCTATCAGTCACTCATTATGAATCTTTAATCACTTTATTAATTTTTCGTTTTCCCTTCGATATAACGACAAAGTCCTCATAATGCAGAAATAAGAATTTGGTGGGTTTACCTTAAAACTTGAATGTAGTTTATATGCAAAGGCCCTATTCAAATTCAAGTTTGGACTTTAGTAAAGATTTATTATCCATATTGTTTATTGCTCCGACCATGTGTGTTGCACAATCATACACTGTGTAATATGTGTGTTACACAATCGCAAAGTCTTGGAAAATAGTCTAAACCTATCATATGTGCATCAGGGACACAACTTTTTACATTGCACTCAAACATCAGGAAAAAAGTGTATAAAATAACAAATCTAATATTTTGAAATCCCAATATAATTTTTTTCATTCATTCTTTCCTAATAACAATAAGATGTAAGGGGGCAGAGGATTGGAGGGGACAACACCCTTTCTCTGTCCATTTAAGGTAGGCCAATGCATCTGAGACACATTTGCTTGTTGCAAATGTGTTGGTGGTGTATCACTAACAATCATGTTAACCTGCTTGCTTCTATGTCACCTGCTGCTATAAAAAATAAAAATTTTGTTGTTTCTCTTGCATCACTCCACACACATATCTATAACAATAAATGCTTGAATCCCTGAGTTTCATTATAAATAGTTTATTTACACTGTGCCTGTAATTATTAAAAATAAGACACAAAAAGAATAGATAAAATTACACTATACTTTACCACAATTTAACAATCATACAGTTGGGAAACACCTATGTTGTTATTTTTTAATTTAATAATCAAAAACTTTAAATTCTATCTTAATAGATTATTTTTTCACACAGTTTCTGTTTCATTCGACGCGTCTATTTTTAGCATTCGAGTGCACAAACGAAGCGCGATCGGGGGCCGCGTACATCGCCGACCTCCCAGCTAGATAACTGCCGTTGCTCTATGCAACTAAATGTACAAACGAATGTGTTGGCCCACCATAGGATTGTTAATATCATTACCTATTTATATACATTTTATTTATAGTTTTCTTTTTTTTTCATAAAATCCAATTAACACTGTCCTAAATGAAGTTTCACTTTAAAAATATGAATTAGAAATAATAATTCTTAATGAAATAAGTAAATTTCAAAACATAGAATCGACACTGATGCACATTACTGAAATTGTTTACTATAGTAGTCGTTTTAATACATTCTGAAATAATGTTTTAGGATTACACAGTACTGTGGAATTAGCAGATGCTGGAGCAATTTTAGCTTTACGTGCCCTTGGGTGGGGAACATTATACGCTGTAGCTGGTACCTCATGTTTATGTTATGGCATATGGAAGCTTTCTGGAGCTAAAGATGTAAGTTTTCACATACTAATAGTATTTTTTTTAATCCTCTAATCTAATTGACTCTTCCTTTGTTGTAGCTAAAAGATTTCAGAATAAAAGTAGGAAACATGCTACCTGTCCTTCCTAAGAATGATCCCCCAAAATCAAGAACTGAATTTAGTGGCCTCAATGACCTTCTCACATACATATCTGAAGATTATGGGAAGAAACCAGTGAAAGATAATTAGATAAGTCATGTATATTTATTTTGTTTTAAAATAAATTTTATTGACTTAAATCTTGTTTTATTATAAATTCTTCTTTATATGAGGGGCCACCATTACAGCTGTTTTTGCAAGTATATATAGCCAATATGCCCCAATCTATGCTGTTAAAGTCAATACCAACATTGATGAAATTCAAAAGTTGCGGCATTACCTAAAATAATTTATAAATCATTTTGTTAAATGTATTGAAACCTTAGCCAAAAGGTTATAAATGCTTAACATTGAACTCTTATGATATAGAAGAAAGAATTCAACATGCTTTGAAGCACATTCTGGTATATTCCTAGAATTGCAGACTCAATAATTTATCATACAAATTGTAAAAATATTGAAATTTAGAACTGAAACCTACCTGAAATTCAAATTGTCTTTCTCCATTACAATGTTGACAGTCAGGAATTTGAGTTAAAGTGTTTACTGAATTACCAGTTATCCACAAAGGGGTCCCACCCCTATCATACCGCAACACTTGCTCAGGATGTCTAGAGATCCTTTTGCTAAATTTATTAAACACTTTGTCTTCTGGCATATTTCTAGTATATTGTTCTAATTCACTTTCACTGATATTGCTTAAAGTGCCAGCCCTTTTTTCATTCATCATCCTGCTTAATTTCTCCAACTCTTGATTTTCATCCACAACATTGTTATCCTCCTAAAAATTAAATGTTTATTTTACTAATTTGTCCATATACATCAACAGTAATATTTTTTGGTATAAGATTGGAGATTGGATTGGATTTAATGTGTAAATAAGGTTAAAATAATTATTTAATTAACACTAACAATTACTATGCAACAGTGTGCATACCTCATCTTCTGCATCTACAACAAGCTCCCATTCCTTGAATAAAATATATTTTCCTGCTTCTGTAACAGTAAAGTTAGGAGGTGGAATATTGTCACCTGCCTGTAAAATGAAATACATTTTTATTTAAATGTATTTAAGGTAAAATTCTGACAGAGATACTTACCTGCATACTCACTGTAATTTTTATAATGATACAAAGTGCCCTTATTTACATTATTATCAACACAAAACCTCTCACTTATCCATTTTTCAGAAAAAAATATTTCCGACATTTGCAATTTTATTATAAAACATAAATAATAATGTGCTGATCTTAGTTATTATGCTTTAAAATCAAATAATCGTTTTCAATAGTAACTTTCAATAATAGCATTAAAATTGCATTACAAGGGAAAAGTTAGGGTTAAAAGTGGATGTTGTGATTAGAATTGAGAAAAGTAAATTGTGGTGATTCATTCATGCATGTTGATAGGATAAATGAAGGGAGAGTAACGAAACAAATTCATGTTGCGAATGTGAGTGGCAGCTTTGGTAGGGGATGTCAAGGAGAACTTACATTGATTAGATTAGTAACATACTAAAATGGGTGATAATGAGTACCCATAACTGACAACCTTGTATGCATAGATGTATGGATGTAGAAGAAATGAGAGGTGTGCTATGATCCCATGAAGGCCATGAAGGGTTTCTTAGTTACGGGTGTGAGCTTTTATTTATTTAAAAAATTTGATTCTTGTTAAAAATCGCATATCGATTATATCTTCCTTTTTTAATTTTCTCAGACACAGTGTGTTTATTTTTAAGGGGCTTCCCTCTCCGCAACCTCCAAAATCCAGCACCCGAGATATAAAGACAAAAATAATCAAAAAATGTGTTAGCTTTGCTTAATTTAAGAAAATTAGTTAAGTTAGGTTAGGCTATGTTAGCCACACAAGTCAAGCAAGTAAAGTGAGTGTGCCGCGGTAGTTAGCAGCTGGCGAGTATCAGAAGTGATTCTAAGGCATTCAAATGAATCAATATAACCTAATATTATTTGTTTGTGCCATTGGTCTGATTTTTTTTACTACTTCTTATTCTTTTTATTTCTGTACTTTTATTTTCATACTTTTGCCCACTATAAACTATTATAATAAAAATCTGCAAATCAATTAGAAAATTCGAATTATATATTATTCTCAAATAGTTTTAATGAAATTTTCAAAAATTATACAACATATATAATATAACATATTTACTTTGTAAATGCATGAAATAAATTTTTTTTCTGAAAATTGGATAAGCAGCAAGAATTATTGTGTTGATAGTAATGTAAATAAGATCATTTTCTATCATTATAAAAGAGATAGTAAAGGTGCAATAAGTGTCTCATTAATAGAATTTTACCATATTTAATGAGCACAAGGATTTTACAGCCTCCAAAGAATTGTTTTCTACCTGTAGTTTAGCACAATTTTCTTTATGACCTCTTTGCCAATCTAATATTTGGTGGTTTCGACTGCAGTAGTTTGATTTCTTGCATTTTGAACAGTGTGAAGGGCCTCTTACTCCACAGAGATTGCATAACTCTGGCCACTTTTCCATAGAAAAACTCTGTAAAATAATAGTTTGATATATTATAGTCGTATTGCATGACCACATACGTAAGTATAATTAAGCGTATGTTATAAATACCTCATGCTCAACTTCTTTATAAGGCTCAAACGAATAGAAATCATTTTCACGTGGTAACTGACAGCGTAAGGCTCTTAAATTATCAGCACAATTTTTTCGGCAACATGATCCATTGCGGCAAATAAATATGAAAATTGTTCGGTGAAAACAATCATCTTTTTCTTCGTAAGGAGCATAAACCTTAAAAAAACAGATTTATGAAGACACAAAAGTACCAAGAAAAACTTTAATTTTATAAGTTGTAACATACATATGAAACATACTTGGCATAGAAACAGTAACGGATCATCACACTTTTTACATGTTAGGTCTGCTGGAGCACATAAATTCTTAAGATCTAACCACGCTGGTTTTCCACCTACTTTACTAGGAAAAAATCTTGGATGTAAAAGCCAACTAGATTTTTCTTCTAAAACACCTATGTCTACCGTACTATCCGTCATAATATAATTGTGTAAAATGAACTCAAACTCAAACAGGAATACGAAATATAATACTATACTATATGGTAGGGAGGAAAGGAATTGAACTTTATTATTGAAGACATTGACATTTCATTTAGTTAGTTGCAAAGAGCATATAAAATAGTGCTTAGTTGTGTCATAGATTAATATGCAGGTATAACAGGTAGGTTTGGTGTTGGACGTATTTGTCGTGTCGTGCTCGTTTGTTATCAATCGAGTTTTAATACTGTCAAAACAAATCGTTGAAATTAATCATAATTTAAACAATTCATGTTTGTTTTCCATTGCTAGAAGTTGTCTTAATTTAATCACAAAAACATACAAAACTGACACTATGACAAATAAATTGGATTGTCCAACCATGACATTTGGCAGTTGACATTAGCCAAGAGAATGACAATGGTCTATTGTGCATTTAGTGACGGATCATACCCTGTGATCATATCATCATTCTCCATCATAAATTACTCTTACCCTTTCGGCCAATGCTGGCCACTGCTACCAAAGAGACTACTAAATACCACTTTAAAAAAACTACTGAAGTTGGACATTAAGTAAACAATAATTAATACAGTTTGTGTAAAAGAGAGTGATTATTTTATACCTTTTTAATATATATTATGCATATATTTTCCTAGTCACAAAGAATGCGAAGCAAACGATATAGAACTTGCGAGATATGTTTTTAAAGCAAATTAAGAGAGGTGCAACAAAAGTAGATTCTTGCCCAAATTTCGTTGGATGAGGCTTGGTAAGCAGTTATCTATACAGATAAATAAAATGTCTGTATGTAATATCAAAATAACATTTCCATACTCAATGCACATGATGTATACACGGTACTTACAATAAAAACAAATTAAAATTTTTGTGTGTTTGTCTGTCTGTCTGGTACTTGAATGAGTCTTACTTACTAGAAGATAGGTAATATTGTACGGATTTATATACGCTAATTTAATTTAAACAAAAGAATTAGAGTTCCACGCAAAAAGTAAAAAACGCCTAAAATTGTAAAAAAAATTAAGCGTCGCCGTATCGAAAGCGCCGCCCACTACCTGCTATGTCACAAAGGTTGCCTTAAGCAGTAAAATAATATAAATAATGCTTCGTACTTTATTGAAGTGTAAACTACTTTAGCCATTAGCCACATAAGACGATAGTTGGTTGGGGAAAATCTTATAGGTTCGCGATATCGACATACGCAACATGCGTCAGCAACATGCTTATTGAATAGAAAACATCTTTTAGCGCGTTAGACGATTTTTGGTAGGGTTGGTGGTGCTGGTGGCTGTGGTGATAGTAACGTTAGGGGCGTTGTGGTCTGGGTGATGATGGTAGCGTTGGTGGTTATGTGGTGGTGACGGTGCTGGAGTCGGTGATCATGTGATGGTGGTGGTAGTGATAGAGGTGGTGAATATAGTTTAGAATATATTACCAATATAATAATATGGAGCATTTATCAATAATATGATGTTTGTGCAATTACTTCAATTAATTTGAGAATTTGTTATAATCATCAGTTCTTTTGTGTTTCTAGTGATGAATTTTTGTGCCACAAGAGTACAATGGATGGTAGACATTTCTGACTAATTGATTAATTGATACATCATAACACATATACATAACACATACATAACATCTGTGAATAAAAAATACTCATTGTAATTTTTGTATTCACAGATACAAGGAATGGGTTCGATTTGCAAGTATAGGGGATTTAGCATATGTTCCGATAGGGAAATTGGTGAATAACATTTTAAGAAGAATAATTTTAATAAAATCACTGAAATATCATTCGAATGGAATACTTTTGTATTTCAAATAGCATGGCTCAGCTTGGTACTGTATAATAAATAATATTAATAATAAATCAGCCTTTTTACTACAATGTTTCCCACTGCAGGGACACAGGCCTCCTTTCCGAGAGAGGGAATGAGCCGTAATCCACCACGGTGGCCCAGTGCGGGTTGGTGGATGTCACATGTCTTCGAATTTTATGGTTCTAAGAACATGCAGGTTTCCTCCCGATGTTTTCCTTCATCGTGTTGGGAGCAGTTTTGGTACTGTATATATACATACAACTATACTTTTAACGGAATTTACTTTTATCATTTTATTTACATTAGGCCACATTTTATATCGTTAAATAAAGTTATTAATTGTAAATTAAAACATTGAGCTCGCATGTAAAATAGTTTCAAATATGGAATTATGAAGTTTATAAGAGCCTCGGCAACAATCCTACATTTTATCGATATCGAGAACCAAGCCTACTTCACTATTAAGTGAGCCCGTTAGATTGGTACTTGGTAGCATTGTTGGTGGATTGGATTGGTTGCAACGTTTTGCTTTTTTCCATTTATCTGTCAGAAAATATGAAGATAAATAGCAATTATTTAATTTGCAAAACATTGGTTAAGATTGTATGCCATATTGCCATAATTCTTTTATTCGAAGCTATCTTGTAGTCCATTTTAGCCAATCATCTTATTAACGTATGTTTATTACTTCTCTCTATACATTCTCGTTGGTGTCAAACTCAAAAAAAAGTCAAAGTCAAACATCAAATGTGATGTAGATGTAATCGGTGGTTGCGAAGTGTGATTATGAGATTGTGATATAAGTTGCTCTACATACTCTATATTATAACCTACAACTACAATAGTAGTTTAAGTTTTTATCTATTTTTCAATTAACCATTGCAAAAGAATAAAATGAAGATTAAAAAAGATATTACACAGTTATTTATTACTGCTAAGGCTAACCAAAACTATTTAAATGTTTGTGGACCCATGGTTAGATACAGTAAAGTTCAATTTCGAACGCTTGTGAGAAAGTTAGTAATATTATATTATTAAACCTCAAATTGTACAGTAGGATCTATTTATGTTTTGTTTTGTTTACTAAGGTTTATTTCCACATTTTATCTGTTACCCCTTAACTTTTTCCTCCTTACTTAATAAATTAATTGATAAGCATTATAAAATATAGCTATAGCTATATGTGTTATAACACAATAATCAAACTTTTAAGACTTTGAATCTTTCACATTATTTCTGTATTACAAATACAATTTGAAAATGAGGGATTAATGTTTATTGTTTTTAACAGTCACCACATGCAAAAAACCTTAACCCTACGCAATTTTTCTAGATATTTCTTTTCAAAACAATGTAAAACATCTTTTGTTTCAGTTATGATACAGATTTGACATTCACACCAATGATTTTAGCCGATTCATTTTGTCAGAATGGTAAAGCTCGTTCAAATGAATTTACAACAACTAAAAACGATTCTCCTTTGATCGTACAATTTGCTGCGAATAATATAAATGATTTTGTGGATGCCTCTAAACTGGTGTATCCCTATGCAGATGGGGTAGATTTAAATTGTGGCTGTCCCCAGAGGTGGGCAATGAAGGATGGTTATGGTTGTGCATTGTTGTCTAAGCCAGAAGTGGTCCACGAATTGGTGAGAGGTGTGAAGAATAGCCTTCCTTCTAATTTCAGTGTTTCAATTAAGATAAGAATATTAGATGATCTAAAAAAAACTATAGCATTATGTCAACAGTTGGAAAAATGTGGTGCTACATTTCTTACAGTACATGGACGCACTCCTGCTCAGAAGAGTGGTGAAAATATTGACACATATGCATTGAGAACTGTTTGTGATTCAGTTACACTACCTGTGATTGTAAATGGTGGTATAAAAACATTGGCCGAAGCAGATGACTTGTATGACCTTACCAACTGTAATGGTGTAATGGCAGCAAGTGGATTGTTGGTCAACCCAGCTCTTTTTAGTGGAGCAAAAACCACTCCAGCCAACTGTGTTAAGTTATGGATGGATATTAAAAATACATATAAAGATAAAATTACATTTCAGTGCTACCATCATCATTTAGCTTTTATGCTTGAAAAAGTGCTGACAAGACAACAGAAGCAAATTTTCAATCACTTAAGTACATTTGTAAGTGTTGATCAGTTTTTAACATCCAACTTGTTACCTCTGTGTGAATGGGACATACCTTTGAAATCTAGAATCAGTGACTTTGTTGATTGTAAATATGCAGATGAAATTACAATGAAACACTCAAGTAAATGTAGAACCTGTGGTAAAAGTGTATGTTATTGTATTTGTAGTAAATATGACTATAATTCAAGTTCTGGTACTTATTTCAATTCATATGTACAAAGTACTGATCATTTAGATTATATGGACAGTAATATATTTGATGAAACAATTTAATATTTGTTTTCTTCCTTAATTTTTTTATGGTACTAGGTGGCAAACAAGCAAGTGGGTCACCTGATGTTTTTTTTATATGAGATGGTGGCAAACTAGCAAGCGGTTCACCTGATGTAAAGTGAGCGCTACCCATAGACATCTGCAACAAGCAAATGTGTTGCAGAAGCGTTGCCTACCTTTAATGGACAGAGAAGGGCATAGACAGGAAAATAGAATATTTCTCTTTCCTCTCCATCCTATTCCCCTAATGAGGAACGGGTGGGAAGGGGAAGAGGACTGAAATTAGGACTCCGGCTCCTTACTTATCAGACGAAACGTAGAGTACTTCTACTTCACGCCTGTTTTCTATGAGGTCGTGATATTTCACCGGTCAAGCCGGCTAATTCGTGTAACAGATATTGTTGTTGCGGACTCTAAGTGACCGCTACCCATAGACATCCGCAACAAACAAATAAGTCGCAGATGCGTCGTCGACCTTTCTTGGATAGAGGAGGTGATAGTGACAGAAAAAAGGATCTTTCCTTTTCTTATTCTACCTCTCCCTGTCCAATCCTCTCCCCCTACCCAATCTATCCTTACTAGAGAAGGATAGAAAAGGGGCGAGGATTGAAGTTGGGCCCCTGGCACCTTACTCATCAGATGAAACACAGAATACTTTGAACCTGTCTTCTGTGAGGTGGTGGTATTTCACCGGTCGAGCTGGCCCATTCGTGAAACATGTTGCGGGCTCTACCACTGTCTTTATACTCCTCTCCCCTAGATGTACCTTTTCTTTTCTCCATTAATACAATCATTGATATCTTAAACATAATGATATTTGGACACTACAAAACTAAATTGTTGACGATGATAAGCTGATTTTCTTGAACCAATTAATCAGCAAAAGTGTAGATATTCTGGCTTGTGACCTAATTTTTCACATGTTTAACTACTTGTTATACCGCATGCGAAAAAGAGTGCTCAATGACGTGAGACTCGCGTAGAATGAAACGCCGGTTGCTTTGCATTACGTCTTACGTCCCCACGAGTACTTTTCATTGAAGGGCACAATATGAAGTAATATAATCGTTAATGGTATTCGACAATTTCACGAAGTAATCTTCAATGTTTAGTGTACACTGTACAAAAATCTCGCGGAAAAGTGCTGACATTATTTTATTTTATATTTATCTTACGACTGATTTGATGAGATGCTGAATCTTTAGATACAAATTGATTAAGCTTCCTCAATTAAATGTGCCGTGGACTAGACGATAATGTTCAAATTATATTTACCAACATATTTATTAGGCTTATTTTATATCAAAAAGATCTTATCATTAATGTGTGCTTATGCCACAAACGTATTCCAAGAACCCTAACATACACATTAAAAGCTTAATTGCTTACCAAATCACCAGTTCCAGTTTTTAAGTTGATAATTTTTTCACTTATAAAACACTCATGATCGGCCTTTGAACTCTGTGCACATGTTTTTAATGAGTAAAGAAAGCTTAATTACATTTTCTATTGGATATTTTTACTGCTTGTATAACATTTTCCACGCTCTGTTTAATAAAGAAAAAAAAACATTAATCTCTGTAATGTCCGCATGAGATTCTTTTTGGTATCTTCATTATTTATGTAGCTAAATTTTTCTCACCTTAAATCCTGCGTACGTTTTTGCGCAATCTTCCGTGTGGTATATAGATGAGTGATAAACTTCAACATTGGTTCACCATCTTAGTTCACGATTCAAATAGCGATAGCGGAGGGTACAAACGAAATCCTTTTTCCTATCCATCCTCTCCGTCAAATTCACTTCCCATCCTTTCCATATTAAGAAAGGATATGAAGGGGAAAAACTAGGAGTAGGCCTCAGCAGGACCTCACTCATCAGGTGAAACGCAGAATAATTCTACTTCACTCCTGTCTTGGTGAGGTTGTATTATTAAATTTGTACAATTTTTCCTTCTGCTAACCCCAGTTGGGTTAAAATACTTGAGAGGTTATTTCTATTTATTAATTAAAAGTAGGTCCTTAGTGTCAACTTATTTAATAATAAGTATAATATGTATAGTAGATTATTAGCGATCGTATTTTTAATTGTTTCGTAAAATATGCGACTGCCGTTACGAATTGCCCCTGAAAGTATCGAATCTTGTATACAGTCGTTTCATTGTCCTACTTGCATTGCAAGTTGCAATGTATGAGATAACCTAAGATGTCAAGCAGGTCTCACCAAGATGTTTATTATGCTGTACGACGACTATACCTCGGGAAACTGAAAAAAAAAGAATAAGCTATTACACACTTATAGAACGCAGATTTTAAAACCTTAATATGAGCCCTATTCTAACAGTAAATGAGGGCTAGCATAACGATTGAATCTTCAAAACAAACTTGTTTTATATGATGTCTGCAATCCATAAAAGGGTCATATTATGTATTACTGCTACTAGCTGGGAAATTATAATTATAGACCATACGTACCATGGTTTAATTGAAGTGCTTATTACAAACTTAACCGAAACGGGGGTTTTGGAGAGTAGTTTGTAGAAACGGTGTGTGAAAATTAGTGCTTTCGTATACGAATTATAGATAGAATAACTTATAAGTTATTCTATCTTTTTCACCTCCAATTTCTGATTCGTAAAATAAAGCCTTACTAAAGCCCGTTGAATGGTCGGTCATCGGTGGTAAGGTTTTATAGTGGGTTATATCTTAGAGATTCGTTCAATCGGCATACGAACACAGAGTGCAGCGGATGTAAGTCGCCCGCACTTAGTTTTAAGGACCAGTGTGACGGTATAAGTTCGGTGGCCCAATACTTTAGACGCGGAAAATAGTAGGAAAAAAGATGTTGTAATGTGCATTCAATGTTAATTTAGAAAATCAGTTAAAGGTAAGCTTTTAGAAAATGTGTCAAAAAACAAAATATTTTACGATATTAAATTTTTTCAAATATTATTGTGATAATAATGTAAGATTTTTAACATTTTTTATGGATTTAAGTGTAATTAGTTGATATTATTTGTGACATTATTTCAAAGCACAGCAAAAGTAGCTTAAATAGTTTTAATAAAATCTAATTAATATTACATTTATATTGGCATATATATTTAATTTAACGGTTAAAATAATCCCTTTTTTTTATTTTTGGAGTTGAAACATCTTGCCACTAATTTTATATTTTTAGTAAATATAGTAGTTACGCGCTAAATATAAAACCTTTCTAAATATTGACAAATAAACAATGTATGAGAAAATATAATATAAACTATGTGTTCTATAATTTCTCTAGATAAATTCGTATTAAAGTAAATTTATCTAAGCGTAGGAATCGTTTACCTATAGGCCAGTGCCACCAATCCGTCATTTTTTTTTAATAAATGTTCACAAGTTCGATGGAAAACGCATAATTGATTGGTGCAGATTCGACTGATCCCGGTCTGCACCAATTAAGTTATATAATGATGATTAGACTTTCTTTTAATATTTATAAGACAATTTAGTAAATACGATCCCTTCTAATATGAATTAGAATAACACATATTCATCATCAGAGAGTCCTAGCTTAAAATAAATATACAAAAATGTCTATCTTAAAATTTTACATCTTTAACTAGAATTTCAAAAAACTCTTCGATAGATTGGTTCATGTTATATTTGTACAATTCGTTAAGTTAATTATAATGTATAATAATATAATAATGTCGTGACGCTAAATGATAGGAAGAGAAATAGCGTTATAAGGGAAAACTGTGGCTTAAAAGAGGATGATGGAGAATTGAGAAAGGTCTGCTTCGGTAGTTCGGGCATGATGAGCGCATGTATGACATGAGGATCGCCAAGAGAACAATATTATATTGCGAGAGAGCCGGAGTCGGATTAAGAGTACCCTTAACCGACGAGCGTGTAGTAGATATAGGAATTTGATTTTTAATAGTTAAAGAGCTCTCAACAACAACATCCGTTGCACGAATTGGCCGGCTCCACAGGTGAAATACCACGACCTCACAGAAAACAGGCGCTACGTAGAAGTATTCTACGTTTCGCCGGGTGAGTGACCAGCCGGAGGCCTAATTTCAGTCCTCTTCCGCTTCCCATACTTATTTACTAAGGATAGACTGTGAAGAGTATTCTACGGGGACGGGATGTATGGGGCGAAGGGATATTCTTTTTCCCGTCTATCACCTCCTCTATCCATTAAAGGTAGGCAAGGCACCTACAACTTATTTGCTTATGAAAATGCCTGCGGTCTCCTAATTTCAGAACACCCGCTTTCTTGGCCGCTTTATTCCATTAAAAAAAATTACCAATGTGTGCCAAGACCGCGACAAACGGAAATCCGTAAAATCTGTCTACGCCGCTTGTGACTAAGGGTGTGTATATGTATATAAATTTACGTTTTTACACTTATGTTTGGAAAACTCATAAATATTTAGGATTGTCAGATCTTCCCTTTATTTGAGCAGATTTATTTGATCAACGCTTTCACATTTGGTGCCGAAACGTTAACCTGGTTATACCTATGTGTTTAGTTAATTTAACCTCGCTGACGTGCGGAGTCCAGCTAGCTGTTGCACGCCGCATCACCGCTCCGTCGGGGGGCAATGTCTATTTGTACGAGACGAAAAATTATTAAAGTGTGCCTCAAGCATCGCGTGTTTGTTCAAAAAACGTCGCTGAGCCGCCGCGCATCTTTCGATAGCGCTCATCCGGCCTACATTTCGACATAATTAGATAGAAAAATATTTAAACCAATTGTATTGTAAAAAGATAGTTTCGGTACATTTTTGTGTTTTAAAATCATGTTGTATTACTCCCACATTTTAAAATAAGAGGTAACTCGACACGTCTTCGGATTGCAAGAGAGTTTGGACATGAATACTTAGCATGCACACGCATCATGCATGTACTCATGGTGGGGCTTAAACCGCAATTTTAATCAGTGGCATTGTTAGTAGCAGGGCTAGGCCGGTGCGACTGGGGAAGTACTGTAATTCAAATACCCGGCGTGAAATCCTAACTTAAAATACGATTGTGAGTTTGCTTATTGCGCTTTAACTCCTTAACAAATCAACGATCATCACGAAATTTTGCATAGAAAATTACATACATATACACCTTTTATCCCGAAAATGAAAGTGTTTCCCCGATACATATAACCTTATTATACAATATCGGTTGCACACAGTTTAGTTTACCGAAGTTATTATACGTGTTATCATCTTACAATTTCCAATATAAAATTAAAAAGGAATGCGTGCGAATCCGCGGGCGACAGCTAGTAGAAGTATATTTCTTCGTTTCACCCGATGAATTAGCGACCAAATGTCTAGACATCATCGCCACGTTCTTACATAAAAGTTAAATTTGAGTAATACTTTTTTTGGTACAGATGTGCGAGTGGCTGTCGTGCGCCGAGTGGTGCGACCTCCGGTTATTGTGTGGCGGCCACAGTTTCAACGCACACCGCGCCGTCCTTGCCAGTGTTAGCACGTATCTTAGAGTAAGTAAACTATATGTAAAACTTACTACTACTAGTACTAGTAAGTGATATGTTATCATGTGTCATGATGTGACAATATTTTTTTTATCGAATATTTTTATAAAAACGTTTTTTTTTTAATTTTCAGTTATTTAAATTTATCTAGCAAAGATATTTTAGTAAAAATCAAATGGTCCAAGGAGTGTGGCGATGTCAAAACTGAAATAATTCAACTTAAGAAACATCGACTTTTATAATTAGTTTTATGTTTATTATCGTAGTTTTCGAGCGATTAAGGGATTCATTGATACCAGAATCGTGGCGACATGGTTTCTAACACAACGTAATGTCCTTTAAATTTTACACACTTTTTTGTTGTAAAAAATCCTGCCATACAAAAATAAAATACAAGCAATACAAGGATTTTATATGTGACTCACTAAAAGACTTAAATTGTTAACAGCTTAAAAAATTTGAGAATATTTTACTCTTTGCAGGAAGTGCTTCTCTCATGTCCACCAAACGATTCGCCAGCGTATATTATCTTGCCAGATTTTGATCTCGATGCTGTGTCATCCGTTTTATACTATGTTTATCATGGCGAAGTTGTTATTCAAAGAAATCAGCTTAACAAATTTTTAGACATCATCCGAAATTTAAAGATTTATATAGATCCTCAATATTTGTTTAAAATTAGTAACGGTATAGAAAATCTCCACTTAGATCTTAGCAGTAACATGTATCAAGAAAATAATTTGTCGGATGATACCACGTCTTTGGATGCAAATAGCGAAAGCTGCCAGTATGCTAATATAAAGAAAGGCATCGAAAATATTGTGTGTAAAGTACAATATTCGTTCGATGGTTTGGATTTTGTAGATAAGCAGATCCGGCGAACTCGGAGTGAAAAGTTCAGCCCATCTGCTAGAGATCTTGCCGCGCGATGCGAAGACCGACAAAGAGGCTCGTTGCTACGTGATTTATTTATTGAGACAAATGCTCGGAACGGTAATGGTAACGGTCTGGGGGCAAGCGTGTCGGCAATATCTAATGAGCACTATCGTGGAATGACATCTGTTCTTTTCACGAATGCTAATGCCAGCCATCCTAACGACACACTCGCTGAGATACACAAGATCAAGCCCGAACTCAGATACAATATATCACCGACGTCTAACCGAGCTCTGCTGTCTTATGAAGAATATCTTTCTCTGAACAACTGTTCATCAGAATCGTTTCTCAAATCATTCATGGAAGCTAACAGAGGTAAAGTGGACGTAAAATTATTGACCGAACGTACTCGCAAACAAGACCTGCGGATGGAAAATTTACACGTACCTTTAAATTTGAATAATAATTATTTAGTTGGGTCAGAAAGTTACCCTCTAGACCTAAGCATGTCAATTTCCAATAGTAATGCTGTAGATTGTCTATTTGAGAAGAAGAAATGCTTGAAGAGTAATCCCTTGATGATAGAATGTAATGAACAAGTAATTACAACTACCAACAATAGTGTAAAGGATTTAAATTCAAAAACAGCACTGGTAAAAGGAGCCTTAGAGAATCCCTGGTGTCCGCGGTTACCTTATCACTATAAACCATTTCGTAGAAAAACTGTTGATACCATTCAAGTAAATTCTGTCAAGGTAAGAGTAAATAAAGCTTCCGTATCATCATCATCTCCCAGCCCTTTTATCACTCATGTGGGTCGGCACAGTATGAATATCTGTCACAGTATATCTATACTGTGTAGGTTTTGGCTACTACTACTAAATATTTATTATCTTGTGTATATAAATAAATAAATAATAAATACGCACTCACGCCCGTAACCCAGAGGGGTAGGCAGAGATAATGGATTTCCATTTGGCGCGATCCTGGCACACCTCTCTCATACATGCTCGTCGGTTACGGGTACTCCTTATTTAGTATGTCACTAATCTGGTCGATATAAGTTCTTCTTGGGCGTCTCCTGCCAACGCTGCCACTCACTTTTGCAACATAATTTTGCTTCGTTACTCTCTCTTCATTCATCCTTTCAACATGCCCGAATCACCGAAGCATACCTTTCTCAATTCTAGTCACAACATCCACTTTTAAGCTACACTCTTCTACTATAACGCAATTTTAATCCTATCATTTAATGTCACGCCTAACATACTTCTTAAGGATCTCATCTCAACGGCATTAAATCTACTAGCATGCTTTTACTGCCAAACCCAGCTCTCACTTCCCTACATTAATGAGGGGACGAGTACACCATCGTGTATTGCTAGGCGGGCCTTCGTAGACACATTCTGACTTCTCACTACTGTACCTGTAGCCCCATTCATTTTATTTCCCGCATTCACTCGTCGTTCAACATCTTTAACGTGTCTACCGTCTCTACTAAACATACATCCTAAATACACAATGTCTTCCACCTGTTCTTGTCTTTGTCGTTGACATTTATATCAATGACTGTCTTACTCTGTTCTCTTTCATAACTTTCGTTTAGTCTACATTCATCTTCATACCTTTACCTTCAAATGAATCACTCATTACATTCAGCATAAATTGTAAGTCCTCCGCTGATAACGCAAACACGACCTGGTCATCGGTGGACAAGAGACATTTTACAACATGCTCACCCATTCTTAATCCACACTCTTCGTCTTTTTTGAAAGGATCATCAATAAAGAGATTCCACAGAAACACAGAACCACCACGGGGATGCCACACAGCCCTGTCTTACACCTTTATTGATGCTAAACCAATCTGAGTAGGCTCCGTTAACCCTAACACAAGCAGTAGAATCTTTATAAAGACTTATATTTTAACGCTTATATTAGATCACTGTTCAATCCAAGCGCAATCAAGATCGACCATAGATCATCTCTTTTAACTTTATCGTATGCCTTTTCTAAATCTACGAAGGCACAAAAAACTTTTTGGTTTACAGCTAAAAACTTTTCTATAATCATAGGTAAAGAAAAGATCTGATCCATGCAACCCATGCCTTTCCAAAAACCTGTTTGCACATCCCACATTCTTTCTTCTGTTTCTTTCATGACTATCAATCAGTACTTTAGCATATAGTTTTCCCACAATACTGAGAAGGCTGATTCCTCGGTAATTTTTACAATCATGTTGTGAACCCTATGTTTTTTTAGAGGGACGATACCAGCTTTACCTGGTGTAAAGCTGGTATCTTCTGGTACAAGGCTATGTCTCCAACTTATATTGAAAAAGACCCACAGCAGACTTGCAACTAAACCTTCACCAGCTCTATGCATTTCAAGGGAAATCCTG
Source organism: Papilio elwesi (assembly GCA_029849275.1). Lineage (NCBI taxonomy): Eukaryota > Metazoa > Arthropoda > Insecta > Lepidoptera > Papilionidae > Papilio > Papilio elwesi. Next base: position 8,033,513 of record CM056692.1, on the reverse strand, counting down.
TTATACCCGGGTGCTTTACCCAATTTCATTATTTTCATCGCAATTATACAATCCTGTGTATATATCATATCATATAGCTTTTTTCACATAATTTGTCATTTTAATAAAGGGCTGTTTGTATTAAATCATTGTTATACCATTTTTAAAACATTTGTGTCATAGCTTTTTAATATCCATCGTCTTTTCAGAAACATCTCGATACGGGTAAGGATAAAAACAATAATATAAACCAGTTAACAGCTCTTTTGGCCACGAATGGAGGTATCAAAAACAATTCTAATAGTGAAATTATAGATGCAGTAACATCACGTTCGCGTCGTTTGAGCGCCAACGGCGACTTGAAATGCACAACTTGTAATCAGGTCGGTATTTTCAATGTTTTAAAAATGTCAGTCTAAAGATTGCCGAATTAGGCGGAGACGGTAAGATCTAGTTTCCATTCTTATTTCTAAACGGACACAAAGGATATGGACACACAGTTAGGAACACAATTTCAATACAAATGGAAACTTGCGTTTTGATAAATTCAATTAAATCGCAAGCTTTGTAATAAATACTACTACTGTGAGATTATTGTATGGATTTAGCACCCTTTCTTAGTGTTCCATGAAACTTGGCATCAAGTTTTATGATCCCAGGCCTAAGGTATTCCTGAAGGCTTTATAACAACAGATGTAGAGTTAAGAAAGCTTACATTTGTATAAAATATTAAAATTGCGTCGAAGATTATTCTTCCGTTGCACTCTTCCCTTATTTAAGGTTCATATGAAGTAGTCAGTTATCACGTTGTCGATAATTGTACTTAATTTGTGAATTGTTTGTCCGTCAGGTGTTCACAAGTGAGGAATCTTTCACTGCACATATGCGCCGGCATTCGTCTGTGACGCGCTACAGCTGCGTAGAGTGTTACAAAACATTTTCTCAGCTCCGTAACTTTAAATACCACATGTCCGTGCACCGCGGGACTAAGGAATTTGCGACCACTTGCCCCGTATGCGGGAAATATTTTAATGATAGAGGATATTTGAGTAGTCATATGAAAATTCACAGGTGGGGCTGGAAAGCTTTTATTTTAAATGAAACAAGGTCAAACTTGAAAACGGGCATCTTGTAGGTATTTTTCATACCGCATGGTGACAGCCTTCCATGTTGATTTTACAACGAGAAAAGAAATATCCCTAGGACCATAGAAATAAACGTATTTTTTATTGAAAGGAAGTCCTTATTAACTTAATAATAAGTCTAGTCGATATTTTTTATACAACGTAAGGGGAAAACCTACGGGTAAAGTAATATTAAGTAAAAGTTAATATAATATTGAAAAATAAAAATATTTTTACAGAAATTTTAGAAAAAAGCTTTATTTGTAAGTGTCACGTTGTGGATATCGTCCGCCAAAGCGTCCGAGCTACGAACACCTCTCTAACGTTTATTTTGCGGTCAGTGACCACAGTAGAATGATATTAAGTCAAGATGACAAGGAATGGTCCTGAATTTTTTAGTTTATTTTCATGAGAAAAATATAATCACATTTGACGTGCTAAGTGGCTTTCCCTCTGCACTATAACTACTTAATACATGAATATAAATGAGAAGGTTCATTACTCATTTATACGTTATACATTATAATTATTTCAGGAATCGGAAGGAATACAAGTGTTCAATGTGTCCAAAGTCGTTCAACCAGCGAGTGGCCTACAATATGCACGTGAGGATACATACAGGTATACCTTTCATATTTTTTTATTCGTTATTAAAATAACGGATGTGCGTAAAATATTCCTAGGATATACCTATTAAGCTGTTCACCTGGTATTAAGTTAACGCTACCCATAGACATCTGGTCTAGCAACAAGCTAATGTCTTTAACGGAAAGAGGAAGGGATAAACAGAAAACACGATATTTCCTTTTCCTATCGCTCACTTCCCATGTCAACCTCCTCCGCCACCTCACTCATCCGACGAAACGTGGAATACTTCTAATTTACGGTCGTTTTCTGTGAGATCGTGGTATTTCACCAGCCGAGCCGGCTCATTCGTGTAACAGATGTTGTTGTTGCAGGCTCGACCACTGTTTTTAAACCTTTTTACGGTGTTAAGAGTACGCGAAGTGAGTCATGATTTTTAGTACATAACTTCATAAAAGCGTCTTCGATAATGCCCGCCCCCGAAACGGTATCTATATTTAGACCATTACTTAAGTAGCTCGGCGGTAAGAATATTATTAGAGTATTTTTTTGAATCTTGATACGTTTTGTTTTTTTTTACAAATAACTACACAAGTGCAATGTTTCACACGATTACAAGGTAATTAAATTTAACAAAGCGTTATGTAGGTTCACAAAACGTGTTTGATTGCTCATGGCGAATGTACGCGGACGTCAATAGTTCGCGTAACCCGAATAACGATTTTCATTTTTTTAAAGATTTTATTGTTGTTAAAAGTACTAATGTTAAAAGTAATTTATATGACTTTGATATATTTGAGTTTGTATACTGGACGTATTTCCTTGCTCGATTTCGATTAATGAGGTGTCATTAGACTCGTATTCTTCCCCGGAGTGTTATGGATACTATAAGAGCACGATGAATAATGATACTCATTTTGTCAATCGGGTTTCTTGGTATGTTTTAAATTAACTATTACTTGTATCTTTATAATTCGTTTTTTTTGTAATAATTGCAGGCGTGAAGCCCCACGTGTGCGCGGAGTGCGGCAAGGCGTTCTCACGGAAGATGCTATTGAAGCAGCACCAGCGCACGCACTCGGGCGAGCGGCCCTACGCCTGCCCGCATTGTGACAGGCGCTTCGCCGACCGCTCAAACATGACCCTACATCTGAGACTACATACTGGTATTTATATTATATCATTTTGCACAGTAACAATTAAGTAAGAGATTCAGAAAGACTTTGATGCTTTTATAGCTTAATATAGCTTTAAATAAAAATAAGTAAATAAATATGCACTCACGCTCGTAGCCCTATGGGTAGGAAGATATTATGGATCGTGTAAAAATATTATAGATAAAGATAAGATAGATACTACAGCTTGTTTCTGAGAAACTTCTTCATTAGAGAAAGCAGCCGTACATTTAATGGCTAAAATTGAGATGGTCCTTCATATACCTCAGCCGGCACGCATCGTACTCTAATTTCCAAATATGAAAGTTACATACATTTGAAAATGTGTTTGTCTTGCCTACTACATCTAGAACAATTGAAAGAATATGTGATTAGAGTTTAACACGTCGAAAATAACAGAAAGAGTCAGTCTTACTAGAGAAGGCCCAGACAATTTTTTAAAATTGAAAACAACAATAATATGAAAGAATGATGGTTTGTTTGTCACTTATTAAAATAAAAAATAATTAATTATTGTATATAAATAATTATAGAAGATAAACAATATTATTTTTGACAGGAGTCAAGCCCTTCTCATGCTCGCTGTGCCCTAAATCGTTTACAAAAAAGCATCACTTGAAATCCCACCTGAACTTCCATACTGGCGCCAAGCCGTACTCGTGTCCTAGATGTAAACTCGCCTTTACTCAGTCTTCGAACATGAGGACGCACCTCAAGAAATGTAACGCGCCTGATGCGATTGACACGTCTGACGCCACTTCTTAAAACATATTCTTATTTATTTGGTTCATATGCTTTCTCCATCTGGCTGGAAACAAATACGAAAACAATAAAATTAATATATAAGTTATTTATAAAAAACTCAATTGACATAAAATATGAGTATAAAGGCGGATGGTGAGGGCGGATCATTATTTTTGTACACATAAAATGTTTTAGAAAAATAAATGTATTTACACAATGGCAATTGTTTTTTTTTATTTTAGCGTTTTATGGCATGATTCGTTTTAAGTAGCTGGGCTTAAATAAATGAAATGAAGTTTTAACCTTAAAACGGTTTCTCTGATGGTGATTGATTTTCGCGGTTTATCGTAGTCAGACAGACATAGGGAGCCAGGGGACTGTGTTTCAAATGTCTTAAAATGGTTTCTCTGATGGTGATTGATTTTCGCGGTTTATCGTAGTCAGACAGACATAGGGAGCCAGGGGACTGTGTTTCAAATGTCTTAAAACGGTTTCTCTGATGGTGATTGATTTTCGCGGTTTATCGTAGTCAGACAGACATAGGGAGCCAGGGGACTGTGTTTCAAATGTCTTAAAATGGTTTCTCTGATGGTGATTGATTTTCGCGGTTTATCGTAGTCAGACAGACATAAGGAGCCAGGGGACTGTGTTTCAAATGTCTTAAAACGGTTTCTCTGATGGTGATTGATTTTCGCGGTTTATCGTAGTCAGACAGACATAGGGAGCCAGGGGACTGTGTTTCAAATGTCTTAAAACCAAGTAGATGTAGTGAAGACGATGTAGATAATGTTCCTTTACGTACGGTTTCTTCAAGGGTAAAGTATATTAGATCCCAACACCATTCCTGCTTTTAAATACGAATAAGAACGAAGTTAAATCAATATTTATAAAGTAAATATCAATATTTAAATTGGCTACGCTTAGAATCTTTTTTCGTTTCACCTTATATACTTTGTATGGTTTCACCACATATGCGCCGCCTGCAACCTAACGTTGTTACGCAACATTAGCATGAATATTTTTTTCTCTATAAATAGCGAGTACGTTTTAAACTGTGACACGGTTCACAACTCAAGGAAAGATTTGTCAACTGTACTAACTAACTAAATTCTGTAAGTATAATTAAATACACTCGATTGTAAATCTGTGTTGTTTCTTGTTCAGATGCTCCAAAATTTTACTCGTACGCTTACTGGCCTGTACGTTTTATTTAAGGTGAATATGACATCGGCACCCATCGACATTCACAAATATCCAGAGCAGTGGAGGTGTTGCTTGCTTTTCGTATCGAGAGTGGATATAGAAAAGTAGAGGAGGAATGGCGTAAGAATACGACTGTCCTCTGTTACTACTTGACACTTGTATGGTGTGAGGTCGAGGCACTACCCCGCTTGTGCCGAACCCTTCCTGGTGCAGCTGTTGTTGCTGACGCCAAACATTATGGTTCAGGTATAGAATTTCATGGTCCGGGTATCGCGTCCGTATAGACTAAGCTTCTATATATCATAACAAAAAAAACAATCAATGATGGGCTATTAGAAGTGTGTACTTAAAGTAAAAGCCGCAATGAAACTATTTTAAAGTTTTCCCATCTGTTTAATTGGATTTGGTGATGTAAAATTATTATCGATCGAGGTGTACAAAATTACAGGCCTTTACAGTATTTATAGGTATTTGAGGCGTGTTAAACAATTACAATTTACCCCAAATGTACGTACTAGTAAGTTAATGCTGTGATAAAATATTGCTTACGCTGATGTACCATAGTTGAGTAAGTTGTACTTATAAAAGTATGTACGAAACATCTATCTCATAAAAATTTAGTTAGAACATTTTTATACAAAGTTTGATATTATTATTTTTTTTACTTCAGTTATAAATGATAGTAAAAATGTATATAATTATATGAACAATACAATAACTGATGACATACAGATAACATGCTTCGCTGGAATTATTTACAATTACAAATTTAATTTATTTTAATTAATTAGATTGGTTGAAAAGTTTTCTAATACATTGTCCTTTTATATTCATTGTAAGCTTCAGCTAACGTCGATCTTAAGAATTATACAGATATTCATGTAGTTCTAACATATTGCGTACAAACTATTTTTAAGGACAATGACGTAGGTTCACCTAGGCTCAATCTTTTATTTTCACTTTCGTACTTAATTTAATTTTTCAATTTTTGCATGTTTTTAACTTAATTAACATGGTATGTATGTTTTGTGGGGTTATTATAGTTATTTTTTAAAAGAGGCCTGCTACTCAACAGATCGTTTTATAAGTAATCACCGGTGACATAGCGGTTATTATAATCATGGACTGAAAAAGTTGTTAAAAAAAAAGAATGGAAGAAGAGAGTGATTTTTGTATGTCTACGATAGATACTAACACGAGTACGAGCAGTACGTCGTCGTCTGACGTAGCATTCAACTACTGTTCAATGCTATTCATCATCCAATACGTTTACTAACTTATTGAATGATTTGGTAGTTTTTGTGCGACATTAAATATAAAAACCCCACATTTACAGAAATATTGAACGATTCTTATTTTCGACTGAATTTCAATTTCAACACACTGAGATAAAACATAAAAAGTACAAAAATATGTTTCTATAAAATTTCAACGAAAATATATATAACTATGAACAAGGAATGGCGAGAAGTCATTAACAAGAATATGTAATGCTTATGTTTATATTTGAAGCTTACCTGCCATTTTAAAGTTTATTATTAACATTCAGTAATTGCGGCATAAAATATTTAATATGTAATTTAATTATAGAAAAAAAACAGGAACTAATTACTAGCGACATAATCAAATCGTGTAACTTTCGAAATTAGTAAATTAAGCAATTTTTTAAAAATAATACTAATTGAAAAGTATAAGATTAAATTAGAAAAAAATCATTAAGCATTCAGTAACAACTTAAAATGACAGCCAAGTCAATACTACTAAGATTGATAAAGGAGACTTATTCAGTTACTACAATTTGCCTTATTTATACAAGGTCTTTACTGCGCACATTTAATATATGTAAAACATACATACATATTGATTGAAATTATTTGAGAACGTTGAAATTTCAACGAGTTCAATTTTATACAAAAATTGTTGTCTCTGTCGGTAAATAGTAAGTATAAAATATACAATAAATTTATAAGTAGCATGTAAAAATCTTATTCGTACAATAGAAATATAGAAAAAGCTATCGATCGATTCTACATCACACATAGGATATCGACATATTTATATTAATGATACGTCACAGCGTCACATACCATATGCGCCATGTAGATCCATGCCTACAATAATATTTGCCAATCGTTTCATTACATATCTTATGTCAGCCTTTTCGAGTAGGAGAACCGTAATTACTTGAAACTTGGATTATAATATAGTAACCAGTAAAGTCGGCGTATTAACATTATGTGTAACAGTATGTCGCGCTGACGCGAGTCGCGAGTCGCAAGGACGCCGGCGTTACTACTCTACGACGTGAAGCACCATTTGTTCTAGCGTAGGGATAATGTACACGATTTGTCTCTTCTATTCTAAATAACATTAGAATTAAACTGAAGCATACATGCGCTCACTCTCCAATCATTATATAGGAACAATAATTTAAAAATACTATATGATTTCTTCCTTCAAAAATAACCTAAAATTTATAACTCATACGAACGCTCTTTTGGCACCTAATCCTAATTTGAAATTTAGTAATTTCGTTTGTTTGTTGGTTCCAAAATATCTAAGCCTAAAAATATTTTCGAAAACACGGGATCGAAATATTTCATAAAAACGTCAAATATAATGGAGAGTTGTTAACACTTTCTTTGGTGAGATAAAAATATTGAAGATGGCGTAATCATCAACAAACAAATCATAAATAGATAAAGTTAAATAAGAGTAACATTCATGAAAATTTTACCGATTCAACGGATGGATAAAAAACATATTTACACGCATACGTCAGTATATACACAATGGATATTTAAATTAAATAAAGTCGACGTGAAATAAATTTTATGTACAATAGAACTCTACTAATACATAAAAATTGAGCATTAACGTAAAGGCAGCGAGAACCTAACTTAAGTAAGTACTTCAAAGCCTAAGGAGATATTTAGTACTTATAAGATAAAAAGTTAAGATAAGTACTTAGTACTTAATGACGTCGACACTACTTATAATTATAGTTTACAAAAATGTACAAATTAAAGTCCATATCATAATCTCATAGCCACTGAATGAGACAAGTCGAAGTGTCACTCGCACGATTGTCTCTTTCAATATATAAAAAATACTTTCTTTTGATCACAAGATGCGGCGGGGATTCACACGTCCGACAGGTCCGTGCGCGGGCGGCGTTCACGTGCACTCGATGATGAGAGGCTGGCTCGACTCTATGACGCTGGGGCGCGTCTCGCCCGCTGACGAGTAATGATGTGGCACCGGCTCGTGCTCTGGGGCCGGCGGCCCATGGATCTTCCGGTAGGGCTGCGCGTGCGGTGACGGAGGCCCAGGCGCAAGGTGCGGCGTGGTGGAGTGAGCGTGGCCGCCCTCGCCGTGCAGCAACCGCGGCCCGCCGATCCCCACAAGCCCGGCCTGCGTCGCCGAGTGCACCTCGTACGCCTCGTGCCCCTCTCTATCGTGGCAGTCATTGTCGACGGTATCTGCAAAGTGCACGCGAAAATGAAATCGGTCGCGTGTAGCGAGAGCGCAAGTGAAAGTTGCGGTTCACCTACGAAGAGAAAGTGCAGCGCGCTGCAGTCGCTCTCTCGACTTCGCTCGGTATTAGTCACTCTCAATAGTACGATTTGTGTAATATTCAAATAATAATTTATTTTTTTTATTTGTGAATAAAAAGCTCAAACTAAATTAAAATAAATAAAAAACAATACACACCCATGCATTCAGTGTTCGCTGCGTTAGTGATTGCTAAAACTTCTTCGATGTTATTAGGTTTACAACTTGTTGTTTTCCAATGTGTCCGCAGTCCTGATGCACTTATGTATTTCTTGTCGCACCCCTGGCACACGTACGGACGGTCGTTAGTGTGTAGCCGTTTGTGAAGTTTCAAATGGACGAATTGTGTAAACTTCTGCATACATAAGTCACAGGCGTAAGGTTTTTGACCCGAGTGTAGTCTTAAATGTGTCTTTAAATTTGAAGTGGATGAAAATCTCTTCTTGCAAATGTCGCATTGGTGTGGTTTTTCCCCCGTGTGCACGAGATGATGTTTCTGTAAGTGTGCAAGCTGTGTGAAGGACTTATTGCAGACATTACATTTGAACGGCCGTTCACCGGAGTGTGTTCTTAAATGCACTTTCAAATTCGAGAGTTGACCGAACGTCTTGCAGCATACGTTACATTCATAATGCATTTTTCCATCTTTTTTCTTTAATGGATACGGCAGACTTCTGTATCCGCGAGAGGATTGTGAGTTCGGACTCATCGGGGCGCCCATGAGACTGCAAGAGCCGTCGGGACTGATGCTGCCGTGTTGGGGTACAAGTTGACCGTTGACATTTGAATTTTGTATTAAACTCAACTGTGAACAGTTCTTCAGTGTTATAACGCTGGTCGAGGAGGGGTAGTGGTGATTGCTGTGAGCGCTTTGTGACCTTTCATATTGATGAGTCGAGGACACGGTCGGGGAATAAGTGCTAGGTGGTGATCCAAGTTGCGTGATAATAGTAGAGTTCGGTGGTGAATATAAACTATATGAGTAATTTGGGTAATGACTTTCATATCTTGTCTCTCTTATCTCACGTATTTCCCGTATTTCCCGGATTTCCGTCGTGTGAGGGATTGCATGTGGCGGTGACGATGAATAAACTGATGTAGCGTTGGGCGTCGGCAGTTGTTGTGGTAATGGCAGCAGAGATGGCAAGGGCGTTAAGTTAGAACTAGAATCTGGACTGCATGCATTCCCGTACCTTTGACTCTTTTTGTATGAATATGCCATTTCAGTGGGAGACGAAGGCGGTGGTGTCGCATTAGGCTGACGACGATTGGGGTCGTTGTTATTTGTGTCGATTCTACTTCCTGTTAATATGGTTTCTAAGATCCGTGTGTCAGGTGGAGAATATCTCATGAAGGCCGGTTGTGGTGTTGGCGAAATTGTGCCATCTTCATAATAAGGCTTGTTAATAGGAACAACTGTGTTTTGTGACGATTCAAGCACTATTACAGTGGAAGTGGCCGGGTCACGTCTGGGTGGAGATAAGTTCTGTGGCGAAATGTTAGCTGCATCTTCAGCAATGACCAGTTCCCTTTCACTGTCGCAGTCAATGTCCCTGTGGTGTTGGCATTGGTATGCCCTTGGCATTTTTATTTTGACTTTTCTATATTCATTTCTATTCATATCTTGGTCCATTTTTTGCACTATGACAGTTTCTTTCGGCTCGTTTGTTTTATTCGAGCAATCCAGGACGTAGTTAGAATCTACATCTGAATCGCTAGAATCCTCTGGTGGTGTAAATTCGTCATGATATCCGTTGCTATGGTAACCTTCGTCTGATCTTACGGACCCATCGTTAGGTGTCAATTGATGTTCATAGTGTTGCGCGCTGCAATGTGTTAGGCCTGGTGATTTGCTTCCTAGTTTTTCCTGGTGATTTTGTAACATTGGCGAAGGTCCTCGCAAATCTCTCATATGTAGATTTTGTGCAGGTGATCTATTAGCATGTAATCTCGGATTGTCAAGTTGATGTATCACCACATGCGATGTACTTTCCTTGTGTTGATGAATTATTAAAGTTTGATTATCTCTATGGTGCATTTTTACAGGTGACGGTGGTTGCATAAGTCCATTGGGAGATAGCGATCTATGTTCACTAGCAATATTATTATCATTTATTGCTTTGTGATGCATAATATTTCCTGATACATCAGTTCTTATGATTGTTCTTTCGTTTTTATTGGCAATTCGAGGATCTTCACGGGGTGTAAAGTTTTCAATGTGTGCCTTTTCCATACATTCACGTTTTATTCTTCGACTGGGAATGTCAGCTTCTAGGAGTTCTTTAGCGTTTGACAGACCGAGTACGTATTTCATGTGATTAAACGCAATCTCGGGATGAACTGGAGCTGGTGGTATGCCATATGCTTTTTTGATAGTTTCTTCTTTGCCTGTGAAAAAATAATTTATATATTAATAATTATTACAATAATTAATATCATAAAATAATATTCTTTAATTTATAAAAACTAGTGTACTTACAGATTGAATACGTTGCTCTTTCAGGGTCGATATCGTATCCTAGCCTCGTCGCAAAGTCTTTGCAGTACCAAACCATTAATTCTTCATTTGGCATGATGTCCCTGTAAATAGATTATTAAAGTAATTCTTGTATTAAAGCAATAAAATAATTGCACAAAAATGTATTCGTCTTATATTATATGGTTATACATTAACTTAATAATTTTCAAGAAAGTGAATTAGAGTAATAACGATTTTTCAGTTCACTAATATTACAGTGCACTTAAAGTGACAATTCAGTATAAGTGAGATATCTCAGTGCTGTGATCGAACTGTGTGTTACCTGATCGTGTAGAAGTATATGTGCTCTTGATGCTGGCAAGCCACGAGATTCATCACGGAGAGGGAGTAGGCCGACGCTACGTAACGCATCCAGTTCGCCACGCTCGTGTCCGACCCGTCCAGGTAATAATAGTCACTATCCTTAAATATCTGTAATAATTAAATTATTTGTGTTACATATTGAAGCTATAATATTCATCTGTACAATACTTAAAGTCGCCGTCTTCTTATTGTCTGAGCAGCGTGAGCAAATATTGTACACGCATTGCATTAGCACGTGTATAATATTTCCATTGCGCGTGCAATTGATAGCGGCGCCATATGATATTCCGCGGGAGTCAAGGACAAGATACATGTCGTGTAGGACGCGGAAGATAGCACTTCTTGTTTATATTGCAACGTTTATTGAGTAGCACATCTCAAAGTCTTGTTCGTTTTCAGATATATTTTTAATTTATTTATTCTTTTATAAATTAATCTTAGGAGATTGGTATGCACGCATTTTTTAAAATGTAATGTAAATATCACTAAAATTATATATAAACATCGTTAATTTATAATATAACTAGTATTAATGAAATTTATAAACCCAACGATTAAATTTTACCTATAATTAACTTCCATTCTAATTCATCACTGTTTACACTCTGCCGTAATAACTCAAGGCTAAAATATATCGTCAAGTTATAATTTGACGAATTGACGTCGAACAATCGTGAAAAGATAGGTAAAATTTTAAATGGTTCGTTCAGTTCACAATATTACGTCAGTTTAAAATATTGCTTGCGAGATTGCAAATTAACGATATTTATAAAAATTACGTTCACAAATACGATATTACGATACATTTTTTTAAGTTTTATTAGAAGAATCAAAACCATCACCATTAAAAAGAGTTCTAAAGCCTATTCTCACCTTAATATTTCCGTAAGTATGATGTCTGACAGTTTCCTGTACCTGGCCCAACACAGAGAGGAATAGGTTAGTTAGAAAAAAGAGCTGTGCACTTTGTAATTTTATATTAAAGCTTTTAAATTTATGCAGTCGTTTTTTGCACTTTGCTTTTAACAAAACAAATAAGCTGCGGTGAGGAAATTCAAAACTATTTACAACCCAATCCTGTTTAGGGGATAGAATACTTAAATAAGCGAAGTATTTAGCGAATAAGATTTGAGGTTAATACTAATGACTTTTTCTATTATGTGATACTCACCCTCCAATAATATCGCCAGGAAACTTTGTCGTTAGGTTTGTTTGGCGTTCGAGTGCCTTCGAACGGACCAAAGCGAGTTCCACGGGGGATGACTCCCGTGCTCCAAACTCCTAGTGTCTGCAAAAGTTGTTGAGATAAATTACAAGGTACAAGAAAATATCAATTAAATTATTTAAAATATAGTGCTATAAAGCCAGAAGGCAAACAGCAGTAAGTGTGCACCACGAGTTTCCAGCGTTTCTCCCGATGTGTTAGGCGCCGGCTAGGCTAGGCTTGCGCCTAATTGGTCTTTTCATTATTCACTACTCTGTTCAATACAAAATGGCTACCATTTGTAAATTGCTGCTGATTTTGATGGAAAACGTCAAATAACATCTAGGGAGTTGCTTGATTATAAGCTGCTTTCTATGACAAAAATGTGTTAGTTAAATAAATATGTTTTTCAATTCTCACCGGTGTGTTAGGTGTTGATAGCACAACGGAGGGTCTTAGCGCGAGACTTCTGGGTAAGGTCTTTTCGGCTCTGTTGGGCGCCCCTCTCTCACACGGCACGTCTGGCACTATGTATACAGTGAGCCGCTCAAATTCCTCTTCTCTCATCCGCGTCACATCATAAGCGCCGGTCCCGACTACTGCTGCGACCGATACAGCACTTGCGCCGCCCGGGCTACACGTGCGACCGATCACAGTCGTGCTCGGAACTTCTTCGCTTGTTGACTGTAAAAGACATTCCGTTTATTATAGAAGAATCTAAAAAAACTTAGCTGTTCAACATCTATATATATATATATATATATATATATATATATATATATAAACTTTTCCTGTCACAGTGTTAGTCGCCATACTCCTCCGAAACGGTTTAACCGATTTCAATGAAACTTTGTACACATATTCTTGGAGGTATTAGAAGTAACGTAGGATACTTTTGTATGCGAAGGCGAAGGCGAAGTATGTATGTTCCCTATAGAACTATACATTCCGAAACGGCTGGACCGATTTCGATGAAATTTACAGCGATTGCCCAGATTGGCACATTCCTGTCTTAGGCGGTCGGATCAACATAATTAGTGGTACCCAGGCGAAGCCGGGGCGGGTCACTAGTAACATTATAGAGGAGACTTTTAAATTCAAATATAAAGTAATAAATGAACAAACATACATGATTATAGCCTGTAATGAAGGCTTGTTCAGATCAGTTAAAATTTGACAACTACCAATGTATCTAAGACATTTTGATGTAAATATTAGCTAGGTTTGTTTGGTATTAAAGAGGATGAGAATTTATATACGTTATAAAGCTCATATTACCTATGTAACCTAGGTGTGAGCGCCTGGCATGTCCTGGTCTAGTTTTAAAAATTCTTTTAATACTTTAAAAATATATAACCTATTTACTTTTATTTCTGCGGCATTTTAATCTAAAATCTTTTCAGTGGAGTTAATGTGTACTCATTATAATGAAACTATGTATTCCTTTTTAAAATATTAATATAGGTTATGTTTTAATTACGCCGGTGTTATACATTATATTAGCTTGCGGTGCGATTAGACGAGGTCTATTGTGAATAAAATTCGGGATCCAATGTGTGATAATATGCATTTCCGTGATGTGGCGAGTGAGTATTATTATATATCGCTTACTCGATCGGACTGAGGTTTTGTTTACATACACACATTATACACACGTGCTCGCACAGGTGATATTTCTTGGGTTAAAAAGAAAAGCATGTAACATTGAATAAATATACTTTTATGCAAAATGGTCACTTATGGTCACTCCGGAAATAAATTTCGATTTCCAAAAATATGCAAATGAACTGCATTTAACCCTTCTAGCGCACTCTTAGAGCACAAAAATAACGTGAGTCGTAAGGTCAGCTGCGTAGGGCTTACTTTAGCTAAATAAGAGTTGAGGAGTACTGTTCAATAAATGGGCGGTGCCACTACTGACCCAGTTTTGTGATAAGTGCGCACTTTCCAGTGCGCACCGACTGCCCTATGCCTATTTATACTGTCAACAAAATTTAATTTATTCCTAGCATATTTCATTTCCTTAGAGGGCTTAAAATTTTGTAGGAATGTAGGAATATATTAATATATATTGAGGCGATTCTTACCAGTCTCATTTTAATGGTTTTAGCTCCTTACGTCAGGATTTTCTTTTTGTCTATTGTAATTATGTATACCTGAAAAAAAAGAAAAAATATTTTGAAATAAATTTAAATTTAAACAGAATAATATTAGTAGATAAAGGTTTGACAAGAATGTAATAAGGTGGTACGGAGCAGCTTTTATAAGTAAAGCATTGAATATTTGCCAAATCAGCACTCGGAACGCAATCTAGTCTTGGTTACTAAAGTATCAAATATTCACTAGATATAATGGAATAAATCTGTGATAAATGTAAAATTTTACAGTAAACAACATCAGTACAAATGGGTAATGTTAATATAACCCACGACCACTGCCATTAAATTCAACGGACTTATACGAATAATTATATAAATAAACATTCAATATCGCTCACATTACACCTTTAAAATACGAATATTGTAGATATCATCAATTAATATAATATATATAATAAGGCCTAATTTCAGTCCTCTTTCCCTTCCCACCCTTTCCTCATAAGGATGAGATGGTAAGTGGAAGAGGATTAGACGGGGAGGGCGTTAACGAGGAAAAGGAAATATCCTTTTTCCTGTCTATGCCTCCTCTGTCCATTCAGGTGGCCAACGCATCTGCAACACATTTGCTTGTTGCGGATGTCTATGGGCAGCGCTCACTCAACATTAGGTGATCCGCTTGCTCGTTTGCCACCTTCTCACATAAAAAAATAAAATAAAAACTGTGATTTTATCTTAAATATTTTTAAATTATTTGATAGAAGAACGTAATCTCTACAATTCAAATTGAGATAAATACATGATTTCAGACATAACGTAATATTGTGTTCGGGACAAGCAGTAATTTCACTAGCTACGTCACGTTATCCCAAATCCATTCCTAAACTACATCTGTCAACGAAAAAGTGTTTCCATTATAAATAATATTATTTTGGTGAGGAATTCCTCTGAACGAACTTAGTTCGAATTTACTAAGCCCCCGCTCAGAGACCTTCAGGGCAAGGGGAGTGGCTCCGTCTCAGTCCACAACATATTATTCAAGAATAATACAAGAATATAATTTAAGAAATAATATATAAAATATAAAAAAAGTGTGTGTATCAGCTCCGACTACGACTGGAGACGAACGATTATAAAATACATATACATATCAAATGAATTCATTTTTTATATTAATTAAAGCATGCATGGTACATTTATTTGTATTAATTATACAAAAATCGTCAAAATACACACCATTGCCAACAAAATATAGAAAAAAAGTATATACTGATAAATAAGGAGGTTGTGAAAATAAAATGTAATCCACCATTTCCTTGGCGGCCATATTGTATTTGCATTGTTCAATGCGTGCTCTATTCTACTAGGGAGTTGAGAAAAGATATGTAATCGGCCATTTTGTGTTGGCAGCAATCTTGGATTCGCAATGATACTGAATGTATTAAATTGCATTTTCATCAGAACTAAAGGTGTGCACCAAATATAAGATCAATCTATCAACAGGAAGAGAACAGTAAAATTTCAATTAGTAAATTTGAAATGGTCAGAACGGGTTTCGTGTAACGCTTAATTTGATTTTACTCCTCATAAATTTTCATACCCCGAGGCTTGTGTAAAATTAAATCAATTCTTAAGAAGTAAACTACAATAAATACTAAAAAATTAAAGCAATAACAAAAGATATATATATATATATATAATATATATATATATACAAAAACACTGAAACACTGTTACAACATTTTCAATCATTCGTTTAACAAATCGTTTTAAGTTTGACGTAAGCAAATGGGGTTTCGATCTATGGCTCTTTCCTTCGAGAATGTAAACATTTGTGTTTCACTGTGCTCGTGGCGATTGCGTAAGCCGGAACATTTTAGGCGTGTTTAACAATGCAGTTTGTGGTTCGTTAGTTTATCCTTAAGTTATAAATGTAAAATTTAAATGCCAAATACGTATACATTCTATAATAGAAACAAAGTAACAAAACCTTTATTAAAATCTACACAGGCACATTTTATAGGACTTCTTTCTAACTCTACCACCTAGCTTCAAGTCACAATATGTTCAGAAGCGGAGGTGGACCTTTATTGACTTTATTACGTCTCGATTGTAAAACTGCGTGCCCATGTATCGATAACTGACCTGGACCCTAAAAATATTGTTATATCTAAAGCACATTACACAATTATCTTGTCTTGATTTGACATTGAATCTAAAACCATAAGTACAATAGTTAGAGACTGTAACTAACGAAGCCTTATCTTTTTACAATATGAAATTATACACATGCTAGAAAGATAAACCAACCATCAGACCAATTGATACTACCGTCAAATTATTAAATTCTCATATTACTTGTGATATAAATAAAATAACATTTTTAATTAACTATTTGAAGTAATTACTATGTGTTAAATAACATGTGTTAAAAACAAATAAAAAAATTAAAATAAACATAATATGTATTAAAATAAGCTTTAATAATAATTATGCGCACGTATCAATTCTATTACAATGTGCTTAGCGCATGCATTTCACATGCGATATAATTCTATTCCAGTAATATCTATTTCAGTATGATATGTATTTCTAAAAACCTTACCAGCGTATGATTATTTATGAGGTTTTAGGTTCGATATTTTACATACAACAATTTAACGGCGGAATCTCATTGTTATAACTATATTCTTATAATGATTTATAGTTTTAAACAAAACGTCGAATTTCATGTGCCACTTCGTTTGAATTTAAACAATATATTTTTCTGGTGTTTTGTTTATCGAAGCAAATAGCCTTGAACATTATTATTAGATAGTTGATTACGACACTTATATATACACTATGCGTATCTGTACTCTGTAATAAAGCTGAAAGGTTTGTATGTTTGAACGGGCTAATCTCAGGAACTATCAATTGAATTAAAATAATATTTGGCAACCCTATTACAAAGTTAGGTAAGAATATTTTAAATCACGCTACCACAGCTAGCAGCCTAGCAATAAAAACTTACAAATAACATGCCTAACAGTATTAATTGCTTTTAAATTAATTTACTTCGTAACTGTTAAAAATTTAAATTAACAGTAATTTAATAGGTAGATAATGGAATTTTCTAAAAAAAAAAACAAAAAAAAATCTTAGAATTCAGTTTTAAAAGACGAAAACTGCTTCTTTTTTGACTAAGTTAACAGCTTCACTAAATTTAGTTTTCGTATTTCAATTTCTTCGTTTTATAATCTTCTATATATCAATGAAGACCCAACACCAACGTACAGCATAACCTACTTGAAATTTTGCACAGAGATTTCTGTAATAACGTAGGCGGGCACTGAAAAAATATTTCTCTAAATTCCTCTAACGTATAGGTTGAAAGTTTATTTGAAGAAATATTTTTCTGTACGCAGTATTGCTTGACAACTGACAAAAATACATTTTAGTACAAACATTTAAATACCTATTTCGAGATTTTCGAAAATTCATCTCCTAAGGTCTAAAGTAGAGGATGAAATTTTGTACGAAGTACACGGCGCGGCAGGCGAAACCACGGGGGACTGCTAGTTTCAAATAAGTCATTCCATTTTGTACCAAACTGTCTTTCGGGACACTGACCCTAATAATATATACGAAGTAAGGATATTTATTGCAATATCTTTACTGAAATACAGTAAAGTCCATTTTTCATATTATATATAAAATAAATGTATTTTCACATTTGAATATTGATAATACATATACAATATGCATTAACATTATTTAAATAATATGTTCAATGTATTCATAAAGGTGTCTTAAAAGTCGTTGTGTATACATCTGTATATCCATTATTTCATTGACCAAGAAATCGCGTTTTATTACCATTAAATCGAATATTATTGTGTCTTTATAAATACTATGAGTGCATCTGTAGAGCGGACCGCCGCACGTGACTCCGCAACACGACGGGTTGCGCAACGTCACATTATCGGCGCACGCGACTGCACCTCGTTCTGCGACCCCTACGTATATGTCTTTGAACTTAGTTGTACCTTAACAACAAGGACTAAAGCATTGAGGTCGTTTCTGGGTAACAGGACACAGGTTAGTCTCTTTATTCATTTTGTTTGTCATCATGTTATTTCATTTGCAAAAAAAAAAACACTCACACAAATAACAAAACAATAAAAAAAACCGTCCAATTTCGCGCACGAAGGTTTCTGTACCATTATCTATAAAAACGGCAAAAAATCACGTTTGTTGTATTGGAGCCCCCTTAAATATTATTTTATTCTATTTTTTAGTATTTGTTGTTACAGTGGCAACAGAAATACATCATCTGGGAAAATGTAACCTGTCTAAACTTAAATATCACGGTTCATGAGATACCTGGTGGCAGACAGACGGAAGGACGGACAGCGGAGTCTTAGTAATCCTCTGGGTATTGAATCCTAAAAACAGTAATTATAAACTGATGATGGTTTCGTTTCGGTTTCGTATCAATTATTTGCTTTCAAGTCACATTTTTACGTTTATATTTATTGCTTCTCATTTACTAGATTATTATCAAAGCTATTAATTATCCTTTAGATGTCTACAGTTGGACAGATTCTTAAAGCGGCTGGTGCTGGTGTCAATGTCGTCGTATTAGTGCAGTATAATATTGTCTGCGAACAACTGACACAAATATAAACATATGCAACGCAGTCTATTGCTAATGTTTTAAGGTAAAAAAATTCCATCTTGCTGTGAAACAAGGTGATTCAGTTTGAATTATCATTATGTTAGTCTAATTTGTAATAATTTATGACATATCGTCGTAACGTCGCCCGCGCACAAGGAAACAAGCCTTGGCGTGCGATCGTGAACTTGCCCTTTGGCACGCTGACATCGCCATGCGTCGTGCGATACAGATGCGCTAACCTGGCAACACGCAGTGCTCGAAACTGATTTTTTAAATTCACATATTATGTAATGTATGTTTTTCTTTCAAGTCGATGTTACAATACACTTGTTTCGCTCATTCACTTAAATTGTTCATGTAAACCATCAAATTCTAATTACACAGATCATTAAAGGTTATACTTTGTCTTTTTTGTTTTTTTAGCACAGTACCTATGTACGTACTATACGCACCCATCACCACTATACATCATCTATTATGACAGTCATGGTATCTCAAGATAATACTCGTATTCTTATTTTATTTTGATATCTCATTGAGCATAAATAAATGTAATTTATAAATGCGCGTCCGTTGTTTATGCTTTAATGAAATTATAACCAAAGATTTGGAGATATTGCTTTGAGTAGCTTACACTATTGGTTATATGATTTGATGTACACTCAAACCATAAGAGGAATTTAAAAATAATAAACTATTATTTAGTAATTTTGATAGAAATAACGAATTCATTATTAAGTATTGAAACAGTAAATAAAATTAAATGTAAGTGTTTAAGAAAATTCATTATCGTTAAAAACGCTTTACATATTCTGCAATTCATCCCGGAAGTACTAATATGTTGAACATTTTCACAAAGTCGTTGTATACCTAAATATGAATAGGAAATGCATTAAAATCTTACCTTCTAAAATGTGGAGTAGGAGTAATTCAATTTATCCATTATATTGCTTATTACTTTTGCACATGCAAGAGTGCAACGGGAACTAACCTTGCCGTCTAATAATAATTTAATACGCCAATGTTTCCACTACAAATAGACGGTGTACCGGCTAGATAAAGACGCTGATGCGGAAATGGATTGTGAACTGTGGTACTAAATAATCACACGAATAATGCAGCTATTGTTGAATAATTTCACTTTCTTAACTTTTGCCCTAATGAAATAGTCGAGCTATTTATTGCTTACATTTTCTCATGAACACTAAAAGGAAAATAATATAAAAAAGAGTCGCATGTGTAAAAAAATACTAGTTTAAATTATTAATGCAAAAAAAATAACAATAGGTTTTTCAAATGTCTTGAGTTTTTGAGTTTATTTTTATATATATACCTATATATATATATAGGTATACTAATAAAAAATGATGTACTTTTTTTTCGTTTGCATTCAGAAAAAATCAGACTGCTGTTGTAAAGAAAAGTTATAACTCTTATAAAAAGGATACACGATATAGGATATTATGTTTGATACTTACAAAAAACTTTGGTTAACGCATTCTCGGCAGAATAGTTAGGCGATTGTTAGTTTTGTTATTAGTAACAAGCGAGGGTTTTTGACCGTCAGACGCTTGTGACGGGTGTCGCGCGGCATGTGATGGTGTCGGTGGAGCGGCTCTTGCTGGGAGTATCGGGCTCAGCGGGCGCATGGCGCGCGGCCGCCGGCTGGGCTAGCGCGCGGGCCGCGGCCGGGAGCAGCGCATGGCACGGGCTCCGACCTGCCCCACGTCTAGCGGCTGAGCGCGTCGCACTAACAGCCGCCTGCCGCTACGCCGACCGACCTAGATGCACTTTTACGACGCCGAGAATGCAATCGACACACATATTCGCGTCTCGTTCCGATAAACGCATCGACGACGAAAGCGGCCCGTGATGGAGAATGCGGACGAATTTGACAGCGAGTGCAGCTAGTGCGTCACGCTCGCGCCTAGCGCTCGCCGGCTAGACTCGAGTGGGACGGCGCAGCGCGCGGCGGTGCGGCTCGGCGATGTATTCAAGTTCATTACTTCCGTATGGCGTAGTGTGGCGAGCGGCCGCCGAGCGCCCTGACCGTGCTCCCGATCTGAGCCTGCACTTTATTGATGATCGCCGACGTCGCGGGAAACTCGAATCTTATCAAACTTATCTATTAACTTTTCAGTCACTTATAGAAATACATGTACAGGCAGAGGAAACCCTGAGGACCAGCATCCCTCTTCAGCATCTTAGATTTCAATTAGATGTCGATCACTTGTGATATCAACGCACCAATAATAAAATAAAAATTGCTTTTAAATTTTGACTTCTCATTAATAATTTGGTAGTGTAAGCGGATAGTAATATTTTACATGATTTATTTTTTTATTTTAAGGTAGAATAGGTTTAATTCAAATAAGTTGGAAACAAGGAGCGAGGTGGTAGCGTGAGAATGGTAGCGAAAGCCGCGCAGGGCGGTTGGCGTCGCCTCCCCGGAACATGCTTTCACTCTCGCGGGTCGTCGACACAGCCTTCACGCACCCTTACCTTCGACTCTCGAATCATCCTTAATCACCCATTCAGCGCCTTAGTAGATCTCACTAGATCGCGGTGGTGCATCCACCAACATGGGTTCAAAAGTCACCTTAATGTTTATGTAGTTCACCTTAATGTGAAACGTTAAACGTTTATGTAAGTCGACCCGTGGTAAGGGTGTTGCATTTTGTCTCCTCGGGCCGCCGCCGCCGCACCCTGTTACCTACCATTATCCAATATTGATTTCACTGTTTACAGTCTGTATGTAATCTGTGAACAGCCTCAAACTGTTCGGCTGCCGAAGAAAGTATTCTACGGCGTTCGGCTGCCGAAGAAAGTATTCTACGGCTGCTGTACAGCGCCGCATTCAATACATGTAATGGTGTTTGCTGCTTATTCGTACAGTTTTTAATGATTTTCTATTACCATTTGTTTCTAATTAATTTTTAAATTCTTACTGATATGCTGTTTGACGTTATCTAGCTTGCATCACATTCGGATAGCACAGACAGCCCTCTATTGCTTTTCTGTAACTTTCGTCCCGTCACTTCGGTACGAGCAAGCTATTTATTTCCTTACCTTACTATAAATTACGGTTTTTTTCCATACGATAGGGAAATTATAAATAAATTTTATGCGATATGAAAATAAAAACGATAAGTAAAAATGTAATTAAAGTATTGTACGAAATTATAATAGTAAAATATAAATCATATCAATCATCAATTTATTTTGCATCATTACGTGACATTCGTTCATTTTGATGTTTTGAGGGGTCCGCCAGACTGTTACAGGACTATTGTGATCGTATATTCGCTCAGGGGGGACCACGACCTATCTCAATGTCTGCCCTTCTGGCAAGTGATGACCTATCGCAACATTTAAGCTATGCATACTGTTCTTCGTATGATACTTTAAAGTAGTACTTTATAGGGACAATTTTTGTAAGACCTTGTGAGAGCCTATAAGGATATTATTGATACATAGAATATTGTTCAGAGTTACGTATTTAACAAAAAAGACGAAAATTGGATAAACGTGTGTTAATATTTCATACATTTTTCCCAATTGGTCAACTTGTTGGTCTTGCGAACTTTCATTTTCGTAGGATTATTTAAGATACTCTTACGTTTGGTATCTTTACAGGATCTTGCATCTTTACAGGATTTTTTATGACATGATTAGGTAGTGTACTAATTACAAGAAAAATACAAGTGGATTATTTCAAAAGTTTATTTTTTTACCTTTTAAGGTACATAAATGTGTTTTAACACATAGTGATTTAAGAAAAAATGTAACTACGAAAAATTTACAAGCTACCGGTTAATTTACTTATTTATCAATTTTTAACAAAATTTAAATTTGGGTTTCTTAACGGCAATGCTGAGATTTTTTTAATTCAAGTAATTTTTAGCATGGTGAAAACTTGAATTTTTAAATGTTGACTACGAAATCATAATTTTAGTTCGAATCATTAATAATTTTAAAATGAAATTATATGATTTTCAAAGAGCTTTTTCACCAAAATCTCTCATAATATGACGTTAGCAACTCAATTGTCAATGTAAATAACGTTTAAAAATATAAAAATCATTACAACCAATTGGCAGTCAATTAGAGCATGAAAAGCGAAGAGCATCAAAGAAAATGCAGTTTTCCAACGTCGACGGAGGCTTGTGCACGGTATCAAAACACTGAATCTTCCGGGGTGAACGGCCGCGCCCGCCTCGTCCCACTGCGCTAGCCTCGCCGCCCGGCGCCGCTCGGCATCTCGCTCGCTCGCGCTGCGCCGCGCGAATAAATCGCACGCCGTGCTTGTGTGTGCGGGGAAATGCGTTCGCTGTGCTAGTATTGGGCCCACGGGTCGATGACACCTTCACCAATTTTCCTAAGGCTTATTAGAGCTTTCAGATTTGTGGTTTCATTATGATTTTTAAGTAATATTACTGTTATGCAATGAACCATTTTTATAAGCTATTTTATTGAGGACCAACTAAAACTATTGCATAAAAACTTGATTAGGTAACTAAGATTTCGAACCGTCTATATGCAATCACGTCCGTAACCCAGGGGGTAGACGTCGTTCATTTCCTTTTAGCGCTCCTGGGGCACATATCTCGCTTCTTATCCTTATATCGCCCTCTTTGTTAAATGTTAATAAATTAGAACCAAAAATCATGAAGCAGTTATTGCAATAGTGATCATTAATTTACAATCTGACTGTCTATGTTTCTAATCCGAATCAGTTTGGAGGACGGGTTTGATTTCCGCACTCTTAAATAACAATGTAACACTTACTATAGTTTGATGACAGGTACGGTACGGCTCAAAGTTCATTTCCAGCCAAGTAAATCAAAACGATTGCCTTGGTCATCGCTGTCTGTATTTTTTTTTTGATAAAATATAAGAATACTTGAAATTTGAAAGATATTTTACACCATAATAACTTTACTTCTCATAATAATAATTAATAAAGAATATATTATGCTAATTGTTGAAAAGACATTAAAGTTGTTCATATGAAATAAATTTTAATTTTTAAAATTATAATGAATTTTAATTTGCATTTAAAATTAAAAGGTTTTAATTCAAAAAGGTTTATTAGTTATAATTTTCACATGTTTTTTCATCGTAACTATAGTAGGACGGGACATATTTTATTCGTTATGGTACTCACTTAACGCGACGTAGTTTTGGTTGTAGTGCTTAAATATTAAGTGTGTACCGACGGACGTTCTGTGATATAACCAATATCGATCTCAGGGAGTGCGATGTATGGCGTAGGGCCTGTCTATATCTGTGCAAGTGGTGCCTGCAGTGCAAACTCTATTTCCCCCTTCTTGGGTAGGCTTCAATACTCATTCATACCTTTTTTCCCGCTCTATCCGGGAGCGAGCTCATAAAGCGCTCCCGCTCGGGTTCCTTCCGTGTTGACGTCTCTACATGCGCGCATGCACTAGACCTAGCTCAATGCAGCGAATTTTGCGTAGGGTCGTTGTCCCCTCCTGCCTATATCCGCACCAAACTTTACAGCCCACGCTAAAACGTCCCGATGAATTTGTTTAATATTCACAACGCTATAGTTCGTTGTTATTTTGTCTATCAAATAATCAACAGGTAAACAAAGATTAAAACGTAATGTTTATAAATAATAAATTTTGTGAAAAGTGTTTCATATTTGGCGCAGTTCAGATGAATACGAATAACGCTACAACAACGCTGTATAACAACGGTCCTTATATTTATTGCGGACCCCAAAACACAATGACTTGCTAAAAAACGCTATTTGCGCAAATTTCATTTTTTATTGCTGAAACCAATTTTGTAAAGCTTCAAACCTTTTTAAAGACAAAGACACCAAAATAACAATAACACGCAAATGAGCAAAAGGTTCAAGCAATAACTTAAACAAAACGTAATGGGTACGAATAAAAAGTCGCCTAGAGTTTTTGCTCAGTTTCTAGAATTCACCAGCCTGGTTGCTGTAGTTCCAAAATAATGTTATAGCAATAAAAGTGATGGTACCCTCCCTATAGACAAATTATATCGTTTGTTTTTCATAGACATAAAGGTGTGTACACCTTTGTCTTTTGTAATTGTAAAATAATTATTTAATTTTTTACTTTTGGGTTTAATGTAGAAAAGCCGGTGCAGTAAAGTAAAGTGTAGATGCACAAATTTATGAAATATTATTCCATATATTGTAAAAATATATAACATGTAATGTAGTTCAACATATAAGGGTGAGTAGATGTAAGAAGTTATTAGCTACTCATCGTAGGCAGGCAGGTAAATCGAGTGCGCAGAGGTGTGAAGTGCTAGTCTAGAATGTGTATAGGGTCAAAAGCCGCGCAGTATGTCAGCGTTTAGTATTCCATGAGCCCGGGCCCCGGCCGGCTAACGGGAGTTCTCGCCCGTCTACACCGGCCTTTACTTTCATCGATCGAACGTACCACGACGGTTTACTTTCCTTTGTTAGTTTCGACTTCGAAAATATTGTGCTCTATTTAATGACATTTTTGTATTTTATTAATGAGCTATATGCATTTTGAATGCGTGAGAATTAACAAAGTATTACTAATATAACTAAACGCCGTATATGTAAGTATTTCGTCTGTAATATTTTATGTTAATCGTTATCATCTTGGTACCAGAAAAATAATAACATACAATGCAACCTGCATAATGTAAAAACCACAGCGACAGTGAAATTAAGCGGTTGTCGTATTTAAAAAAATGTGAAAAGAAAGGAACAAGTGTTTGGTTAGACCGCAGGTAAACGCGAGCGGGGCTCCGACCGAGCATTGTGAGATGACATACCGTTAGATGCATTTGACGAGTTTTTAATAAAATGGACTGGAAACATGATCGATCATTTGTGAGGCTATTGTAGTGGTCTTAGGAACCTGCGGAGATGTTACAAACATGTTTTTGAAAACTTTTAACTATAGCACTGCCCGCAGCGTAGAGTGTAGTTATTATGCTGAGGGTTTGGGGCTTTGATAAATTGATTATTTTGAATTTCGTTTACTTAGCCTTACCTTTTGCCAGATATTTTAATTATTAAGTTTTATGTATTATCAACTTAGTGCATTAAGTAACTAGTAACATATAACCCTTGTCCGTGTAATTTAAAGAAAAAAAGAAGTAAAGAATTACTACGGCTAATAACAGTAAACTATTAGGTTACGATAAAGAATGGTCAATAATGACAATGAGCTGGAATAAAGCCTGAAATGTTTCTTCGATTACTAACCATATTTCTCATCTAAGTTCATAAAATCGTAATGTTGCGCAGGTAGTTTCCGTGTTTTGTATTATATAGTGTTACATATGCACCGTTAGAGCGACGTGCCACGCGGTGCATGTGAGTGCGGGCTACCGTTAGGCGGTGATTGTAAAAAATAAAAGATGTGGGGTTGATATCAGAGCCCAGCGGGTCGGCATTGGTTTTGATTGGAATTTAGTACACTATGTTCTTTTAAGAGTTTTTATAAATGTACTTATTTAAGGAGACTTGTTTTTTGACAAATATATTAATTCTAACATTTTGCTTGTTATTGTAAGCGATGTTTAATTCAAAGAGTAGCTTTAAATGAGGGAATTTTTTCGTGTAAGCAAAAATAAAGCTCTCAAATTTTAACCTCAATTGAAAATAGGAATCAGGTAAGAATTCAACGATTTCAGAAAGTCGTAAATAGTTGTGATTCCAAATATTTTAAAATGTGCTCTGGTAAATAGTACAGAAATGAATATGTTATAAATGAAAAAAGCGATGCGTAATGGTGTATGGAGCGACAATGTTTAGCTAGCGGCCGCCCTCGGTGCCGGAAGGCATTCGGCGTACATACTATAAATACATTCACTGGACCTAATGTATGTGGAACACTTTACCGAGACATCGATAGCTTTATGACGCGCGCGTTGCACTTCCTGTCAATTTTGTTCCATATCGCTATCATTATTCACACACTGTAAGAATAGAAATAAAAGAACCGTTCACTTTATTGTTGACTATTATGACAGTTTCGCGGAACGGACGTGATTGCAAAGCTTATTAAATTGTTTTGCAACTTTGAAACGATTATATCAATGTGTGTCTCAAAAAATTACATGTATTCAAATTCATGGCTTAAACTAGCAACCAGTCCTGGCTTTGCATGGGTACCAACTATTTTACGTCAATTTTTTTATTGTAATATCGCATTACTATACCACCTATTTTTTTATATTCATCGTTATATTTTCCTACACTTTCCTTATAAAATATTTCTTATATTTACGCGACTACTACACACAGGAAACTAATTTTACGGATTTTATCGCTTTTGTTTAAGGTTTTCGTTCCCGACGTTTCCATTACTTTACTTCCTCATTAATCACTTATTCTAGTGAGAACCGTATGTATCAGTCAATCGTCACCAGCCGCGGGAAAGGGACTCTTGGAATATGCATGAGATCATATCATCACGTAAATAAATGTTACCAAGACAAAGCAAGTAAAGCTTGGTAATAGTGATTACATAATAGATGCGTGCTCGTCCCGGGCGCGAGGTACCGTTGCCCGAGCAGGTTCCACACCTACCTCCCTTTGCCCCGCGCCACGCGTACCCGCTGTTTCCCAAGCATTTACTTTCTACCCATCAAGGACCTTCCTGGCACTCCCACGTAAGTCTGAGTGCAAGTGACAATGTAATGTAATATAACCGAGTGGGCACACGCATTTTTGTTGTTCTTTCTCTTTGGTGCTTGATAGAAAATGAATATGGACTGGAGCTATTTTTTCTTATAAGATTATTTATTGTCTTTAGATAAATATAAAAGTACTTTATAATGCATATTATCTATGTGATGCATTTAATTTTTTTATCTGTAGATACATACGTACAAATACTTAAATATTTAATACGTAAGTTCATATTTGTGAATGTTTTCTGTTAAGATTTTGACCAATATTAAAAGAACAAGATAACACAGTAGTATTATATTTGCTTTTTAAACAACTCAATAGGATTATCATATTCACTATATGTATTATGCTTGTATGTATGTATGCTTGCATCATAAACATTCAAGAACAAATCTTAACTGTATAAATTTATAAAAGACAAGGCAAGACTAATTCAACTTTATTGTCAGCGGTGTAAACATAAGAATCGCATAAGCGAAAGCGGCATGTCGCCGCGCGCTCACCGCGGTTCAATGACCGACTTTTCACGGGTTTGTCAGCCCGCTGTTATATCATCGGCGTAGTCAGTGTCATTGCCGAAACAGCCGCTTATATGCTAATTTGTATCTTTTGCTAGTTCGCATTAAGTTCACTTTTGTTTGTCGTTTTGCCGTGTTTTTTATGTACGTCGGTATATATTCATGTTCATGTCTTTTATGTACAGCAGTTATAGTAAGTACTTTAGTGATTTGGATGTAAATACTTTTCAATATATACGAAAATAAACCTGTTTCGAGAGACTTTAGTCAAGCAGGTGACTTAAGAAGACTGAAAGATGAGATCATTCGTGATTTATTGACGATGTCGTTTTTTTATAATATCAGGTAATACTTTTAAATATATCACGAATTTTATAAATATGGGTAATTTACTATTTGCGATAACGTTAATTTCAATCTACATAATTCAAAAACCTCGTAACTTATAGGATTTTTATTACATGTACATATAGGAGTAATGTAATGTTTTAAACTAGAGGCGCAAGCGCATTTGCTTTGTTTGTTGTAAAGCTGCAACTCAGGCTGTCATAACGCACAACGAGCGCGGGGTTACGTAACCTCGGTGTGGGTAGATCACGTGTGCGAAATATTCGCCTTGAAATTGAACTCCAAAAGTTCAAGGTTTGCTTTTTGCAGAGCGCGTCGGCTCACAACAATAGTCGGCGATGTGTGCGTATGAGCTAACGTGTATGTTTGCGTGATGCTAGGACGGGCTTTTTTATATAATTACAGTCCCAGTAAAAATTGCCAAACACCATGGAATATCTTTGGTGGATAGATTGAAATAGTTTGACGATGTGATAGAAAATTTGTCAATTTCTTGATAGTGGTTTTATAAGCATGCATTATATTTTTATTTTAACAAGTTGTTGCCATTTTTTCTGGAATGTCTATTTGGAGATTTGATTTCAATAGAGGAATACTTGGTTTAGGACAATTGGAAACAGACACGGGTACGTGAGTAAGTATTGATGATAAATGGTTGGTTGGTGGCACGACATTGATGAAGATTTTTATCTACAAACTGCTGAATTCGTATTATTTAATAGAACTTATTATCTAAATTGTTAGTTACTTGTTTATGAGCTAATAGCAATATTACGAAATAGGTAAGCAAAAATTGTACACAGCATAATCATATTTCATTGTAGAGTATGATTACCAATTTCTTAAAAAAACATGTTTATGAAACATGTCCGTCAAATCACAAAGTTCGTACCAATTTTTTGTAAATAGTATAAATAAATTGAAATCTGTATTTATATCGTTAAACAAACAATCAGTAAAACGATATATATTTTACTACTTGTAAACAATTATACATTCCAGGAAATAGATATAAAATAAAATTAGGCAATTATTTTGTTTCTGGTCGGAGTAATGGTAATGGCACTTACAAAAGATATTTTAGTAATTACTTTTTTTATAACTAATAAAATAATATTAAATAAAAACAAGGTTAGTAAACAATGTAAACATTACTGACGTTGTGACAATTAGACACGCGTTGATGTCTTTTCACTGAAAGAACTCAAAAGTATTTTAATATAAATATTAAATTAATATAGTTTGAGATCCTTTAAATTCTTACCGAAAACAGCATAATAATCCAATCATGCACGTCGAGATAAATCCAGATCGGGTAAAAAATCCACGGAAATTGTTTTTTATTTTATCACTTAAACTTAACCACCGCACAAAACCGCCACTTAAACAATATAAAGAATTTAAAAAAATATTAAAAATAATAAGTCTTGTTTGAGATCTATGTTGCTTTCAGTCAAAACACTGTCGAGCTAGAGGTTCATGGTGACGGAGCGCTCATCGAGACGGCGTAGCGCGCCGTTGGCTCCGGATAACTGATAAAATGTAGCTCGGTTCATGGTCGGAGACGTCCTTCCTGTGCTCGCTCGCCCGCGCCCGCGCAACCTCTTCCGCACTGTGGGTGAACGAACTGCTGCGCAAGAGCGGGACGCCTAACCACTCCAATGCCATGGTCGCTTCACAAACACTTTTTACTATTTCCATCTAGGTAAGGTGATCTAGTGGATTTAGAATCTGATAAATAATTATTTGATAAAAGCAACAGCAAGATTTTTTGTAATTCACATATTTTATGAGTTAGGAACTAGAAGAAATAATATAAAAATGATTTACAACATTAGGAATACATGAATACTTAAAATAAGATTTTATTTAAATACATTTAAAAAAAATAAAAGATACTTATTTGTCACTAAACTTAACACACCTTAAAATAAATTTAAAATTTCTTGTATTACATTATTCTGGAAAGAGATAAGTTTTATGCATTAGATATTAATATTTATTTAATATTTTTGAAGATGAAATCAATAAACAAATAATATTAAATAAACAATTTAAAATTATAGGAAACCTTATAAAAAAATATAAAAAGGGGCCCCGGGTACCCACTGTTCGAAAAACTAAGCTGAAAAGATTCGGGTTATTTGTAGAATAATCCATTACAGAAATGTAGATATTAGTTCCATAAAAACTAATTTCAAACCTCGTTCTAAATTATTGATGTACATTGTTTTGATTTCTATGGGCACGATAGGCGAGTGATTGGGTGGTCCGCCTACGATTCGTAGGACCATGGATTTATATCGTGATGGTCGCGGGGCACCTCACACTTTATCTAAAGTTATATACCATATAGTGTCGCTGTCTTGCCACATTGGTCGAAAAAAGTTTTGGTGAAAAGTGACAACTTAGAGTTAAAATTACTTTAAATTATTTGTAACTTTGTTAGGCATTATTAGAGGACACGAAATTACCACAGAAGTTGTACAGCATAAGTTATAAGTTAAGATTACCTACAAGATGACTTCAATAATTTGAAATGATGAACGTTGAAGTATCGATGAATTCAGAACAAAACCAAACTATAGTTGGTTCAAATCGTGAAATGAGATGAAAATATAGTATACTTAAACAAATTAAGTCGTCGCCATCCCCCGTAAGGGTTGTTCTATTATGATAACTTGTTTTATTTCTTTTTATCATGTCAAACGATTCAAAGCCAGGTGGTGCCGCTCGTGGACTGAGCACTATCTCTTTTTTAATATGCTCCTGGTACCTACGCAGATATAAGTTTACGGTACGATCATCAAGATAGTAATTTTTCAAAAATTTACAGTTAAAAACCTTAACTGAGAGGTGATAGGATCACAAGGGACAAAAAACATAACTATACACGTAAATCGTTGCCTTTAATCGAAAACCTTGATCACAGATTTGTTTACCTGCGAACCCTCATGTTTTTTGCTTACAAAGGGTGGCCATTATGCTTTGTTGTAAAAAAGCCTTCATATAACGGTACCTCGGCCATACAAACACACGTTGCAGTGACAAAAACACAATGACACAGTAACTATTGCATTTCCTGTGAAGAAATGTGCGTGAGTGTTTTGGAGATGCGATAACGGCACTAGATTATTGCATTTCATCCATACAAAGGATAAGTACTATGATAGAATGGAAGGTTAGCGACTTTGTCTGCTTTTCAACTTTTTTTATCGTGCTTACACGGCCAATGATGGCAACGAAAAAAAACATGAGTATATTACGCTGAAATTATTTTTATTACATAATCATCTAAGAAGTTACAATCATCAGTAAGCACTGATTATTAATAGATCGTATCAACTCCGCAGGTGTATATCCTGCGTAAGATTATGTAGTAAGTACGTATGTCAACGCATACTCATTCTTATCTAATCTAGTTGGTAATCTAACAATAAGATCGGATGCAGTGTCAAGGACACCGACTTATTCAACACAAATTAGTTGTCAAAGTTTATAAATATGCTATTAACTAAAATATTACGTTAAAATCTAGGAATAAGTACATCTTAACGTATGTATTTAAGCGAAAGCTGGGTATCAGAATTAATAAAAAATGAGGTCTGTAATTTTTCGTGAGTGCGAATCAACCAAAGGGAGAATAAAAACATGGGTCAAGACTGGGCCGAAAGAAACCCGTTTCACGGCCATGATTAATTATTTAACAATACATAACACGTGTCATCGTCATTATTTTAATACATACGGTTATATTATTTTATTTAAAAACACTATTTTGTCGTACATTGATATAATTTTAGCGGAGTTTAAATCTTAAGAGATTATAACATTTGTTTACGTTACAAAGTTCTAAAGATAATCCTACGGTACAAATCCTTCACGAAAAGAAACAGATTAAATAGTGGCGGGCTGTTATGATCATTCTTAAGATCCATTATTTATGTAAATCCAAGGATTTATAAACGTAAACCGCAGTTAATGTAACTTTAAATGTTTTCAATACTTTCTTCTAAATTTAGTCTTCACAGTGTTTTTTTTGTGTTAGAAAAATTAATTTTAAATGTTCTTAAACAGTCGGGTACATCTACGGGATACCATAATTTATTGGGCTCTTTACTTTCAAAGGCAGGACTATAAAAGAAATTTACTCTGCAGTAGCCAATGCTGTAAAAGAAAGCCTATTCATAGCATTTGAGACTGTAAGGTAAGGTTTTGCCTACAATATAAATGATTTGTGCGACCGGTATGTAAATTATCTGTACTATTTGATTTATCAAAGTAATCTTATTTTTAAACACGCAACACCATCGTAACCCAGCTTGAAAATGGTTCATGACGACGACATGAATCATCTTAAGAGACTTAATGACAACTTAATTAAAGGCTCATATTTTTTGTCTTTATAAACCTATCACACATATACACGTACTCGTTTATTAATTTTCTAAACAATTCCTGAAATATATTAGTTGTTGGATGGATATTCTGCATTGCATTGAATTGAGTGGAATTAGAGTAATCTGTGTAGGTGTCCGATGTGGGTGTTGCGGGCGTCTAGTATAAGATCAAACAAGAGCTAAACAATTAGTAAACATCACATAAGCTTAATGTTATATTACTGTACATACAATGGATGATTTGTAGTAGCAACATCAGTGCGCATAAATTTGAAGTCCTGTGTTTACTTTATAAAAAGTTCTACAGTACCAAAATGGATGTTGAACGTGCTGTCGAATCTGTAAGCAGAAACTTATTGTCACTAGTAATTTTATCACATAGTAGTAATCCGCCACGGCTGTGCTCGGGTAGCACTATTTATGTTGATCCGATCACTACAAAACACAGAATCACCCTGAACATTTCCTGAAAATTTGATCGAAATTGGACAATGCCTTTCGGTGTGTATAAGGAACATACATACATATCATGATATCATATCAGTCGGTCACTCGAGGCAACGATATTTTATTGCAAATAACTTAAAAAAAAAACAAGATTACAGGCAATCATAGATTTCATCCAGGACCTCAAGATTTTTTCGTATTCTATTCAAAAATAAGGCTTAGTGACTGTATAGACATAGTAATAAACTACTAGTACATACAATATTCTGTGTAAGTTTTAACGAATATCGAAACGCAACAACTAATTCCTTGAAAAAACATGTCAATTGAATGTCGTGACAAGCCCTTGAAAGAAAATAAATAAATGAACATACGATACAAATAACGTTGTAAACAAGAAAAAGTGGTTTCTTTCTTCTTTATAATATAATTTGCTTATACACATAAAATCCAGAACGTAAACCTTTCTTTCACATAGGCCCCTGAGAAATAGTCGATTTCCTCAATCTGCCGTACAATAAAGATAACGAAGATTGTGTATAAACACTCGAACGTCCAAGCCAGTTGACTCCCCCCACCATGGGCAGGACGCGATCAGCGATTTGGGAGCAACGTCCTCGACCTTGAAAGTAGATGAACTTACGTAACCGCCGCCCGAGGGCAAGGAGCCCCTCTACCGAAATTACTCCTAAACTTTTTGCACTTCCCAAATGATTATATCAGCGGGCTGTACGGCAAAAAAAAGCACACTCGTTGTGTTAAAGGAATAACAATTTTGGTATGCTCAAGGTTATTTTGTTCGTTGTTCCTTTACTGCATGTTTTAATGGATTTAATTTGATTCTTCGATTGCAACATTTGAGACAATTCGTATAAGTTAATAAAAACATACTGAGATAAGTCATCTCATTTTCGGTAGCGGTGCTCGGTGGTCTGTATGAGCATGACAGTAATTTTATTGCATAAATTCTAGGACGCATTTTTACGATTCGTAATTTGACATTTGTCATTTTTCTCTATGCTAATTTTGGAAACTTTAATGGGAACAGTGTAATTGAATCTGTGTGGATTATTCATGAATGTTTTATATTATTAGGAGCCAGCTGTTGCCCGCGACTTCGTCCGCCTAAAATCAAATATAATATATTAATCACTTCGCAGAATAAAACTTTATAATCGTACTTTTTACATTAGTTGTTTTTACCGTACGAAATTAAACATAAAACATCTGTTTCAAAATATTTTTTGATATAATAAACAATTTAATTTTGTTTATCTGTATAAAGCTACATTTCACCCAGTGTTGGTGCTATTCAATTATAAAGTAAAAACAATGGTAAAGTAATAACGAAGGTGTTCAAGACAATTAACAATAACAAAAAAGATGGCTGTTTACGTCCTGGTAAGCTGCGGTACCAAAAAAAAGTATTGAGAACTTCCAACTGATATTTTTTCTTTATTATATTTACTATAACTGTGCCCCGCGGTTTCACCCGCCCTGAAATTTTATTTAACGAAATGAATATACTTATTACCTACTTAAATACCACCCTAACCTCATCACCGACATGACCGTAGCAAAGCTTAACAATTACATATGATTGCTTAAACTGTGACCACAGTCCATACTATATAGGTTCTGGTATAGTTTTTGCGGCCGGCTGCCTGCCTGACGCCAACCCTCCTCGGGAATCATAAGCTACTAACATAACCTAACAAAACCTATTAAAAATAATACACACATCATTCCTAAAATCGTCTACATACATGTAAATACTACCAGGGAGCGCCGTGCGTCTCCGAAAGACTTGCGTGTGCTATGAATATCTCAATCCACAGTGTGTCTAGCTGAAGCTTGCAAAATCTCCGACGCTGTCCTGTTTTGAACTTTATGTAAACTCACTTCTTCACAACTTCAACTACCATCATTTTAAAGACAATAATATGTAGTCATAAAGTATTTTAAAGATCATAATATAATATATAATAAAAAAAATCATTGTTTTAGGTTTTATTGTATTTAGAAAGGCCACCAATAATAGTTATTCTCGAATATCTTCCATGTACTGACAGCGATCAATTACATTTTTATTATATGTATTGATTTTCTTTCGAAACTTTATGTTCAAAAATGTTTAAATATTTATAAAAGTACACTTTTTTATTAAGCCAATAGTATTGAAATAATTGTTATTGATTTTTAAGCGCCATCTAATTTCCAACGTTTGATAATTTCAACGTAACGGTGAATTGATTATCGTGGCTTGCATTTTTTCTGCTCAAATATATATTTTTTTATTTTAATGTGTTGTTATTTGATATTTAAAGTAATACTAAATTTAGTTACTTTTATTATCTTTGGTTTTCTAATTGTATATTGCCGCATTTCGTTTCTTAATTTGTACACAGCTACTAGTAACGCCATCTAGTTTTGACGAATAAAGTAATACAACGAATAAACTAATTTTCTCTACTATGGGATAGGACCCCGTGATAAACTTTCAATCATCATCATTTAAAAGATCGTAATATAACTAACAACATGTATAACCAAACGTTCAACCTATTCAACTGAACAGCTATTTTATATCATTTTTATCGAACAAATGTTTGACATGGTTCTCTAAATTAATATATTTTTTTTGTTTATAAGCCGATTGAGATAAAACAAACGCTAAATGTTAAGTGAAGCTTACCTCAATACATAAATGAAAACCGCACCCAAATGGGTTAAGCCGTTTATGTAACAAACGCTCAGACAAACAGACAAGCAGACGGAAATTCTAATAATTGTTTTGGGTTTTATTGCGTATATAAAGACCCCCAGTGGTAGTTTTTCTCAAATATCTTCCATGTACAGACAGCGATCAGTTACAGTTTTATTATATGTATAGATAAGAATTAAATTTTTTGTCTAAGTATAGCAGATTGTACAATTTCAAACAGCCATAAAACAATATTTTTCTTACTTTCTTTAAACAAGAAATATAACTAGTGATTTCTAAATGCTAGTTAGGGTTGATGTTTCATAGTATTATTATCTTGTTTAGAGGCAATTCGAATACATCGTGAGCCGTCTTCGTTCCTTACGTAGACTTTACCAAATGAAGTCCAACAAAACTTGTACTTCTCCTATGTAGCCTAGTCTCGTACCAAGTAGAAAAAAACCTATTTTTAGATGACAAGTTTTCTGAGCAATAAATTGGAAAAACCTTACGATCAGAGACATTTAAGTGTTTTGTGAATGTATGTATATTAAATACATAGTTTCTCTTGTTAATACAGAATCGAACTTAAAGAATTGTATGGTTGGTTGTTTTATTATTAACGCAAAAAATAACTTCGTTAACAATGTCAATATCTCTTAGTACTGCTAGCTACTTGCTTACTTTCTCCATTTTCTTGGGCTTTTTACGTATTTCAGTGGAAGAAGCTCGTTGGCATTGCTAAATTTTGTCTAATTTATCCTTCAGCGACGGAATATTTTTTATGGCAGAAGATGGCAAACGAACAAGCGGGTCACCTGATATTAAGTGACCGCTACCAATAGGCTAATGAGTTGCAGATGCGTTGCCTACCTTGACTGGGCAGTGGAGACAAAAGAAAAGGAAAAGGATATTTACTTTTCCAGTCCATACCCTCGATCGTCAAATCCTCTTTCTCTTCCCATGCTATTCTAAAAAGGGAAAGAAGACTACATTTGGGATACTGGCACCTCACTTATGGGACAAGACGCAGAATTCTTCTTTAATCCTGTTTTCAACAAGGTAATTCACCGGTCGAGCCGGGCCAAACGTGCAACAAGCAGTTGTTGTTGTTGTTGTTTTAATTTTTCTGAATTTTCTTTCCGTATGTTTTTCAAAGTATATTATTTTGGTCATTATTTCTTCGCATTATCGTGCAGTAAAATATACTTTATATATTTGCTCAATTTAATTTAACTCGATTTTTAGAGATACACAAATTTCTTTTAAGACAGATATCTGTAAAAGTAATTTAATTAGACATTCCATCACAATAAAGAAGCAAAGAACTAATATTTCATTAAATAAATAGTACATTGGTAATAGAAGTTCTATTACCAATGTAATATTTAAACAAATTAGTAATTTTATGTAATGATTTAAATTATAGATGTTTTGTTACTTATATTGATTTAAGCTCGGTAGCGTCAAGTTATGGTTAAGATGATGTCATAACCAAAATCAAGACTGCACAAAAAAGCTATTGTGTAAAGAATCGTGAGACTAGTTCGCTGAGTGGACGAGCGTTGAACTCTTTTGGCTGTGTACTGTCGAGCCGTGCCAGCGCTTGTAGATGGTCAATTATAATTTGCTTTAACCATGTAAAGCTTCTTTGTAACTTTATTAATATTATTACATATTGTTTTTATTCACTTACTAAAATTTTTACACTTTAAAATATTACAAACATAATAATTTTACCAACTAGTTATTTCTAGACACATTATTGTATTTTGTGCCATTGATTTAATTTATTAAAGTACTACAAACCACCGCACGTCGTTCGTCGTGTTTATTCGTCGTCGTGTTTATTCATTTTGTGAAAAATATATAATACTAGATGACATCCAAAATGGCTTTCGTAAAAATAAATCAAAAACCTTGGCAGTTTATAAATATGTACAAGAAGCAATAAATATTGTAAACAATAAAGATTATGCTGTAGGGCTATTGCTTGACTTGACCAAAGCCTACGATAAAGTACAGTTTAATTTATTATTAAAAAAATTGCAATAGGGATTAGAGGAAACGCTCACAAATGGTTTACATCATACTTACAAGATAGGGAACAATTAGTAGAAATAGAACACTTCAATGATGCCAAACGCAATAGAAAAAATTACATCAAATACAAAACCAGTATATGCATCAATACCACAAGGAAGTGTAATAGGATGCCTTTTATTTTTAATATATATAAATGATCTTCCTAAGGTAATAAATGGACCATGTGTATTATTCGCAGATGACATCTCCTTGCTTACCTCATGCCAAAACAATATTAATATACACGATAAAATAAATTCCCTTCTCTTTTCAGCAGTACATTGAATGGGTAGCCAAAATTTAGAAATAAACTTTACAAAAACAAAATTAATCTCCTTCCTCTTCTTCCTTTAACGATACTAAAATAGAACGAGGCGGCGAGTTTACTCTCCTCGGATTATCCATAGATACTCACCTCAATTGGAAATCTTATGTACAAAAATTAAGAGCAAAACTTGCCAAATTCGCTATTATCGTATACGCTTTAACTGAAATAAAAAAAAATACTGATATCCAAACGGCACCATCACCACATACTATGCGTATGCTCATTCGTGGCTCAGCTACGGTATTATACTTTGGGGGGAAATAGTACAGATGCTCATACCGTTTTCACATTACAAAAAACCTAATACGAATAATAACAAATATAGATCAGACATATACGTGTAGACCACATTTCAAAAAAACATAAAATATTAACTGTCACCAGCATATACATTCTAGAAATAAGTAAATTCGTTCGAAAATACCCACAATTTTATAGTACCCCTGAGGTACCCAAACCACATATACCCTAAGACATAAAGACGGATTAAATCTGCCACCATCAAAGTTAAAAATACATTTAAATAGCATTCTTATGGACATAACTAATGGTAGTTATGTCCATAAGAATCTACAACAACCCAACAAAAGAAATTAAAGAGGAAAAAAATTGGACAGACATTTGTGTGGATGAACATGTCTGTCCTGAGTCTTGGTTTAATTATCTATTTAAGTATGTGTTTACAAAAGAAAAGAAGTATATGTAGTGTATCAGTTATCTGATTTCCATAGCACAGACACTGCTTAGTTTGGGATATTATATTATTATTTTTATACGAATACGAGTTAGGGCCCTTCAAAAATAGATCCTTCCAAGGTCGGCAGCTCGGCTGCAGTCACTCTGGTGTTGCGGATGTTTCATGGGCGTGGGTATCACTTAAACTTAGGTGACCCGTTGCTCGTTTGCCCTTTGTCTTATAAAAAGGTGATCGAAAGATCGACTTGCTATACGACCGACCGCTTACAACCGCAGCTCATATTTAAATATTGCAGCTAGTAAATTTACTGGTAAAGTACGACCGCATGTCATAATCAGATAAGTACAAACATGTTACTTCGAAGGATTTTATTTTTTAACAACATAAGTTGTATGCGATCTTTGATAAGTATGCTAGGCGTTACTCTGATCCAGTATTAGAAATAGCGTTGTTAAAAAAAATTGTGTCTCTAAAACAAGACAGCGGGACTTATGATAATAATATGCTTCGGTGGTTCGGGCAAGTTGATAGGATAAATAATAGCAGATTGGCAAAGATAAATTTATGTTTCGAAAGTGAGTGGAATTGGTGGCAGGGGTCGTCCTAGATGAAATGTGCGCAGGATTTACTCGAGTTAACACTGCCATTATTCTACGGTTCGGTTATTTATGCATACGGCGGATGTCCATCCTTTTGTCGTAGATATAAAGCTAGTTCGAAAAAAGCTATTTGAATCTTCGTTCCTCGTGCGTACAGTGGAGGATTTTAACAAGTTGCTAGTGTCTGCATTTTCGTGCAATTATGACGTAGAAGCAGAAGTAACTTTCTTACTAAACCATCTTTCGACCACATCACAGTAAGTGCGGACCATCTTTCGACCTCATCACTTAACACCAGGTAGGATTTTATTCGAGCGGTAGTTTTTTCATTACAAAAAAAGATTAACGATTGAGGTGTGCCTGGATCGTGCCAAATGGAAATCCGTAATCTCGGCCTGTACCTCTGGGCTAAGGGTTCGATTCTTATTTATTTTATTTGTTTAAGTTGCACTGCACTATATTACAGACAATCACGTACTGTTTATTAATACTATCAGTTAATGGACATACAACACCAGAGGGCAAGGTGCTTTGAGAACTTTTGACTTAAAGTTTGTAAGAACGCTGTTTTCTTGGAGAATCCTAACCTAAGTTGTATTTTTTTGGGAATACCGTATTTGGAGAGAGATCGAATCGGTAAGATAATAGTTCGAGGCCGAAAGTTGTACAAAATCCGTGCGGCTATAGTATCCCAATCATGAAGCTAGTATATATGTGATTTGGTGTTTTCGTGTGTTGAACAGTTTGCTAAATAGTACAAAAACCTAAAATGTTAAAATTAATGCAACTAAATTATTAAAGAAAGTGTTTATGTGGTCTGTATTATTATAAAATATTTATTTATGCGATTTAGTTTACTAAAAAGTAATTTTTAAAACTAAATAATACTAATTCTATATTGTAAATGGAAATGTTAGATTTGGTTTGTAACGACTCAACCGTTCATCATTAAAATTTTGCACCCATATTATCAGGCGTGCAAAAAGGACATAGAGGGTTATAAAATCTAATCGGCTTAAAATTAATAAATATATGCTCACACCCATAAGCCAGAGATTATGTATTCCATTTGGCGCGATCCTAGCACACCTCTCTGTCTTCTTTGTACATCCATACAGCGCATGCATGCTCGTCGGTTATGGGTACTTCTTATATCGCCTTTCTTTTCTTCTCCTTGGACGTCCCCTTCCAACGCTGCCACTCAGTTTTGCAAAATAAATTTGTTTCGTTACTCTATCATCATTCATTACATTCAGCATAAATTCTTAGTCCTCTGAATCACGACCTGATTTTTAGCGACATTTCACTACTAGCTCACCCATCCTTAATCCACAATATATATATGTAGATCTTCCAAATCTTCGAAGGCGCGGATAACTGTTTGGTCTACAGCCAAAAACTTTTTGTAATTATACGTAAAGAAAAGATCTGATCCATACAGTCCATTCCTTTCGTAAAACCTTTGCATATAACAAATTCAATCAATATTTTAGCATAAAGCTTTCCCACAATGCTGAGAAGGCTGATTTTAACAACATGCTGCGCATCTGCCGGTACTAGGCTATTTATCCAACATATATTGAAAAAGACCCACAGCAGGCTTGCAACTTAACCTTCTCTAGCTCTCAGCATTTCAAGGGAAATCCAGTAATATGCTGCTATTCATTTTACATGCTCATGTTATAATGTTTAAAATTTGACAATGACTACTTTATGACATAAATGTGCCTATTATTAAACCGCTAAATCAAGGAACAAATATTTTCACCCAGGGAAATTAGAAATGAATTTGTTCGAAGCCGCTAGAAACAGGTAGTACTATGATAAGTCTGAAACTATAAGCTTCACAATATTGAACAAGAGTTTACGTATACCACGTACAATATGTTTTGTTATACTTATTTGTAATGTTGATAATTCACCCGAGACCCGCATAAACAAGGTTCTTGACTTTTACGATATCAATGGAAATACCGAGGGGGGCAAAGGGTAAATGTTGAAATTTTAAATACGCTGAAAATAAATTACGTTAGTCAATCCGACCTCATCTAGGATACGCCCGACGCCTTGATCAGATTGGTGGTATTACGCTGCGAATATTTGTGGCCGTCTATTTTTTTTAGTATGGGTGGCTTTATGCCGCCCTTTCGTTTCCCCTTACATATTTTTGGGTCAGGGACCCTGAGGTGCGGGTAACAATTTTATCAATATTTGTTTTATTAAGTAAAATTCGAAAAAGGTA
The DNA here is from genome assembly GCA_029849275.1 of Papilio elwesi. Taxonomy (NCBI): domain Eukaryota; kingdom Metazoa; phylum Arthropoda; class Insecta; order Lepidoptera; family Papilionidae; genus Papilio; species Papilio elwesi. Next base: position 7,991,298 of record CM056692.1, on the reverse strand, counting down.
AAAATTAAAAAGTTAAAATTTACAATTGAATTACTTACATCTAATATCTCACAATTTTTATCACTACTTACAATTCTCCTAGTTTAAAAAACAATTAAAATACAATAAAATCACTATATGTTAAAATAATAAATAGGTTAAAATTATAAATATGTTAAAAATTAATATAATAGCAATACACAAATAAAACCCACATGAAGGGCTGTCCTTGCAACGAAATTACCTTAAATAGGAGGAGAACCCTCCATGTCCGGTAAATATCTGCTTTAGAATTGGATCCGGTTCTATCTTTCTCAGGATGGGGTATGCCTCGATGGCGTCCGGGAAGAAGAGTTTCTTGCGCCACTTCTCCCAGCGCTAACGCTTTCCGAAGTGGTAGTAATGTTAGCTCTAGTACTTCATGTTATCCGATAATAGCTACTGATCGAGCCGAGGCTCGGCCCTCTCGGGCACCCTCGAACCGGAATGCTAAATGCGTAATGAGTGACAGCCCAAGCCGAGGTTCCCTCTCAGGGGCCCTTGAACCGAGACCATGGAGCGTCCGCCGAAGCGACATAAGAGCTCTGCGAGATCGTATCGAAAGTGACGTGTGACGAATCCGAAGTATAAGCAAAACAACGAACATAGTGCAAAATTTGTGTAGGAACGGGCCACAAACATTGCTCGCATGGCAGCCATGTGAAGATGCAGCAGAGATAGGCCTTCCACAAGATTGGCTAATGATTTAGTAGAGGGTGCGGTAGTCAAGGGTAGATTATAAGGGGCAGCGGTCCGATCTTTGTGACGATTAATTCTTATTAATTATTTTATTATATTAATCGTTCTACCATTCTACCGGTCGTCCGTTCGTCAATCGTTCTATCAGTTCCTTAAATCTCCCTTATTATCCCATTTTAAGGAGTTTCAAGTACAGTAATAATACATGGTATTATTTTTATTTTCAGATTTAAGCGGTTATATAATAATCTGTTATATAGTAAATATAATGCTCAGCAGCATAATTTTATCTGTTGCTATCTAAATTTTGTTTATACCTTTCGTGTTCGAAAAATATTTCGATATATACAATATAAGCGTAAATATTAGAGCCTTAAGTTATGAAAATAATAAAAATAAATAAGTTGCAGCCATAAACGTATAAATAAATAACTAAATCATAAACATTATGAGCATTGGAATAAAAATCATTCGCTAAAATTATTTTCATCGTTCATTGCCGAACATGTGTGTGTGTGTCTGCGAGTGTGAACTGGCAGAGAAGTTCAATCACCCCCAAAGCCAATAGAAAAACCTTGTTTGAATAGTACGTGGCTGTGAGCTTGTGCTAGTAATCTTTGTAACAATTGTTTCTTCATTTAACATAACATTTATCGTTTTATTTTAAGTGGCTAAAGGTGTCTAAGCCTCATATTTAACAATAGAATTGCAAAGACGAGATAGTTGAATATAAATCAAGTAAAATTTTAATTTACAAAGTAATTTAATTCTTGGTAGGCACAAGTGCTTTTGATAGTTTATAAGGTGTAATGTATTAAATATTATATATCATATCATATTTAATATATCAAAGCGTTATGATCCATGCTGAAGGTTCATAATTAAACCTAAACGGACTAGCCGTTTAGGCCGTGTATTAAACGGGTCTAGCAACATAAATGACCAAGCCAAACTTTTTAGCAGAAATCGGATCCCAGCCAGGGTATTGGCTTTTCTAGATATGTCTTAACTTTTTAACAGTAGAAGCATTATGACCTTATGAGTGAGCGAGTCAGTTAGTATGTGACAAAATCGGCGTAATTCAGATATCAATAAGTCAGCAACACTAAAAGATAGATAGTTAATACTTGTTACGTTTGATAATTCTATTGAGGACAATCTTTGGCTCGTCCTTCCGGGGGCATAACCGTGCACCATACATTTTGTGTTCTTATGTATTGACTAAGCTGAAATCAAACACAAGAGGAGAATGTTGTATAAAACAAAAATGGAAAAAAATAAAAAATAAATTCAGGGAAGTAACCAGTAATTCTTGTATTTTCCATTTTAGTCTAATACCGTTTGCTATCTTTTGGACAGGAGATTGATTCTACGCTCATACGCACTTCTGATGGTTGGCCTGGCTAAAAATTGGTCTAAGTGGTATTTGGTGATATTTGATGGGTGACCGGAACAAGTAGTAGTCCTAAGATGCCAAATTTGGACCCAGCCCATTCAAGCATTTAGCGAGTAACCAAACTCGTATGAGAGTATGAGTTTTTTATATCTTTTCTATTGGTAAATTCCGGCCTTTTTTGATTGAATGAATTTATTCGATTTGTCTAGTTGGTCAAAGCACGTTTCAGAATGAGTAGTAGGATTAGTAGCATCCAGTAGAAGTTAGAAAAAAAACGATCCCCTTGAAATCCTACCTGGTAGAAAGCTAAGCTTTTTCTTGGTGAATATCGACCTTCGAAGTGGTTTGAACCGGTACGTCTATTTTACTCTATAATTTTTCGCACTTTATAATTTTGTAAATAACCCATTTCTCGTAGCCAGTAATGATTGGCTTCAAAAATGAATCATTGTCGTGACTTTTGAGAGGCAAATCACATTTGTTAATACGACAAGACGAATTTCGTAAAATTGGCAAGTTTTTAAATTAAACCATTTCACGTGGTTGGTGACGATGAACGGTTGAAATTGACAATAACCTTTCAGCATATAACAAGTTGTTATTTGGCGGTTTTCGTGTGCGTGTGCAACGAGCCTTTCAAACGTAGCACATCTTCAAAATCAAAATTGAAAATCAATTTTGGCATTGTTGCTTGGTCAATACATCCTCTCCATACAATCACATAACTTTCGCCTTGCTTGAACTGCATTTTTAATAATCGATTTCGCAATTTCCGCCTTTTAAAATTATATTCGGTTTATTATCCATCAAATGAACATGGAATCGTCCGATTTATAGATCCGATAGCTTAATTTGATGTTCAAAAATATACATTTGATTTGTAAAAAATAACGAGGAAGGTTCCAGAAATGCGCTAGTTCAATTACCCTTGTGATATGGTATTTAAAAAAAACCGGCCAAGTGCGAGTACGACTCGCGCACGAAGGTTTCCGTACCATTATCTATAAAATTCACGTTTATTGTATGGGAGCCTGCTTAAATATTTATGTTCTTCTGTTTTCATACTTTTTGATGTTATAGCGGCATCATCATAATATATCATCTGTGAAACTTTAAACTGTGTAACTACCATAGTTTATGAGAACCTGATGACAGACGGGCGGATAGCGGAGTCTTAGTCCCATAATAGGGACCCGTTTTACGCTTTGGGTACGGAACTCTTAAAAAAAATTTTTTTGACATAAAATTTGCCGTCATACTCGTAAATATACGTATTATTCCAATGTATTAATAGTTAAATTATGAAAAATTTGTACTTGCAGATTATCCAAAAAGGGAAAAAAGTTGCTGGTAGATCATATTTAGCGTGTGTGAACTAGAAATGTAGAACAATGATATTCTAAAATACCTGTTTGTTTACTTCCCTAACACATGTAATATATTTGTTAAATATTGACTGGTTGTACGAGTACATATGTACGCCTGTATTATTTCACCTTAAATTGATGATGACCTCAATGACATTGGCATAATGATGCTTACATAAAAATAATGGCGAGAAAACGTGAAGCAGGGTGTCGCCTAGTTTTCTATGGGGCGGTGTTAGAGCGCGCCGAGTCAAGGTAAGTGTGCCGACGGCCGCGTGTGACCCAGTGCAGCCCCTACCCCGCCGCACCGCACCCTGCCGGCCCGCCGCCCGCCGCTCGCGAAAGTTCAACGAACCTCTGGCAGAATTCTTACAGCCACGACACTGTTACATTACCGGAAAGCTGCTGCAATCGACATGCTCGTGTCGACTAACATCGGCCGATGATCGCATGAAACGCTTTGAGGAACATTGAATGTCAATGTTTACGTTAGCAAATCGGGACTCTTAAAATAAGTGTTACGTTCTTTTTATATCAAAATGTCTAATATATAACCAGTATATTATAATGTTTCTCTACTTCCCATGTACTCGTATTAGCCTCATTTAAAAATGGATTCCTAAAATTTACCAAACGAAAAGTTATGTAGGTAAATAATAGACTTAACATTAGAAATATTGGTTTTTAAATTGTTTAAATTCAAATTCACATGAATGCTGCAATTGTAAGGTGATTTCATCCATGGTTACTAAATAAATTAAAAGTACGATATTTATTGGATATCCTTAGCTATCGGATAGCGATGAGTCGCAGAGTAAACAGCGTGAGTAAGAGTTAAGAAAGGGGTTTGAGTCGTCACGCCGGAGTAATGGTAATTGAGTTTATTATGTCACCGAGTCGTCGAAGTTTCGTGAATCACCGGAGTGGTCGGCGTCCGCGCATACGTATGCGCTTGCACCGTTATTACTTTCTACGGCGATTGTGGGTTTTTGGATTTTCCTAAAACCTGCTATGCTTTCAGGAAATTGTATGAGACACAAAAAATGCGCAATCGAGCTAATTTATTAAATGCAATGTTAACTATGCTCAAGAACAGTTTGTTTTAACAAAGGTCATTTAAAATATTTATATTTTTATAAATATCCTGTTGCGTCAACAACTCGTTCTTTTTATAAATTTTGTGAGAAAAGTTTTATAGGCACAATAAGTGGTGATTAATAAAGCTTAGAAATTACGACCCAATTTTAACAACTGAAATTTAAGTCATCTAGAGTTACGCTCCATGGTGAAATACGGAAACTTCATAACGTAGGAAATGCCAAAAGATAGCAGTCGCAGGCGATTAGTTATCAATATAGTCAAGTTGCCTTGATTAAAGTTACTTTTACTTTTTCAAGGAAGCCAAACGTTGTATTGTTATCGTTTAGTACAGCATTCTAAGGGTCTTTTTCAATCATTCCGTCTTAAAACTCATTTCTTAAGATATTTAGTTTCTTAAGAGTATTTAAGGGAACATTCGCTTAGGAGCAAAACGTTAAAAATGATCAAAGGGTTACCATACCTATCAGTAAATAAATACATTGGAAACACATTGAGTGTATCTTAACTCATATTTGAGATGGTTTTAATTAATTAAAAAATGTATATATTTAAAGTGAGTTTTAGGTCTAACATCTATTAATTATCAATTTAATTTTTAAATAAAATTTCAATATAAGCAAAGTCAACTAAATCTATTTCATAACGAAATTGGGTTTTAAAGTTATTATTCCTGTTTATCATTAGAATAATCGTGGGCAGATAAAAGTGTCCAAGTTAATAGTGAGACTGTCAGCTCGAGCCGGCTACGTCTGTAACGGCGCGCGGGGCCGTTGAACGCCGCTGGCCTTATTCCGGACTATCGCAAGCGAGACGCGACGTACTTTCATTGTCACCTCACGATATGCACTAGCACTAGAGCCACTCGTCAGCAGCCGACTCCTACATCTCCATATGCGGCATCTGTTGACCACATATTGAGAATTGAATTCAGGCTAAGCACGCAACTTTTTAACGTTACAATTACGTTTACACCGCATACTTATCGTTTTTCATTTTATTTGATGTCATGTTTTCGTTCTTTTCTCAAATAATTTAACACTGTTTATAACATAATTTTATATACAATGGACTAACTTCCTTCAAAGCCTTCACTAACTCATTCTGTACTTTAGGAACCAATACCTTCCCCTTAAGTACTTGCTTAAGGTAAAACAAATAATTATTCTCATCAAAATAAGTAGTAATTATTTACAAAATGTGTATAACTGGAATCAAATGTAATATATACGAGTATAGCTAACAAGATAACAATTGGACTACTGTTTATCGCTGTTTGTGGTTGCATTATGATTGTTGCTATAGAGTACCTCCTGTAACGTAATACACTAGATAAAAAAACTACTGAGCCTTCGAGTCGTCGTATAAGATCACATCTTGGTAATAAGCAACAATAAAATTATACAACTCTCAGAAAATGGATTGGTACCATCTGACGGCAAACTCTAGCAGCGCGGTTATTAGTCAAATTAAATAACGCGCCCTGGTCAAGCTTCACACATTTCCGTCCTTTTCGTGTAATCACTCCAAATGATTGCAAGAAAGCGAGAGGGAAGATACACATCAATACACAAATCGCACTTGTTATTTCTGTCTCCTCACATATAAAAAACCTTTTGTCATCATGCTCAAAAATGTTATTTTATTTTAATATATTGTAGGATGTGAGCTGTTCTTTATGCCACAAGAAAATTAAAGGCTAACTTATGAAGAACAAGGCCACACTGAAATATTCAAATGTGATGGCATAAGGTAAAATATCTTATTTTTAAGAAAACTGTCCTTGTAGTACAAATGGCGTAGAGTTTTTCGTAGACATTATGAGTCGCTTTGGGTCAGCTACGTACGATTGGAAGAGTTGGGCACGACAATGGCGCAGCTGTTGCTACGGCACTACGATGGCGCAGCCATTGACCCCGCCACAGTGTCAAGTGCATTTCGACATAACAAAATGTTGTTTTATTTAATTTTTTTTATTTTTCAATATTATCTAAGTGTTTTCCAAGCAATAGAACCTATTCGATTTTATGTTCTCGAACGATAACTTAAACAATATCTATTCAAGGCATTTTTATACGATTGTCCGACAGCTATAAAATTTCAAAATTCAATATTTAGTGTAATTCATTTCAAACATTACCGACACATTCACCTGGATGGAATTATTTTTTCAGATTAAATAATTGTACATTTATGCTGTAACTTAGTTTTGGGTATGATTTGTGTAATACAAATATTTTTAAAGATTATGATACTTCATTCATATAATACTTCGATCGTACTTGTGTGTCAAATGGAGTTAATAATATTATAGACCCAATGTATAATAATAATTTACATGTTAGGAATCTCTTATCTCAAAGCAATGTCTGGAACACCTAGACGAAGGTACTTTATTATGGTACTAATTTATGTTTTTGCGTGTCAATGAGTGAAACCTCACTGCGGTGCGGACGTCATTCCACTTTTCTAAAGCGTCAGTGGTTTGTAACGTTACCATCGCAACTGGGTCTGCGTAACGTAACTACTTTCCTCTTAGGCCTAGTTAATAGATTAACGCGGGAGAGGCGGGGTGGGTCTATGTTGACTGGTGGTGCCCGCGGAAGCTGGCGTGGACGCTCGCTGCAGTTTCGCTGCACGCAGTAGGTAAGTGTGTCGATGCACTCTCATCCCCTCCACGTTTCTTTCTCTGCAATCAGTCATGACAAACTTGCCTTGTCTAGTCAGGATTCTATGTGTTACAACCCCATAAAATTAACTGAACGACATAATTTACTGTAAGAACGCGTCCAACAATAAACGCAACAAACTTATATATATTCAGGGAATAAAGTTTCATTTCAAATGTAGCTGGATACTTTCTTATCATCAGATCACTAGTCAGCCGCCTAAACGTTAAACTATGTCCGCCGATATATACGAGTACATGACAAGTATAAAAGACCGAAAATATACACATTTGTGATTTCTGAAAATTCCACTTACATATATTTCTAGGCCAAGAGCCTCTTGGACCTTGCAACTAGACTAAGAGACAGTCGGGGTTAAGCAATTATAACCGGCGTAGCAACCGGGTTCATTAGCCTCTCTCGATTTCAATGGCGCGTGTCACGGTTGTTAATTTCGGATGAAAAACTCTTGGGTATCTTACTTGAAACGTATAAAAATAAAGACACACCGTGTATAAATGTTACTTTCAGTATTTCCAATAGTTTTATGCTCGAATGACGTATTAATAAGGCGTTGAGGTCATATTGTGCAAATGGTATTTATATTAGTCTAATAAACTGAATACTTTTGATACACACATATTTTAGATATCTTTTAACTCTTCCGGGACTGGCAAAAATAATAATTGTTATTTGCTCAACTAAATCAGACACATATTAACTATCAACGATGACCTGAGATTATTGCTGGCTTCGAAAACAAGGTTTTACACAAATTTTACACAAACAATTTTTTAACCCATTTCGTTCAGAATATTGAGATAGTAAATTGTATTCCTTACGTTTCAAGGATTTTAAAAGAAATAAAAAAAATAAGAAAAACTGTTCGGTGAACCATAAACTTTGTTTTTAAGTGCTTGTAACAATTTAATGTTCACAATACTCATAACAAAATAACTTAACAGTAACTTGTAACTGACGCATTTTTATGACGTTACAAAAACTGGTAAGTTACCTTGCCTTTGCGCTTGTACCTCATAAAGCTGAAGGTGAACGAGTGTATGCTAGGTTTTGTAATTTAATTAAAAAGCTATATGATTGAATATAGAATACAGGAGTACACTGAATTCATATTATTAGTAATTTGCCTTTTAATTGTTAGAAAATCAAGAGAACGTTAAAACTTAAAACTTTCAGTTTTGTAAAGTAGGTACGAAACGTAATCAATACAAAACTTTTGGACACTACACGTGATCAATATTGACGCTTTAATAACTTTCGGCTACTTGCATATTTAACGGCAAATCTTTTAACTTGTGACTCAGTTTTTTTTATAATAAAATCAATGACTACTGTGGTGTTGCAAGAAGCAATAGGTATAGTGCAGTGACATATTGGCAGGTGCGCAAGCGCATCGCGACGAGTTTCCTATCCGTATCTAGGCGAGTGACAGTAGTGGCTTGCGAAAGTGCACATAATTGGATCGGTGCTTTAGAAAGGGGGTTATGAGTTTGTAAGTGCAACGAACCCGCGTGTATTTCCTCGGGAAGATGAAGTGCACCGCGGCCGGGGCCGGGGCCGTGGAAAGCGTGCGGTTCCAGGAATCGCCGATATACCGTCGGCTAACCAACACTGCTCTCTCGCTATTCACTACATATGGACAAAAGTGAAAATGAATCCGATAATTTATTTCCATTTTATTTTATCACATTATACTTAGCCCCTTGATAATTTCTAAACAACTTTTAGTGGGCAAAAATAAATCTCGCTTAACTTTCAGTATTGAAATATTAATACAAATAATAGTTATGATGTAGTAGAAATAAAAAAAATACTTCAGCATATGCAAAAATTTAATATAATTGAATTACTCGAAAATGTAAAATAAAGATAATTCCTTTATTACGTAACTTGAAGTACTTTGGCAAATCAACTGACAACTCATGAAAACGTCTGAAGTCTTTATTCTTTTTTGTAATTTGCTAATAGCTTTTTAACCAATCTTTGTTCTTTACCTATTTATATTTATAATAATAGCTGAAGTATAAAATATTTTAAGTTCATCTTAATGTTGAAAAATAAACTTACAGATTCAATTAAAAACCAAAACGTTTACGATAACAAAACAAAAAAGTGCACCTGGCGGACACAGTAAACTAATTTATTTAGGGATAGCAAAAAAACATTGTATTATTCATACGCTGCAACTGTTCTTTTATAATTGCATATAACGGGGCCAAAGGGTTAAGCGACCACAACCATATGCCGCCGAGTGGCCCAAATACCGGATACGGGTTAAGTAATCACGGCCTTTTTATGCATCCTCTCTATTAAACTTAACCCTGTAACAGTTCCTAACAGTACATTTGATTCCATAAAAAAGTCGACATTTGCTAGGATGGGCGGTATGTTAATTGAATTGCTAACAATCGATTCCATCACCGAATTGCCGGAGCGCAGTTGCTTGTGTCATATTTTTTGCCACTTGGCATGTTTGTCGCCCGTCGCTCGGCGGCGCCTGATTTTTTTGACATTAATTAAATCCTTTGATGCGAGCAGCGGTGCGTGCTATACATATACCTACATACACAACAAATTAAATTTAAAATGGAAATGGAACTGGTTCTAGGATGTCTTTCTTAGGCTGTAAATGCAAAACCCACTGTAGAGTAAAATGTTTATTTGAACGGCGCGTAATTTTTAATTAGCTGCGAAATACACCTAAAGTAAAAAGAAATCAGGGATCATAGGTATTCTTAAAACTTGAGTCATTGTATGGACATTCTGCAGTTGATTCTAAAAGAAGTTTGAAGAAAGGAATAGTACCGAGATAGGTTTTTCGTGAAGAATGATACTGGAAATCAGTAGTTCAATCAGAAATAATAAAATGCCATGACGTTACTTTAATTTAATTTGCTTTTATGTTTTGCTTCTTAAGTTAAATAAAAATACATTCAGACGAATTGATAACCTCCTCCTTTTTGAAGTCGCTTAAAATGTAATGTAGTGTTCAATGTCGGATACATTCCGCGGTAACCGGAACATACTACGACATATACTAACATTAGGAACGGAAAACGATAGATATCTTAGAATTCAACTAAAGTGCACAATATTCTATTTTATTTTATTTCACTAACCAGCGTTGTTTAGGTGTAACTGTACCTGTAACAGTCTGACAAGACATACAGACAATCGTTATATTAAATAAGTTCAATCAAAACTTCAATAGAATGAATCGCGGATGTTGAGAGGATACTAACGTCAATCTCAATCTAGAAGTGTCGTGTTATATTTCTCTACTTCCACAAAGCGAACAAGTTACGTCGCCTGCATTGATACCAGACTTTTATAAACAGCATTGTCAAAAAGCATCATAACATTCCAGACTTTCAAATGCTTAGTAACGGATAAATGATGCAATCTGACATAACAAAGTTGATGTCCGTGTTCATCAGAGATAATATATATTATTTCTTTCTTGATTACCTTTAAGTTAAAACGTTACTGACGTGCCAGATATAAACCGATCCCTCGCCATCGATCCTTATATTTATGTTATGTGTATGTGCGCGGCTGGTATTTATCACATTTGGGACTTAATTAGGTTTTCTGGCTTTGGTTCATTTTGGTTACATCAAAATGTATTTTTTACCCCAGATAGCCTTTATTTCGTACATCCGTCGTCCTCGTCGTGCTGGTATCTGATATTTGTCAATGCTGGGTCTCCTCCATTAATCGCCACAGAGGACAGTCCCCTGTCGTCCTCATCTTGTGGGCTCCCGCAACCTCGACTGGACTGGACTGGTGCCACGCCGCCTCGACCGCGTGGCCGCCAATCTAAGACAACTCGGCCCCATCCGCCGGTGAACATCTATCTGTGGAAATAAATGTATATGTGGTTCGGTGTATATGTGGAAATTATAAAATTATTGGTTATGTTTTTTGTAGTTTTAATTTAATTTTCATTATATCCTAATAATAAGATTCTGGTTAATTACAATCAAATAATACACCACATTGTGTACTTAAATTCTCTTTACAATATCAGATCTTTTTCGGAATGTAAGATTCACTAAATAAGTATTAGTTTACAGTATTATTATGTTACAGTATTTTAAATAATTGTTTACCAACCGCAAGCGCTACCTGACCATTACCTATTAACAATACTGCAAGAATTGTGTCTAACGTTACTCTAAGCCTCAAATTGGTTACGCACCTAAGAAATAGCAGCCGTAATATATCAAGTCTATTTATTGGCCGAAGGGTGGCTATTTCCGAGAAGCGACCGCTGGACACTATCGGTCCCGGTTTACACTAGGAACTGTTACTTCTTAACGGGTCTCGCATGACGGGAAAAGTGCACTTTTGTTAAAAACTGTAGTGATGTCACAAAGCCTCATACCACGCGGCCCGCTCCCGTTACTCGTACAAAGGGTTAGTAAACAATAGCCTATCAGCACGGCCACAGCTCCTGCGAGCCTTTTGTTCTCCTTCAAAACCATAAATCAATTGGAAAGTACACAAAAACAGTTTTATTTCTTTTTCGTGCATTTATTTATTCAAATATTGAAAAAGGACACTTAATGTCAGAACTTTAATACGGACTGCAAAGCGTAAGATCGTAGGTTTGAACCCGGCTTGCGATTATTGTCGTAAATCATTTTCTAGCAAAATTTTAAGCTTACTTTGAATAGTTGAAATGTGAGTAAAAGTTAATTCTTACTAACATTTAAACTATTCACTTCATCAATTTTTTATATAGTATCATTAAAACCGTTAATTACTTATAAGTTCTAAGGATTTTTTAATACTTAATAATAAAATGATGGTTTGGTTAATTAAGTCTATTTCAGCCGTATTTTTCGGTTGATCATCATGAAGGGCGACGGTTCCGAGAGCCGGCAGCAATGCTATTAAAAGTGAATGCTTGTCTTGATCGTTTGAAAAAAAGTAAAAAGAAAGGGACGAGTCCCGTTACGATTCCGGTATCTTGCTGTGTAACGTTGGACACGCATTTATTGTACAAAAGGGACTGGGGATGGGAGAGCAATCAAAAAAAAGGGTACTTTAACTTCTATAATTCTAAGGTATTTTAAAGTCTGTACTAGTTTTACTTATTTTATTGAATGTAAGAAATTTGAATAATAATTCCTACTTGATAACCAATTCGTAAGTAAGTGTTTATGTTCCTTCCTACGTACCTACATACAAATTATGTGTGTATGTAGTATATACACCTACGCAAGAACGTAGGTACTACAATGTAAAATTTAGGTTATAACGGGAGATATACCTCCTTTTAAGTCGAAGCGCAAGTGAACGTTCCCTATTGGTATTTTTTATAAATAAACACTCACGGCCGTAAAAAACACGGGTAGGCAGAGATTACGGATATCCAATAGGTACCTATTTACCGCGCCTATCTTTAATAACAAACATATAGATTCAAGAAACTCAAGGAGGTTCTAATATTTTTGTATATATTGCCTGTAATTTTCTTTAGTTATTTAGGATTAATGTAGTTATCGTTCCATACATCCGCCATAATATTATGGGGTGCCATAAGAATTCAGTTGTTTCTGTTAGGTATTGTTTTTGTTTTTGTTTAGAGATTTGTTGATGTAACACTCCGAGCTTATAAACTCATTATTGCTAAATATATCCAATTACAAGGTCACTCGATAAGGACCAACATTAAAAAATTTTTGTTAAATTGCAAAGTCATCATCATAATGGCATGGCGAATTACCCATACAGCCGTTACGTATGTACCGTAGAATCATCTTTGAACACTACAAAATGGAAAAAGGATAATTTTTTTTGTGGCGGTGTTAGCTTTTAAGAGAATCACTTTTTTACAAATTTCTTGCATTTTTTCTTATGGAGAACGCTTTCACATCTGGGGAATACAGTAGTCAGCCGTGACCAAGTCTGTAGCACAAAAGGTTGATGAATGGTTTCCTGCAGCTAAACCCGTGTTGTCCTATTGTTTTAATATTAAAAGCTGAACAAAAATCGTACATTGTCCTCGTTTCTCTTTATTTACGGTAAATAGTCACAACGAACGATGGAGCTGTAGAAAAAAACTTCAAATATCCTGTGTTCATATTTTCACAAAGTACAAGGTAAAAAAATTACAATCTATACTAATGTTATAAATACAAGAGTTTGTATACTCTTTCAAGCAAAAGCAGCTGAACGGGTCTGGATGAAATTTGGCACACAGATAGATTAAAGTCTGGAATAGCACAAAGACTACTTTTTATGAAAAAGGAAAAATGTAGGGTTCAAGTGGGACAATTTTTTAAAATTTTTACATGTGCCTATCTACATATATAAAAGATCATATAGATTACGAAACGGCTCCCCGGCCGTTCCCGGGACGGATCTTTAGTAAACAATATTTGCTATCAGATAAACTAAATATTTTTAAAAGTGATTAATTATACGATTTTAGTAATTAAATATAAGCTACAATAGGCAATAGCTAGATGAATCAGTGTTGATTGCGGCATCGATGTGCCGTCAGTTCGTGTCACTAGTTTTAGTTCCGGGCTATTGTATGGTGGTATTGGTAGGTTCACTTCCCAAATGTGACACAGAGTGAATTCCTTACTTAAAGCTGTGTAGTTAGTTACGTATTACGTAAGAATTTCAACACAAAACTGTATACACTAAGTTAGGCAATATGTCTTCACTATTTGCATGTCTTATTCTTTAAATAAAAATCATGTTAAAATGTAAATTTTAATGACTCATTCACACTCAACATGCGAGTTCAGATTCATCTCAGTAGTTGTTTGAAGGTTTTGCATAAGTCTATGAACTTGTTAATTAACATGTAACGGTATTTCATTTTAGTTCTAGTAGTCTCATGGTAATGTTTTCAAGAAATGTATTTTTCGAGGCTTCATCGTTGTAAAGTTTTAAAATAAACATAAATATTGCCTACACAGCCTTTTCTATTCATCGAGAAGTATTGAACGGCTGAGAGGCAACGACCTCTTTATGTGGGATGCTTAACGTATTCGCTTCCTGGGTACATTGGACTCGTAGACTGAGGACATAAGACGTGTATGTATTGCATAAAACAAGTGTTGACAATTATGAATTTTACTTTTTGAACTAACTTAGACAATAACAGTAATTAGACGCTTTTTAGTTTAGTTACGCCCGTTTTCTGAAAAACTGATCAAAGGAAACATTTGTTAGATGACTGTCAAAAGTCCGGTAAATGTCTTGAGTTTCTATAGGCATGATGAACAATGTCTTCTTTTAGAATCTGAAACAGATTTTACTTAACAGGAAAAAGTTGAATAAAAATTTTCAGTGTTAGCGTCATTCATTTAGGTTTTTTAGAAAAACTTACATTGAAATATTTAATACATTTTTTGTTATTTGTCATAAAGTATATGAGATAAAATTTATGTACAAAACTAAAAATATAAAAGTAAGTCTCCATATAAAACCCGAGCCCTGAAAAATTACGCTTTGATAAGTATGAAACAAGAAAAGCCATGGTATGCCCAGTTCATGTAATTATATGGTCCATGGGATATCCTCTTATTGTACAGTGCTTAGTTGCTTGCGATGTGCGCGCGATGCTCAGCCCTGAAGCTTATGGTTTCTTAGTACTGTTAGTTACAATGCATTGTATTGTGAGGTTAAGTGGCATTATATCACGGAAATTGTTTTACACTGTCATATATGAGTCTCATGTTATAATTACTATGATTATTTTAGTCTAAAAATGTTTTTACATAAGACCCAATGTACATAGTATTAATCATATTTAACTGAGTATAATGCCTAAAAATTCAAGCACTGATTTAATTAATGTTAAATACCAAAGCTCTCTAGAGTAGGGACTTCGCCGTCACAATAGATCTCTGAATTAAAACTCGGCAAGAAAAGTGGCGCATTTTAGTTCTCGCTGCGTCGGTGTGCGATGCGCGGCGCCACTGTCACCGCAAAGCGCATTGCTAGTAGGAAAGTTGCTTATGACGTCGGGAAGTGTCACGTTGAACCATGGTGAACTTGTCGGAGTCTTCCGCGGTGGCTGGCCTGGCCTACTCAACAAATTGTCATTCTATCAATCCCTCACCATGATTTTATCTTCACCATCTGACGGGCACTAGCACCGCTTAAAAATTACACCGTAGCCATACAGTTGTCCGCTTTTCTCAATTGTATACGCAGTGACAAATCGCTCGGCTCTACTGGGAAGAAAAGACTGCCTATATGGAAGTTGAACAGAGATATTTTTTTCTCTTTATTCATATAAAAAAATGTATATTAACAATTGCATTGGAGCAGAGGCGTAAACCTGCAGGGTTTTTATATCACTGCTGGTCGCTCAGTTGATATATATTACTACTTATTTTATAAACTTATTAAAAATTAAGTAAATTTGATTAACTAATCTGTTGTTTAGTAAGAATTTCCAGTAAACCTTGATTAAGTTAAAATATATATAAAATAATTCCAAGTTTCAAAAAGTATTATAAGGGTAGTCGGTGTTTTAGCCGGTTTCGTGAACTCCTACACTTAGAAGTGTGAATTAGACTGAGCTTAAAAACAATAAAGTATGTAAAGTGTTTTTTAATAATACAACTATTTTATTAAATCACTTAAAGCAAATAACAATTACTTTACATTACTCCCCATTTTTAATCATTGTAAAGTATGAGATGATGATGTGTTTGTGTGAGCCATGCGGCGTGACGATGCGGCGTTCAATCGTCTCTTTTGTAACGCCCAGTGGCAAAATAGTGACAAGACCTAGCTTGCACTAACATCAATCCATTTTAAATCGAACGCACTTTTTGCTCATGCCAGTCGTCTCGCATCCGGGAAACATACAATGATATTTTATAATCGTGACATAAAAGAAATTTCCTCGATACGAATTATAAAATTACATACAACGAGTTTGGTTTCATGTTTTTGCGTTTACGCATCCGGTGCGGGCGCTTCGCACGAACTAATAGTTCCTTATTTTTTACCCCTTAACACGATACGAAGTTGTAAAGGGTTTTTTCATGTTTGTTTTAAAATCATATCTTATGTCATAATAGGTCTTTTATTTAAAGGAACCAATAGAATGCACTTCCAAGAAACAAAATTTAAAGGATCTTTAACGCGATCATGTATTAGGATTTTGAAGGCATGTGGTTTTAGTCGTTTGACTAGTCGTGATTCGTCAATTATTATTAGAATTGCGGAACGGGTGGAGGCCGGGGTAGCGGGGCGGCGAGGAAGGCCGGGGAGGGGGACGTACGCAGTAACCAACGAAACGAAAATTTGTGAGGTCAACGAACGTGAGTGGCCGCGCAACCAAACGTCAGGTTGATTCACTTTTCATCTACAGCCACTTCGCATAGCTTCATGTATATTTAAAAGGAAAAATTGAAACTAGTTTATTGGAAAGTGAACGATCTATTCATATCTTAAAATATACGTACCTGATATAACCCTAATAAGTTAGTCGAACTTAATATTTCTTGTTCATAAATATTCACAGTTGTATGTTTACAGTAAAAACTATGTGCAAACGTTCTACTGTATCTTGATGCATTCACTTTTCGAGTGTACCGCTTGGAAACCTGAAGTGGCAAATCTATAAAAGTCTTTCAGGTGAGTACAGCCCTCCTCTTTGAATAGGGTATAAAGGCTGAATCCATTTCAGGATTAAGTCTAGTTTGTGTTAGTTATCATAACTTGGTTTTTTTGCAGCCATAAAAACGTAAATGTAAGAAAGAGTAAATGATAGCAATAAATCTTTATTTAGAAAATGATTACCCTTATCCTACCCTTACTTAATGAGGTCTATTTACAAAGCCTATTCATGACTAATAATAATCAATAATATACGATTTACTTTATTTCTCTTCACAAAATTAATAAAATAAAAAAATAACATAAATATTAATAATAATATTTTAAATACGCTAAAATTAAATCCTTGTAAATAATAATGTGGGTAGATGTTTGTGCATTACGAAAGTATATTTTGATATGTTATTTCTGTGGCGCACCAAGGAAAACATACATGAACGTTTTTAAAATACACGTTGTTTGATTATTGGTCATCGAATGGAAGATAATATTTTGTAATGTGAGCGGTAACGCAGAAAACAGAGGTTTTACTTTTATCGAGCACATGCGCGCCGCGCGGGGTTCGTCGACCTCGACATCGCGGCTTTGGCGGGAATTTTGCGGGCGCGATCTGCCACGTCGTCGATGCTCGCCGGTAAAACATATGAAGTGTTATCACTGTGAATATTTATAGTATCCATACTATTCGAGTGAGATAACGCATGTGTTTCTTACACCGTCGTAAGTCGGCTAACGCCCCATTCTTTAATTGACTGAGGTTTACTCGCTTTTTATTTGTTGAAATACACAAATTTGGTTCAGGTTGGTGCTCAGCATATGGGGAAAGGTGCACTGCGTATCATATTGGTGACGTAATAAGGTCGGTGAAAGGTGGATAGCTATTCTTTGCCGATCCCAATAGGGTCGAAAAATCTTAACGCTTATTTTCGTCCCTATGTTAAATACCAGCAGACATAATAATTGTTACTTATAGAATTTTGTATATGTTTTAACTTTCATTGTTTTTGTTTCTTAGATATATTAAACATTTAAGCTTATATTTAACTTATAACCTTTAAGTACAAAAATTAATTGTATTTGGTTTGCCTTTTAAGATTTCATTTCGTAATTCTTAAGATTGCAATTTCAATTGAATTTAGCAGTGAATGTTATTTTTAGATGATACATATTCAGATACATTGGATTGCGAATAAAGGTTACTTGAGGTTAGTATGGACCAGGATTTAATATTGATTGCAATTAAAATGTGTACATAAAAGTTGACTTAAATTGACTGCAATGATTTTACTATTCAATAACACAAGTTTTATTAATAAAAAAGAGTACGACGTTACAAAAGAAAACACTCGGTCCGAAAACGAAAAATATTTTTCCGTGACCTGCGTTGATTACATGAACAACGGTCGACATAAAAACATTGTTTGTAATTTGATCCTTACGAAGATAATGTTTTATAATGAATGAATAAGCGCAAAGCACGTGGACCTGCGCCCGTTGATGTCGTTTGTATGGACAGTAGAACAAAGAGAATATTACCAAATTCATTAACAAAGTTGAGCATCGCTTGGAACTTGTGAAGTGTACTGAGCCATGACGATTGCTCTTATAATGAAAAAAAATGCGTTTGTTTTACCTTTTTTAAGGATTGAAGTCGAAACGGGTTTCTCTGCCATGGAATTGAGAAAAAACCCTCTTATTTCAGGAAGACTGCTGAACGCCCAGGCTAACATTAAAAAGGTTTATGAAATTATGACCTATTTGTTTTAATGAATTTAATCATATTACGTCATCTTAAAGTAACATTTATAGATGAGGTTTTTCAGTTGCAATATAGAAATAAGAGCAGTTAGAGCAATCTTAATGAGAAAGTACGGAAATTTAGAGTTTTCGGATACCACTGTTCGAATACCATGAGAATATTATTGTAGTCCAAAAGTGTATGCAGGTACTCGAGTCTTCATTGTGCAATTATATGAATTTTATAAAAGATATGTTACATTAGTACGTCTATCAGCTATCTCATTTTCTATATAATTCGTCTAATAGATATACTTCTTTTATGACTTATGGTTTGACCATTGCCTTCTAGGAGGAAGCATCCTCTCTGTCAAATCCTCTTACCTAAATCCCGCCAGCACCATATTACTAGTAATGCTAGCTACACAATATTACTAGTAATGCTAGCTTTATCAATACAGAATATTGATAAAGCTAGCATTCATAGTCCTAGCTTACTACTACAAATATTTTAGTCCTAGTATTAATGATATAGTTTTGGGACGTATGTATTTGATCTATGACAAAATTATTCCTTATTTCTAAATTTTAGTTACCTCGTGCATGCGCATGCGCTTTTAATTCTAGCCACTAATTTCAAGCCACTCTTTTTCCGTTTACTGAAAAAAAATAAACGTAAGTACCATAAAGCTGGTATAATGTGGTATAATTCAAAACTAGGGTTTCATTTTATTATTTTACTTAATTCATATTTAAACATACTGTATGTTTGTAATCTCAAAACAACCTTATTATTAATGGATGAATAAACTGGCTAATCGTCAAGTTGATCCATTCGATCCACATATAACCCATGAACAATTATTCGTGCGGTCGAGACCCTATCGCGTGGTAATGTTTACTCTAAGCTCTTCATTTACACTTTTTGCTGTAGTCGCACTTAAGTTTCAATAGAACAGGAGCGGTGCATTACATTGCGGTTGATGTAAATAAAGTACTTCCGCAATGCCTTTCACTATGATCTTCGTTCAATATAGTAGTTATCGAGCCACTATAATGGCCATGGTATAAAAATATAAAAGAAAACACATCAGTAGAAGACATATTTGATAATTTTATATAATGGGTAGTTCTTTTCTAGTTTTAACTTTTTTTAGAAATATGTAAATAATTTAAGAAACAGGAAACATTTGAGTAAACCAACATTGTCTTGTAGTTAGATCGGTTGCAATATATTTAAGTCTGTTTAAATATTATTAAGCACTAGTGGTTAGTGTATTAGCTATTTCTGTTATCGGCTACTTGTTTGCAAATATTACTGCATTCAGATGGAATGGTGCTGTCACAATCACGATAGAAATCCGGAAGTGTGGCCAAAATAACCAATGTATCCTTACGGTATTATTTTTATTATAATACCTTTAACACCGTGGTATGTATAAGTGTCTCTAAAAAATATAAAATAATGTGTATACATATAATTTTAAGAATTTCATAAAATGCAGTGCACTGTAGCGCGGTTGACTTCGCCTGGCGTAGTACCACGATCTCAAAGAATACCTGCAAGAAGTATTGATCCTATTAATTATCGCCTCTTCTTGGCCAAATTTAATTATCTAGTCATTACCGATTTAAAGTAACAATCTTAACGGTGAACTTTATGCTTGCTTATTAACTTTCTTGTAGTTTTTTTTTATATTCATCCTTTTCCATCCGAACTTAAGGAAAGAAAATAAACGTTGCAGTGTGCGATAATTATTTTTTTATATATACAATTTAAATAAAGGGAAGCTTTTTGTTACATAAATCAAAAAAATAAATTTAACATATTTAAGCTATTTATATGTATGTATCTATAAACATTTAATTATAATTATTTCATTCTCTATGGTTTGGCGAAAAATCGACATAGAATTTTCTACTTAAAGTTATACCAACAAAAACGCAATAAGAATAGTAAAAATCACTTTGTCATTAATTTAATAATACAATAAGAAAAGTATGTGTAGTTATGCACAATGGGAGGCAGCGTGCGGGTCGGCTGCAACTGTCGCCATCGGCGGCTAGCGGTTCGCAAAGTTCAGGTTCACTTCGGTTCATTGCCATAGTTTTGTAACCCTTCTTGTGTAACTCGCTCCCCGTGGCCCTTCGCTCTCGCCTCTCACTTGTACTCAATATCTTTAATTTTTTTTGCGGACGAACTCGAAGTTACACTTTCAAATATTTTATTTTTCAAGTGTACATTACGTATAAAATTTGTCATTAAATCGAGATGATTAATACAAATTTTATTGTATGCAAGAGTAGTCGGGTGACGAGTCTTGAATGGTGGGTTCCTAAGGACTTTTCGTAGTTAATATATTTATAATTTTGTTACCTCGAATACTAAGACTTAGCTACATCTAATGCTTCAAGATTTCCGCGAACAGTCTTTATAACTTCTTATTAGAGGATAAAAATTGGAAAGATGTAAAAATAAAGCAATACAGAGTGTATGAAGCAAGTGCGGAATGTTTAATTGAGCGGTCGCGTAGGCTGCGGTTCCGCATCTAGCGGCCGTCGACCCCGCAGCCTTTTGAGAGTATCGAACCGCATGGATTACGTCACCCGCGCAAGCCTCCCGGCCATACTATATGCGCCTACAGCCTGCCTTTATTGAATATTCCTGTTAAACTTCATAACAAAATATATCATGTAAATAATTTGCACTATTTCTGTCTCATTTGACAGTCTTAAGAATACTTAGAAACGCATGCACCGTATTAACAAATCACGCTTGCCTTCATCAGGAAGCAAGGTAAGTTCACGGAACAGATATCAAAATGTATACATAAATGGACAGTAGTTAATGCAAATCTGGAGCGTCCCATTCAGATTGTTTTAAAGTAGGAAATGAGGACATACAATGATATTTCTTCAATATCATTCAACTACCCCCCTAAATTAATACTTAAAGATAACTAATCTTTAAAAAGTGAAAAGCTGTTGACCGTATATTATGGAAAGCATTGGGAATGGCGTATAGGTACGCCCAGCAGTAAACTGATGTAGACTGATGGTCATGAGGATAAGATTCATCTTTAGGAGAGTGACCGCATTGCTTCTGTTTAGCTATTGTTGAGCAGTGGTGGCTCAGCGGTTTAGGCCCCGGCTTACGTACTGTAGGTTGCGGGTTCGAACCCAGACAGGCGCTTTACTTTGTGTAATTTATTTCATCACCACTGCTCCAAAAACGGTGAAGGAAACCGGCATATTCTTGGAATCATCAAATTCCAAGACATGTGTCATCCTCCAACCCGCACTGAGCCAGCGTGGTGGATTACGGCTCACTTCCCTCTCTCGGAGAGAGAGTTTCCCTGCAGTGGGAACATTCTAAAAAAAGGCCGATATATTATATTATTTTATATCATTAATAATTTTAAGTTAAGCTATAGTAAATGAATAGTAATTTATACGAAAAAACTACAAAAATTACTACAATTCGCGAGATCTGGATAACTCGGGAACCAGATTTTTAAAAAAAATTAAGCATAAATTTCGAAATTCTTCTATTAATTGTCAAAAATAAAAAATACAAGCGAATAGAGAACTTCCACCTTTTTTGAATAAATTACACAATAAATTAAGGCATTTACGGCCAAAATGTCGAAGGGATGTGGCAAATGATTTCTATTTTATTCAAGGTTTCTACATGAACAAGTAATTGTGGTCTTATAAATTACAAAAAAATGTTTAATTTTTTTTCTTTGTAAGCTCTTTGTGTACTTTTACTGCATAGGACGAGCGACAGTGAAAATTAAAAAAAAAAAGTTGCGCTGACAATATTTTTGGAGACATCGAGTTCTTGAGTGTTGGCGCACCGGTTACGTTCACTCACTCGATAAAATAAACATCATTCGTGGTTAATGCCGCAGTCATCGACCTCCCCGGCCGGCCACAAGGCCACTCGCTTACACAATTCGATACTAAAAATTTCGACGATATGTCTCCATTTTCTCCCACGTACTTTTCGCATTGGCATTTAATACAAATAAGATATGCCAATGGTATGTATTGTATAATCATAAAGGCCAACGTCCGAATTTAAAGACATGCAAAATCGCGACAATATAAAACAGTGCGAGGTCACCGTTCTTAGCTGAACTTACTACATTCACTTCTGCTAAGAATTTTGAAATGGTGGTCTTTGTTTTGAACAGATATAATGGCGACCGAGCGGCCGTTCTCAATACGGTGAACCCGAGAGCGGTCACACGAGCGACGGAGCGTTCGCCGCGAGCGACGAGCGGCGAGCACGAGCGAGCAACAAAAGTACTTTCGGGCGAGTAACGGGATCGAACGGAGAAATGCTCTACGAAATCGAAACACGCGGTACCGTTACCCGGCCCTCGCCCTAAGTCCGCCGGGATGCACGCTGTGCCATCAGTACAGTACCCAGTTCTAATAAGCTTCAAATATTCCTGTTGGTTTATTAATTAAGTTTTTTTTTCATGGTTTTATTTCATTTCATAGTATTCAAACACTAATATATATATATATATATATATATATATATATATATTGTGAGATAAAATAAAAATTATTTTAGAAAATACGTAGGATATGCGTCGTAACATCTTACGTCTTTAGCGTATATTTTGATATTGTTGATTTTAATCTGTAGAGACAACGGAAGTTCAAGTATAGCTGCTTGTATATTTTAAATTACAAATGGGCAGCAAAATTAACTAATCTGGTTTTAAAACTCAATCTGCCATCTATTGGATCGAACAGAAACTACTATAAGCTTTCGTGTGCTTCACAAGTTAAAGTTCATATTAGTTACTATAAGCCACGACAGATGTCTCTGATTTCACAAGCTTTAAATCTTATTACGAATTTATTGATTTTTCTTCCTATACATCAATTTAACAATAAAAGTGGTATTCAGTCAACTTTTTTCTTTGCGCTGGGAAGTAATTTTGTAAAAACCACATTATGTAAATATTTAATGCATCATCACAGATTGTTCTTTTTCGACCAATCAAAAAGTATTACAATCACTTGCATATTATTTCGCAGTCATTTCTAGTGGGTCCATATACATTTAAGATTAGAAGTGACATCTTCCACTTACAGTGGAAATTATGTACACTGCTTGATTTATTTCAAAAGATGACTTAAACATACGAAACTTACGGACTCAACATTACATAGGTTTTAACCATACATTTTCTAGACCAAGCTATCGCAATTCGTGGTCCGTTCTGCTTCTTATCTTTCCATTATACGATAGATGGCGTCTTTGGGTAAAAGATAACAAAAACATTAACAAAATAGGTAATTTTCAAAACTATCTACACAGAAAAATAAAGTTGAAGTGTCTGTATGTAATATCAAAATGTTTTTTTTTCATACTTAATACACATGGTGTTTGTGCGGTACTTATAACAAAAATGCAATTTTAAAAAAAATTGTCTGGTTATTTCAGGTAATCTTTGAAACGATTGAACCTTTTTGATTTATGAAAGCGATTGATTTGGGTGAGCCTTTTACTGGTGGATAAGAATATGGTAAGTATTCAAGTATGCTAATTTAATTTAACCAAAAAAGAAAAAACAGGGCACAAAAATTTACAAACCCTCCTAATTATGAAAGAAATTACGCATAGCCGTATCGGAAGCGCCCGCTACCTCCAATACAAAAAAAAAGGTTGCCTAAAGTAAAATAATGTAAACATTTGCTTGCGTACCTTATTGAAGTGTAAAGTTAGTCGCGTTAAAACTGAAAACATCGTTAAACGCGTTAGACGTTTGGTAGGGATCATGGTGGTGTTGGTGGGGGTTGGTGGTGGTGGTGGTTATAGTTGTGATATGTGGTAATGTTGGTGGGGGTTGGTAGTGGTGTTGGTGGGGATAGGTGGTAGTGATGGTGGCGGTCTTGATGGAGGTGGTGAGGATAGTGGTGGTAGTGGTGGTAGTGGTGATGATGGTAGCGTTGGTGGTGATTTGCTGGTGGAGGTGCTGATGGTCGTGTATGGGGGTGGTTGTGATGATAGTGATAATAATGTAAATGGGATAATAATGTGATAGTGGTGGTGGCATCCATAAACAGATTGAACAGCCACGGGGACGCCACACAGCTCTGTCTTACACCTTTATTGATGCTAAACCAGTCGGAGTAGGCTCCGCTAATCCTAACACAAGCAGTAGAATATTTATAAAGAGATTTTAACGCTTGTATTAGATCACTGTTCAATCCAAACGCAACCAAGGTTGACCATAGTTCATCTCTTTTAACTTTAACGTATGCCTTTTCTAAATCTACGAAGGCGTAGGAAACTTTTTAAAGAAAAGATCTAATCCACGCAACCCGTGCCTTTCCTAAAACCTGCTTGCACATCCCACATTCTTTCTTCTCTTTCTTTGATGGCTCTTTCAATCAGTACTTTAGCATATAGTTCTCCCACAATGCTGAAAAGGCTGATTCCTCGGTTATTTTTACAATCATATTGTGAACCCTTTCCTTTATAAAGAGGAAAGATAACAGCTCTAGATCAGTCTTCCGATACAAGGCTATGTCTCCAACATATATTGAAAAAGACCCACAGCAGACTTGCACCTTAACCTTCTCCAGCTCTCAACATTTCAAGGGAAATCCTGTCATACACAGGTGCTTTACCCAATTTAATCATCATCAATTCATTCATCGCAAATACAATTTCACTTAAACTTATCTCATTTTCTATCTCCTTTTCTTCATCAGCGTATGTCGTGTGCGAAACCGACGGCTCGTCACATTCAAACAATCTTTAAAAATATCCTTTCCGTTTCCTCAGAATTGAGACTTCATCATTCAGAATATCCCCATTCACCTCACGAATAACATTTATTCTCGATTGTACTAACTTTCCTCTGGCGTTTTTGATTTTTTCTTTCACCAAATGTTTTGGTTTTAAATTACGCATCGCCGTATTGGAAATTCTTAACACCTATTTTTTTTTCGGGGCCGCAGCTTACGAGGTCCTAAACAAACGTCTTTTTTGTTATTGTTAATTGCCTAGAACACGTGCATTATTACTTTACATTTATTTAACTTTAAAATTAAATAGCAACAACACCAGTGAAATGTACACATATGTGTACATGTTACACGTAAACAAAATTAAATGATTAGTAATATATTTAAATATTGTTTTATGTTTTATTTTATACGGTAAAAACAATTAATGTAAAAAATACGATTATATACTTTTATTCTGCGAAAGATTAATATGTTTTATTTGATACCTTTATTGAACAGCTAGTATAAAATAAATGTATTCTATTATTTGATGATAGCAAAATTGATTTGTACATTGAATGATTGCATCGTGGTGGTTATATAATTCGAATGTTTGTTAGTGAACATACAAAAGGTTATTTAACTCAAAGATTAACATTCCGTTTTCAAAAAAAATATTTCCCACAAAAAACATGCTAGAAAAAGATGTAATTATGTCTCGATGAAAAATGCATGTGTAGTCAAGGCATAAAGATTTCCACCACGTGCGTGCCCTTTAAGTCTATTTTAAAAAAAGAGCTTGACATTTCATTCTATAACTAGAAAAAAAATCAATTAATTTAGATTAGCAATGATGTTTTTGAAATCGAGCGAAATAATATTTAAAAAAAACTGAATGGGCTTAATCACTCCCATTCGATTCTTCCACTAAAAATGAAATGCTTACCTACGTGTTGACATATGACATAATTTATCTCGCCTCACCGTTGGTTTGCACAAGCAGCAATCATTTGTTTCTGATTTCGACTGCTACTTTGACTAGTGTGTTGTAGATGCTTAGTGCACTCGAAAATAAAAAGTTTTTTAGAATCAACGGTATGTAGTGTGAAATCATTTTAATGTTACGACGTGTGGTAAAAGAAACTCGGGCGGATAAACCTTTAGATTTATTTTTATGTTACATTAGTAACACAGTTATATGCACAGCAGCACAAGCAATGCAAGAATTTATAAAATACCCGCCCAGGTTTCGCCCGGGTACCACGGGTTGATTAAAAATTTAATCTTTGCCGCTCACAACTTACAATACTTAACGTTTTAAATGTCTAAAATACCAAAACGTGTGCGCGCATAGTTAAATTCACACATTACTAAAAGTAAATACTGAGTAAACTAAAATAATATAATTAATAGATAAATATTATGACAGTTTAAAACAACAGTAGTGGATTTAACTAAATTTTTTTGGTGCCGCAGCTTACGAGGCCGTAAACTACCGCCTTTTGTGCGTTATTATTTTAGCATTTTAGTGCCGGAGGCCTAATTTCAGTCCTCTTCCCTTCCCACCCGTTCCTCATAAGGCTAGGATGGGAAAGGGAAGAGGATTGGACGGGGAGGGGGTTAAAGGGAAAAAGAAATATACCTTTTCCTGTCTATGCCCTCCTCTGTCCATTAAAGGTAGGCAACGCATCTGAGACGCATTTGACTGTTGCGGATGTCTATGGGCAGCGCTCACTTAACATCAGGTGATTCGCTTCCTCGTGTGCCACTTTATAACATAAAAAAAATTAAAGTGCACCGTAATCTATGATTGTTATTTTCGAACATATAGTAAATATTTGTGTGTCATACCAATATTCATACAAAACTGATTCAAGCGTATATTTGAAAACAAAATATAAATCTGTATATATTTAATAACTAGCTGCTACCCGCGACTTCGTCCGCGTGGAATTAAATAAAAATGTTAACCACTTCGCAGAATTAATAAAAGTTTATAATCGTGTTTTGTAGCATAATTGGCAAGGTGGCACCAACTTAAGTGGAAGTTCTTCATTTTCGCCAAGCATTATCATAAATGCCCGCATTAATTGTTTCTGCCGTAACCAACATTTACAAAATAAAATATAATAAAACGGTATAAAAATTGTATTTTGATATTACAAATAATTTAATTTTGTGTATCTGTATAAAGCTACATTTCGCCAGGCGTGTTTGCTGTTTAATTATAAAATTCTAAAATGCTAAAATAATAACGCACAAAAGGCGGCAGTTTACGGCCTCGTAAGCTGCGGCACCAAAAATAATTAGTTAAATCCACTACTGTTGTTTTAAACTGTCATAATATTTATCTATTAATTATATTATTTTATTTTACTCAGTATTTACTTTTTGTAATGTGTGAATTTAAGTATGCGCGCACACGTTTTGGTATTTTAGACATTTAAAACGTAAGTTGTGAGCGACAAAGATTAAATTTTTAATCAACCCGTGGTATCCGGGCGAAGCCGGGGCGGGTATTTTATAAATTCTTGCATTGCTTGTGCTGCTGTGCATATAACTGTGTTACTATTGTAACATAAAAATAAATCTAAAGGTTTATCCGCCCGAGTTTCTTTTACCACAGGTCGTAACATTAAAATGATTTCACACTACATGCCATTGATTCTAAAAAACTTTTTATTTTCGAGTGCACTAAGCATCTACAACACACTAGTCGAAGTAGCAGTCGAAATCAGAAGCAAATGATTGCTGCTTATGCAAACCAACGATGAGGCGAGATAAATTATGTCATATGTCAACACGTAGGTAAGCATTTCATTTATAGTGGAAGAATCGAATGGGAGTGATTAAGCCCATTCAGTTTTTTTTAATATTATTTCGTTCGATTTCAAAAACATTATTGCTTATCTAAATTAATCGTTTTTATTCTAGTTATAGAATGAAAATGTCAAGCTCTTTTTTTTAAATAGACTTAAAGGGCACGCACGTGGTGGAAATCTTTATGCCTTGACTACACATGCATTTTTCATCGAGACATAATTACATCTCGGACGCATGAATTTTATTCTTCTCTGGGGCCTAATGTGCTTTTATGTAATCTTTCTGTACATCTTTTCCTAGCATGTTTTTTGTGAGAAATATTTTTTTTTTAAAAAATGTTAATCTTTGAGTTAAATAACCTTTTGTATGTTCACTAACAAACATTCGAATTATATAACCACCACGATGCAATCATTCAATGTACAAATCAATTTTGCTATCATCAAATAATAGAATACATTTATTTTATACTAGCGGTTCAATAAAGGTATCAAATAAAACATATTAATCTTTCGCAGAATAAAAGTATATAATCGTATTTTTTACATTAATTGTTTTTACCGTATAAAATAAAACATAAAATAATATATAAATATATTACAAATAATTTAATTTTGTTTACGTGTAACATGTACACATATGTGTACATTTCACTGGTGTTGTTGCTATTTAATTTTAAAGTTAAATAAATGTAAAGTAATAATGCACGTGTTCTAGGCAATTAACAATAACAAAAAAGACGTTTGTTTAGGACCTCGTAAGCTGCGGCCCCGAAAAAAAAATAGGTGTTAAGAATTTCCAATACGGCGATGCGTAATTTCTTTCACCAAATTCATATTACACAGTGGTTTTTATGATAATGTTATCATCTCAGTTTTTATCGAGAGGAAGAGAGAGATAACAATAAATGTATACCAATACATAACAATAAACAAGCTGGATATGCTATAGTGACCACGACTATCTGGCCGGCTTAGTAAAAATCGCCGCACATAATATTATATACAATAATATAAAATTGTACACCCTGTATAAGCGAGGTACATAACGTAAAGTAAAAAGGTCCTGTTTTTTTATTATTTTTATCAGTTTATTTAAAAAATGAGCGAATTGATTGGCTGCGCGGGTCGCGCTCGACCCTTGGCTTTGCGCACGGCGGCCCTCCGAGCATCCGCCAATAGCGACCCTTCACACCCTGCAAGGGTCCTCGCCCTTTTCGCATTGTACAGAAATATACTGATTTTGTCAGCAACGTATTAACAAATTGTTGTATCTTCGTTTGGTTTGATGTAAAATTTGAACCAACGTAAATGATAAATTATATAAGATTATCATTTACTCTTGCAGTATTAGTATTAGTTTATAAATCTATCAAACATGAAATAAGACTGATGAAGTTATAAAGATGATAGCGATAGTTAAGTCTATAGCGTAGCGTATAAGCGAATAAATCTATCTACTCACGGGTAATAAGAAGACTAAGCTTGTAATATTTACAAGTTCTGTTTCTGATATTTATTTAATGAGTTAAAACTTTACCCATAACATTAAACCATGTTTTGATAAGCTGATTATTTTCTGCTATGTTTTTGATAGAGGATTTTAGTAAGATCGTGCAGGTGAAAGTTTAGCACCCAACACAACACATGCCTAAAGTGAATTGTGCAGTACCTGGCGTGCGTAAAATTTACTTAAAACCGCCGTTTACTAAGGAAACAATCTTCTTTTGTCAATTTACTGGATCTACTGGTAGACTTATCTTACATAAAGTTTATTACAATTAAAGAATAACATCAACATTTTACATATGCCTAGTGTAAAACAAACTTCTGCTATAAAAACTGTGTAGAAACTTTATTATATTACAGTGTTCAAAACTTGTATCAAAGTAATAAAGGTCTGAAAACTGTTCACACTTTTCTGTAAAAATCATTCCAACTAGATAAGAATCCAGTCGGTAGAATATTTATATTTGATTTGTAAACATTGTGTATAAATCTGGCAATAAACAAACTGAGTAGTCCGATTTAAGCTTGTCATTCAGATTTGTCGTCCACATTTTTATTCAGACATTATTAGTGATATTCACACGAGGGCGCTCATTTTTGACGTGACTACGATTGAAGAGCTTTGTCAAATAGGCAAAAACTTGTCATGTGTCGTGGGTGCGAACGCCCCTTCGATGCATTATGACTTTCACAGAGCCCCTTTGTAGTTTGTACGCGAAACTCAGGCAGCTTTCGATGACATGCCTTAAAATTACGATATCTAAATAAAGTAAATAAATATATATTAAGAGTTTCTTAAGTGTTGTCACATTTGTTTATTTTTTGCTAATGTATTGGTTTACCTTCTTTTCTTCTTAAAAAAGTGGAAAACGAGCAAGCGGGTCATCTGATATTAAGTGACCCATGAGCATCCGCAACGAGCAATAAGTTGCAGAAGCGTTGATTACCTTTATTCTTCTATCTTCTATCCTTATTAGGAATGTATGGGAAAAGGAAGAGAACTGAAATTGGACCTTCGGCACCTCACTCATTAGTCGAAACAAAGAAGTATACTTCTACTTCACGATTGTCTTTTGTGAGGTCGTGATGTTTCACCGGCCAGCTAATTTTTACTACGGTTGTATTCAAATGTTTTTTTTATGTTAAATTGAATTTATTTTAATATTTCAGATAAAAAATTAAAATATTTGATGATACGTAGCTACAATTCTGCTACTATTTTTAAGAGACTAACTTAACCTGGTTAATTGGGTTGAGTTAGAACATATAATATAATTATATTCAAGTGAAATATTTTATTTGGATGTTATTAGGATAGATTTTAATTTATAATTAAAACTAAATCAAAATACATATCTAATTTGAATTAAAAATACATAATATCAGATAAATATTCATACTCGAAAGAAATGCATGTGAAAGTATAACTATAACTGTATAATATACTATTTAAATCTTGTTATTTTTGGTTATTATTTCTATTTTATATTAAGGAATAATGTTATGGACATACTTTAAGGAATTTCACCTTTATTCTAAACATTTTGGTACATGTACTTTTCAACTGAAAGCATGTTGTGACCAATATAAATTAATAACTTACTCACACATTTGACAATATTTTATAACTGCGTTCAACTACTCGTAGGATAAAACGTCACTAGTTTATTTCATGAATTAAAGTAACTTTTGTAACGATTAGAGAAGGAGGTTCTCTTAGCTATACGGATAGATTTAACAATTACGATATCACGACGTAAATTGTCTATCTTTGTATGTTATTCCGTAAAATGTATAAAGTATTAGTATTATAAATCACCGCGGGCCGCCAATAATTTGCCAATTTTAAGGCCGATTCTAGCGTGCGTTGCAGGGGTGGCACGCGAGTGCAATCTTTATGAAAGGCATTCCCATTAATATGGCTTTTATACGCAATCCTCGGGTCCGTTTTTTTATTGTATTGTAAGATTTTTTTTAAATGTTTGGTCAACGAGGGTCAGTTTTTTAGATCAACGCGGGATCCTGATTGAGTGACAGGCAACGGTCATTCGTAATCTGACATCTGCCGTAACTATATATCAACAATTTATTCTTGAACAAAAGTTGATCTAAGTTATGTAGAAAAAAAAAACATTCAAAATGTTGCAAAAAGGTCATCGAATCAAGTGAAAAGGTCATCACTTTTTTACAATATAAACAATCGGTTATTGCGTCATCATAAAAGATTGTTGAATAAAATGTAACATTTTCTATGTATACATAAGGAAAAACATATTTATATCGAGAACCAATATGAAAAACATCGCTTCTTTTGAAGCTATAGGCTGAGTTAGGGACCTATTCGTCGCCGCTATATTCTCAAAATATATTGGTTTTTCTTTTATTTTCTGTTAGCTCATATATTATTATTACCTTACTGTTGATAAAACTTGTGTAGTGGAGTGTAGTGGCAACAATAAACTATTTTCTTTCTTTCTTTCTTCTTTCTTTCTTTATATGTAAACTATGTAGTTCACATAAAGAAAGTCACAATATAACTTATTGCCTTATAACCAGGCGTCACCGGGATGAATTTTAATGTTAGCACGTTAATAATAGTAATGTGATATATGATATGTGTAAATAATGCCTGTGTTAATTCTAGATAATAGGTCTCGATCTCTAACGGTAAAAGAACTATCACCCCTTTAAATATATACATACAAATATATATTTTCACTTTATAAAAATGGTATAGACGATACTGTTTATGTAATTGAAATCTATAATTATTGTAAATAAGCAAATTTCCATTTCTAAGGGGTCAAGCAAGCGATATTTTAGCGTACTCTAGAAAAGGCTACTTGTAAGTAGTAGGTACGTGCCGTCAGAGATTTAATGAAACCTTTTAAATGTAAGGGATCTTATGCCTTGATTTGCAGTTATTTAAAAATAAAATGTTGTGTTTTGCATAAACTACATTAAAAAGAAAACATTTATATTCAATTTATTTGTTGCAGTTAAAGAAAAATTATATATTTTTTATTATTTTGATACATTAGGAACATTGAATCACGCATACATCACACAGGCCTCGTGCCTTATTAACGATTGCCATACAACTCTCCTGACACACGCCCGATTATGTTTTTTGTTACCACACTTTTTGTGCTTAATTTTTTATTTATCAACGAAAAAATCTCCCCTATTTACAAACTGGCCGGACCTTTGATCTTCGAGCTTATTAAAAGTAAATAATTCATGAAACATTATCGGTACCAGTTTTTACGTTTTTCACATTCTATTAATATTTTTTTACATTTTATATCATCTTTTACATCATATTGTACTAGCTATTGGCGTATTGGCGAATGTAGTGGCTATGAAATATTTGTCTATAGTTGATTGAGAAAAACATGTCTAGTATATCTAAAAGTCGGCAATAAGGCGTCTTTTCAAAGAGCGGCAAACTTTTTTTTTATCGAAGAACGTGGCAAACGAGCAAGCGGATCACTTGATGTTAAGCGAACGCTACCCATAGACATCCACAACAAGCAAATGTGCTGCAGATGCGTTGCCTACCTTTAATGGCAGAGGAGGGCAAAAGGATATTTCCTTTTTCCCGTTAACCCCCTCCCCGTCCAATCCTCCTCCCACCTATCCTTCCTTATAACGAAAGGGTGCGCAGGGGAAGAGGACTCAAATTAGGCATCCGGCACCTCACTTATCAGAATCGAAGAGTACTTCTATTTCACGCCTGTTTTCTATGAAGTCGTGGTATTTCACCGGTCAAGCCGGCCAATTTGTGCAACAGATGTTGTTGTTGCGGACTCTACCACTGTAACAGCTGGCCTACAGTCACCTCTATGGATTAGTAATATTAAAGGCAAAACTAATTTTATAAATGTACGAAGAAAAGGTAGCAGCCCATTATTGAAATTTTTAGTTCAGTTTGAGTTTTATTAGTTTATAACATTTCAGTAAGAATAGGATTGCTTTTCAATTAAATAAATTCGCCTACTACTTAAGGCAACCGGGAATACCTTTTGTTAAGTATGCATCGGCTGTGTTAAGTGATTGTTTTCTTTTTTTAAGAATCATTTGTTATCAATTGGTAGATCAGAATGCAACAAAGTTAAATTGTATTTTTTTATATCCAATATACATTTTGATAGAAGTTTATGAGTTGCTGATAGAAATTCGCATTTAATTTAAATCAATTCCGTCAAGTGAGAATAGGAAAGTGTTTGACAAAAATCTAAAAAAAAATGCAGCTTTAATGTGCGGTCCTGTTGGAGCCCTGGGGTGGGTCAGGTAAAGTTAGTGTGACTACAAAATCGGACTTACAGTAAACTTTCCAAATTTCATTTGATTTAGAAGAGAGATTATAGGGATTGCTGTAATTAACAAATATTGAAAAAGGCTATTCAATATATTTAGATGTAATAATGCGCACGAGTGCTGTATATTATATTAGTTGGTGTTGTTTATTAAGAGAAGGTACGATTAGATGAATTATAAAATAATGCGCAGCAAATTAGAACAATGATAAAACTTAACGACCATATAAACTTTTCTAATATAGGTAGCCTTAGCGCTTTTGGCATAATTGCTGGTCGTTAGACAATTGGTGCGATTACCCAAAGTAAGGGGATGAGTGTTTGTATGGAGAAAATATACGCGCGAAGCCGGGGCGGGTCGTTAGTCAAATATAAAAGATGATCTTCGTGAAGTCTCCGAAACTAAGGAGAATGGAGAGAAGTGCACTTACTAATAAAAATGCTGCTGCGGTTAACAATCATTTGAAAATTAAAAGTATAATTGATCGTCTAGGTCTAGCTATATAAAGAGCAGCCAGTCAGACTAGCGGCCTATCAACGCACAGCCGACAGTACTGGGCTTTTTTTCAATTGAGGAGGAAACAACAGTGGTAGAGAACGCAACAACAACATCTGTGACACGAATGAGCCGGCTTGACCGGTGAAATACCACAGACACCGGCGTGAAGTAGAAGTAATCTGCGTTTCGTCTGATAAGTGTGTTGCCGGAGGCCCAATTTCAGTCCTCCTCCCTTCATGATTTCATAAAGAAAGGAAGGAAAGGGGAAGAGAATTGGAAAGGGAGGGGAAGGATAGAAAAAGGTGTCATACTTTTCCTATCTCCTCCTCTGTAGATGTAGGCAACGCATCTCCAAATCGTTTGCTTGTTGCGGATATCTATGGGTAGCGGTCATCTAACATCAGGTGACCCACTTGCTCGTTTGCCGACTTCTACTATAAAAAAAATCTTCTGAAGATATCCTGTCCTCTGGGGGAAAGAAAGGATTATGTGGGATTTTACCCAATAAAATTCGCTCGGTGGCCACCTTAGGGTGGGGCTCCGGGATCTCCAACGGAACGCCTCGTTGCCCCGCTGCACTATGCCTTAGCACCCGGCGAACAACAGTTTCCCTTAATGCTTCGCTCTTTTCTACGGAAAAAACATCTTTGTCATCGTCCCTGGACTAGTATTGGGTCGCCGTAAAAGCATTATTAATGTAGAAAAAACACAGGCAGTACTACCGACAGCAGTAAAAAATCAGCACGGGTGGAAATGCGCGACAGTAGTTCAAAAATAAATAAATAATCAATAAAAACTCTTGTATAAAATACAAAGAAATATACATGTATAATATATGTATAGAATACAAGCAAAATAAATGAAAAAAGTTCGTCGAAATTGATCCGAATTTGAATAAGCATGTTGCTGAAGCATCTTGTTCAAGCGAACCTATAACATTTTCTCTTATCAAATATCTTCTAACGAGGCAAAGGAGGTTTTATTAAAGAAATTGAAATAGGTTCTTGTCTCATTTTATAAAAACAGATGGTATTGCTAACTCGGCATTGTGTCCACGAGCTGACCAGCAGATGTGCGCGCGGCCGGCTGTTTGCATTCACTCGCGCACTGCGCATGCGTCGCCCGCGTTACATCTAAAATGGCCGACTTATATGTGATTCGTATATATAAGACAATCACACCATCAAATTCGTTTCATCTCGTAAAATTCGATATGATTTTTATTATGGTCTATAGCGGTAGTGTTAAAATTATTTTAGCCGTTTTTAATTTTACT
This sequence comes from Papilio elwesi, assembly GCA_029849275.1. Lineage (NCBI taxonomy): Eukaryota > Metazoa > Arthropoda > Insecta > Lepidoptera > Papilionidae > Papilio > Papilio elwesi. Next base: position 7,955,503 of record CM056692.1, on the reverse strand, counting down.
GAACGCTAAAGTATGCTCGATAAACATAACTTACGTATCCCGTTAGTAACTTTTATTTGTTAAATGTAATCAAAATTCATTATACGCCATATTTTCACAATGTATTTATTTTGAAAACAGGTTTTATATCATATGTTCTATCAAAATTTTACCAGGCTTAAATCAGTCTTATAAATGATTATGGAAGTCATGGCGGTCATATCTTCTTCAATTTAACATAAATCTGTTACATTAATAGTATACCTAGAGATTTATATCTAATATCTTTAAATATATTTTAACATAATAAAATAAATTTGATAACAATTATAATTCTTAAAAGATATGAATCCTAGAACAATTTATAGTTTTATACCAATGAAAACTCACTTTTTTATTTACTAAAAACTGCAGTGTAGTTTTAACACCATATTGTTGTTAACCTAATGAACATTAAAATATTTCAGTTATAAATTAATTTAGTTTAAATGTAAGCTGAATTGCGATATTAAAAGGCCTAAGCTTTTTATTTATAGCTTTATTGTATTACGAAATTTAAGGCAAATATCAAAGTATAACATTTTTTAATATTAGCTTTTTGCGTTTAGGCTTTTTTATAACATCTTTCATTCTTATCTAGAATTAAATATTGCACGTAAGTAATAAGAAGGCAAAAGAAGAAAGACCATATGGATAATGTAGTTTTTATTTATTATTAAAAAAGATTAAATAGATGCAGTATTATCAGAATTTACATACCCACACAAAGAATAAATATTTTCTCTTTATCAAATAAATATAGGTTACGTTGTAGGAGAAAATTTAATTAAAATGATAAAAATTAGATTATTTATTTCGGTGTTCCAAAATTTCAATATTTATATAAATTATCTGCAGGAAAGCGATTGCTATTTACATTGACCAGTAGCCAGCGTCCCCCGGCGTTCCTGCGCCTCACCCCAGACCACAGACCACGCGAAATGTACCTCGCAGTCTTTCGCAAATCGCGCCCCGCGATACTTCTCTACAATGTACAATATTACTTGTAATAAAGACCGCCATAATATTTATACGTTACACTTATAATCAATAAGCGTCCAATAAACTCACAATCGATTGAATGAACGATTTTTTTCCCTTCAGTGTCAAGTATTGCGTTATTGTTCTTTTTTATTCGTGTAAAAAAACGATATATGAATGTTTTAAAGTGATGCGCTATTATGTGGTGACACGCCTGGTGAACTGAGGGGTGGCTTGCGTCTGTACATGAAGGGTGAGCAAATTACATAGCAGCTATTTCGCCTAATACACAAATGGCAAGCAAGCAAGCAGAAATTATGTAAAATAAAATTACTTTCTGCTAATCCAAATCTTAAATACATACATACGAAACCATACATTATCAAATCGAAAATAAAAGTATGGCATCAAATTGTAGAAAACATTGAAAATATTGATAATTACTTTTATTTATACGTAAAGCAATTCTTTATACAATACCGGTGTCTACTGGTACATGGTCGGTCGATAATACTAACAATTGTGGTGAATATTGTCCATGTTTATAAATAGTGTCTTTAATAGGGATATGTACATATAGCAAATTATTTCAGATGTTGAACGATACGATACATTTTAATTTGTTTTACGTAGATTTCTTTAACAGTTTGAAACCTGGTTTTTACAAAAGGCTTTAACGAAATAAGCAAAGTTAGCACCTACTTGAGAAAGCAAATCATCTTTGTATTATTTATTTCATTCTAATTATTTTATTCTTATCGTTTAAAAGAAATGCCCATAATTAATTAATAATTTCTTCAACATTATTATAACGCCGAATATTAAATATAAATCGATTTTCAAAAAATCAAGAGTGCGCGAAAACCTTACACATATCTAATAACTAACCTGATTTGACTTTATTACAAGTTCTTATAAGAACTTTTATTCTTGTAACAGTTTTAGCACCTGATATTAGAAACAGTTTCTTGGTAAATTTATGAGGAATCATGTGAATGAATGAAAAGACACCATTTTCTTTGTTTCAACGGCCTTGAGGTAGCAGAGCTCAGAAATGTACTTAACAGTACCTTAACTCGTACCATAACTCTTATAATATTACTAGATTGGGAAGCGGCCAAGCTTAGCCAGACCATTCATAAGGCCCTTGAACCTAGAGGACACCTCGGCGTGGGTTAGCTTTCCGGTTACATGGTGATCCTAAAGGACCAAGCAACGGCGGTGACTTTTTATCTCTATTCTTATAAAGTTATTGTTACTACTTAGTTCTATATAAAATGTTGGCATGAAATGAATAATTAACCTTCTAAATCATAATTAGCCGGCGAGGTTGGTTTATTCTACAAGAAGCCAATTTTAGCCAATTGTCTCAAGGGTATATTTTAAAATAAGGATGTGTATTCTTCATCTAATTAATTATCATCAAATCACCCTCAATTGATTATTTAAATAGCTCAGTTGATCAAACAGCATCCGTTTATTTTTTACTGTTTTAACGCAAATGATCTATTTAGTGTTTTGATCATCATCAACAAATCTACATTTGAAATAGAAAAACATTAGAAAAATATAAAAATTCAAAACAAAAATAAAAAAATAGCTTTAAATCTTGAAGCAATTCGACAATTAATAAAGTAATTGTATGTTTGTCCTAGCTTCATAATGAATATAACTATTGATTGTATATATCTTTAGACTCCATACAAACGTTGTCATTAAACGTAGGCAATAGATATTGCGGATTTGTATAGGGATGCGTTTCTGTGTTATTCTGATTCGCCATTCGCTATCGCCGCCAAAAAGAAGAAATTGAGGAACTGGTGGCCGAGCATTATTCCAGAAATAAAAGCAGACAGACTCCGCTGGCGGTTGGGCGCTCGGCCACGTGAAAAGAATGGAAGTGAAGCATGCATATGTACTTGGCACGACCGAGTGGCTTGCGCCCAGTCGGCCGTCCCAGGTATGGCAAGAGATGGCGCGGGATCACAGAAAATGGAGAAAAAAAAATGGACTCTTGTTGTCGGAGGCCAAGGCCCACTTTGGGTCATCGCGCAAGTCTAGATAGTTATACTTCTCTTAATTTTTAACTGTTGCTAATTTTAATCAAAAGTTTCAATCAGTCAGTTATATGTGTAATTTTTTATTGATGTACAATATGAATATAAAATGGATTTACAATAAGTAACTTAAAATTATAAACTTGTAACGTATAATTTTAAGTTCATACTTCTTTCGCCTTCAATTAAATAAACATCATTAGAGTATCTATTTGCTGGTCATGGCTGTGATGGCACAGTTACTTGGTTTTAACTGCGATCAGCGGTTAACCTGATAGCATGCATCGAAAACATGTATTAATTATATAATAGTCTGTGGCTTGACAGCTGCCAAGTCAACCGAATATTCCTCAGTCCACGTCTTTCCCGGACAACCTGTAGAAAGTGTGTATTAACGTGTTATATTCTTCTAGACTGCAGCGTATGCGCGGCGGCTGCCGCTGCAGCTGCGGCAGCGGCCGCGGCTGCCGTCGCGGCGGCCAGCTGGGCATCTGCCTGCGACCTCGAGGTCAGCAAACTCCACTGCCAGCCGCACATCACGAACGGACTCAATGGAGATGCTACTGCCTATAGTAAAACCAGTAAGTTAATCAATTCTTCATGTGTTATTTTCATATTTGATGATTCGGCGTTGAACATTACAAAATGTATACATCTACTGCGCCTACATACAACAACTAAATAAATGCAAATCCTTCAAAACATTTACACCATAAAGCGGCACAAACCTGGCCAACGCTCTCTCATTCAGAAAAGAGACAAGCAAGGAGATCCGCGATGTCCCAAACTATTCACAGCGACAATAAAATACGTTTTTAAACCGATGTAATGGATCAGGTGCTAGTTGAAGCGTGTTATGTCGGGCTTGCATCGATCAAAACCCTACGTTGCTAGCCAACAGCGACGAAGAGGCCACGGGATCTTCGATAGCGACCCAACCTTTGCCCATCTCTTAGCCTCAAACTCCTGTGGGCCACTCTATGTCATACTCTAAAACCCTCATTCGCGAAAGGGGAGCACTATTTGCTGATCGGTAGTGACGAAGCGCAGTAGGACCATGACAGCGACATCCCCGAGCGGGATCTGTCTTCTCTCAAGTCTAACCAGCGGCCTCCTTTTTAACCATTACGATTTCACAAAATGTTGTTTCACCACTCTGAAATCCCCCTCTACATTGCCGAAACGACTGCTCGCAAGGATAGACCCCCTTCCAATCCACAGAGTCAGGATTATTATTTCCGGTTCCCACGCCGGCCACTGCGCAAGCGTATGCGAGGCAGAATCCTGGTTTGCGCTAAAGTGAAAACACTTTTCCGTTGCTTCGTGTTCTTACACAAATAATCCCCGAAGCTACTACTACTATGTTGGTCTATAGATGAGAATGCCTTCTCGTTGCTGCAACCGGACTTCAAAAACTGGCAGGAATGCTTGCACAACGCGTTTATGCGCGTATCGCTCTTCAGCGAGCCACGCCATGTCGATAAAGCGGATTGTAGTTCCTCCTATTTGACCACCTTGTCCGGTTCGCCTCCGCCCCTTTGGCGAAGGATACGAATCCGGTCATACACCCTACCGTCCACATTCTTCAGTATATCAAGGGATGGGAATCGTGCCGAGACTGGACGCCGCCTAGAAGGAGAATATGCGGTAAATTCGAACGACCCGTATAGCATCGCTGCACGCTGTAAATCTTGGCCCCAGATTGGACAGCGAGTCTCTTAGCCGAAAAGGCACCCCATGTATTGCTACGGATCGTACAATACACTCATAGAGGCGGCGAACTTCTTTCCTTGGTCCTCCGAATTTGGGTAACGCTTAGTGCAATGCAACCGCTTCTCTCTCTATCCGTGGGACTAGGCGCTCGAAGTGTTCCTCGAAACCACCTATTCGGACCCATGTGCCATAACACCCCGGTTTTGCAATTTTAAAATTTTTAAGCCTATGTCGTGAATTTTTGCAATGACAGTTTCCGCCCTGACCTCGACTAGTTCTTTGGTCCTATCGAAGGTTGTCCCAATGGCCACCAGCAGTTTGTCGTCTGCATAACCTACGACATTAACGCGAACGGGGAGATCTCCTCCTGGAGATCCTCCTCCTCCTCCATATCTCCTGATATATAAAAATATGTATTTATTTTATTATATTCGCTTAATTAATATAATTAGACATCTATTTTAAAAGTAATTTTCGAGGATCTTCAGCAAAACGGTTTCTCGGAAAGAATCGCCCATACCATACCCATTTTACCTGACCATTTAACATGCTATTAGTATAGTAAGCTGATGATAAACAAAGATTCGGTAATTTTTGTCTATCGTCGGCGCGGCGGCGGCAACGTATGAATGCAACTTGACTCTGACTGGGTGCGCAGTGCCGTTTCTTTTAAGTTAACGCATAAGATATAGTAAAGAAAGTTATAAGAAGGTGCCTCTACCACTTTTACCGGCAACTGCCCCCCTGCCTCTCTTTCAAACACCATAGCTTTCATTTTGTCTAAATTCATCTTCACACCTTTACCTTCCAACGAATCATTCATTACATTCAGCATAAATTGTAAGTCCTCCGGCGATGACGCAAACACGACCTAGTCATCGACACGACACGACACTAGAATCTTTATAAAGAGATTTTAACGCTTGTATGATGTTGAGCTAATGATCACTGTTCAATCCGAACGCAACATAGCTTGACCATAGGTCATCTCTTTTAACTTTATCATATGCCTTTTCTAAATCTACGAAGGCGCAGAAAACTTTTTAAACCAAAAACTTTTCTATAATCATAAGTAAAGAAAATACCTGAATCCATGAATATTATCTATATTACTATATATTATACATATTTATTGGCTAATTAGCCTTGCTGCCAGCGAGCCATAGAGCGCAGCATTTTAGATGTTAGATTATCGGCCTGCGTACGGAATACTATTCTTTAAGTGGAACTGGACAGGACACGTCTCACGCATGTCGAACAACCTGTGAGCTTTATTCACCTCTGATTTAAATAAAAACGTTTTGTATTACTTAAAGTGTAATTCGATACCTACTGTTTTTGTATTCATATTATTCTGTAGGTACCACCCCAATTTAACAAAAGGGAACGCCTATATTTCGAAATACGACGTCATTATTATGGGGTCGGTTTTGGCGTGTTTCATGAGACGCCCTTTGATTGTATTATTCATACCACGATAGATGGCAGTAGTTGATTTCGCGTCAGTGTTGCCATCTATCATATATTAGAGTAAAAAGGAATGCTTATCAAAATTCGAAAATATACATATAATTTAGAGCTTTCTTGTAGATGGCGCTATGCAATAATTTTATGTTGAGGTTTTGAACATCACGTCGTCACATCACATCAAATTAAGTAAAGATAAATGCTCTTTGAAATAGTCTTACTTACTTCGTTTATTACTCATATCTTTTAAATTCTAATACAGTCAACACTTTGTTAACTGATATATGTTAACACTCATGATTCACTTTTATTACAAATAAATTTCCAAGAAATATAAAATGAATCATTAGCACATATGTGCCTAAAGTCGATGACAATTAACATAACGAGTAAATAACAGAGGAAAAGACTTAAACTAAAAACGGAAATAATTAAATGATCGATAGCTCAATAAGTAAAACGTATAATAAAGAGTAAATGGGTCGCAGGAGTTCTGTTTGTAGTCGAACAAAAAAGTAAATAGTAGGGTTTTACCCATTAGCGATGGAATGAGATCGAATGACTTACCTGATTCTGAACCCTACTGATGAGACGTTGTAGGTGCATTTAGAACATTCAGGGCAGGTGTTCACGTACTTTTCTTACATTACTTTACACTTTAAAGTAATTCTATTTAATTTCTTGCTTATCATTATTACCTTTGAGATTTTTTATTTCCCAAATGTGTTTTTATTTCGTTTAAATTATTTCAACTTGGTTAATGATACATATGAAATGTATTTTTAAGATATGTAAATGGATAATGCTTAGTGATAAAATTAACTGACTGGGCTTTCATCGCATAGTCGTTGGCTACTGACCTAGGAACGTGAGTGTGAATTTTAAAAAAAGAAATAATTTTCAAAAATTACAAATAAAGGGGTGTCAAGATTGAAATACTGTGAAAAATCGAAGCTCCTGAAGTTATTGACGTCGAAATTTTTATTTAGTTAATCAGTACTAAAACTTGCCCGCAAGGGAAAGTAATCACGTTTGACAATTTAACTCCTCACGCACACACTCGAAGGATGAAGGGGCAGACAGGGATCACTTATATTTATTTTGGCAAACGTCAAACTATTTTCACGATTTACAATTGACGGATAAAATCAAGATATAGAGGGTTACCAAAAAGATTAGCAGGAGGGCTGATAAGCACTTTAATAAAGAGTTTCTAGCAAACTTATTGAATTACATTTAAGCTATTAAATATATATAAGTTATATATATGTAAGTTATGTAACTTTCGACCTTACTTTTGTTTTGGGCTGATTGACTTATAAACAAAGCTACCAACTAGGTGTGTCCGTCACGTCAACGATGTCTATTTCGTAGAAGACGCAGTAATGGACAAAAATCTGTAGGTATAGAGGGCGCTGCATTCTAGTAATTACTGGTTCACATGTCCTAATAACCAATGTAATAATGACGATATCTTGATAGCTTGAAAAATACCTATATTTTTGTACTTGGTGTGTAGTATAGACCATTATATTTATGGCTGACTAAATTAATTTCTCTCACGTAAACATTTTACAGCATATGACCGAGCAGATGTATAAAAGTATATTGTAAATCTATACATATAAACAAATGTAACTGATCGCAGTCTGTACATGGAAGATATTGGAGAAAAACTATTATTGGGGGCTTTATAAACGCAATAAAACCCAAAATAATGAATATTGGAATTTTTGTCTGTATGTATTTTTTTTGACCATTTATGCAGGCTAATCTCAGAAACGGCTTAACCGATTGCGTTTTTCACTAGTGTAATTTTGTAAACTCCACTTTCATTTAAATAATGATGTCAAACTTTTTTTCGATAAAAATACTAGTACTTACTAATAATAGCCGTTTAGTTGAATAGGTTGAAATGTGTAGCCAGAACCTATATAATATCGACTGTGGTCACATTATAAACAATCATATGTGATTGTTAAGCTTTGTTACGGTCATGTCGGTGTCCTCACATAAGCGGGTAAAGGGTAGAGAGATGATGATGAGGTTAGGGTAGTATTTAAATAGGTAATATCATTTCGTTTAAGTAAAATTGCAGGACAGGTAAAACCGCGGGGAACAGCTAGTTCCATAATACTTTCGAATAACAACTTTTCTTCATAATACCTTATAACATGGGCGACCCGTATTACACAATTTAACTTCACTCTATTTCACGATTTCAACAAATTTAAGGAATTTACAACATTTCTCAAGAAAGTATCATAATAAAGTGTAATGGTCGGCATGTATGTAAATGGCGCTTGTTTGTTTACAACAATCATATTTGCTATGAAACAAGTTATATATTATATGTATGTTTATGTTAGCTTTGTTTATACTAAAATCTCTTCATTGATAGTATTTTTTTCTTTTATATTCACCTCATCTTTTACTTTAAACGCGAATCAATTTGAATAGTATTTATGTTAAAACCATGTTTTTGTATACAACTTTTCCTATGTACTTGGCCTAAATTCATTTAGAATACTCGTGACTTTTTCTGAGAAAAAAAATTCTGTTGAGGTAATTGTTTGTTGGTGATAAAGAAGGGGGAAGTGGAACAACAATCGACATTTTAAGTTGATTTAATTCGTTTTATATTTATACGCTGAAAAAAAAATGTAGTTCGCAAACTAGTCCGTATTGTGAGAAGAAAAGATTGGAGAAAGTGACCGTGACTATCAGGCGAGTTCCATTATTTTCAAAACTTGTCTTTCTTGCGCACCGTCAATTGTCAGTCGCTATTCGTGCATAATCATTCGTGGATTAGATGGGCGACAATAAGCCTGACGGGCAAGTTCGTCAGTTGTGAAGTTTTGATGAAGGGGACTTCTCGCTGACTGTTGAGGGTTGAAGTGAATTTTCTGCACTTTAAGTTCATCGGACGTTCATTAGATTACGACATTATGACTTATACAAAAAAGGTCTGTGCAGCACTAAACCCGTTGTATAAGTCAAACATCTGAAAGTGTAATATTAAACACTTTGAGAAATTTACTGAGAGAAACAAGTTTAGATGCTATTCATGTGCACTTTAAGTGTTATAAACGTACAATTTTAGCAATTGCTGGAAATCTAATAGGCCTATACTTTGAATTATCGAGAGCGCAAACGCGTTGTAGAATGACAGAAGCGTACAGAATGACTCGGCCTGTGTGGGTCTCTGACAAGATGGATCAACGGTCTAACGCACTCGTACAGCAACGGACAACAACTTAATATAGTCAATATTTTATGACAATGGTACAATTATTTCTACATTAGCTAATAAATATATCTCATACCTATTAAAGACTAGAACTTCAGTGTTTTACACATTTTTAATTCTACTCATACTACTAATTATTAATATAGTGCATAGTTGTTACTAATTATATATTCGTTTAGAGATAGCAGCCTACAGATTATAAATACTTATCTGTTAAAATACATTCATTATTCTAACAGGTGTTAGAGTAATTAACTTTTAGTATGGTTGTTAAAGATTTTGTAAGGCGTAGCAATTCGCCGGTGCAGCGGACAGGTGAGTGTGTATCGACGGGTGCAGGTGAGGCCAGGGCTCGAAAGTTACGTGCTTTCACATAAGGGAAACGAGTCCACGTGATGCGTATCGTCAAACGGCCCTCTGTCACATTATTTCTTACTAATGATATGTAAACTGCGCGCAATAACTTAATATTGGAGGCCTATTAATCTACTTTCCAATTTAATTGCCTGTATAAATATAATCTTAGGTCGATGGTAGATAATACAACTTCTTCCTTTCCTATATTTTTTTTATAAAAAATTAGCTCATCGCGCTCGGCGTCGTCCGCTTTAGTTTCTTTTCGGTATTGCTCGGTAATAATGTAATATACGTTATGTCGCTTTGGCGTCGTGGAATAAATGGTAACAATTTTAGCAATAAGTCATTATTTTCAGAATTTGCTCAATTTATCAAAAGCAAACAAATCTTTTCTCTTTTGTATTAGAATAGAGGAGATTTATAAATTAATTGTAATCTCTATCGCTTTTACTCGTTTCGATCGATAATTACTTGTTACCCCTATTCAGTTCCTAAGAAATAATCTAAATACACAGGTACATAAAATATTGACTTGAACGATATAAAATTCCAAAATTAATATAAACACGAAGATGACAAATTTGAAATATAAATAACATAATTTATAAGATAAAAATAAAATGACGTATAGTGTAAGCCCGACTTATTAACTTAAACAGCTTATAAGTCGGATTTACACTGTTATTTATTTTGACCTTTTAAATTTTATTATATTTAAACAGAAATAGGTAGATCAAGGTAGTTTATAGGGGAATCAGGGAGGGAGTTATATCAGGTTTATTTAAATCTTAAATATCTAGTAGTAAGTAGAATTTTTGTTGTCACCGTGAACAAATGTTAAAAGATTTAATTTCAAGAATAATTTAATTAGTAGTCGGCATTCGGCAGCAGGGACCGATTGCTTGTTCCCGTATCTCTGGCGCGCCAAAGAATGAGTCGTAAAGTCATCGACGACTCGGCGTCGCCAAGTGACATATTTCGGGTTAGGGTAAAGCTGCCGACGCTTTCGGGCGGCGTACACGTTCCGTTAGCTTCTCTATTTTAAAAACTACTTGTTCGGCGATATCCGGGAAGGGACGACCGCCGACCGCGACCGCATCGCCGCGCTCTGCTCGCCAGCTCACTACGCACCACTACCGCACTACCACTCGTTTTCTATGCAGTCGAGCTGCGTACGCGTCGCTGGCCGCTCCGCGCGCTCGCGCGTCCCCTCCCATGCACCCAAAATATTTTGAGACTTGTTATTTTTGAAACGAATCGAACGATCTCGATTTAATAAACTTATCGTAAACCAAGTGCCTTCTCGTACTGCGGATGATGTACTTCACGCATAGGTGATATAAGTGGTGCAAGTTACGTTTTATTTTGATTAACATGAGCGGGAGGGAAGGCGGAAATGCAGTTCCGTCTTCGAGTAAGTACCGATTCCGATATTTTTTTTTAATTCTCCGGCGAAGTTCGATGTTCCTTGCGCGCATCGTACGCACGGGCTGCGCGCGTTTGTTGTAGTTATGGGCGCACGTGGTGACTGCTGAGGGGTGAACGTTCCTATAATCAACTTAAGTAAAAGCTGTTGCATGCGCCGGGACTCGTCGCCCTTATCGAGCGGATGTGCTCCCAGCGCCTGGGAAGGCAATTATAGAAATTGTTTACAACTGAATTTAAATTAATTAAATTGAGGTTAATAGTCTCGTTTCATTGATGTCACACATATGTTTGCCATGCTCGCCTGGTGTCGTCTTCATAATTTTTGTGTCGCGTTGATGTTCCTATATTATCATTATCAACAACAACTCCTATTAAATTAGATGACTGGTTCATAGTTGAATAATGTAGCGCGAACTACTCATTGCGCAATTGTTTTCGTCTTGTCTTGTTTAAGATTGATAAAAAAATAATTTAGAACGTTCCTATTTATAATTGATAGCATGCTTAAAATTTAACGGACATCGAGGTAAATACTTTTGTGCATCGTGCTACGCCGCTCGATACGTGTTAAAATGTGTATGACGAGTTAACACTTTCAAATAAGTTTAGAAAGGAGTTTGTAAACGATTTATCGTACAAGGTACGCATCGTGCAGTAATTGTTTACTATGCTAACCATACGATACGACTACGTTTATGTTACACGCTCTCGTGCAACCCGTGTGCATAACAAAAATATTCCAAAGCCCACTTTACACCGTGCAGGATAAGGTATAAAATGCCATGTATTTGCTTCCATAAAATAAGTGTGAGTTAGAGGTATTATAGTGTGCGTTATTTAGTTGACTGCATTTTATAAGGACTTTAATCTTACTTCCCCCACTACTATTTTACTACGTGTTTTTGTCTTTAAAATACCGACGTGATAGTGACGGATCTTGTTATCGATAAAATTATATCAACGGAATACTTTCTTTAAAGGACATTCCTATTTTCAATTTTCTTGTAATACTGAAAAAACTTCCGTATAAAATACTAAAAACAATATTCAAATTGTATTGATACATGTAACCACTTTGATTTAATACAATTTATATATTCACAATTTAACATTATTATAACGCTTGAATGAAGCAATTTTGCCGTAGAATAATGTGGACATACGTGTTTCCGAATGGAATTACTATTCATTGAGAGTTACAGAAGAACTGCCTATTTGGAATTTTTAGAAAGTCGATGTTAAGTAACGCTCGTCCCTACGCAGGGTTCGAGTTCGTAACCAGTCAATTAAATCTGAATGGTGGTACATTGGCCTGTCTCTTTCGCTCCAAGCCGCTCCCCGGGACACAAGCGCCACTTGACGATGATTCATATACAAATTCCGTACCTGCGATTGATAACACTCAAGACAACTGAATGAAAAAATATTTAGGTTCATTTTACTGGATTTTTGGACAAATTTAAATGAAAATTATAATTTTCATGCTACATACATGATTCTTATATTTTTATTTTCTTATTTTTTATTGTTTCAATGATAATTTATGGGCTTGTATGGGAAATATACAGAAACGGAATCAAAACAAATACTACAACGCAGATACACTTTTATGCCACATCATACTACCATTTACTTTGAATAAATATTCATTAATTTTTTTCCGTGAAACATGATGATTGTGGATTATAAACATCTTCGAGACGTGCTAAAATTGTGTTCTAAGTACCAAACTCGTTTAGTTATTCACGTAAGGCAATTCGGTGTGGCGTGTCGTAAGTGTGGTGGCCCTTTGTTTTCTGTCGTGTTGTTTATAAAGCATTTTATCATGTTCGATATACTTACAGAGGAAGTCGTAAAAAACATAATTAAGATAACAATACATGTTCCCAATATTGATTTAGTAGTTCCTTCACTATTACACCATCGCGCTCTATTTAACGTTATCAATAATTAAAATTCGATAGTTCCCGGCCATAGTCGCTCTGTGCATTATTTATCCGTGTAACCACGTTGTAATTCAGTCAACGATCCCTTCCCTACTTACGCGTTAAACTTGTTGCTTGTATTTACTATAAATATGTTGTTTATTTGAACGAAAACTCGAAGCTTCAATAGTTTTTTCTTTTTGGTTGAAATATTTATAGCATCTTTTTTAAACACTTTGTAATATAAAACCATGTCTTTTGCTGGAACGGTTAATGAATAAAATTTAATTAACTACATGATTAAAATTTTCGTGTAGTTTTTAAGATTTAATTGAACTTTTGGATGTTTAGCTGATGGCTAGTTCTACACTCCAGCAGACCGGAGAACAGTGTATTCCCCTTCCTGCTTCCAAAATAAGCCGATACGAAATTAGCTCCTCAGTTTCTAAATAGCCCTAACATATGTAGTAGTTGGAGAAACTGACAATAAAGCGGGAATGTAACGATTTCTGTCGTTAGCTCGTTATATAGAAATAAATTTAGGAAGCCGAAAGAAAAATGGTCGGGGAATAGTAGTTAATGTTGCGGAAAGATTAAAATAGTATTTCGTATGGTGGATCCGATCAAAAAGCTTTTAAAATGGTAAAAGTAGTAAAGTTTGAGCCGGGGCAGGTCTGCTTCTATGGAATGCAATCAAAAGTTAAGCGTGCGTTTAAAGTTTGAAATTCCGAAGTGTATGTTGACGTGTGGCGTGGAATGGGCATGGATGCGGGCTGTGAGGCGCGCGCGGGGAAGAGCACGGGGGAGGGGTGTGCCTGAGCCGCGACTCACGCGCACCTCGCTCGGTAAACAGTAACAGAACAGACACGCGGTTCGGATGCGCCGCGCTACCGGCTACGGGCGATGCACCTCCCCGCCTTTGCCCTCCGTGTACGAGGCCCTGAAAACAAACTCGCACGACATTCCTCTGAAATAACTTTGCCTTGTTACGGAACAGACACAAACTCGTAAAATATAATCAACTAAAACAGCTTTTTACACACCTATTAACTGTACATTTTTTTCTTAACATCGTTAGAAATATGCTCTACTAATACCAAAGGCTTGCATACTAAAATTTTAAGTAAAAACATATCGATATCATTACTAGACTACGTTTTCCCTTATTTCGTTGTTTTTTTGGTTCGAGGACTATCGTTACATTGAACGCCGGTAATTTAAGCTACTACTCCACTCGCCTCACCTTTTAGTTATCACGTAGTAATTCATAAATATGTTTTAATTTTTTTTTTTGCAAATAGAAAATTAAATAATAATTTGGCTCATATTTGTATTTATTAGTAAGCGATATTTAAATAAAAGCGCAAAATATCTTTTAAAATTTTGCGCTACTACTTGACTACGTAAAGAAAATCTAAGCCGGAAAGGGTTTGGGACCAAGCGTGGTATTTTTACGTCACGAACAACAAAAATACCTGGCATTTTTGCTGTTCAGCTTATACTTAGTTTACAACTGGTAATGCGATTGGTAGCAACTGAGACCATTATTTTCTAGAAAATACATTCCAAGATGTAAGTAATGACGTGTTCTAGGCAATTGACAACAACAAAAAGGCGGCTGTTTACGACCTTAGAAGTTTCGTCACCACAAAAATTAAGTGGGAGGCTTTTTGTAAACTAATAACAAATAATAATATTTATTGATTGATATATGCCGTCGGAACATGAACAAATTTCACCGTACTTGAGAATGATGTTGGTTTATAGTGACTGTGTCAACGTATGTACCTTAACCAACCAAATCTGCTTAATACTACATTTAAGACGATTTTTTCTATTCTTTTTTTTAGGCTCGTATCCCCACAGTTTGGTTTTCTGTTATGCATGACTCAATTGTTTCAGTTAGTTAAATCCAATATAAGTAAACAAACTTTACTTAATACGAACGAATTGTACTGTAATCAGACCAAATGACATCTTGCTAATATTATAAATGTGAAAATCTGGATGGATGTTTACTATACTCTTTCACGCCGAAACAGCTCAGCGTGTCTGGATGCAATTTAGCACAGATATAGATTACAGTCTGGAATAGCATATAGGCTACTTTCTAACCCGGAAAATGATTGGATTTAGTTTTTCACAAATGTACATATATATAATATAAACATCAATAGATATAAGTAGTTTAAAACGTATAAGTATATTTTAATACTTGATTTTGATATATTATTTAAGGATCAAATATAAAAAAATAAACTTGAGTTTTGTTTTCTTTTTGTATAAATAAAACTCCTGATTACTTATCATAATTTTTTTTTAATAATGAATTTATCGCGCTTCTTGGCATATATAGCTTTCTTTTTATTACTATGTACATATAATAAAATAGTGCTTTTTAAATATCACCGTTTCATACTTTATTTTACAATCAACCCCGGTATACGTCTAACATTGAAATAAGTTTAAGTAAATGTATACGGATATACAGCAAACTCTCATTACGCAAAACTATTTCAAATCTATTTAGGTTGAAAACCTCTAAATATTACGAAAAACATATGAAATGTAGTAAACATTTATAGAGCATATGTGAATGCACTCGTCCCCATTTACGTGAGTGAAGTGAACACATCTCTTTACCGGAATGCCCTGTTCAAATATTACACACTCCCTTCAGTTCATTACGTGAACTCGACTGGAGAGAGCTTTTGTTTGCGTACACGTCTCATTCAGTAAAGAAACGCGCAACCACCGAATAATATGATAATAAGGTTAAAACATACAATTTTTTCAGTTTATGCATCTTAGTTGAACAATTGATACTGTCAATCAGACCGATGAGCGCTAGAGTATTACATTCTCATAAAGTTATATTACTACTATTCGGTTTAGCCTACCCAAAATAATATTTGATTATTAGAATATGTACACAGGACAAAACAAGAAGACATAGCTGCTTTAAAACACCAACACTCCTGGAAGCATATGATTTGATAAATCTCAAATTAATGCAAAAGAACCCAAGGATGATTTCGAGGCTATTGAAATTAAAAAAGAAACATCCTTATTTTAATAGAGGAGATGGTTGGGTCCTACCACACGCTTATGTACATGTGCTTAATAAGTTTCAAAGCAAGCGTACAACAAACAAAAACGTCTGATGAAACTGTGAGCGCATTTCTTTATTCATCTTAATTTCTAGTTCACGAGGAACTGTAACATTACGACGCGAAAGAGCCACAGTCGAAGCCCGAAATGTCACGAATGTGTCGTAAAATTAGTTATGTCATTAATGTGTGATATTCGCGTAAATATCATAATCATTATATTTATATAATTAAATAACAGTATTATATTTTGTATCAGTAAACGAAAATACATACCATCCTCTTAAAAGAGAAATAATCTGTAGGTATTTGTTCCTCATAATGTTACACGTATTTAAATAAATCTAGAACCCGCTTTAAGTAGATGATACATAATAGGAATTTATCAAACAATTCTTATAGCTTACTGTCGAATATCGTTTATCTGGGAACGATAATCGCTTCACCTACTCAGAGGTATGCCGAAAATGCATATGATGAAACGATACCCGCATAAAACTCGAAATGAATGTTTACGCTTTCTCATTAATTCAGTATAGGGAATAATAAATATTGAGTATATGCAGCGGTAAAGTAGAGTCAGGCCGTGGCAAGGTGCAGTGCTGCGATGAATGAAGAGGTACCAGAAACGCAACCTAAATACCGCGCATTCTCCGAGTCACCGCCGTCGTCGCCAGTCGCCATGTGTGCCTGCGCTTCTACTCGGACCTACTGCCGCCCGAAATAATATTGTGCTTGCCTAACACACCGCCCAAATACTACATATACCACTTTATAGTACTATTGTATTAACAATTAATATACTTCGTTCGTAGGACAGTACTGTTTGGGAACTTTTTATAACAAAAAATGTTTATAATTTTAAAAGAAATCTACTTCTGATCATTTTTCTTAACCGAAGCTTTTAATACACATATATAGTATAGGCGAATGTTTTTAACAGTATTCATAACAAGAAATAATAAGTAGATATGAGCGTACGTTCCTACGTGGCACGGTCGGCTCGGTAGGAACAATTTACCTGTACCCGGTTGTTCGTTTATTAATCACCGATGGTCATATTCTTTTCATCAGAATTCTCTCCTCCGGAACTTAGTCATTGTCTATTCAACGTACATACCTATGGTTTTTTATTGGACAGGAAATATCATGTCGATTAGTCATAGAAGATCTACGGCTACAAAATTCGACTTTGCGTATTAATGAAGGTCAAAGTTATTGGGATATATAAATTAGAATTTGATATAACGCGTACCTACTATTAATTAACTCCTTTAAATCGAGGTCTTCACCCCACCACGAACGGCGATATCTATACATAAAAAGAGTTCATTCTTTCGTTCGGTTCCCACGTTATTTTTTATAAAAGAGTCCGATAAGGGGAATAGTATACCCTTTCTTAGTACTGTAAACGATCGTGGGCCTTTATTTATTGCTAATAGATTTCCGAACGGTAAAGTATCTAAGTATGTGTACATCGAAAATAAGGGGACCGTCCACTTAATGCAATCTTACTAAAAGTCGATTAATTTTAATTACGTTTATGAAATATTGTTCTTACCGAATCTATTGTTGTTTTACAAAATATTTATAACAATTCAATGTTCTTAAGTATGACAATAATTGTACATTAGGTAAATAAATACATGTCTAACTTTCTTAATTAAAACACAATTATTATGTCTACTATAAAAAAGAAGAAAAAACAAATAATAACTTAAATAAAAGCACTGTAGAAAATTTCAAGTCTCTAGGCCCGGTGCTATATATAGGCTGTGCGTTTATATATCAGTGAGTCAATTTCTTCTGATCAAAATTATCGAAGAAACAAGATAGAGTCGCGGTTGTCACGTTGCACCGCTGTGGTTACGCTCCAACAGAGATTTTCAATATCCTCCAAAATTTGAAAATAACACTACGGTTTGTTTATCGCACTATCAAACCATACACCGACGATTCAAGCTTCGAAGATCGCAAGAGGACCGGCCGACCTTGCACCGTTAGCACACCAGCGATCATAAAAGCAGTGAAGGCGAGAATCCAACGACATTCTAATCGTAAACAAAAAAATCTTAGCTCTTCTGATGGGGATGAGCAGAACCAAGGTAAATAGAGTGTTAAATGAAGACCTGGTACTACGATCTTATCGTAAAAAGACCGGACATTTTTTGAACGAGCGATTGAAAAACAATAGGCGGGATGGACAATAGGAAGATCCCGCGCTTCCCTACGGCGGTACGCGGGAAAAAATACCGCGAAATTTGATTTTCGGATGATTATTTTTTATCATCGAAAAAGTTACAATAAACAAAATGATAAGGTGTAAGCCCACAGCAGTGAAAAATCTAGCTCATGTATTCCGTGGGTTCAACGAGGGCATTGTCCTTCGTCACGCATATTCAGGCTTAACCGAGGTGTTTTTTGTGAAAAAGGTGTAAAAGCCAGTGTGTGATATACCAAAATACCGTCCTAACCAACATAGTGGAACCTCTTTCACGAACAATGTTTGTTTGTCTGACCGCGGCGATGAAGGGCATGTGTTCGAAATGGGGAGGGCATTTCGAATAATGTAAATAAAACTGTATTCTAAATTTAATTACCTTTCATTTCGTATGTACTTTCTGAATATTATTTGGGTTATATAGTACAAAAAAAAGAAGAAAAGTATAAACTTGTAGTCACAGTACTTGAAATATTGTGATGTATGCGATTTCTTAATGCCGATAATTTATGCCTATTTTAAAAACATTCCTTTTTTTTCATACATTCATACAATTCTATTTTTTCCCGATATAATAATATCCTAGGACATATTCACACACGGCCATCTGATCCCAAAGTAAGCAAAGCTTGTGCTATGGCAACCAGATAACTGATATACTACTTTTCTTTTGTAAATACTCACTTAAATATATAATTACACCCAGACTCAAGACAAACAGACATGTTCGTGCACACAAATGGCTGTCCTGGGTGGGAATCGAACCCACGACCGGCGGCAGCGTGACAAGCAAATATCTTACAAACCACGCCAACCGGCCCGTCAAAATATATGTCACCACTTGGGTTATCACTCGTTTCGGCTTCACGTTGATTTATGGGACACAAACTAGCTGACATAGCAAGCTTCTTTCTGCCTTAGAATTAATTTAGGTTGTGTTACTCAAAAGATAGACATATGCCATCGCAGATTTTTTGTACATAATTTTAATATGTACAATTCCGTCGTATATTACTTTGAACTATCTCGTAAGGTTTTCGTATTACGAATATCTGATATTATCAATTATACTAAAATATTATAGTATTTTGAAAGATTTACGGAAAACTTTGTTTTGAACTATGTAAAGATATTAAATAAAGTAAAATCATTAAATGGTAAATTGTATTGTATTATCACCAAATATATTTGAGTACAATTACGGTTACGCTTACATAGGTGCATATGTGTAAAACGTTCGGTATCATAAAAACGGATGTGAAGCTTTACATATAGCTTTTAAGACTTTACCACCGTGGTGGTCAGAGATTAAATCATAGATGTTGCACTTGAGTCATTTAAACCCACTTTGTACAAAATATATGATGCAATAATTACATCTCAATCATTGATATTATAGTATAGATATATGATACTCGTACAAAGTCACCAGCCGAAAGTGTTCCAAACACAGTTACAAGTGGCAGCAACATTCACACACTAAACGGTGTAAAAAGGATAGCGTAATTAATAAGAAAAAGAGCATAGTGCTTGTCACTGAAGCGTAAATGTAAACATATAAAGTGAGCTAAACAAAAAGCGCCCCAGTTGGCACACTTTCGAGTCTTCCCATTTCGACTGCTTATGGTATATTTCATATTATAATTTATCTGATCTTAAAAACAGATTATTGATAAATTTTAGTTTCTGCCATAATATTGTGACAAAGATGAATGAAAATTTTTTATGTACTAATTAGACAATACTCTTCCGCCCCATACGTATATACATACCCTATTATAAGAATGAAATGCAGTTCAAATTGTTCCACATAGCCCTTTTTATCATTTATACGTAATCATTATACAGTCCCTTCGTCCTTTTATTCTATAATAGCATGAATGCATAAGCATTCAAGCATCCAACTTATAAAAGTTGGATCTATTAGACTACGGATACGGGTCATCTTGCGATTTCCGAAGATCATCGAGGCAACTTAGAATTGTAATAATGCATGCTGTGAATAGGGTCCAATTGCTTGTTACCTTCAAAAAACTGAACCCAATAGTCGCTTGCCTGCCGTGGTGGCATGTATTATGTTTTATGGAGGAAGACAAGATCTTGTCGAATTTATAATTTAATAACTGACGACTTTTTTAAGTGCAATGGGGAAATGCTAAGTATCTTTGTATCGCCTGTATTATGTTACAGCACATATCGGTTTTGGTTTTGAACCATAATTTTCCATACATATGCTTGTCTGACTATTGATATACAATAAGCCAGTTCCATAGTACTGAAAACAATTCTGAATACTAACGCTTTACGTTATTTGAAAAAAAAGACGCTTAATAAGTTATGTTAAATTATCACGAACTGTGATCCATGTCATTACAATCTTTGAAAAATGTAATTTGTTTCTCAGGTACGGGTAATGCAGGCGGCGGCGGTATAGGAGTGACGAGGCGTGGACGGTGCAAGTGGTTCAACGTAGCCAAAGGCTGGGGATTCATCACACCGGATGATGGCGGACAAGATGTTTTCGTACACCAGGTTATATATATACATATATTAGGCATTGTGAACGTGTAAAATCCTCGTAGTTGTAAGTCCGACCGCTAGTATTGTGTCGTTGATGAAACTTAACATCTACGCTTGCTAACTTAAAAAAAGTCAAAACATATATATGTACATATATAGTTTACTCCTATGCTCTCTTTAGTTGTAAAAAAATTGATTGAGAGAGCGCGCTGCCGTATCAAGCGTTTGACCTGATAGTGTGCTTATTTGTTTGTTCGGCTTATCAAGGCCGGATGTTTTTTCTATACATTTACGCCACCAAATTTGTGCTTCGTTTGACTGCAACAACGCTAGCGGTAAAATTTATATTAGGTCAAGACTATGTTATTGGAAGTTGATAAGGTTTCTTTTTTTCTCGCGCTCCACTCGTTCTTGTGGTGTTACAATAAACTTTGAATAAGACTTGAATGCGCCTAATTTTACGGTGTTATACCTGCACTCTTTGAGGTTACACGTAGTTAAGCGTTCTTGTTAAAATAGCTTTCTGGTACGCCATGATCCGATGAAAATTAGCTTTACTTACAAATGGCTATTTTTATGTTCTACACCCCACTGCGTTCTATATTTTCTACATATTTGTATCTACACATTATATCACTACTTACTAGATATCATTTGTATACCCTTTACAAAACTTTATTACCATTATATTGAGTTAAAACCTACAAGGATGTATGAATATATACTAGGACTAAGGATTAGTACTGGGTGATATAAATACCACTATATATCTGCGTGTTCTAATCAGTTCATTCGTTTAAGTAATATTAAAGACGGGATTTAACAGGAATACAATTCTATTCCAGAGCGTCATTCAAATGCCAGGCTTTAGGTCACTGGGAGACGAAGAGGAAGTAGAGTTTGAGTGCAAAGAATCGGAGAAAGGCCTGGAAGCAACTCGCGTGTCTGGACCCTCTTCGGTCGACTGCCAGGGATCACATCGTCGCCCGCTGTCTAAAAAGCGTTTCAGGAAAATACGGTTAGATTTTTATTTAACTTATATACTAAAGGAATGATTTTTTTGTTATGATGGTGATGTAAAACAAGTGATTAACTAGTTTCTCGGCTTCGATTGCCCAATATCCAGCAACGATTAGCTTTTGTAACATAACATAATTGTGAAATATCATGACAACGCTGGTGTCTTTTTTTAGTATCCCCTGCGAAGTAGTACTGACATAGAAGAATGAAACGCGTTGTCATTGGACTAAACATCCTTATAGAATGCTCGCCAGTTGATTTATACTGAATGGTTGGTCTAAGATGTGTCATAACACATGAGTGTCCTTAAAATGAAACACCTTTACAGATTGAGCTTGATTATTGTAAATGCATACACTTTTATCTATATGGCAATTTACTTTCGTATATTTAATAGATCATTAACATTCTACGAAAAAATGCTAACATTCAATTTTGTTCATAAATCTATAGGAATAATACATTTATTTTCATTTATGAGACAGGTATATCGACTTAAATTCGTTTTATTTGCAGATGCTACAACTGCGGAGAGTTTGCCAACCATATAGCCGCCAAATGTGGCATCGGACCACAACCAAAGAGATGCCACAACTGTAAGAGCGAAGATCACCTTATTGCAGATTGCCCCACTAAGGTATAGCGGGTCCATTCATATTTCTGTTTTCAGAACTGAAATAGTTATGGAAAATGGAATATCGCATTACTTGAAGATATAAAATTTTCCATGGTTACCACTAAATTTTAGGAAAATACTAGTCGCTAACTATACCATAAAATAGAAAATAATAAAAAGGAAATATTTATTTCTTTGTAGTCGTATACTCTGAAAAAAAATTGAAATAATTATTTTTATTAGAAAGCAACGTCCTGAACTAACAATATTGAAATTCACCCAGACGACGCCCGCTACTAACCACAACTTAACTATACTAAATAGAATTATATTATTTCATACGAGTATGAAATAATTATAGCAAGCATTCATATTTCCGCCGGTGGTATGTATTTCCTTTGCCGATAGTTCCCAACGCAACTCCTATTTGTAAAGTATTACGACTCGCTTTGTCTGTTGGCGTCTAATTGTTCGATGTAATGAATGAGTAGCAAGGTAAAAAAGTTAATCATTGCATAGTTAAAACGAAACAAAAAAGGAAGTTAAGAAATAGAGCAAGAATCATTGTGTAACTGCTATTTGACTTTTGATATGTTGATTTTTTTTTGGAGGATTTGGCCAACGATCAAGCGGAGCACCAAGTATTAAGTGACCGCTACACATAGGCTAGACAAGGCCTTGCCTACCGTTAATGGATAGAGGTTGAAGAGGGGTATACAGAAAAAAGCATACTTCCTTTTCGTGTCCATCCTCTCTCCTTATTAGAAATGGATGGGAAGGGGAAGGGGTAGGTCTAGAGCGCTCATCAGATGGAATGCAGAATACTTTTACTTCACGCATTTTATCTGTGAGGTTGTGGTGGAACATATGTTGTTACTGCGGACCTAAAAATATATTATAATTAATAGGAAATGAGAGAAGATGGCATCGTTTTTATACTCAAATGCAAAATTTTCAAATAATTACAAATATATGATATTACTGATTGTTAAGCAAAAATATTTTAGGTGGAGAAGAAAAAGGACGAGGGTTCGGGCAGTTCTTACGGCAGCCAACAGAGCAGCCAACAGAGCAGCCAACAGAGCAGCCCGCAGCAGTCGTAACTCGCAATGCGCTACAAAACGTTTGTCGTAAATATCTGATAAACTTCATGTCAATATAAGCAGCATAAATATAATGTTAAGCGTTGCCTAAGAATTAAAAAAAGAAACATTTTGAGATCAACAATTTTTGACAAACGTATGTTCGAAACCTTGTTTTATGATATCGATGACTTGGAACTGACACGGAACAGAACTACCTCATTTTAAAACATATTTTTATCCAAATAAGTACAAGACTGATAAGTACAAATCAATTAATTAGTACAAAACTATTTTAACTTTTTAATCTTTATAACCTAAGTTTTTAAAGGTAACCTAAGTACAAATTTTGTGTTCAAGTGACGATACCATAATTAATTTACGTATTTCGTATACCCAAAGTTAAGTGTGTGTTTATATCTTATTATTGTAACTTTGTTGCTATATTCTATTATGGATCGACTTTATGTTATTTTAGAGTATAATTAGATTTATAATGATTGGCTATGAACGAAGTATAACATATAAAAAAAATAAAATTAACAAAACGTGAAAGCTTCTTATGAAATAGTATAGCGCTTAATATAAAATCATATTAGGAAAATGAAGGAAGGTTAAAGGACAAAAATAATCATTTAAAGTTTCAATCAACAAATGTAATTTTGAATTTAACTTTAATCAACTGTTAAAATTTTACATTTAAAGAAATAATTTATTATAATTTACCTTAATTCACCTAAAAAAAACAACAAACAAAACCCTGGTTATTTAAAGAGGTGTCTTTTTCTAAATCTTAAAATTTAGTTATAGTTTTTTATCCTTTTCAAATCCTGGTCAAATTAATCAGGCATCATTAAAATACGTTGAAAGATTCCGTTACATCGATTGAAGAAAGAAAATAACCAAATTCAAAATTAATTTTAGATGTGTTTAAGCAAGTATGATTTTTGTATTCGATAAATTTGCCCTGGCGCTTATTGCTGTGCAGTATTACATTTGGTTTACGATTGTTAATGAAATTGGTAGTAATTGAGGCATTATAATTCCCCGACAATGCAATTCAAGAATAATATTGACCCATGAGGCCATGACCATAAAAATCGGAAATGTTTAGAACTTACGATGGCATCAGACAGGGAGACGCACTCTCCTGCCTTCCCTTTAACATAGTGCTTGAAAAATATATTCGCGATTATAAGATTGAGACATCTGGTAACATATTTTTAAATCGGTCCAAATTTCGGGATATGCTTATGACTTAGATATGATCGGACAAGACGAAGTATCTTATGGCAACCAAACACCAAGGAACACAACCAGTATCGATAAACATTGGCAATAACACCTATGCTAATGTCGAT